>CM061747.1:141857468-143057468 GCA_030979885.1 Lolium multiflorum
AGCTAAACAAGTATATGCAAGTATCCAGCAACCATAATATGCAAAGAATGAGTGATCCCGCGGTATACCTCCCCCAAGCTTAGGCTTTTGGCCCAGGTGGAGGTCAATCCCACCCAACGAGGGTCAGTGTTCCACGCGGTGGATCATACATGGAATGGTAATAGGGCCCACTGCGCAGAGGAATATATCGTGGAGGCTCCACGGCATGATGTTGATGCTGAGAGCTTGCTGCATCGGATGAAGAGTCGGGATGCTGCTCGGTCTCCTCCACATCTTCCCTCGCACGACGACTTTCTCTTTCTATGTATGCGTTTAGCTCATTTTCTGTGATCGACCACCCGTCCCTGGCATCAAGGTTAAACAAAGCAGGTGCAGGAAAGCGTACTAATTTTTCAATTTTCTTAGTTATACTCCAACTTTTCTTATACAAAGTTATCCTATAATGCAGGTTGTTCAAACTAGATGCATCTGAAATAAACTCATGTCTAATCATGGAGAAAACATCAAGTTTCTCTATAAAAAGCGGAATATCTAAATGGTGAGTCCTACCATGCATAGCTATCAGCGAGAAGCAATAGGAACTCCACAAATTCTCCTTTCTCACAGTTGTAGCAAGTCTAGCTATTAAAGCACCAAAATTATAAGCCTATCTTGTTGCCGTGACTGACTAAGAAAGCAAATGCAGGACAGGATAATTTACCTCAGATTCCTTCTTGCAAGAACGCACTTTGTAATGAAATAGGCAAAGTAGCGGATGACTGGATGTTGAATGCTACTAATCTTACCATCATTGGAGAGGCTTCTCCCATTACAAATCCTTGTATAAAGAGCTGAGAGCTCCCGCGGTGTTCCACTGATCTTCTCGCAGGATCCCAATTGCGGTACTCCAATTGCTGCACAAAAACACTAAATGGCAAGTTGACGACTTTATTGTAAATTTTATACTGGACCGTGGGGTCGGATCGCGACCAATTGAATTTGAAGTCCTGCACAAAAGACATAATTGTGCATATTGTCTTGGCTCTCCTTCAACAAAAACCACTCAGCCCTGCACGAGAGATTAAGTTTGAACATCTTGTAAAATCCCCGCACTTCTAATCACGGGTAGTAAGAGAGGTATACTCCCTCCTCACGATTGACTCTCGTAACTTGCACCTTCAACTCTTCTTGGTTCAATTGGGGCACCCCTTCCATTTTCCGAAATTTTCAACAATCATTATAAAATTTGATTTCAAGGTGTGTAATTGAAGGGAACTACTATAGGAACTTGCTAGAGTACTACACATGCATCCAAAACTAATTTCTACCACTTAGAACAAGCATGCAAGCCCACTAAACATGTTATCTACAGCAGCAAAATATTCAATATATACAACCAAATGAAATTCTAATTGGACAATCAAAGGAGTCACATACCAAGGAGTAAATGTACCAAATTTCAGCAGCAAAGACGGGCTGAGCAAGGAGATCGAAAAATAACGAGTTCTTGAGCGGCTCCTGGTCGAGAGAAACTTGGTACGAACTTTTCGGGAGAAAGTCTTTTGGGAGAAGATGGTGTGGTAGGGCAAGGGGTGGCCCACACCCCATGGTGGCGCGGCCACGTGGCGGCCGCGCAGAAGCCTATGGTGTGGCACCCACTGGTGCCCCACAGGTCATCCTGCAGTGCTCCCAGTGCCTCGTGAAAAATAGGACCAGCGGTGTAATTTTTTGTAATTTTTGAGAACTTGAAAAATGCATTTAAGGTGTTAAATAATGATTACTGCGCTGGAAAATGATTTCTAAAATCTTAAATGACTAAAGCATATTGCAAAACAAGAGTCTACAACAAGTAAAATAGGTGAAGGGAGAGAGAAGAAAGAAGTGTTGTTTAGCTCTTTTATGCAATAAAATATACTTGTTAACAAGGTTGATCAAGTCTTGCTATCAAATAAATTTTATGTGACATAAAAGTAAACCTCAAATCAATCATGTTACCTTATATTGAATTGATATGGATCCAATCACAAGAGTTTGATATTCTTCTTTGGGATCATATATAGGACAATCAATGGATCCCACTTTGATAGTTTTCACATTAAAAATTGTATTGACTCCACATACTTTATCAATCCTCTTGGGAAAATAGACATTATGTTCCTTATCATCAACATTGAAAGTAACCATGCCTTTATTGCAATCAATAACAGCCCGTATTAAGAAAGGGTCTTCCAGAATAATGGACATATTATCATCTTCAGGCATTTCCAACACAACAAAATCAGTTAATATCAAGCAATCTTGAGTAACTTGAACAGGAATTTTCACATAAACCAACGGGAATAGCAGTAGATTTATCAGCCATTTGCAAAGATATATGAGTAGGTATCAATTTATCTAAATCAAGTCTCTTATAAAGAGAAAAAAGGCATCACCTCACACCTGCTCCCAAATCACATAGAGCAGTTCTAACATAATTATTCTTGATGGAACAAGGAATAGTCGGTATACCTGGGTCTCTCAACTTCTTTGGAATCTTAACATTGAAGGAGTAATTAGCGAGCATAGTAGAAATTTCCTCATTGGGGATTTTCCTTTTGTTAGTAACAATATCTTTCATATACTTTGAATAAGGAGGAGATTTAATAATAGCATGAGTCAAAGGGATTTGCAAATAAAGGTTTCATCCAATCACAAATTTATTATAATGTTCCTCCTCCTTTATTTTAGTTTCTTATTAGGAAAAGGCATTTGCTTTTGAACAGGTTCTCTTTCATTACCATCTTTCTTAGTAATTAAGTCTTCTTTAGTGTACTTTTTATTTTTTATCATGCTTTTCAGTTTCTTTTTCAATTTCTTCTTTATCAAGGAGTATCATTCATATTATCTTCTCTGTGTACATTACCATGAGTTTCGACATCGAAATAGAAATACTATTAGGATCATTAAGGAGTTCAGAGGATTCTCCAACATTCTTATGTTTCTTTTTCTTTTCTTAGATGAGGCACTAGTTTTTTTTAGTTATTTGAGAATCTTGTTCAACTCTTTTGGGATGTCCTTCGGGATATAGAGGATCTGGTAGAAACACCACCTCTAGTTGTTACTTCATAAGCATGTTTTTTCTTTAGAATTATTTCCCAACAAGTCATTTTGCACTTTAGTAAGTTGATCAATTTGAGTTTGAACCATTTGAAAATGTTTAGCATAAGTATCAACATCATTTGGAGATCTCCACAATACCATGCAATTCACTATTAGCTCGAGAATTTTCCATTGATGATTCTCTACTCTCATATTGAGGTTTTCTTGCTTAACAATATAGGTATCAAATTCATCTAAACATGAGCAGGAGAGTTTGAATACGAATATCTTCCCTAGTAAAGTGTTGACAGTGTACCTCAATCATGGATGAAGGGAATTGTCTCACATATATCTTCTATAGGAGGTAAATTCTTCACATCTTCGGAGTTTAATACCCTTCTCCTTAGGAGACTTCTTTCCCTCTTATCTTCATCATTTAATTCATCATACCCCTCTTCTTACTATAAATTGTCCAGGAGTTAGTTGAGGTGTGAATAATCATCACTTGATTAGAGCCTATTTTAGCCAATAATTCTTGGTGATAATCCCAGAGTTAACACCTACTGAAAACACAACCAACGCTATCGGTGTGCTAGATAATAGTTAGTCCACTATAAAATATATCAGTAAATCATGCTTTCTAAATCATGGTGGTGCAGACTCTAGCATCAGAGAAAAATCTCGCCCAAGCCTCGGGCAATTTCTCTCCATCTTCTGGTCGAAATTATAAATTCTCTGTAAAGCAGCAGCGTGTTGAGCACTAGCAGGAAAGTATTCGGAAGAAACATCAAGCAATTCTTTGGACTTTTAATAGAACAGGAGGCAAATTATTATACCAAGTTTTAGCATCATCATAATGAGAAAGGAAAGATTTTAGCAACAAAGTAGCATCTTAATATCATGAGAAAACAAGCCACTAAGAGTGGATAATTCAGTCATGTGTTATAGCACTTTCTTTTTCGGTACCACAAAAGGGTGTTTTCTCAACAATAGCTATATGAGATAAATCAAGAGAAAAATCATAATCTTTATCCTAATGTTTATAGGAGATGTGGCAAATTTAGGATCAGGAGATGGTTTATATCCAACAGCATGTTCGCAAGCAACTTTTTAATTTTTTCTTGCATCAGTAGTAGCATTGCATTTTTCAATAAAATCATCATCAAGCTCTACATAATCTTCATCAAGATCATCACTAGAATATTCCACAGACTCAGGTGATTAACAGGTGTAGCAACATTTTCATTAGGAGTTTCAGTATTTTCAATTTGTCTAAACTTAGCAATTGTAGCAAGGATCCCAATGAACCACTATCATCAAGCACAGTAGAAACATTATCAATATCATAAGAGTTTTCAGATTCAGCAGAAGTACCAGCATGTGAAGCGTGTGGCGGTGAAACAAGTTTATCAATCACAGATGGTGAATCAAAGTAATGAAGACCTTTCAGAGTTGTACCTTTTGTGAGTGGATGGTAATGGCGATCTTAGTATCATGAGGTTTACCATGATGGAGAATTTGCAGCCCGAACAATATCAATCCAAGTGAACTTACAAATAAAGCTATACAAGTATAGGGGGTGGAAAATAGTCTTGATGACCCACAAGTATGAGGGGTGTACAGTCTTCGAGGAAGTATTACCCAATTTATTGATTAAACACAAGGGGAGACAAAAGAATACTTGTAAGCCTTAACGACGGAGTTGTCAATTCAGTTGCGATGATTGAGACTTGCTCGCAAGAGTTTATAGGTAGCGTTTTATGGCAGTGAAATAGTGAAATAACAACGACGGTGAAATAAAGACAGCGGTAGTGATTATAGTAAACGGCAGGATTAAAATACGTAGGCACGGGGACGGATAAGGGGCGTTGCATGGATGAGAGAAACTCATGTAACAATCAAAGCATGGGCATTTACAGATAATATAACGGTATCCAAGTACTAATCAATCAATAGGCATGTGTTCCATATATAGTCGTACGTGCTTGCAATGAGAGCTTGCACAACATCTTGTCCTACCAGCCGGTGGCAGGCGAGAAACTATTGGATATTAAGGTACTCCTTTTAATAAGGTATACCGGAACACAGCATTAACACTCCGTGAACACATGTGATCCTCACATCACTACCATCCCCCTCCACGGTGTCCGATTCTTGTCACTTGAGGCCATTGGTTCAGACAGCTGACATGTGTATACAACTTATAGGTAAGATCATAAACAACGAATATCTTCATGAATCAATAACATGTTCAGATCTGAAATCATGACACTCGGGCCCTAGTGACAAGCATTAAGCATAACAAGTTGCAACAATATCATAAAAGTGACACCTACGGATACTAGGCACTATGCCCTAACAATCTTATGACTATTACATGACCAATCTCATCCAATCCCTACCATCCCCTTCAGCCTACAGCGGGAGACTTACCATGGATGGGGGAAACATAGCTGGTCGATGGAAGCGTTGGTGATGGCGGTGAAGATCTCCTCAATTCCCGTCCCAGTGGGTGCGGAAGCGAGGACTTACGGCTCCCGCGGCGGAGTTTCGCGATGTGGCGGCTCTGCGGAGGGTTTAAGCGACTTCTCCCCGTCGTTTTTAGGTCGAACCCGATAAGTAGTCGAAAGGGGGGCGTAGGAGGCCGGCGAGGGGAGCCACACCATAGGGCCGCGCGGGCCCCACAGGCGCGCCGCCATATGGTGTGGGGCCCTCGAGCCTCCACCTTACTCCCATCTGGCTCCGTCAATATTTTTGGTAAAATAGGGCCGTCGAAGAAATTCCGAGGATTTTCCCGAAAGTTGGATTCCCCGCACAAAAGCAGACACCGAGCAGTTCTGCTTTGAAAGCAGTGATTAGTCCGTGTTAGTTATCAAAATACACAAATTAGAGGCAAAACAATATATAAAAGTGTTCGGGAAGTAGATACGTTTTGGACGTATCAAGGGAACTCGCTCGGGTGCACGGCGAAGTCTGTGAAGCGTGGACAACCCCGGCGGTTGGAGTCTTTGGCGGGGCCGTGAGCGGTCGTGGCGGCGCGCAACAGTGTGATCGAGGCGCGGCGGTGCGCGGAGCGGGACGGCGGCGCGTGCGCACGGGCCTGAATGGGTTTCTGCGGGCTGCTGCGGGTTTGCGCTCGTCGCGCTGGCCTTTTGTGGTTGCCGGGAACGAGACCGTGTCCTCCTTCCCGGCCTTCTCCGGCAAGGCTGCAGGGGCGGGAGCGGTGCTGGACGTCCTCGCTGGAGCGGATTTGGGGATTTCGGCGTGGGCTGCGGCGGCTGGTCATGTCCGAGCCCTTGTCGGAGTGGCTCGGCCTGGACCTCTGTGTTGGCGTCCGTCGAAGCTCCGTCTCTATGGCGGTTGGCGGCGCCCGCGGAGCTCTTCTCGGTGAGCTTGGTCGGTGATACGTCTCCAACGTATCGATAATTTCTTATGTTCCATGCTACTTTATTGATGATACCTACATGTTTATACATATATGTCATATTTGTTTACGGAACCTATTAGCAGATGCCGAAGAGCGATTCTTGTTTCTCAATTTGGTTTGAGAAATCTAGTAAAGAAATATTCTCGAAATTGGTGAAATTTCGCCCAGGGTCCTATTTTGCACGAAGCTTCCAGCGGAAGACCGAAGAGATAACGAAGTGGGGCACGAGGCCAGCGAGGCTAGGGGAGGCGGCGGCGCCCGAGGCCCTGGCCGCGCCGACCTACCCCCTGGGCCCCTCGTGTGGCCCCCTGCGTTGACCTCCGCCTCGCCAAAGCCTCAGTCGCGAAACCCCCAGTCCAGAGAGCCACGATACGGAAAACCTTCCCGGAGACGCCGCCATGCGTCCATCTCGAAGTTCGAAGGAGATAGCCTCCGGCTTTGCCCGGAGAGGGGTTCATCTCTGGGAGGACTCTACACATCATGGTCGCCTCCCGGGTGATGAGTGAGTAGTTCACCCCTGCGCTATTGGGTTCATAGCATTAGCTAGATGGTCGTCTTCTCCTTGTGCTTCATTGTTGGATCTTGTGAGCAGCCTGATCAAGATCATCTACTCGTAATACTATATGTTGTGTTTGTGGGATCCGATGGATAGAGAGTACTATGATTATGATGATTATCAATCTATTGTTTTTATGTGTTGTTTATGATGATCTTGCATGCTCTCGGTTATTAGTAGAGGCTCTGGCCAAGTTTTACTCTTAACTCCAGAGGAGTATTTATGCTCGATAGTGGGTTCATACCTTCATTAACACAGGACAGTGCGAGAAAGTTCTAAGGTTGTGATGTCTTGTTGCCACTAGGGATAAAACATTGATTCTACATAGGATGTAGTTATCGATTACATTACAGCATGCACTTAATGCGTTGTCTGTTGCTTTGCAACTTAATATTGAATAGGGTTCGGATGATAACACAGTGGACTTTGTCATAGATGAAGTTGGATGGCAGTCTATGTACTTTGTCGTAATGCCCAATTAAATCTCACTATATTTATCATATCATGTATATGCATTGTTATGCCTTTACTCTGTTGCAATTGCCCCATTGTAATTTGTTCACCCAACATGCTTTTATCTTATGGGAACGACACTAGTGATTTGTGGACCCCGGTCCTATTCTTTACATAGCATACAATCGCAATTGTGTTTTCTTGTTTTCTTGCAAACAAGCATCTTCCACACAATACGGTTAATCCTTTGTTACGGCAAGCCGGTGAGATTGACAACCTCCTTTGTTTCGTTGGGGCAAAGTACTTTGGTTGTTGTGCAGGTTCCGTCGCCGGAATCTCTGTTGTTGCGCCGCATCACATTCGCCACCATCAACCTTCAACGTGCTTCTTAGCTCCTCCTGGTTGAGTCAACCTTGGTTTCTTCTGAGGAAAGCACCCTTGTCGCATCATACCTTCTCTTGGGTTCCCAACGGACGTGTACATTTACGCGCATCAAGCCTGTTTTTTACGGGCGCCGATGCCGGGCAAGACACGCTGCAAGGGAGGTCTCCACTTCTCAATCTCTTTACTTTGTTTTTATCTTGCTTTATTTTATTTACCTTTGTTTGCTGCACTAAATCAAAACACAAAAAAATTAGTTGCTAGTTTTGCTTTATTTCTTGTTGCTCTCATATCAAAAACACAAAAATTAGTTACTTGAACTTATTTTATCTAGTTTGTTTTCATTACCGTTGCTAAAATGAATACTCTGAAAATACTAAATTGTGTGACTTCTCAAAAACACGAATAATAATGATTTCCTATGCACACCTGTGCTCCACACCTGCTACTACGGCCCGAATTCTTTGAAATTAAGCTTTTTGCTTTACTAAAATCTAGTTATGAGAGATCAATTTTCTGGGGCTAGTTCTGTGATGCTGCTATCCATCTCAATAATTTTGTTGAACTTTGTGAAATGCAAAAGTATAAGGATGTAGATGGTGATATTATTAAATTGAAAGTGTTTCCTTTCTCATTAAGAGGAAGAGCTAAAGATTGGTTGCTATCTTTGCCTAAGAATAGTATTGATTCATGGACTAAGTACAAGGATGCTTTTATTGGTAGATATTATCCTCCCGCTAAAATTATATCTTTGTGAAGTAGCATAATGAATTTTAAACAATTAGATACTGAACATGTTGCTCAAGCATGGGAGAGAATGAAAACTTTTAGTAAAGAATTGCCCAACCCATGGACTACTTTACTTGGATGATCATCCAAACCTTCTATGCGGGACTAAATTTTTCTTCGCAGAATTTATTGGATTCAGCTGCTGGAGGTACACTTTATGTCCATCACATTGGGAAGCGGCTACAAAACTGCTTGATGATATGATGATGAATTACTCTGAATGGCACACGGAAAGAGCTCCCCAAGGTAAGAAGGTAAATTCTTGTTGAAGAAACCTCTTCCTTGAGTGATAAGATGTGATTATGTCTATGCTTGTGAATGGTAGATCTAATGTAGATCCAAATAATGTCCCTTTAGCTTCATTGGTTGCTCAAGAAGAAAATGTTGATGTGAATTTCATTAAAAATAATAATTTCAACAACAATGCTTATAGATAACTCTGGTAATAACTATAGGCCATATCATCCGCTAATGGTAATGGTTATGGTAATTCTTATAAAATTCTTACAATAATAATAAGTGTACCCTCTGGTCTTGAAGCCATGCTTAAAGAATTTATTAGTACATAAACTACTTTCAATCTATTGAGGAAAAGCTTGATAAAATTGATACTATTACTTCTAGAGTTGATAGGCTTGCCTCGGATGTTAATCTTTTTAAAATTGAAAATTATGCCTAATAATGATATTGATAGTAAGATTACTATTACAGCAAATGCATCCAAGTTAGAATCAATGAGAATATAAGATTAATGGCTGAATTAGGTACTGGGTGGGATAGAAGAAAAGCTGCTAGCTAAAGAGAATAATGTAATTAAAGTTTGGACTATTACCACCACTAGTAATGCTAATTCTTCACATGTTGCTGCACCTCCTACTATCAATGGTAAAATAATTGGTGTTGGCAATGTTTCTACTCCTAGTGCAAAGCGACCAAAACTGCCTGAAATTGCTAAAATGCTTGTGATAAAACTGCTGAAATTTTTCCAACCTTGGGAACAATGATCCCATTCTTGTAGCTCATAATGATTTAGATTTTGATGATTATCACACAAAGTTATAAAGTTCTTACAAAAACTCGCTAAAAGTCCTAATGCTAGTGCTATAAATTTAGCCTTTACAAAACACATTACGAATGCTCTCATAAAAGCTAGAGAGAAACTAAAACTTGAAACTTCTATTCCTAGAAAGTTAGAAGATGGTTGGGAGCCCATCATTAAAATGAAATTCAATGACTTTGAATATAATACTTTATGTGATCTTGGTGCAAGTATTTCTGTTATGCCTAAGAGAATTTATGATATGCTTGACTTGCCACCATTGAAGAATTGTTATTTGGATGTTAATCTTACTGATAATGTTAAAAAGAAACCTTTGGGGAGGAATCATAATGTGCATATTACGGTTAACAATAACCTTGTCCCCGTTGATTTTGTTGTTTTGGATGTCGAGAATACAATGCATCTTGTCCTATTGTGTTAGGAGAAGACCCTTTCTTGAGCTGACCCGATGTTGTTATTGATATGGGGAAAGGTAATATTAAATATCAATTTCCTCTCAAGAAAGGTATGGAACACTTCCTAGAAAAGAGAATGAAGTTGCCTTTTGATTCTATTATTAGAACAAGTTATGATGTTGATGCTTCTACTCTCGATGTTACTTGATTTGCACTTCTGCGCCGCTGAAAGGCGTTAAAGAAAAGCGCTTATGGAGACAACCCATGTTTTTACCTACAGCAATTTTTTGTTTTGTTGAGTCTTGGAAGTTGTTTATACATGGCAACCTCTCCTTATCATGTTTTTGTGCCAAGTAAGTTCTATGTCAAAGTTGATGTTATATTTGGGATGCATTTGCTTGAAACAGCATTAGCATGCAGCATCACGAATCTAGGCACGATTCTCTTTGTGAAAATTCTAAAATCTGCCAATTTGTGACGTGATCCTCGAGATATCCTGCATAACTTTCATTAGTTTTGAGTTTTTCCATTTGAGCAAGTACGGGTGCCGGCTTTAAATTAAGCCTTTACGGGTACATTACTTGTTTTTGACAGATTACGCCTTTTATTTCGCATTGCCTCTTTTGCTATGATGGATTTATTTCTTTGGTCCATTAATGTCAGGTAGCATTATGCAATATCCGAAGTAGAAAATAATGTTTGTGTCACCTCCCGAATGTGTGAATTATTAATTTAGCACTACCTCTAATGGGGTTGCTTGAAGTTTGGTGTGAAGGAAGTTTTCAAGGGTCAAGAGAGGAGAATGATATACTATGATCAAGAGGAGTGAAAGCTCTAAGCAGGGATGCCCCGTGGTTCACCCCTGCATATTTTTAAAGAAGACTCAAGCGTCTAAGCTTGGGGATGCCCAAGGCATCCCCTTCTTGTTATCACCGGGATTAGGTTCCTCCCCTGGAACTATATTTTATTCAGTCACATCTTGTTCTTTACTTGGACGTCGGTTTGTTTTTGTTTTGTTTTTGTTTGAATAAGATGGATCCTAGCATTCACTTTGTGGGAGAGACACGCTCCGCTGTTGCATATGGACACATGTGTCCTTAGGCTTTACTCATAATGTTCAAGTGAAGTTTCTTCTTCGTTAAATTGTTATATAGTTGGAATTGGAAAATGCTACATGTAGTAATTCTAAAATGTCTTGGATAATGTGATACTTGGCAATTGTTGTGCTCATGTTTAAGCTCTTGCATTATATGCTTTGCACCCATTAATGAAGAAATACATAGAGCTTGCTCAAAATTTGATTTGCATATTTGGTCTCTCTAAGGTCTAGATAATATCTAGTATTGGGTTTTGAACAACAAGGAAGACGGTGTAGAGTCTTATAATGTTTACAATATGTCTTTTATGTGAGGTTTCCTACTTATTCATCCTTGAGTTTGCTTCAAATAACCTTGCTAGCCTAAACCTTGTATCGAGAGGGAATGCTTCTCATGCATCCAAAATCCTTGAGCCAACCACTATGTGTCCACCATCCCTACCTACTACATGGTATTTCTCCGCCATTCCAAAGTAAATTGCTTGAGTGCTACCTTTAAAATTCCATCATTCACCTTTGCAATATAGCTCATGGGACAAAATAGCCTTAAAAACTATAGTATTGAATATGTACTTATGCACTTTATATTTTATTAAGTTGCTTGTTGTGCGATAACCATGCTTATGGAACACTTCATCAACTATTGTTGAATATCATGTGAGTTACTATGCATGTCCGTCTTGTACGAAGGATCTATCATTTAGTGGTTGGAGCATGCAAAATTGTTAGAAAGAACATTGGGCCGCTAACTAAAGCCATGAATCATGGTGAAGTTTCGGTTTTGAACATATACCCTCAATCTCATATGAGAATAATCATTGCTACATTATGCATTTAAGGAGTCCATTATCATTGTCCATGTTTGTCCCGGTATGGATGTCTAAAGTTGAGAATAATCAAAAGCGAGAAATCAAAATGCGAGCTTTCTCCTTCCCTTAGACCTTTATACTGGCGGCATGGAGGTACCCCTTTATGACACTTGGTTGAAACATGGCATGCAAAGATCCGGTAGTCCAAGCTAAGTAGGGCACAGGTGCGGACACTATTGGTATACTATACATGATGAAACTTGCAACTTGTAAGATATATTTTCATAACTCATATGCTTTATTACTACAATTGACAAAATTTGTTTCATTTTTCCAAAATAAAAGCTCTACAACAAAAATATAGCAATTGATGCTTTCTCTTTGAAGGACCATTCTTTTACTTTTATTGTTGAGTCGATTTACCTATCTCCTTCCATAAGAGCAAACACTTGTGTGAACTGTGTAATGATTCCTACATACTTATATTGCACTTGTTATACTACTTTATGTTGACAATATCCATGAGATATACATGTTATAAGTTAAAAGCAACCGCTGAAACTTAATCTTCCTTTGTGTTGCGCTTCAACACCTTTACTTTGATTGTGCTTTATGAGTTAACTCTTATGCAAGACTTATTGATGCTTGTCTTGAGTACTATTCATGAAAAGTCTTTGCTTTATGATTCACTTGTTTACTCATGTCATTACCTTTGTTTTGATACATGCATTCATTACATATGTTTACAAATAGTATGATCAAGATTATGATGGCATGTCACTTCAGAAATTATCTTTGTTATCGTTTTACCTGATCCAGGATGGCGAGAACTAAGCTTAGGGATCTTGAATCACGTCTCCAACGTGTCGATAATTTCTTATGTTCCTTTTCACTTTATTGATCCTACATGTTTTATATACATTATATGTCATATTTATGCATTTCTGGAACTAACCTATATGAGATGCCGAAGAGCGAGTTGACCTATTTTCTGCTGTTTTGGTTTCAGGAAATCCTAGTAAAGAAATATTCTCGGAATTGGACGAAACTTTCGCCAGGTCCTATTTTGCACGAAGCTTCCAGAAGGCCGAAGAGATAACAAAGTGGGGCCACGGGAGCAGCCAGAGGCTAGGGGCGGCGGCCCTGGCCCTGGCCGCGCCGTCCTACCCACTGGGCCCCTCGTGTGGCCCCCTGCGTTGACCCTCGCCTGCCAAGCCTCAGTCTTGTAGTGCGAGAGCCACGATACGGAAAACCTTCCAGAGACGCCGCACCCGTCGATCCCATCTCGGGGATTCAGGAGATCGCCTCCGGCACCACTGCCCGAAGGGGACTATCTCCCCGCGAGAGGACTCTACCTGTCATGAGTCGCCTCTGGAGTGATGAGTGAGTAGTTCACCCTGATACGCGTCCATAGCGATAGCTAGATGGTCGTCTTCTCCTTGTTGTGCTTCATTGTTGGATCTTGTGAGCTGCCTAACATGATCAAGATCATCTATCTGTAATACTATATGTTGTGTTTGTCGGGATCCGATGGATAGAAAGTACTATGATTATGGTGATTATCAATCTATTGTTTATGTGTTGTTTATGATCTTGCATGCTCTCCGTTATTAGTAGAGGCTCTGGCCAAGTTTTACTCTTAACTCCAAGAGGGAGTATTTATGCTCGATAGTGGGTTCATGCCTTCATGACACTGGACAGTGATAGAAAAGTTCTAAGGTTGTGATGTGATGTTGCCACTAGGGATAAAAACATTGATTCTATGTCTAAGGATGTGGTTATCGATTACATTACGCACCATACTTAATGCAATTGTACGTTGTTTGCAGCCCAGCGAATGGGGTTCGGATGATAACCTGAAGGTGGACTTTTTAGGCATAGATGCGGGTGGATGGCGGTCTATGTACTTTGACGTAATGCCCAATTAAATCTCACTATATTTATCATATCATGTATATGCATTGTTATGCCTTTCTCTATTTGTCAATTGCTTAACTGTATTGTTCACATAACATGCTTTTATCTTATGTATGGGAGAGACACCTCTATTGAACTTCTGTGGACCCCCGGTCCTATTCTTTATACTGGAATACTGCCAATTGTGTTTTTCTTTGTTTTTCTGATAAACATCTTCCACACAATACGGTTAATCCTTTATTCATAGCAAGCCGGTGGACAACCTCAGCAGACTCGTTGGGGCAAAGTACTTTAGTTTTGTTGTGCAGATTCCACGTTGGCGCCGGAATCCCTGTTGTTGCGCCGCATCACATTTCGCCACCATCAACCTTCAACGTGCTTCTTGGCTCCTCCTGGTTCGATCAACCTTGGTTTCTTTATGAGGGAAAACTTGCCACTGTGCGCATCATACCTTCCTCTTGGGGTTCCCAACGAACGTGTACACTAGCTATGCCGCGAAACATATCGGGGTTTTCGGTTTCTCCCGCTGATACGTCGTAAACGTATCTATAATTTCTTATGTTCCATGCTACTTTTATTACAATACTTGAATGTTTTATACATACTTTACAGCATTATTATATATTTTCCGGCACTAACCTATTAACAAGATGCCGAAGTGCCGTTTCCTGTTTTCATCTGTTTTTGGTTTCAGAAATCCTTGTAAGGAAATATTCTCGAGGTGGACGAAATCAACGCCCGGGGCCTATTTTCACACGAAGCTTCCGGAGGAAGACCGAGAGAGGTGCGAAGTGGGGCACGAGGCGCCAGGCACAACATCGGCAGCGGCAGCGCCCCTGGCGCGGCCCTGGTGTGTGGGGCCCTGGGTACGCCACTTGACCTACCCTTAGCCTGACGGCAACCGTGCCATGAAACCCTCTACCGAGAGCCACAATACGGAAAATATTGCGAGGCCGCCGCCGCCAAGCCCATCTCGGGGATTAGGAAGTCCTCTCCGGCACCTGCCGGAGAGGGGAATCATCACCGGAGGGCTCTACATCATCATGCCCGCCTACGGATTGATGCGTGAGTAGTTCATCCTTGGACTATGGGTCCATAACGGTAGCTAGATGGTTGTCTTCTCCATTGCTGTCATTGTTTAGATCTTGTGAGCTGCCTAACATGATCAAGATTATCTGTTGTAATGCTACATGTTGTGTTTGGTGGGATCCGATGAATATAGAATACTACTGTTAAGTTGATTATCAATCTATCTCATATATGTGTTGTTTATGTTCTTGCATGCTCTCCGTTGCTAGTAGAGGCTACGGGCAAGTTGATACTTGTAGCTCCAAGAGGGGGTAATTATGCTCGATAGTGGTTCATGCCTCCATTGGACAGTGCGAGAAAGTTCTAAGGTTGTGGATGTCTTGTTGCTACTAGGGATAAAATATTGATGCTTTGTCTAAGGATATTTGTGTTGGTGCATTCACCGCACCATACTTAATACGAATTATCACCTTGTTTTAACTCAATATTTTGAAGGGTTTGGATGATAACTTTGAAGGTGGATTATTTAGGCATGAATGCATCTTTGGATAGCGGTCTCTGCTTTGTCGTAATGTTACTGATTAAATCACATAGTAATCATCGTTGATATGTATTGAATCTTTATTTGTGAATTGCCCACTTGTAATTTATTCACCCAGCAATATGCTAGTTATCTTATTGGAGAGACACCACTAGTGAGCAATGTGGACCCAGGTCCATTCTTTTACATCCCCGAATACAATCTCTGTTCTCTTTTGTTCTTTGCAAACAATATCTTCCCACTCGTCACGATTAATCCTTTGTTTTCAGCAAGCCGGTGGGATCGACAACCTCACTATTACGTTGGGGCAAAATACTTTGATTGTGTTGTGCAGGTTCCAGTTGGCGCCAGTTTCTGGTGTTGCGCTGCACTACATTTCTCCACCAAAAACCTTCACGTTCTTCTTGGCTCCTCTTTGGTTCGATAACCTTGGTTTCTTTACGAGGGAAAACCTTGCTGCTGTGCGCATCCATACCTTCCTCTTGGGGTTCCCCCAACGGACGTGTGCTTTATCGTCACAAGGAAGTTGTTGACTACAAGCCAACATCAACTTTTTAAAGCGGCAGATTTAAGTGATCAGACATGTTTGCAAGGAAGTCTCACATCAATCTCTTTACTTTGTTTTTGTCTTGCTTTACTTATTTTGTTACTGTCTTGTTTGCTTCATATTAAAAACACAAAAAAATTAGTTACTTTACTTTATATTACTTATTTACTAGCTCTATATCAAAGCACAAAAAAATTAGTTACTTGCATTTAATTTATTTTTGTTATCATGTCTAGTCCTGCACTTGCTTTTATTTTCACTAGTTAGGTATAATGGAAAACAACAAAAACATTAGAGAATCTTTATGAACTTTATCTTGAATTAGGACATGATGTGTTTGAGAGAAAATTAAAAAACCCATGGAATTTTGTTTGCAAAATAGTTGTAGCAATGTTATTAGCATGAACTCTTTGAACACCAATATTGCTAAAGCTATGGAAGAATTTAAGCTTGGGGAAGCTGGTTTTGAGGAGCATGATGTTTTTAGTTCCCCAAGCATGGAGGAGAAAATTTACTTTGATGATACTTTACCTCCTATATATGATGCTTGCAATGATGAATATGATATTTTCAGTCCACCTACTATTGAGGAGAAAATTAATTATGATTACAATATGCCCCCTATATATGATGATTATGGTGATGAGAATAATAATGATAGCTACTTTATTGAATTTGCTCCCACTACAATTAATAGTAATGATTAATGCTTATGTGGAGAGTAATGATTTTATACATGTAGCTCATGACAAGAATGCTTGTGATAGTTATATTGTTGAGTTTGTTCATGATGCTGCGAAAGTTATTATGAGAGAGAAACATGGTTATATGCATCTTAATAATATTAAGTTTCCCACATGTTGAGAATCTTGAAATTGCACTTGTGTTTGCTTTTTCTATGCTTGTCACTTTGTTCTTCATGAATATATTTGTGTACAAGATTCCTTTTCATAGGAAGTGGGTTAGGCTTAAATGTGTTTTGAATTTGCTTCTTGATGCTCTCTTTTGCTTCAACTCTTATTCTTTGAGCCCATCTTAATGGCTATAAAGATTATAACATTTTTTTTTCTTTTATTTACTTGTATTGTTGAGTCTTGGAAGTTGTTTTACTACTGTAGCAACCTCTCTTTATCATGTTTTTGTGCCAAGTAGTTGATGTTATATTTGGTATATTTGGGATCGCTGTGTAGAAACAGCATTGCTGTCAGTCACGAATTCTCGCAGAGCTCCCTGTAAAAAATCGAAAAAATCTGCAAATTCTGAGCGTGATCCTCGGATATGTACGCAACTTTCATTAGTTTTGAGTTTTCCATTTGAGCAAGTTAAGTGCCCCTTCCAGATTCATCTTTACGGACTGTTCTGTTTTTGACAGATTCTGTCTTATTTCGCATTGCCGCTTTTGCTATGTTGAATGAGTTTCTTTGTTCCATTAACTTTACGAAGCTTTGTGCAATGTCCAGAAGTGTTAAGAATGATTGTGTCACCTCTGAATATGTGAATTTTGATTATGCACTAACCCTCTACTGAGTTTGCTTGAAGTTTTGTGTGGAGGGAGGTTTCAAGGGTCAAGAGAAGAGGATGATATACTATGATCAAGAAGAGTGAAAGGTCTAAGCTTGGGGATGCGCCGGTGGTTCATCCCTGCATATTTTAAGAAGACTCAAGCATCTAAGCTTGGGGATGCCCAGGCATCCCCTTCTTCATCGACAACATTATCAGGTCACTTCTAGTGAAACTATATTTTTATTCCATCACATCTTATGTTCTTTACTTGAAGCGTCGGTTTGCTTTTATTTTTGTTTTATTTTTTTGGATCCCACCATTCTTATATTGGAGATATTACGCTCCGCTTTTTCATATGGAACACTTGTGTTCTTAATTGTGCTTTAATGTTCATGGCGAATGCTGAAATTGCTTAGTTAAATTGCTATTTGGTTGGAATGGGAAAATGCTGCATATGGTTTTGGTAATTTGGCAATTGTTTGAGCTCTCATAGATCATATTTAAGCTCTTACATCATGTAGTTTAATCTATTAATGAAGAACTAGTAGAGCTTGTTTAATTTGGTTTGCATGATTGGTCTCTCTAAGTCTAGATATTTTTAGGGTAAAGTGTTTTGAACAACAAGGAAGACGATTTAAAGTCTACATATTAACGCAATATGTTCTTGTGTAAATTTTGTTGTACCGGTGTATGGTTTTACTTCAAGCCAACCTTGCTAGCCCAAACCTTGTGCTGAGAGGAAATGCTTCTTCATCCAAACACCTTGAGCTAAAACCCATGCCATTTGTGGCCACCATATCTACCTACCTACTATGTGGTATTTTTACTGCCATTCAAAGTTAATTACTTGAGTGCTACCTTTAATTTCATTCCTTTATCTTTGCAATATATAGCTCATGGGACAAATAGGCCTAAAAACTATTGTGGTGATGAATATGTAGTTATGTGTCTTAATTCTTATAAGTTGCTTGTTGTGCGGTAACCATGTTTCTGGGGACGCCATCAACTTTTTACCTTTGTTGGATATCATGTGAGATGCTATGCATGTTCGTCTTGTCAGAAGTAAGTGCGATTTCATGATCAAATGGTTTGAGTATGCATATGTTAGAGAAGAACATTGGGCAGCCAACTAAAGCCATGTATCATGGTGGGAATTTTTAGTTTTGACATACAACCTCAATCTCTTATGAGAATATTAAGCGTTGTTGAATGCTTAAGCATTAAAAGAGGAATCCATTATTTGTTGTCTATATTGTCCCGGTATGATGTCTGATTGAGAATAATCAAAAGCGAGAAATCAATGCGTGCTTTCTCCTTAGACACTTGTATAGGTGCGCATCAGAGGTACCCCTTTGTGACACTTGGTTGAAACATATGTTATGCGATGATAATGCGTGTTTTCCGAGCTAAGTAGGACAAGGTGCGAGCACTATTAGTACTCTATGCATGAGACACGCAGCTTGTAGGAAATATTATGCATGGCACATGATTATTACTACCGTTGACAAAATTGTTTCTATGTTTTCAAAATAAAAACTCTAGCACAAAATAGCTGTTAAATATTTCCTCTTTGAAAGACCATTCTTTTACTTTATGTTGAGTCAGTTTACCACTTCTTTCTATCTTAGAAGCAAACACTTGTGTTAACTATGTGCATTGATTCTTACATGTTTACTTATTGCACCTGTTATATTACTCTATGTTGACAAACTATCATGAGATATACATGTTACAAGTTGAAAGCAATTGCTGAAACTTAATCATCCTTTAATGTTGCTTCAATGCATTCTACTTAGAATTTATTGCTTATGAGTTAGCTCTGTAGGTCTTGTTGATGCTTGTCTTGAAAGTATTATTCATGAAAGTTTTACTATATGATTCATTTGTGTTGGTCATTGTCTTTATCGCCTGTGATCGATTCCTCCATTCATCTCATATGCTTTACAATAGTGTTGATCAAGTTATGTTGGTAGCATATCACCTCAGTAATTATTTGTGTTATTGTATACCTGCAGGGAATGAGTAGGAACTAGCTAAGGGATGCTTGATACGTGTAGCAGTATCTATAATTTCTTATGTTCCATGCTACTTTTATTACAATATGATATTTATACCTTTTTAACATTATTATACATTTTCATTTTAACCTATTAGCAAAGTGCAGGGAGGTGCCGATTCTTTGTTTTCTCCTGTTTTGGTTTTGAGAAATCCTAGTAAAGAAATATTCTCGGAATTGGACGAAATCAACGCCCGGGGGCCTGTTTTACGAGCTCGGAGGAGGGAGGTACGAAGTGGGACCACGAGGCGCCCAGCACAGCAGTAATGTGGCACGGCCCCTGACATGTGACCTGGTGTGTGGGGCCTAGATGCCGCCATGACCTACTCGCCCAGCCTAAATGACAGCCGTGCGGGCACATGCGAGGAGCGCGATGGGAAAACATTGCGAGAGGCCGTCAGCATGATGCATCTACGAGGATTGAGATAGCCTCATTCTACCAGGAGAATGTCCACCAGGAGGGAACTCTGCATCCCCATCATTGCCGCCCTCTGGGATTGATGCGTGAGTAGTTCATCCTTGGACTATGGGTCCATAACCGTTCGTTAGCTAGATGGTTGTCTTCTCCGCTTGTGCTATCATTGTTTAGATCTTGTGAGCTGCCTAACATGAGCAAATCAATCATCTATTTGTAATGCTACATGTTGTGTTTGGTGGGATCCGATGAATATAGAATACTGTGTTAAGTTGATTATCAATCTCCATCATATATGTATTTGTTTTATGTTCTTGCATGCTCTCATTGCTAGTAGGCTCTGTGATTGATCACATAACTCCAAGAAATTAATTAACAAATGGTGGGTTCATGCCTCCATTGAATGCAGGACGGACAGTGAGAAAGTTCTAAGGTTGTGGATGTCTTGTTGCTACTAGGGATAAAAACATTGATGCTTTGTCTAGGATATTTGTGTTGTTGATTACATTCGCACCATGCCAATGCAATTATCACATTGTTTAACAATATTTGAAGGGAGTTAGGATGATAACTTTGAAGGTGGATTATTTGGGAACAACCATCTTTGGATAGCGGTCTATGTGCTTTGTAATAATGCCCTGATTAAATCACATAGTAATCATCGTTGATATGTATTGAATCTTTATTTGTCAATTTACCAACTGTAATTTTGTTCACCCAACATACTAGTTATCTTATTAGAGATACACTCTAGGGAACTATGGACCCCGGTCCATTCTTTTACATCTGAATACATTCCCTACTACCTGTGTGCCTGAGACAAACAGTATCTTGACAAATCGTTTAATCCTTTGTTTCAGCAGCGGTGAGATTGACAACCTCTTTGTACGTTGGGCAAAGTACTTTGATTGTGTTGTGCGGGTTCCACGTTGGCGCCGGTTTCAGCAGGTGTTACGCCTTTTCATTCTCCATAGCAACCTTCTACGTGCTTCCTTGCTCCTACGGTTAAAGTAACCAACGGTTTCTTTGCGGGGAAAAACTTGCCCATTTGTGCGCATCATACCTGCCTTGGGGTTCCCAGCGGACGTGGCTCATCTCCGTCACAAGGAAGTTGTTGACTACTGATACCAAGTTCTGGGAGGTGGTGTGCGACGAGCTCGCGGAGCTCCTTGGTAGTTGGTGGTCGGTGGTGGCTTGTGCAATGCTGCTTCTGCACATGAGGTGTGTCTGCGGAGTGTGGGATGGCAGCGTTGTCTCGCTGGTCGACCGCGTGAGGGTGTGGTGGCTCGTTTGCTCCGGGCGAAAGCCTGACCGCGCGGTGTCTGTGGATGTCGTCTTCCTTCTTGGGGGGGCGGTCGTGAAGCTCTCAGGAAGCCTTGGCTGCCTCGGGTTCCGTCTTCGGGTAAGCCTAGATCCAGCGGGATCGCTTGTGGCGTGGTACACGTTGTTCCTCTCTTGAGGGCGTCGTCTTGAAGTTGGTGATTCCCTTCGCGCACTCCGACGGGCTAGACACACAGGGCATCTGGGTTGGCAGGAGGTCAACCGGAGATGCAGGTGTTCCGGGTGGAGGCTTGTGAGGAAACAACGATGGTGGTGCCCAAGGTCTGGTTGCGGCAAGGTCATGTTAGTTGGCTCCGTTCCGGCGTGTCCGAATGTCTTCGTGGTGATCTCCTCTTGATGTGAAGTCGAAGCTGGCCTTGGGCGGTGTACGATGACCTTCGAGAGGCGGTCCGGTGAATGTCCTATTTGGCGCTTGTCTTGCGCATCTCCTCTCCAAGGCTCGTCTTCAGAATCGGAGCTGCCGGTCTCCCCTCGAAGAGCCATCTGTTTGGCAAAGACCGACTAGAGCTTCTTGTGTAGCTTTTGTGGGTAGCCAGGGTGGCTAGGTGTGCCCCTTGTGGCGGGAAGTGTGTGGTTGTGGGTGTGCTTTGGCACTGTCGTTGTTGATTTTCGCCGGTTTTCTCCTAAAAGCCGGGCACATTTTTCTTGCTGTGTTTGGATGCATAGAAACTGTGCATGGAATTGGAATTGGGATCGATTCCGCAAATTCCGCCGTTTGGGCTGCGCTCTGAATTGATCTATGGAAAGCCAACGAAATTCCAAGCCCACCCACCTCCCGTGCAAGTCGATTGGAAAAAATTCCAAGGGCGAGAGCTCGGAAAGGCACGGAAACAACCCCTCGCCTCCATCCCCGCGTCCCTCCCGTCTTCCTCCCTGCCTCCCTCGCCTGCAGGTGGACGTCGTCGATGCTCCGTCCCGCTGCGCTCGCTGGCGTCGACGCTCCGCCCCGCACGCACGCCGGCAGGCAGCCCTCCCCGTCTCCCTCCACCAAGCTCCCTCGTCGCGCTCGCCGGCAGATGGCCACCGCGCTCGCCGGCAGGTCGCCGTGCTCGACGCTCCCCCGTCGCGCTCGCCTGCAGGTCGACGTCGTGCCCGCCGCTGGCAGGCCGGCAGGTCTTGTGGCCCGGGCGCATGCCGGCAGGCAGCCCTCCCCGTCTCCCTCCACCAAGCTCCCCCGCCGTGCTCGCCGGCAGATGGCCGGCCCGCGACTCGAGGCAGGCGGCCCTCCTAGCAGCTCCGGCCCGCGCGCTCGTCGGCCGGTGGTCATCCTCGATGCTCCGGTCCGTGCCCTCGCCAGCAGGTGGCCATCCTCGCAGCTCCGTTCCAGATTCATCTAAAGTTCAACAAAATATCAGATTCCATAGTTCATACATCCGAACAAGATTTGAAATTAGTTATATCTTTTGATTTCAACAACAAATTTCAAAGACATCCAAACAACAGAATTGAATTAGAAGCCAATTCATTTCCATCTCAGATTTGGAATCTTACTCCAATTTAATTCCATGCTAACTTTCTGTGCATCCAAACATTAATGAATGAATGAGGTAAAGCTTTTGCCTCCGTTTGGAATAGAAAGCCGACAAAGGGGGCTGGCCGGCAAACTGGGCTGGCTTATTAGCTAGGGCTGCGTCACGCACACCGGTGTATCCAGGATCGTGGTACAAACGATAAGATCTCCTGGTCCGGCCACCATGTGCTCGCTCAGCGGCCGGTCACGTCGTGCCGATCTCCGCGCGCGCGTACGTGCGTGCTGCATGCCGTTGGCTGCCAGCAACACCGTGTACCGGGGAAGAAGGTATAGGAAAGCAAATGAGTAGTCGTGCTTTTGCAGCTTAGGGCATCTCCAGCGGCGCGACGCATTTCGGACGTCCAAAAATGGTCGTCAGCGTTATGCTTCAATGGACATATTCTGACCGCGCGTCCGTTTGCGTCTGGGTGTGCTCCCACGGGACGACCCATTTTTGAATTGCAACATAGTTTGATCTTCAATTCTTTTGGTTTTCTACCACGAGCGATTGATTGCATATGAAAACCAAACATAGAAAGTAATACATAAAAACTATACAAGACCTAGACTACTTGCTCGAGGCCGGGGGAGGTGGAGTGGGAGGTGAAGGTGGAGGTGGAGACATGGCAGCCTGGCCGCGTCCGGCGCTGCTCATGGTGGATCTACTGTGGCGCTGGCGGCGAGCGGGGATAGTGCGGAGGAGATGAGATGTTGGCGCCCTGTTTATAGGTCGGACGGGCGAGGCCGCGGCACGCGGAAGCCCATTGCTACGCGGACACGCCGGGCGGCCCTCGACGCCTCATTGCCGATCTTGCGGAGAAGGCCAGCAACGCTGCGTCTCGCTGGGCTGCGCACGCTCAAGGAGACGAGGCACGCCATCGCTCCCTGCAAAGTGCCCGGCGCGTCAAGATCGCGGAAGACGAAAGTGTCACGCTCCGGCGGGCGTGCGGGGACCAGCGGTCACTTTGCGGCGTCATGTGAGCGTCGCCGAGGCAACTGCCGCATATTTGGGCGCCGGGTTGGCTCTATCGCGTGGCCACTTTGCGTCGCGCCGCCGGAGAGGGTGCACGACGCATTTCGATGAAGCGACACAAACGGTCGCCGGCGACCATTGCGTCGCTGCAGGAGATGCCCTTAGCATAGGGTGCATGAAGTTGGATCCTGTCGGCCGGTATTTTTCTAGTGTGGTAGGCAGGGAGGAGCTCAGTTTTCACCTACACGTGACACTCCGCAGATCGAAGAAGAGAACTTGCCCCCTTGTCACTAAGAGCATCCCCACTCGTTGGCGCTCCCCACGCCCAAATCCGGTGAAATTTTCGTCCAGATTGGAGGAAGATTTGGCGTGGGAAGGAATTTTCAGTCGTGTGCTCCCCAAGCGGCGTTTCTCGGGAAAAGAGGATGGCTCGGGAATCCGGACGAAAGGCGTGGGCGGTTGGTTTAGCTTCATCCGGAGTCCCCGGGAGACCCCCGGGAAACCGAGGATGGCATGGGGAGTCCGGACGAAAATAGGCTCAAATCCGGACCAAAACGAGGAACTGGGGGCCTGACTGGGCCGTTTTTCGCCGTCCGGATAAAAAAAAGTGGCCGTGGGGGCTCTGTGGGGAGACGAGTGGAGATGCTCTAACTATAGCTAGCTTGGTCATCTCGCTGTGTTATTTTCTACTGCAAGATGTGCAGAGAAGCCATCGTCCTGGTCAACTCGTTTGTAGTGTTCCGCAGTAAGTCACCAACGGGTGGCCGGAGTTTAAGCATAGACGCGCGCGTCATTCCTGCTGTCCTACGCGCTCACCGTCCATGAAGACGTTTTCCAGCCAAGGTAGCAGTTGCATCGGAATTGGCACGCGTACCATGTCTTGTTTAAGCGATGGCACATAGGATAATTGATGTGTTGGAGGAGAGGAAACAAAGGCTTGTTTTCTTTTATCTAAGAGATGATAGCTAGGAGGATTAGATAATTTTCTCCATTGTAGGATATGTCTTATTTATTAATATGACCATAATTTAAGAAGCATGCAAACCATAATTATAGAGGATAATGCTAAGAAATAGTCCATTGTATAAGTAATTACATGTTATTTTGTCTTGTTAACCATTGCACATGTCCCTACTACACAATAATATGACGGTTGGTTCTAATCTGTTCGCCTAGCCACAGAAGTTGTTAATTAGTATTTTCTAAAATTTTGGTTAAAATTTACTTGACTTGACTTTTTTAAAGGCCTTATTTATTGGACTGAAAGGGGTACTCCTTATCTCTCTAGCAATTTTTGTACATGGTTTAAATTCTAAAACTTGTTGTTCCGCCACGCCAAGATTCAATTGTGGGCAAGGTTTACGCTACAGGAATCTCCATTATAAAAGATGGTTCGCCAAGAAAGCGCAATAAATAAACTCCATTTCAGTAAGCATCGAAACTTGGTAAGTAAAATGTTAGTTTGTGCCTTCAAATGTGCCATATATAGCAAAATGTAGCAAACTAAAATTTATGTTTGATGAAGTTGTTGGTGGCATGACGATGAAAAAGTGAATATTCCCTCCATTTAAAATTATTTCATATTCTGAGTTTAGTCAAAGTCAAACTTTATAAAATATGTGCTGTTAGAATTGTTATAAATATATATTTTATGCCATGTTCATTTTGTATTATGGATGTTAACGCTGTTTTCCTACATTCTTTATCAGACTTGCCAAAGTTTGAATTTAGCTAAACCTAAAAGGCGAACCAAATAAAAACAGAGGGAATACATGTATTTGATGACCTTTGTATCTTATTTAGTATTACCTCCGTTTGCTTTCTAAAAAGATCTTATATTATGAAACGGATGGAATACTATGGAAGAAATAAAAGACTGACGTTGTCCTTTCTACAAAAAAAAGATGAAAAGGTATTCCACGAGTACAAAATATGGAAATACTAAAGAGATTGATCAAAGAAAAATAAAACAGGGAGAGGGAGGTGGAGGGGGAGGGAGAAGAATAGAAGCGGACCGATCCAACCGCAGGCGCTCAGGGACCGGATGTGTCAATTGTCAGAGGCGAGGACCGTTGGCGGATTATAAATCAAGCCAAGGTACCGACTCAACACAATGCACCAATCAGAGAGCCAGGAGCGAGAAGCGACCTGGACGGCTGGAATCGCCGGGCCGACAGGATGAGCGCCACATCGTCGTCTACCTCTAGCCGGTGGCCCAGCCGGCCAACGACAGGAAGCAGACAGCCCCGGCACCTACCCCGCCACCTTCCTCTTCAAAATGACGGCGCACAAGTGCGCGGCCATCACATCAGCCGTGCCCTCCCCGTCCGGTTTCCCAAACGCCTGGATCGCTTTCTAATCCGAGCCTGGGGACTGGCCGAGCTGGAGCTGAATCAGCTCTGACGCCGACGGATCATGGGCTGGTTATGGCTGGCGCCGACACGACCTTGAGACGTCCCCATGATACTCGTGAGCTAAACCTGCACCCGATCTTCCCCAATAATACGGTTTTCTTAGTGCTAGTGGCGATAGATTGATTACCAATAATACCTTTAATTTCCTTATCCTTCCAGCGAGCACAGTAAGCAATAATTTAGAACCCATATCTCAACATCTCCTGCTTGCCCAATTTTATGAAACATAGTGGCCTAGTGGGCTGCAGTAGTGTGTATGATATAACGTCGTCTCGAAGAAGACGACAGACTGGTTTTCAAGTTAGCTCGACAGCACTCTAAGATGGTGTGGCCAAGTGGGAGAGAACGTGTTTAGAATGTCTATAGCGAATTTTTGGAATATATATATATATGGTCAGGTATGACGCATGCTCTCAATATTTCAAGCCCTGGTCCAGTTTTGTGATACAGATAGGAGAATTCCTAGAACCCATGTACAAACTCCTACGTACACACTCCTAAAACTTAGTAAAACCCCTTGGACATTGAGACAGTGGGAATAAAACTCTGGCCTCCTTATTTCCCTGAAGAAGTGAGCCTCGATTTAGTGGATGTAACAAACTCAACAGCTGGATTCAAATCATCACTAGTACAAATTTATATTAGTATTTATTTACTAAGGATTATTTTTCTTTTGTTTCATAAAATTTACTCCGAGGACCAAAGGCATGTGAAGTAAGAAAAAAACATTAGGTTGTCCCCTCAGCACGACTTGAAAGGGGTGATGCGTGGATTCGGATTCGACACAACATCATGGATCTCATCTAAGCCCGTGAATGGTGGTTTCAGATCATGGTAGTACCGGGCAGCTTTGGATATGAAGGCGTGGTGGTTACCACGACGAGATTTTACCATTGGTTCTCACTCGCAACCAAGGTGCGAGGCCTCCCGGGTTGTCGCTAATGAGGGGGTTTTGGTGGTAACAATAAACTTCTCCCCTCGTCAAACTGCGTGTGATGTGCATGCACTTTGCAAAGACGGGTGTCTATGGGCCGCCTCATTGTGTGAGCATGACTAACGGTCACGGGGCCTCTTGCACGTCAACATCTTTTCATTAATTGGGCCAACAAGTGGTAGCGGCAGCACATGTGACATTGTTTTTGTGGTGTTTTCTTGAGTACTCGATCTTGACCTTTGAAATGAAAATTCAAGATTTAACCTTAATTGGTTGTACCTAGCAATCGCGGTGCTTTCATAATATATATTATGTGTTGATGGTCTTGCTTGGTGTCTCTCAGACTTGCTTGATATTGTGGGCGTGAAAGCCCATGATATCTAGCGGCAAGTGGTTTGATCTGTCAACGGCATAGGTTTCACGTTATTCCCTTTTCGAAAGAGTTGGTTCTGGAGCACCATTCTCGAAATCCGTGTGTTGTTGAGGGATGACCGTGGCTGCTGCTATTCATGGAACACTGTTGCGCTTCTCTTTTCTCCTTTTTGTAATAAATTTGAATGCGTGCATCTTTTATGTCTGTACAAGGCTCTTACTGTCGTGCTGTTGCAAAGGTCAGGCACAATTGGCATCATCTTGATATTATTATATCCCATTACCTATTTGAAAAAAAAACTTAGATGATTTTCATTAAACTTATTATGGTCATTTTATAGTTGAAAAAAATCTAAATCATTACAGTAGGTTTCAAGTCAATGTATGTGCGCGTCTATTTCCGCAGGCAGTTTTTGTAGGTTCCTTTTGGCAGATGGTTGTATGAGCAACTAAGCTTAGCCGTGTTATGCAAGAGTCTCGACCGAAAAGAACCAAACCAAGAAAATAGTGGAGAAAGCATGCAGTTATCCTTCTCCATCTTTGCAGCCACCAGCCATTTTCATTCTTTTTCCTGCTGCTGCACTAATAAATTGTTATCCTATTACTTCAAATTTTTTTGTTATCCTTGCCCAGCTAATTAACTAACCACAAGCGACGGAAGCTTCAGGAGCCGCCTTTTCAGCTTTAAGATCGAACCAAATCGACGTCACGTCCACCTGCGCGCGGGTGCACGCGGTAGACTTTTTTTTCACTACAGAAACACGCAATAAACTCGTTTCAATTGGCTCTTATCTCCTTTTGTATACGGGGTGGTATGAACGAAGATATGGTGTAGAAATTGTTTTCTTCTCTTATCTGGAGCTCGAGTAGTACAATAGACGGAAAGCGACCGCCCGTACATTTCACAAATACAGGGCTCCTTTGATTTAAAGGATAGGAAAAACAACGAATATGAAAGATAGGTTGGATTTAAGTAGCTTTGAATCCTATAGAAAGATGAAGTGTGTTTGATTATATGAAACAAATTTTTCTATGAGGTATAATTGTTTCTAATTTTTTTTATAGCATTTACATTGCAATTTTCCTATATACGATTACAATCATGTAAATTTTCAATTCCTACAAATAACTACATAAATCCTTTGAATCAAAGGAGCCCACAGTATTTAATTTCCTTTTGGAGAGGATATATGGAGAACGACCGACACCGGCTTGATGTGCGCGTTGCCCATCAAAAAGGCGCATCGGAATCTTGGGGACGAATATCCTTCCAGGATCCGGAATGCGCGCACGTTGCTATCTTGGCGATATCCAATTTCTGGTACGTCAGCTCGTCCAGCACGTGTTTGTTCAATGGGATTTTTGCGTCCTCTCTTTTCGTTTCCTGGGCCGCACGCTGTGTGGGCGGTTGCGAGCGGGCAACCAAAGAAGTCCATGGGCTACCAGACAGAAATATTTTAGGGACTAGGCGCAATTCCTATTTCCATCTCAATACGGCCTTGAGCCCGAAATCGGAGATGGGCCGCAGCCTATTTAAGGTATTTTTTTTCATTCATGTTTCTTTCTTTCTTCATTTTCGTTTCTTTTTTCTTTTCATTTTTTTCATTTTTTACCTCCCTTCCTTTTCAGTTTTCTTTCTTTATTTCTTTGTTTCTTTCTTTAAAAGAAATATTTTGTGACCACCAAAATAAGTTCACCGAGGGTAAAAAAATTCATGGTGTTGAAAAATTATTATCATGGGATTAAAAATAATAATGATCGACTTTTAAAAGTTTCATTAAGTGTAAATAATGTTCACCGTGTTGGTCCGTGTTGAATACAACATTTTCACAGGATTCAAAAGGCTATTCACCGGCCAGAAAAAATATTCACGCAAATTCTAAAAATAGTCGTAGGATTAAAACATTTATAATCATTAAAAACATTTTCGTAATTAAGCAGAAACTAGATAGTTATTATGGATTTATTGAAATAATAAAATAAAAAATATCGTTTTATTTTGTTGTATTTGGAGCAGCCCATGAGAGAGCGGCAACACACTCGCGCTCGCAGCGAGCGGGGAATAGGACCGCCTGCCCACGCGGAAGGGATTGCACTACCCTCACGTGGGTGCTAACAGTTTGGGCTGGCCCACTAGCGCGTGGTACGAATGTTTTTTTAATGAATTTTCCGGTTCTTGCTGGTTTATGCTCGTTTCTTCTGTTTTGCTGATTTCCTCGGTTTTTTTCCTTTATTATTATTTTTTTATCTCTTTGTATATTTTGTTATTTTTATTATATTTTATATTTTTCCATTTTCCTCTTTGTTTTTATTATTTTCTTGTCCAAATAAGATTTAACGTTCTTTAAAACAATCATTCATACAACAATCATTCAAATAAAATAAATATTCTTTAAAAAATAGTTAATCTAAATATTCATATTAAAAATTCAAATTAGATACATGGTTTTTTGAAAATTTATTAACATAAATGTTCATATTGAAAAAAGGAAAAAGAAAATTTTGAAATTCTCTTTGGCCGCATTGGGAGTGACCCATGAAGAAAACGTTGTAGTCGCGCAATTGCTCCCGGTCGAGTGTTAGTAGGAGCTCCTGCCATGAAACAACACACTAGGTAGGTGAGATCACTACCAATAGGACGGGACACTCTTTCAAAAAAATAATGCACGGGGCAATTCACCATTTCAGAGGGCATGTCGAATTAGCCGCTCAAGAACGTTGCAACATTGATTAAGAAAAAGTAGGGGGAGAGAGCATCTCCTTGTGTGAGACCATTCCTGCATCGAATTCAGTCGCCTAGAACACCATTGTAGTGTGGCTGGATTTGCAGTGTGACTGCGAGTTTTACCTTCGTTATCATTATTTATTTATTTATCTAGGCTAAAGGAGAGCTTTTGAGGATAGTGTCGATGTGAGGTTGCTGATGCCGGGTCTGACGCCTGCTAGAATATCTGAAGATGACCCGGAGTCCCTCCTTCAAAAATGTCTACAGAAAACCTGGAAGAGGAATGGAGGATGCTGTTTTGGTTGCATCATTGAATTCATTAACCTATGGGTGGAGATTAGAAGCAACTCCAAAGGATGAGGAGTACTCTATTGTGTGGAACCTCAAGGGAAATGTTAGGGAAATATGCTTGTTGTATTACCAGGGGGCCAAATGCCACAATATATAGTACATGTACAGGTGCACATATGCAGAAAGCCCCCTAACATATGGGGAAACTACAAAATACAGATATATACATCTAACACCCCTCAAACTCATGGTGGATCCACAACACCGAGTTTGGAGAGTAAGAAATCATGTTGCGCTCGAGGTGCCTTCGTAAAGAAATCCGCCAACTGCAAATCTGAAGGCACATAATGAACCGCAACAACATCTGTACATGTGCACGCGTGTAAAAAGCATCAACACCGATATGCTTGGTCGCTCATGCTTGACCGGATCACGTGCAATACGATAGCACACATGCTGTCATACAAAAGTGGGTGGGTGTCGTAACAGAGACAAAACTGCAAGCAACCACCGTAACCAAGTCACCTCAGCAATCAACAAAGCCATAGCCCGCAACTCAGCCTCAACACTCGAACGGGAAACTGCGACATGTTTCTTCGTCTTCCAAGCAACAAGCGAACCACCAAGAAACACACAGTAAGCAGAAAGCGAACGACGATCCGTAGGATCACTCGCCCACGTAGCATCCGAATAGCACTGGAGCTGGAGAGAGCTGAAACGGGGAAAGAAAAGGCGACGAGTGATCGTGCCACGAAGATAACGAAGAACACGGAGGAGATGACTATAGTGAACAGTGGTAGGAGATGAGACAAACTGACTCAATATGAACAGGATAAGAAATATCAGGACGAGTGACAGCAAGATAAACAAGACTCCCAACAAGATGGCGATAACGGTGGGATCAGGAAGAGGATCACCATCAGTAGGACGAAGCTTAACATTAAGCTCCATAGGAGTATCAACCGTGCGCTCATCCCCAAGAGCAGCACGAGCAAAAAGATCCCGAATGTACTTTTCCTGAGAGATAGAAAAGCCATCAGAAGTGGAGGAAACCTCAATGCCAAGAAAATAGCGAAGAGGACCAAGATCAGTCATAAGAAACGATCACGAAGACGAGCCTTGACGAAGGCAATATACTCAGGATCATCACCAATGATCATATCATCAACATAGAGAAGAAGAAGAGTCCACGAGGAGAAGTGTGAACGAAAAGTGCTGGATCATGAAGACTAGGAGAGAAACCAGCAGCAGTCACCACAGAGGCGAAGCGCTCAAACCAGGCACGAGGGGCCTGTTTGAGACCATAGAGAGAACGTCGAAGACGACAAACCATCCCATCGAGAACAGAATACCCAGGAGGAGGCTGCATGTAAACCTCCTCACTCAACTCGCCATTAAGAAAAGCATTGAACATCAAGCTGGGAGACAGACCAACGGCGGCAAACAGCGGAAGAGGTACGCACGTAGTCATATGAGCCACAGGGGCAAAAGACTCATCATAGTCACGGCCGTGCTCTGCTGGAAACCACGAGCCACAAGACGCGCTTTATAGCGCTCAAGAGATCCATCAGAGCGAGTCTTAATTTTATAGACCCACTTACACGTGATGGGACGAACACCAAAAGGGGGAGAAAAAAGATCCCAAGTGCCAGTGCGCTCAAGCGTAGCGATCTCCTCAGCCATGGCAAGCTGCCATTCAGGATGACGCTCGGCATCCCGATAAGAAGTCGGCTCGGAAACGACAGAGAGACCATACCGACTAGGAGAGTAACGAGCGGAGCACGACGCTGACGAACGGGCCGGAAGGGGAAGCTCATCTGAGAAGACAAGTCATCGAAGAAGAGGAAGAAGGGACAGCATCGGAAGGAGCCGAAGCCGGAGAACGAGGAGTACTAGGTGGACTAGACGAACGAGAGGATGGCGCCGAAGGGGCGCATCAAGTAGGAGGAAGGGGAGGAGGGACAACAGGGGTGCATCCGGAAAAAGAAGAAAAGAGATATCATCCACCGGGTAAGTACCCGAGGTGGGGCGAGGATAGAAGGGACGCGTCTCATCAAATGTGACATCACGAGAGATGCGCATCCGACGACCAACGGGGTCCCAACAGCGATAGCCCTTATGCTCATCACTGTATCCGAGAAAAACACACTCAGATCGAGCGGTCGCTTAGTGCGTCGCGAGGCAGAAGGACATAGTAGACGCAACCAAATGAACGGAGAGTCGAGTAGTCTGGAGAAACACCAGAGAGACGCTCGAGAGGAATGCCACCTGTAGAGCAGCGGAAGGCTGAATGTTAATGAGGTGGGCCGACGTAGCGACAGCCTCATAAATGTGGCGGAAGAGAAGAGGCAATCATCATAGCACGGGTGGTCTCAAGAAGATGACGATGCTTACGCTCGGCGACGCCATTTTGAGCATGCGTGCCGGACAAGAAAACCGAGCGAGGGTGCCCTCCTCGCAAGAGAACACGAAGGTGCTGAGAGATATACTCACCAGCAGAATCAGCACGGAACACGCGAATGGGTGAGGAATGCGAGTGCGGACCATGGCCGCAAAACGCTGATAAATAGAGAGCACCTCACTGCGAGAGCGCATGAAAAACACCCAGGTGTACCGTGAAAATCATCAATGAATAAGATATAGTATCGATGGCTTTCGAAGCGAAGGGAGCCGGACAAACATCTGAATGGACTAAATCGAACGGTCGCGAGAGACAGACACGCTAGTAGGATAGGAAGCTGAATCGTTTGCCTAACCTACAACCCGACAGTGTAACGACCCATCTCCGAGAGACAGACCCTAGAAGGCTACGATGAACCAAAGACGACAGCGAGAGTCACAAAGGTGACCAAGACGATGATGCCACTGCTGAAAAGAGCCGGTGACAGAGGCAACAACCGGAGGAGAACTGGCAGATGAAGTGTCGTCGTGGTGAACAAACAGATGCCATAGGATGGCTTATATTGGGGCCGAATGTACGCTAGAGGATTCGGGGGAGGGTTTGTGATTAGACGGGATGAACTTCCGGATGGTTTCCTCAAGAACTTGGCCAAGGCCAGAGGTTGAAGAAGAAAGACACAAGGAAGAACTCGCTCTAGATCATCTTTCTATTGATCTCCACAGGTTACAAGTTTGTGCTTACAGATCTCTCTCTCTATGTTCCGCGCCCGTGAAGGAGGCTGCCCCTCTCCTTATATAGGGGAGAGGGTGGCTTACAGGACAAGAAACCCTAATGGCATCTTTGACTAGACAAACTACTTTACAAAGATACTTTATAAAGCTACTTTAATCATAGATGACGGGGTCTTCTTTAAACAGGAGGCTGACGTCCTCCGGCTTCTTTGATCGTCATCCTCCTCTTTATCGTCAGGCCTTCGTTTAAAGCCACTTTGCTTAGCTCATCTTCGTCCTCTAGTTCTGGAGAGAATCTTTGACCGGTCCTACCGACATGCTCTTCCTTCCGGTGTCCGGTATCTTTTCCATCCGGTCCCGGTATACCCCTGGGGATACCGGCTTAGCTACTTAGCCAAACTCTTATCTTTGTGCTCCGGCATGAATATTAAACCGGTATCTCGATGGATAAGACCATCCGGTTTGGCATGCCTTTGGCATACCGGGGGTCATCCCCCAACATTAGTTGGCTGGTATAGTCGGCGGATTCTATCCACAGACCATGTGTTCTCACGACCTTGGATACCGGTTTAATTTATCCCGCTAGCTTAGCTCCGGCATCTTTGCCCGGACTCATGCTTTCTCTCCTTGCAAGGCATTTTTCGGTATCTTACCCTCCTGCATATATTCTTAAACTTCCTGGCGAAGTCGGAGTCGCGGGTCCCGGGTCTGCTGACATGCATGTGGATCAGCGCGTTGGCTTCCTTCTCCTTCTGCCGCGCGCGTATTAACGCCCCACAGCGGATCCCAACCTCTATCTTGGATCCGTGTATACCTCGCTGTGGCTTTCTGTCTTCACGCGTGTATCGCCGCGCCACGTGGCGGCCCGTGGCCGTCGCGGCCCAGCGGTTTTCGGCCCACTTCTCTCCCTTTCTTTATAAGGGGAAATCGCCCCTTCTTCTTCCTCTTCTCGCATTCCCCACTTCTTCGCACACAGCGCCCTTGCTCTCTGCGCCTCCGCCGCTCCGTTCGCCGCTCGAGCTCCACCGCCCGGCGAAACTCTGTTGCCGCTCCGCCGAACGTCGCCGAACTTCACCGCGCGAAGTACCTCTCTGGTGCTCTTCTCGCGGTCGCAGCATTGGTGTTTCCTCAAGCTCCTTTCCACCTCGCCGTCGACGAACTTCTCCGCCAGACGCAAGCCCATCAATCCAGCGGCGAACCACTTCCTCCGCGACTGCGCCGCCTCAGGTTAGTCTCAATCTGCGATTACCCCTCTTTTACTTGCTTTCTAGATCTTGAGTTGGTAGTGTATTTACTCCTTCTTTTCTTTGCTTTTTCTTTCTCTCGTAGATCTTCGCGCGGGGGTAAATTGTGGGATTCTTGTTTCTCTGCACCAAAATTCATGTCTAGCGAGGAATCTTCTTCTGTCTCTTCTTCTACTTCTTCCTCCGCTAGCCGGCCTAGCCAATCCTCCGACGGATTAACCGCTGACCTTGTTCAGATGGATATCAATCTGGTAGCGACCGAGAAGCCGGTAGCTCTAGCCAAGCTTCCGGTGCAGACCCTACCGGTATCACTCGCGGGGCCTGGATGGGCTCCAACGTTAGTGAGTACGAGATCGACTGGCTTTACCGGTCCAGGAGGATTCCGGAAGGAGCTTCCTGGCGACGAGATTGAACCGGTGCTTGAACCCGGTGAACGCGTTGTCTTTCTCGCTCACTTCGAGCGCGGTCGGCCTCCCGTCTCTTCTTTTTTCCGGAGTTTTCTTGATTTTTACAAACTCCAACCTCACCATCTTCCCGGCAACGCCGTTTTCTACCCCTCATCTATGCCACCTTCATGGAGGCTTACATCGGCATTCGTCCCACCCGCGAGACGTTTGCTCGTTTCTTTGCTCTTCGGATCAATTCCGTTCAGGGCACGGAAATTCCTAAACCCAAACCCCCGTACAATGCGGGTCTTGCATCATTGGCTCTCGTCAACATAGCCCTTTCTTCAAGTTTTCCGGTCTCGAGTCATGCCGGTTATGGCAAGGGACCTTCTTCTATGTGAAGAACAACGGCGCCGCAGATCTTATCGATCTGCCTCCTTTGATCCGGCGCGCCCCAGGACCAACTGGGGCTACAATCCGAAGGAGTCTCATAATGAGACCAATCGGATTATACGCTTCATGAAGCAGCGGATGAAGGATACCAACATCTGCTCCGACGATATTATCCGCACCTTTATCTCGCGCCGGGTGCTTCCTCTTCAGCGCCGCGCCCATAAGATGAGCGAGATGTATGGCCCCGGTGATCCTACCAAGATCACCGGACTTCCTCTCAGCAAGAAGGACGTTTTCCGCAAGGCTAGGCAGATGCCTGCCATGCCGAAAGACTAGGAATGGGGCCTCCGCCCTTTTAGTTCCACTAACCCTCCGACCCAAGAAGTAAGAAATTACGCAACTCGGGTCGGTTTACCTAACTTTTATACTCGTGACTAACTCTTTTTTTCTTTCGCTTTAGGCCAAGGATCGCTTTCCCGGCATTCTCTCCGACCGGCGAGGTCCTTGCCGGAAACGTGGTTTGGACAGATTCGACCCGGACCCCGTCATCCGCTGGCAAGATCTGAAGATGGGCCGGACTCCAGCCTCTCGCCTCGGCAGATCTCACCGGAACCATCCGGTTCGTCTGATGAATTGACCCTGCTAGAGGTAGCTCTTCTTTTATACCTCTCATATTCTTTTGTTATTGTTCCTCTGTAGATGTTCCCTCAGCCAACATCAACCCACAGGTCCACGAGCACGCTGCCCCCCTGCAGGCCGAGGCGGGCCAAGAGTTTGTGGATAAACTCATGGCCCACGGCAAGAAGAACAAAGCCCCGGCTTCTGAGGCCGGTTCGAGCCAAGCTCCTGCATCCAAGCGCTTCCGGACCGAACCTTTCGCGGGTAAGGTCGCAGGTGTGAGGCGCTACAAGAGCAAACAGATGCCGACCTCTTCTGGGTAAGGCTCCGTTTTTCTGCTTGTTTCGCTTTTACCAAGCTCCTTTCCGGTTGCTTTTTCCAACCTTTTCTTTTTCTCTCTTTCAGCCCCGCGCTTAAGCTTGGCCCCAGGCCTGAGGGCTCCGCCGGATCCGCAAGGACCTCAACTCCTCCTCTTCACTCAAGCCCAGCACCGTCCGGTGCCGGCACTACCTCTGCCTCCCCTCTGGAAGGCGCTACAAGTTTGGGGTGCGCGGCCCCTACACCGCCAGATTACCGCGCAGAGGAGGACCTTGTCTCCCCTCCCGAGACCCACGATACCGGCGCCAGCAACATCGGCGCCGGAAAAGAACCTGCCGGGCGGGCGGAACCTCGGTTCCCCTCAATGAAGAAGAAGAAGAAGAAGGCCAAGATGTCCCCCTCCAAAGCCGAAAACTTCCGTGCCGCAAGCTCCAACCCGGGTGACGCGCCCGACGCTCCCCCTTCTCCAAGGACCACGCCAACGCCACCACCGAAGCCCTCACGCCGAACCAACCGTGCCACTCTCACGGCGTCGCCGCCCCAAGACCTTGACGCTTGTCAAGGGAAAGGAAACGGCCCTAGCGCCCCTCCTCGCCGCAGCCCTTGTCGCCGCACGTCTCCCCGCGCCGCTAGCGCAGCCGGCAAAGGCCACCGGCCTGCTTGGCCGGATCACCAAGTTCAAGCGCGACGGCCGAGAGCTGGGGCATCTTCTGCCCTACGCGGACAAGTGGAACGCCGCGGACCTGTCCAAGGCGACCCGCGGCCTGGGCAAGGACCGGCTACCGGTGCCTGACCCCGCTGGCGAGAAGAACTCAGAGGAGCACTTCATGCGGCTGCGCCGGGCCGTCAAGGAGTTGGACAACGCGTGGTTTGATGCTACGAACAACTTGATGGTAAGTTTCACAAAACCTGTTCCATCTTTCGATTTATCTTGGTTTTGCCTCTTCCGGCTCTTTTCTATCTTTCCTTGAACTTTTAACTTTATGCCGGTTTCTCTTTTTTGCTGAATCTTGTCTATCCTCCCAGTCCCCGAGTTTCGTGTTGAGAGCGTAGCTCTTAGCGCGAAACTTAACTAAAACACGCGAAACCGGCATAGCCCCGAGTTTCGGTTAAGATCTTGCTCTTAGCGCGAAACTTAACTAGAAACACGCGAAACCGGCATAGCCACCCCGAGTTTCGGGTTAAGATCTTTGCTCTTAGCGCGAAACTTAACTAGAAACGCGCGAAACCGGCATAGCCAGTCCCGAGTTTCGGGTTAAGATCTTTGCTCTTAACTAACATCATTTCTTTGAACAGAGCACGGTGACGCTCGGAAGGTCCTCTTTGAGGAGCTTCTCCGGGAGCACCGGGAACTCACTGAGGCACACAACAAGTGCCAAGGTAAATCTCTACACCTCCGGCATCTTTTACCGGAAGTTTGTCTTTCTCTCAATTCTTAACACTCATGATCTTCTGTTTCATCAGTCATCCCGGAAGCTTCTATGGAGGCCCTCAAGACGCAGCTCGCCGCCGCCCAAGGTAGAATTTCTTATTTTCCGGTTAACTTGCTTTCTCTGCCTTGTATTAGTACCACTTTGCTAACATCTTCTTTCCGGTTCTCAGAGGAGAAGGACAAACTTGTCCGGCGGCATCAGGAGGAGTTGGACGCCCAGGAGGCCAGCTACAAGAAGCTCAAGGACCAGCTTATCCAGCTTGGCCTTGACCACGCCCAGGCGCTGAAGACCCTGATCTGCTGCCGAGGCCAGGCTGAACGAGGCGCTGGAGGATGCCGGCAATGCCACCGTGGTGCAGGCTGAGCGGAAGAGGCCGCCAAGGCGCGAGCAGCCGAGGACAAGACCGCGCGGTCGGATGCGGAATGAAGGAGTACGACCTTCTGGTTACGCAAACTGACGCGCTTGCCCTCCGTAAGTTTCTCTTTTTCCTTTTTTGATTCTTGCTTATAAGCTTATCTGTTCCGGTAGCATGTGCTTAGCTTCTTTTCTTTGTTTTGCAGGGCTCTTTCGGGACTCCCAGACACATGCCGTCAAGAAGGTCGCCGAGCGCCGGGTGCTGCAGGCATACAAGAATCTGGGTGCGCCCTGGGATCCCTATGACACCTGGTTGCGCCGAACGCGCGGGTCTCCCCATGCGCGTGGACCGGAATCTCGACATTAGGAGGTGGGCTTACCTACAACTCTCTCGCTCGGAGAAGTGGTGTACACCTTCTCCTCATCCGACCGCCTAAAGGGTGTCGGCCGAAGGATCGGGAGTGGCAGTGCTCGCTGCGTGCCGGGCACTGGCCGCCGTGCCTGCTCCGGTATCCGGAGCGGACCTCGGATGCTCTCACGGATCCGAAGGATCCGCTGTGGCGTATCACTCGTGCCGAAAGGCACTAGCGCTGCGTTCTCGCTCCGGTATCCGAGCCGGACCCGATGCTCTCACCGGCGTGCGCGAAGGAGCCGAAACCGATCCGGACCCGGTCCTCACCGCTAAGCGGCAGGATCGCGTACCACATCGCGGAGTACGCGAAATGCGCACCTTCATCCCTCCTCCTGAAGACGTCAAAGACTATCGAGCGACGAGGAGGAAGGTGAAGACGCCGATGAGGCCGGAGCCGGTGATGCGCCTCCAGGGTCCCGATGCCCAAGACGCTCTCCTGAAGCTCTGGAACTTTGCCTGAACGATGCTTGTGACATGCTTGCCCTGTTAAACTTGGAAACATTGCCCGTTAAATTCTACCCCGGTATGCCGGGGTCTATGATGTAAGATAATACTTAATCTCTATTTTGGCTGTGGTACAACAGTTTATGCCGGTACGCTATACCGGTAGTTAATTAACTTATGTTTGCCTTAGCATATTTGCTTGTTGATTTGCTTTTTCTTGCACTGCAATGATTCCGAAATTGTTTCCGCATCCAATTGATGCACACTTGGTTCTTTTGCCTTGGCTCGCCTACCTTCTCTGGGCATTTTGGCGTATGAGCGCAAAGTTCTTTTACCAAGCAAGCACTTTCTTGAACTTAGAAATAACTCGAAATTTTTGCAAAAAACCGGTATGACCGGGGTTAGTTAGATTTTTCCATTGTTCTTTCCCGCTCTCCCTCTTCGCAGTTCATGTGCTTATCCCCTACCGGTTTATCTTGCTTGCCATGAAGCCAAGTTATGGACAACAACAAAGTCGAAGACTCCGGTAGGGTCTAGCACACTACTAAACCGGAAAGAAAAAACGTTCAATAAGCAACCGGTAAACTGAAAAAATAAACATGTTATATGCAACTTTAGTAATGATAGTCCCCGAGATTCATTCGAGGTTCTGACATTTTTTATTCATGGCAAATAAGGTACAAAAAGGAACTTCTTACAGCACAACTTTAAGAGTAGAAAGGACGCAACAAAGCTACATTCCACGGGCGTTTGGTCTCCTCTCCTGACTTGTCCGCCTTTCCTTTCTTCCATTCCTGTGCATCAATCGTAATAGGCATCATTGTGGAGAGCCTTGCTCACAATGAAAGGTCCTTCCCATGGGGAAAGCTTGTGCCGGCCTTCAGTGCGCTGCACTAGGCGTAGCACTAGGTCTCCTTCTCGGAACACCTCGGGTTAACCTTCCGGCTGTGATAGCGTCTGAGGTTTTGCTGGTAAATGGCTGTTCTTGCCGAGCTAATTCTCTTGCTTCTTCTAGCAAGTCCACATCGTTTTCTCGGGCATCTTTTACCTCTTCTTCGGTATAGAGCTGCACCCTTGGTGAATCATGGAGAATGTCGGTTGGTATGACCGCTTCTGCCCCATAAACCATAAAGAATGGTGTGTATCCGGTAGACCGGTTCGGAGTTGTTCTTATACTCCACAATACTGATGGTAGCTCATCGATCCAACACCCGGCGATTTTTCCATCGCATCAATGAGTCTTGGTTTGATACCGGAAAGTACCAAAGCGTTTGTTCTTTCAACTTGGCCATTGCCTTGTGGATGCGCCACCGAGCACAAATCCAGCCGGATGTTCTTGTCTTCACGAATCGCTTGAATTCTCCTTGAGCGAAGTTTGAGCCATTGTCGTTATGATACTGTGTGGGTATCCATACCGCAGGATTACATCTTTTAGGAACTTCACCGCTGTGTGGCCATCACACTTTGCGATAGGCTTCACTTCCACTTGGTGAATTTATCCACCATTACCAAAATGTGGGTCATGTTTCCCTTGCGGTTTTGAACGGTCCAACCATGTCCAGGCACCAGACAGCGAATGGCCAAGTTAGCGGTATGGTGTTTAAACCGGATGCTGGGGTATGGTTTTGCTTGGCGTACCTCTAGCACCCATTGCATTTTCGTACCAGATCCTCCGCGTTTTCCAAGGCCGTTGGCCAATAGAACCCATGCCGGAACACTTTTGCCACCAGCGCCCTTGATGAAGCGTGGTGCCCGCATTCTCCTCGGTGAATTTCCTCAAGCATTTCTTTTCCCTCTTCCGGCTCCACACATCTTTGAGGACACCGGTAACACTTCTCTTGTATACCTCGCCATTGATGATGGTGTAAGCTTTGGACCTCCTCTGTATCCTTCTGGATTCATTTTCGTCAACCGGCAAGGTGCCGTTGATCAGGAATTCCTTAATAGGTTTAGCCCAAGATGGCGCTTCTCTAACCACAAATACCGGCATGTCTATATCCATGTTGTCCACGAGCGTTACTTCTTCTGGTATGGGCGTCGCAGTCCCCGAGCTTACCGGTGGAGTCCCCGGGTTCGCTGGAGCATCCCCGAGTGTGCCGGAACAGTCCCCGGGTTTCCCTCGTCAATGTCCATTGGCACCACATGTGGCTCCGGTACGAAAATTGATTCCGACTCCGGACTTGATTTGATTGATGGAACTCTTAAGTGTGCCAAAGCTATTCCGGGAGGAATTTCCTGCCTTGATGAGCCTAGCTTGGACAGAGCATCCGCGGCTTCATTTTCAGCACGCGGCACATGGTGAAACTCACATCCTTCGAAGAAGCCGGCAATCTTTGCACATGAAACCGGCACAAGGCCATGTTGGCATCTTTTGCATCCTAATCTCCGGAACACTCACAGATCTGAATCGCCGTAACAAATGATCCGAGCGCACCGATTTCTTTGCGACCTTAAGCCCATGTATCGGAGCTTCAGACTCAGCAACATTGTTTGATGCCCCGAAGTGCACTTGTAAAACATACCGGAGATGATCTCCCTTTGGTGAGGTGAGTACCACACCGGCACTGCCCTCCTTGAGTTTGGATCCGTCGAAGTGCATCTTCCAGTATTCTATCTTGTGTTCTGGTGGCTTGTATTGCATCTCCGCCCAATCAACCAAGAAATCAGCTAAGGCTTGCGATTTTATGGCATCTCTCCTTTCATACACCGGTACATATGGTGATAACTGAATTGCCCATTTTGCAATCCGGCCGGGCGTCCTTGTTGCCCATGATATCGGAGATGGGTGCCTCGCTCACCACTTTCATGGGGTGCTCTTCAAAGTAGTGCTTGAGCTTCGTGGCAGCCATGAACACTCCATAAGTCATCTTTTGGAAGTGCGGGTAGTTATGTTTTGAGGAGGAGAGCACCTCGCTCAGGTATACCGGCCTTTGCACGGGTTTTCCTTCCTCTTCTCGTTCCACCACAACCACAACACTCACAACCCGGTTGGTTGCCTATGTAAAGCAACATGGGTTCTCTCTCCCGAGGCGAGGCCAAGATTGGGGCCGTTGCCAGCATGTTTTTAGCTCTTTAAACGCTCGCCTGCGTGGTCCAGACGAAGGTATCGGATTTTCTCATTAAGGCATAGAGCGGCAAAGCCTTCTCTCCTAGCTTATGAACCGGCTTAGCGAAGCCAAGCTTCCGGTAAACTTTTGCACATCTTTTAATTCTCGTGGGACAGTCATTCTTTCTATTGCCCGGATTTTTACCGGATTGACTTCAATGCCCCTGCTTGACACAAGAAAACCAAGTAGCTTACCGGGGACACCAAAGGTGCATTTTGCCGGATTGAGTTTCATCCGGAACCGTCTTAGGTTGTCAAATGTTTGCGGGATGTCATCGATTAAGGTATCTTTTACCTTAGTTTTTATCACGATAACATCCACATAGACTTGCACATTCTTTCCGATTTGATCAAACAAGCATTTTTGCATACAACGCTGGTACGTTGCACGCTGACGAGCGCGCTTTCCTATGCTTGACTGAGGCCAGCACCGATACGAACGGTGCGCTCTGGGTAAGCCGGATCCAGCACAATGTCTTTCGTTTCATTGGTCGGCTTGAATGCCGGTGAGGCCAAGTTTCCAACTTTGAGGACTGAGCCAGCGCAACAGCAGCTTGCATTCTTTTCTTTTCCTCCGCTATCACCAGCGATTCTGCTAGGTTTGATCCGGCGGAAGCGGTTTCCATCGAGACTTTATAGTTCCCCACCACAGTTAAGGGTCCACGAGGTGCCGACATCTTCATCTTGAGGTAAGCCGTATGGGTTGAGGCCATGAAAGCTGCCAATGCCGGCCTTCCCAGCAACGCATGGTAAGGACTGTCTAAGTCCACCACCTCAAACTCAATATTTTCAACACGACAATTGTCACGTCCTCCAAACGATACATCCACCCGAACCTTTCCTATCGGGGCGCAAGACAAACCCGGGACGATTCCGTGGAAAGTTGTACGAGTTGGCTGCAACATATTCTCTGTTATGCCCAGTGTACGCATTGTATGCTTGTACATGATGTTTATGCTGCTGCCGTTGTCTATCAGCACCTTGCTGAATTTTACTCGAGTTTCCGGCCCTTTCATGATTGGGTCCACAACAAGAGCGTATCCGCCCGGATTCGGCATGATTTGGGGTGATCCTTGAGCGACCAGGTGATTTCCGATCTGACCACAACATGTATTTGGGTACTGGCATCACCGCGTTCACTTCCATGGACGGCGATGCACGCTCTGCCTATCGGTTGGTTCGGTGACAAAGACAACCATGCACAAATGTGGATCCTCGTAAACATTCTGGCCCAAAGGTGCCGGCGGAGGTGGTTGATCACGATTCTCCTCCACCCGGTTAACTTGCTGTTGCCTGTTTGGCCGAGGCTGTACCAAAGCATTTGCTCCAGCGGTGGTGGTGGTGGTAGTTGTTGCGGCGCAGCATATCTTGCGGTGGCAACATTGTGGAGCACCCTTGTGCTTGCGCATTTCACCCCCCTTTTGCATCAAGTACTTGGTCCAAGAACAATCCTTCGTCAGATGGTTCGATGGGTGATCTGGGTTCGGCGTGTGCCACCGGCAAGGTTGATCCATGGCGGCTTCCATGGTGTATTTTACAATCCTTCGTCAGATGGTTCGATGGGTGATCTGGGTTCGGCGTGTGCCACCGGCAAGGTTGATCCATGGCGGCTTCCATGGTGTATTTTACAGGTTCTTGCCAATTCTTTTTCTGGCCCCGGGGTTTCTTTTACTGCTTCTTAGACCCGCCCATGGCTGCGATCCGGTTTTCTCTCTGTCTGCCCGGGCATCATAATTTTCTTGCACATCCAACTTGCGGAGCGTACCTTCGATCCGGAAATCTTCCTTCTTTGTTGTTCCGTTGTCCCGGTATTGTTCTTGTCGCGTGCTGAGGCGGGTTTTGTCCGGCTAAGCTTGTATCGCGGCTGCATTGGGTCTCCCAACGCATAGTTTTCCGCCACTCGCATCATTTCTGCCAACGTGCTTGGCATATTCCTCTGCAGCCTTTGCCCAGTGGTGATCCCCTTCGGCATCCTTGACTGAACCAAGCGATCGCTTGTGCTTCAATCACTCCTTCACATGTGTTTCTCATTGAGTTCCATCGAGTGAGATAATCCCGATCCGTTTCACCTGCACGCTGTTGGCACAAAGCGAGCTGCTGGGGCCGGTTTGGCCTCTTGTAAGTGCTACAAGTTGCTCACAAAGGCTTCCTCAAAGTCCAACCATCCATTAATGCTTCCTGCCGGCAAGTTGTTAAGCCGATCCGCGCAGGTCCTACTGTAGGACGGTATGATTCTTACCGCCCAACGCCGGTTTACTCCACCACCCTACGTAAACAGTGTGACATAATCCGCACCCAATCTTCCCGCTTGGTCGTGCCGTCATACGTCTTTGTATCTCGAGGCACCGGAAATTGCGTCGGTGGCTCTTCTCTCATGATTCGTGGGCCAAAGCACTTTGGGCCAGGAGGACCCTCAGATTCAATCATTTCGAGAGATACACTGGTGCCTATGCCTCGCATCCTGGCTTGGCAAGTATCTTCCCCCACGTTCCCCAAAGGGTTCCTGCGGGTTTTGGTTCTGCTCCACCTGAATCCGACTCATCATATCCTTCCGGCTCCGCGGCCCTACTGCGGCCTGGTGGTGGCATTTCTTCCTCAACATACGCTGCCCTTGCAGCTCGATAATTTTGCCCGGTTTCATATCTACCGGCATGTTTGTTTCCGGCATAGCCTCCCTTGGCGTAGCCCCGATCTTGGCTTTTTCTACCGGCATCTTGTTGCTCGGCTTTTGTTTTCCGGCAAGAACCGGATCGTACACGCTCATCTCGCCGTGCGTTCTTTTCTCTTTCTCTTCTTCGTCGGGATGGGAGACGAAGCCTGCCCATGGGACTTGCTTCCGGCATTCTTCGTTGAACGCGCATTTTGAGGCTCCGCCTCGTTCGGTTTGCTAGTCGCTCAAAGATTCTGCCGCTCAATAGTTTCCAGCAGCTCTCTAACACGCTCTTGCTGTTTTGCCAAAGCGTCCCCGGAAACATAGCTCTACCGCAGCTTTAGCAGCTTTTATAGTTTTATCCGGCTATCTGACTTAGGCTTTTCTACAATGCTCACAGATAGTACACTCTTAAGCAAGAACTTCCTTGCGCAAATCCCGATCTAGATTGCGAGCCTTAAGCCGGTTTTCCGGCATCCTAGCAGCATGAGCACTAACTGAAGCAAAGCCATGGGCTGCGTTGTACTCACGTAGGTTGTTCAGCTCGCGCCGAGCCGGATGATGTCGGCGCCAGGTAGCGGGCCATGCGTGGCCTCCGCCTCCTCCCGAGCCTTTGCGGGTCGATGTCTGCGCGATGGGCGTTGCCAGGCGCATCGCCGCTGAAGCGGGGTTGCGGTGGCGAAGATGCTCGCGGCGCTGCGTCCACGCTGCGGTGGCTTTGCCGGCGGGTCGATGCCGCACGTTCGCCTCCTTCCTCTAAAGCTCCTTTGCCGGTGTTGACCACGCCAGCCATCATGACCTCCACGCTGCGCGGCGCGCGCATAGCCACCTTGGCGGATCCGCGCCACCGACCGGCGAGAGGCGCTGGCGCACGGGACGGTGCCAAAGTAGACGCGGTGGTGCCGAACTCGATGTGCGGCCGTTCTGCGGGAACTTGCCGCCGTTGGCGGCGCCCGCGTTGTCGTTGATGAAGTCCATGTTGTAGATGCGTTGCACGAGCGCGGACACCGTGCGCGCCGTTGATGTCGAGGATGCCCGCCGAATATGAACTCCAAGCGCCACTTCATGCCCCACGGTGGGCGCAACGTCGTCGTGGTGAACAAACGATGCCATAGGATGGCTTATATTGGGGCCGAATGGACGCTAGAGGATTCGGGGGAGGGTTTGTGATTAGGGATGAACTTCCGGATGGTTTCTCAAGAACTTGGCCAAGGCCAGAGGTTGAAGAAGAAAGACACAAGGAAGAACTCGCTCTAGATCATCTTCTCTATTGATCTCCACAGTTACAAGTTTGTGCTTACAGGATCTCTCTCTCTGTTCCGCGCCGTGAAGGAGGGCCCCCCTCCTTATATAGGGGAGAGGTGGCTTACAGACAAGAAACCCTAATGGCATCTTTGACTAGACAAACTACTTTACAAAGATACTTTATAAAGCTACTTTAATCATAGATGACGCGGGGTCTTCTTTAAACAGGGAGGCTGACGTCCTCCGGCTTCTTTGATCGTCATCCTCCTCTTTATCGTCGGCCTTCGTTTAAAGCCACTTTGCTTAGCTCATCTTCGTCCTCTAGTTCGAGAGAATCTTTGACCGGTCCTACCGACATGCTCTTCCTTCCGTGTCCCGGTATCTTTTCCATCCGGTCCCGGTATACCCTCTTGGGATACCGCTTAGCTTTACTTAGCCAAACTCTTATCTTTGTGCTCCGGTATGAATATTAAACCGGTATCCCGATGGATAAGACCATCCGGTTTGGCATGCCTTTGCATGGGGTCATCCCCCAACATGAAGTGGCATGGAAGGAACACGAAGCGGCCTAACTCCCAAAGCCCCGAGACCCGACGGCTACGAGGACCGACAACCAGGGCATGTGTGCGACGATCCCGAACCGCACAAGACTCGGCGTCTAGAATGACGCGACAAACTCGGTGTGGCTAGCAGGAAAAGGTTCATCCGAAGGCGAGGAACATGAGAAACATCAGACAGAGAAAGGGAGTAGAAAGGGTGTACTAGAAACAGGAATAGAGGTACCATCACCGTGACAACACGGACAAGAGAAATAAGAGACCGAAGAGCAGACAGAATAGAAGATTCGAGGTCATATGCTCCGTAATCCAGATACCACGGGGACGTATCGACCGTGTAGAAAGTGGTGGTCGCGCAAGAGCGCCACAGAACCAAAGAACGCCCGCGAGGAAGAGTGGAGTAGCGAGACCACGAAGACCCCCGAGAATGTCCCGATCGAGTGCAACAGAAGATCTGAAGAGCCACCGACGATCTGGAACCGACGTCGATCCCGCGTCCCCAGTGGAGAAGTGTGGCCAACCCGGCCACAGGGTGCAATGAGGACGAGGGCGGAGACTGACCGCGAGGCCGCGACGTAAACCGGAATCCCAATCATCAAGCAAGCGGTTGCGCCTCTCACAGCGAGCGCGGCGGAGAGATCGACGTACAATCGTGCCGACGAGGAGCTATCATCCACACGCACAGAGGCCAAGGGGAGACGGAGAGCAACACGCCGATGAAGACAGAGTCGGCAAGCGCGCCATAACCACGTGAGGCCGCGAAAGTCGATGTAGCGGCAAGCCGACGCAACGGAGTCGACGAAGCGCGGCCATAACCGCGGAAGAGGCCGCAAAATTCGATGTAGAGCGGCCCGACGTAAACGAAGTCGGCGAAGCGGGCGAGTCGCGTGAAAAGGCGCAAAGTTGATGTGAGCGGCGAGCCGACGAGACGGAGTCGGGAAAGCGCGGCGAGCCGCATGAAGAGGCCAAACGGCGACGAAGAATGGCTAGCCGTCATACACGGAGGCAGCGGACAAATACCAAGTACCGAAGGGAGACCCAAACAGAAGGCGGGATCAGCGGAAGAAGACATAGCTGACGACTTTTTTTTTTGCTGTGTTTTTTTTTTTTTACCTCAGCTGAAAGTCAACACAGACACGCACGGGCCGATCCAGCGGATTGGAAAAAGCGGCGGCCACGCGCGATCTCGGAAAGCAGCGGCCACGCGCGGGAGATCGAAGCCACGCGGGAGCAGAGCAGGGAGCGCCACGCGCGGGGAGGCGACCACGCACGGGGGGAGAGCAGAGCGAGCCGAGCTGATCGGCAGCGGGCGGCGTCGGGCGGGGAGCAGAGCGGATTTCTTCCCGATTCCCGGTGGTCCGGTCGCCCGAGTAGGAGCGTGCGGCCTGGAACCGAGGTGGCGGCGCGGGCGATTTGGAGTGGGGCCGGCTCAGATCGGGACCGGCACGGATCGGATCGGAGCGGCGGCCTGGAACGGAGGTGGCGGCCGGGGAAGATCGGCGTCGGGCTGAAGGAGATCAGCGTCGGGGCGTCGGGCCAAAGTCGGGCCCTGGCGCTTGCGGATCGGGGCGTTGAGGCAGGAGAGATCGGGACTTCGAGGCAGTCCTAGCAATCTGGAGACGAGGCAATATCGAGGGAGGACGGACGGGCGACGACGGAGACGAGACGAACAAGCAAGCGTCGACCGGGGAAACTAGAGAATCGATTTTGGCTCGGATACCATGTTAGGGAAATATGCTTGTTGTATTATCAGGGGGCCAAAGACCACAATATATAGTACATGTACAGGTGCACATATGCAGAAAGCCCCCTAACATATGGGGAAACTACAAAATACAAATATATATACATCTAACAGGAAATACTCCTCAAAGTCGGCATACAAAGCTCAATTTTTCCATATGTTACTCTTACTTGCATGAATAAGACGGTTTGGGAGTCTTGGATTCCTTTCAAAATCAGGTTACTTGCTTGGTTGGCAATTAAAAATAGACTAGCAAAAACAGGCGCGGCCACAACCCAGAGTTAAAGAATTATTGATGTTTCTTTTAAATTAAAGGGGCCACGTCCCCTGGTTTCATTTAAGATGCAACCACAAGTGTGACAGTTTCTTTGAAGTCCAGGAAGGCAGAAACAAGAAAATGAAGAGGAAACTCGATTTTATAGTTTTTTAGAACTGAAGCTTATGTGCTCGCTGAATGAGTTTCTCACAGGCAATCTCCTTGCGCCAACGATCAACAGGATTCACCAGTGGGCAGCTGCACGGATTTCCAATGACAGAGCGCAACAGCAGAAAATTCACGTACATGCAATCTTCAGGAGGCCCCCACGATGATGGTCCAGAAGTAGCAAATTCTTGTTTAGAAGAGCTAAGTGTTTGTCTATGCAAAGAATCTTCCAAGATCTGATAGTACTCCAATTTTTCTCAGGATTTCCTCGACACCTAGCCATTTTACTCCCTGAAAACACATTCTATTACACAATGACCATATGCATCATAACGTTGCGGAGGAAAAGATGTTCAAAACTGAATTATTATTTTCACTGAATTGTTATGTTCAAAACTGAATAAAGGATACTTTAAATCATTTTAAATTACGGCTGATGTGGAGATCTAATAGTAAACAGATGGTAAACAATGTGTTAGAATAGTTAGAAGTGCCTTGCAAAATAAAATTGAAGTGATTGGGCTATTGTTCTGTATCGTGGGAAGATCCAAGGTATGAAGGTATGATTACATATGTATGTTCGATTGTTCATAGGCTGTTGAATTGCAGCAGTTTCAAGATTAGTGTCTCTGAAAATTCATTAGAAATATGATAAGGAACATAACATAAGTTGTGATACCTAAGTGGATAACGGCATCTACACTGGATTACATGGTAAATAATATCGTGTCATAAGATGTCGGTTCATATATATACTGGACTGGTCCACACAGCAATGGAGGATGATTAAGGCGAACATACGCCAATGGTCAAGTACTTAATTTCACAGGATACTGTAACTATATAAGTGCACCATTTTGATACAGTGAGGCAGTGCAATGTGGGCTTCCGCAATTTGAACCAAAGAGGCACTGAAAAATAAATTAGTTGCTGCTTAACAAAATGACTCACCTAAAATAGGTGGTAGCTAAAATGGAAGCTACAAATGAGTTTCTGCAATATATTTATAATACTCCCCAAATTATAAAGAATAGACCATCCCACCAACGCATTTAGGTAGGGACTTTCCATGATGATTTAGATTTTTTGAAACATGTTTGAACCCACAGGGAATTGTCTTTACTGAGATAGAAAATGTCTTTACTGAGATAGAACATGAAAATCATCAAATAAGGAGCAAGACTACAAATGAGTTCTAACATATATCTTTCTCGGTATTTATCTCGCAATGGCAAGCAAAAAAGGAGCATATGTGTATATTCTTGTTCATACAGAGTTCATGACAGTCCTATAACTATAAGCTTCACTTTGCTTAGTGGATTTATAAGATAGTCCCCATTTTTTAACTAAAAAATGAATCAATGCATCTGTAAACTGTACTGCTGCAATCAGTAGTAAAATGAACATAAATAATCTAAAGATATTGTAATAAATATACAATTTGATCTTATATAAGCATCATTGAACGTTCATGTTGGACACTATGTAGTGAAAAAATATACCCTATCAAGGAAATATTCGCCTGATAAAGAAGAATCTATCTCCATGATTATCACTGTAAATATAAAACAGAAGAGAAACAGGGAAATAAAATCACATTTTCTGTTTGCCCAGGCTCCTTTTTGGATGTGATATATAAGTATTGGCCTACAAATATATGACAGAAGCATCGGAGACTTGCATGTTCTAAGATTAGTTTGTCAGTTCTAAACAGTACTGCCAATGTAAAGTCATGCGTGGCAGGAATCTTATATCACAAAACTGAATTTTATTTTTCAGAATACATTTAGGCATCACCTGAAAGCGTATGTTGGCACATTCCTCGCTTCCTTCGTTTTCTTATTGGAATTGGCTGTGATGCTGAAACAGTAGAGATGACTCAGTTTTGGAGCTTCATCGGAGGTCTTTGAAATACTTCTTCATGAACAAACTAATCCATTAGCTCCAAGCCCTTTCAATTTCTTCAATTCTGGGTGCTACTGAATCAAAAAAATTGTCTCTTCCTTATTGAGATAACAGTGTGAAAGATTACTTGTGACCCTAAAAACAATTGCTGAAGAAGCATTACTCGATAAATTAGCTGTAAAGTCCAAACCATGTAAATCTAGGAAAACTCACTCTGAAAATTAAAGCGAGGAAATACAGGTGTGTCTACAGCTAGCATGTTCTGCAAGCAGACATGGTTGGTTTAATAAGTTAATCAAAGAACATTGTTATGCACTAACGGGTAATCCTTAATTTTACACTATCAAATTTCAGGGCTGATAATACTGGACGAACACTATTAATCCTTCAAACAAAACCATACCAGAAATGATATGTCAGAGTAATTTTGTATTCACGAATAAAAATACTGACATCTCTACAGTCATTGTATTTGATATAACAAACTGCTTTATTGCTTTAAGATGAAAGTTAATTATCCCTATAATAAACTGCTTTATTGCTTTATGTGAGTAATCACCCCTACTCCATGCACAATTTAGTTGGCAACTTACTTATGAATTAGATTTCAGCTACTATAGTAGCAGTATGTTAGAAAACTATGGTAAAACTGTGTTTGGCTTGATCAGCAAAAGGAATCAAATCATGGCACAAAACTGAATCAGGAATACTATCCTTAGATGTAAATATAAGATTGAAACCAAATATGAGGTAATTCTAGTCTTCGCAGCAGATTATTTGTTAAGAACCCGTAAAAAAATAGCCGATCATTGTGTTAAAAGTTAAGCAAATTCTGCTAGTGATATAAGACAGTAGTAACGTTATTCAAGTATGTCGTATTAAAAAATTTCATCAAAACTTTACAATGTAATATGACAGTGAAAAGACAGAGCGCACATTGGCTGAGAAAAGGTACTCATATTCTGTATTCTCACATCATGCTATGCTTTCAACATTCCAGATAGAATTACATGACGAAAGCTAGTATTTGCTTAATCAAGGGGCATATATTCTTATGTGTTTTCATGTTCTCACCAAACCTGAAAGCAATGAAGTATTCGTATACTTAATTTTATTTCCATCTAAACAAAACCACGGGAACCACAGAAGGCACATAAAGCATCCAAATCGGTATTCATCTAATGTATAAGGAACAGAACCAAAGTTGGAAATTGTTGGAGAAACTGGATCCTCACCATGTCATCGTGCAGGCAACGCACCACCTGGTGCTGAGCCAGGGCATCACATTTGGAGGGGCACTGGCAGCTACCGGAGCGGAGATGTAGCACCTCCCCGATGGCGTTGTGGAGAACACGAATCAGCACCTGCCGGAGAGGGATCCCGGCGCTGCGGAGCTGACTCACACATCGCTGCACCACCACAGACGCATCTCCAAGCTAGGAAGAGCGTGCGGAAGGGAGGGCCTGGGCCTGGCAGCAGCAGTTAGAAAGACGGAGAAACCTGAGATATTGTAGTCAACCGCTCGCGCTGCCTTATTGCGTCAAGGACGACAGTGACGGCGGCACACATCGGGGGATTGAGGATGTGGAGCTCGGCCGGACGGCAGGCTCAGCGCTCCTTCCGCCATCGCCTCCTCCTCACCGGCGCCGCTCCTCCCCTGCTACTCTCCTCCGTGCTCCGGTCGACGTTCCCCAGCGGCGCCCGGCAGCCCGTGCAGCCAAGCTGGCGCGGCGGGTTTCGGCCGTCCGGGAAGCCTGGGGGCCTGGGGCGGCAAGCCGGACTGCTGTTGCCGGCGCCGCTGCTCCCCTGCTGCTGTTGCTGTCTCCTGCCGCAGCGGCACCACCGAGAGGGCCAAAAACCGCACCAAAAATCAGGCGACCAGGACTCCTCCCACAACCTCCAAGCGGGAGAGCTCTTGGCAATGGAGAAGATCAGGGCCGGAGCAAGATCAGAGGAGAAAGAGGAGAGAGAGAAAATCATGGGATGAAAAGAGAGCTGAGAGGGAACGGAAAGGAGGCAGACCCGCTTTGACGAAGCGCCGCCGCCACTACGACGCTACAAACACACAGCGTCGAAGCGCCGCCGCCACTACCACGGCTCTTCCTGCCGCCTGCATCACCCATCTCGTCCACTCCACCATGGCCATCAACCCCGCGCCACTCCTCCTCGCCGACCTAGCACCATCCGCCGCCGCTTGCCGTGGAGTCCGAACGCGCCGACCGTCGCTGCAGCTGCCGCTGCCCGTGAAGAAGTAACCGCGCCGACCACCAGGGAGCTGAGGAGGCGACGAACGAAGCGGAGCCGACGACGCACCGGCCGCCACTTCCTCTCCGTGGGTGCTCCAGAATTTTTATCTTCACCGCCGAATGCTGGGCCAGATGGGATGGGGAGAGAAAGATGCGTAGGAGTTCTATTCTAGAAAGTCCATACGGCGTCGGTAAGTAGACAAAAAATCAGTCAAAGCGGTGTGAGAAAGGTATGAGAACTACTCGGGACCCACAACAGAAGAAAAGACTACACACACCTAGAAGTGAACACCAAATGAGAAACCAGGGTAATCAAAATAAGAAAGAAGAGCAAGGTACACCCAGAACTACACACGGGACAACATCGATGCACACTATAACACGTGTCAGCTAACAACATAGGCTAAAAAAAAAACCCAAAAATCTGAGAAAAATCGAAGCTGTTCATCTTTAGTGTAGTAGTTACTAGCATGGAAGGGCGCGGCGGCACGCCGCGCCAACTGTGTAATATAGTGGTAGTAATAATTTTAAGGCCACAGTTGAATTGATAAATATGGCCGCCGCGCCGACTGTGTAATACAGCGGTAATAATAATTTAAGACCACACTTGAATTAATAAATATTTTCTTGTTTAAATAGTGCGTTCACATACTAAAGTTATGTGCATAAAAAGTTAACCTTGGGATCAAGTAATGGGATACATTGATAGTGAAAGGGCATAGAGAAAGACGGTGAACATCGCCCACTACAATAGTACATGGTACAAAATGTTCTAACTCCATGGTCGAACTCTGTTTTAGCCACTCTCGTCTTCTCCATCGGATGATATGTCTACAATCTCGATGTTGCCTGTGTAAAGCGAATAGGCTTTCTTTGGCACCCACTCTGTTGCCGAGGAAGATGCGATGTCAGCGGTCGTGGTAGAATTGTGAGCGGCATGGACTTAGCAATGATGCTCTTCTCGAGCTTGATCCAGGTGACGATGTCGGGCAAAGTGGGTCGGGTGCAATGTACACAGCCGGACAAAAATGCAGATCCTCGCACAAAGAGCCTCTAGACAACTTGCAAATTATGGGTCTGTTTGGATTTGAGCCAAAGCTGGCCTTACCAAGAAAAAAAAATTTGGCACGCCTATGAAATCTAGTTGTTGTCTGGTTCAAGCCAAAGTTTTGGCTGGCCCCCGATCCCCCCAGCTCCCCCCTCGGTTGAACTGTATTTTCTGGCCAATTCGTGGGAATGTCTAGGGCGGCCAATTCCGTCGCCAAACAATTGGTAGTACCAACAGTTGGCAAGGCGGCTAATTCTGAAGATGTACAAAACTGAACCTTAGGTTCCATGTTGATATGAACTTGAAAATCATATGCACATGAATTAACTAACTGGGCTGACAGTAAACATAATAATGCACTGTCCAGTCAGAAAAAACTTATAACTATTGAAATAATCTCCCTTAGTTTTTAAACTGGAGAGGTGCTTGAGATCAAATAAGATCAATGCGAAACATGACTACTGATGACATGAACTTAAACTATCTTATCTATCCCTACACAAAATGTTTTAGTCAGAAAACAATAGAAGCACCAAGTAAGCTAATGGTATACACTATTTTGACATATTTGAGTGAGATGTAACATTTTTTAGACATCAACCCAAATAAGAATTGCCTCTTCTGTGGAAGAGGCTTTTTTTTTGTCCGATTATGTGAAGAATTTTAAGATCACTTGTAAGTGCCCATTCAGAGAGGAGCAGCTTACAAATATTCATCGGACACTATAAAAGCTCCAAGATAGAGAGCCGCACGGAGATGTATGAAATGTTGAAATACTGTCTATGTGGTAAAAGAAAATAACAAATTGCGTAATCACTTACACCATACATGAACCTTCATAAGATTCTCTATTAACATGTACCAGAATCCCTGAATCATTGAACTGAAATAAGCCTTTCTCAAAAAGCCAACTTCAATTTCTACATATAACGAAGAGTAAGGGCCTCTACTTCAGAGTGGTGTCACTAAAGTTGGCACCACACACACAGTGCCATATTTTTTATTCCCTTTCCTGAGATGCACTGGTATGGTCAAGCTAGCAAAAAATATATAATAAAATGCAGCAGCTCTTTCTTGTCGATGCATACCTACATGTAAAATGGAAAAAAATTACTGCCAAGTTGGTGAAGAAGCAACACCCCACAAAAGAAATTCAATAATAGATTGTCAGTATTAGGCAATAGTTCACCTTGCAAAGAAGATCAATTTGATTAAACATAGCATTAGGAGATAATGCAACATGCATATATGTTCCTGCTAATTTCAGAACAAGGAGAACAGTAAGGAGTACTATTCTTGTATTCTAATGAACGGAAGAGAATGACTAATTCCTAAACTGATGGGAGCACAAAAGGTAAATATTAGCTCGCTCATAAGGTTTGAAACAAAATAACGAAGCCATGCTCAATATCATATAGAGCAAGGGGCTTCTTTAATCGCCAACCAGACCAAAGAACATCAACTAAACATTCAGCAATGTATATGTAACTGTATATTACAGTAGCGGAAACACCGCCTGTGATGGTACGGGCGCAAAAAAACAGAGGCAAATAACATACTGATCAAATTTATAAGTAATATAAGAGTGTGTATAGCTCTAAAAGGGAGGCAAAAAGAAAGCGGAAGAGGTATATATACCTTGTTATCCAGGCAAAGAAAACAATCAGGAACCAACAAAAATATACTCTTATGTTGGCACACGTAAGTAGACTACAAACCTAAATGCTTCTCTATTCGGTACATAAGTAGGACTCCACACGGGATATAACAGGAGTAAGGGACAGTGGCAGTCACGCGGACATAAAACTTAGCTTTTGTCTACGCAGCAGGGATTTCACATCCTTCATCTGTCATATAGGATCTTATTGTCATCTTTCTTTACCTGAAAAGGCTCATATCAAAGGTTCCAAACCTGATACAGTTTCTGAGCAGAGCATATCAAAATTACTGCCTGAATGAACCATGCTGGGGAGTAATAAACATGATGGGCAGTAATTATATATCCGAGAAGAGGGAACCAGCTAATAAACCCATAGAATGTTTAGTACCAGGTGTATGTGTACATTGCAGAGGGTCATGGAGTTCCCAAAGACCCAAAATATGGACCAAGTATCTGTATGAACTATGAATTGATGTGCTTATTCGCTTACTGCATACGTGTAGAGGTGATTAAAGCATCTGAATATGATCTGATAATGGTTTCTTGGCAAATCAAACAACTGGCTGATTGCATACATTTGAAGAGAAAGATCTGCTAATTCGCTTCCTCGGATATGCTCATGTTACATGGCAACATCTGTGAATATGATCTGATTAGGGTCACTCCTCTTACAGCAGGATCTGTATAAAATAGCATTCAAGTATTATGGATGTTAAATTCAGTTGGTTCATGTGATTCCTCTCTTCCAGATGAAAAGCTCAGGCAACAAATAAATTTAATCCGCTTACGTTCTTTTACTCTCATTTCACCGGTGCCTGGAAACCTTGAGAGCCACAACACACTGATTGGAACGCATTTGACAATACCACACCTTCAAAGAGAGTCATCTAACATTAACATAATGAATCCATATATGATTTCGACAAAAAGTACAGACAATGAAAAGTTACAACGCATCAAATAATTATGGATCCATCTTTGATAGATGATTAATCATGCAAAGATGAACTAATCCTCAGGTAACCCATAACGTGATCTATTATGCGGGCACACAGGACATAAGACATCACAAATTTTCAGGTATAGTAGCCATAGCCAGAAACAACATTCTGTGCAGCTTATGTAATACCAGGCTTTGTCTGCGAGAACCTCACTAATTCTAATGGATAGCTTGTAAAGTTTACCCTAAATACAGTTACCAACTGATTTAGGGAGAGAATGCAAGGGAGAAGGACTGAGTGTAAGGCGTTGATATGATACCATAATATAATTAGACTCAAAGGTCGCAATCTCTGCGATAGTCAATACTTTCGGCTCAGTGCGACCTTGGTTTCCACTGTGTAACTCGATACGCCACGGCAGATGCTTGGACCTATGGCATATGCAGAACAGACATGTTATTCAAAAGAGTAGCTACCTCAACATGCGACAGGAGCTAGTTTCCTAGAGAGCAGACCTATCTCGGACAGCGGCATTCTCTGGAATCGGCATATTCACATACCATCTTGTAACAGATGTACTTTTGAAAGCCAACAAACCTGTAGCGCATTATTAGAGGTCACAGTTAGGAGGAACAAGGAAAGAAGGAAAAATTGTAGCCGAAGATAGCACGAAAAGTAGAGGTGAGAGTGTACCACCTGAATACTGACAGTCATACTAACAAATAAGACAATACCTGGTTCTTCATTTGATGCCTCCATTAATCCATCAGCATCAGATAAATCAGCCTGCTCCCCTCCACAAAGTAACAATGGCGTGCTCGCTTCATAAGATAACACCAATATGAAGTAGAAAATAATTAGAAGTAGTAATGGCTGCCTAGATAAATAAATAAAAATAAAGAATAGCAGTGAATAGCACCTGTCATCTGTGATATGTTTTTGCCGCTTCTGACTTTTAGCATTACCAGAGGGAGGAAAGACATCCTGTCACTTTGTTAACCAATCCAACAACATCTGTAAATATACACAGAATAGCTAAATGAACACAGCACAAAACTAATTCTGCCCAAAAAAAATAGAGAATAGAGGAATAAATCAATGTTCGGATCACCCATATTCTTACCACATAGGAGTATATTTTGATCAATGCAATCTGACAGCATGCTAAACAGCAGAACAGTATAGGCAAACATAGGAAAATTTTCCAGCGGTGTCAGGACAGTTCTTAGAGTAAAACAGGTCCTCAAAGGATGATCTACCGATCTGTAGCTCTTTCTAGGACCATATAGATCAAATTTCTCCATGATGTAAACAGACCCTTCCTTTAACTGATCGTTAAACTGATCCACCCTATTTCCAAAAACTAAACCTTCCATTGTGCCTTTCTGTAAAGCATTGCAAAAACAAAGAGGAAAATAAATTCTGTAATAATAAAGTAGAGCAATATAGTGGCAAATCGAGAGAATCACTAAGCCGAGCAACAATGAGAGAGATGACAACAATAAAGAAAGTTTACCTATTTATCAATTTGACTTGTAACAGGCCATTATGTCGCGCGCACCAAACATACGAATAAGAAAATGAGAAAAGAAAAACGGAAGATAGGCACACATAGCGTGAGGCACTACAAAGAAAGGGACGTGATGCGAGAGCGGGCACACCAACAGATTGACTGATACATTAGATCTAAACAATCTGGTAGATAGGAAAGCAGTGCAAATAGATCTAACCTGCTGGTCAGCGACGACATAATCAAGTGAGAAGAGAATCCCCTGATCTGTACTTCTGAGCTCCCAGATCCTAGCAAACCGGACCTTGACCTTCCATCCATAGGAATTCCGAGATAAATCCTTTAGAGGCGTGCAATCCATCTTCAGATTCTTATTCTAAAAACCTTAACTGTTACCAAATGTAATTTCATTATGTCTTCTTCTCACAATATTTTAAGGAGAAATTAAAACCGTGGCAAGGAAATAGCATGGGACGAAGCACAGTACCTGATGCAAATCAAGGAAAAGTATTGTTCCAGCAAATGACGCCGGAGATGCGGACTGAGCCAGCTAGCTCGATTGCTCCAACACAATGAGGCGCCTAAGGCGTAGGCGCCCCAACCCTAACAAACCGGCGTAGGCGGCTCCCAGCGCGAGGTACACCTTCGGCCAACAGCTGCGCAAACTCGCATAGGATGGTGGCGTCGGCGGCGCTCCACAGCTCATGGCAATGGCGGAGCTTGAGACCCCCGTGCTCACACGCACGACCTCGCCGCTCAGCGTGTGAGGGCGCGATGGGGTGCGGGCAGTGCAAAGAGGATGTGGAGGGTGCGGTGGCGTGGTGACAGGAGTAGAAGAAACTGCTGCAGGGGGCCGTGGAGGCGCGGCACGCGCTGTCGGGCGCACGCGGGGCAGGACGCCGCGCTCTCCGAGTACGCCAGCGGCGAGGCGCACGAAGGCGCGCTGCACCACCCCGCCTCGGCCGCCGCCGTCATGTCCTCCTCCCGCGGCGCCGGCGTCCAGGTGGACGCGGACGCGCACCCCCATCGCCGCTGGGTTCGCAGGGGAGCGGCCACCGGGTACGGCAGTGGCCGGAGCTCCGGGAAGTGGAGCTTGTCTCTTGACGCCTCCGTCCGCGCGGGACGAAGACGGGGTGGACTCGGGTTGGAGGAGCAGCTCAGTGCGGCCTCGAGCAACGCGGTCGCGGCAGAGAGGACGCCCCGACTACCCGCTTTGAGATTGAGCGGCCTCCACGGACTCTCCGCCACGTCCCCGGCTCCCCGCCCATCAGTAGCCCCTCCACCACCATCAAGCCGACGACCACCACGCGCAGGCGCAGCCCCACGCAAAGATCCGCGCGAAGAAGAGAAAAGAGACCGAGAAAAGACGGCGGCGTGGGGGAGTCCTCCCCGTAACGCGCCTCTTCGTCACGGCCCATGCTCGCTGGCGGCGAGGCGGCGGAGTCGACGGCTGCCTGGCGCGGCCCTCCCTGCGATGGGCCTCGTCGCGCTTGGCGGCGGCGGCGTGGCGGAGCCTCCCGCGGCGCAACACCTCGCCTTGCCCTCCGGCACCCCTTCCCCACCGCCACCGTCGGCTCTTTCGCCTCGTCCACCTCCGCGGCGTCAGCCCTGCCGTCGGGGCCGAGCCGCGCCAGCGAGGCACGGGCGCGGGAGGCTGCGAGACGGAATGGAGCGGCCACCAGCCTCGCGACGGCCCGCACCGGTGGACGTCGCTACGGCACGACATCCCCTCCGCTGTGGCAGCAAGCGGTGTCGCCGGTGATGCGGGGTCGTAAGGTGGAGGCGGGACGTGTGGTGAAGAAGAGAAAGCAGAGGAGGGTCTAGTGGGGCCAAGATTTTTCTCGATGGACAGAGCGGTGGTCAAAGCGGTGGTGCGCTAATTAAGGACATGGACCCACCATAAATGACTACATCCACCCACAGGGATCCCCAGGAGAGAAAACACATTAAGGTGTGGACAACACAGCACCTCTGGAAAATAGCACAAAGCACCTAAATTGCACACATGAAAGTGGCGATGAAAAGCAAACCAGTAAAAAGGTACGTGTCACACAACCGTTAATCCGGAGAAAAATTCAAAATTAGGAGAAAAATGGAGTTGGTTCACGTTTAGTATAGTAGTATTATTATGGGTGGCAAACCGACTTGAGAAGTGAGTTTGGCCTAATTGTTAGGTTTGCCCTCTTTGTAGGAAATCGCAAGAGTCGGCGCACCTTTTCTTCCAATGCCGCAACTTTGGGTTTGGGCAATGATCAAAGAGATGTTGGGGATCCACTTCATTGATACTTTTTCTTTTTGAGAGTACGCCAAAAGCGTACCATATCTTTATAGAAGGCAGATGTTTGAATACAAGAACGGCACCACTCGCTACAAGCAACGAGGGTAACCCCACGCAACACCGGCTACAGACCAAACAACCACAACACAAAGCACCTGTCCTAAGCAAAGAACCAAGCCACGTCTCGACCGGCGCCAGGCAACTCCGTAGATGAACAACTCCGGAAAGGCCTTCCTTGTCGACGCACCATCCGAAGGAGATCAATGGCGGGACTTGATCGGACCCAAGAAGATGCTCTCAAGAACATGCCAGCAAAGGCGTGCATAGCGCACTGGAAAACTGCCGCGGACTGCTCGCCACCGGATTAAAGCCGCAAGGAACCTCTGCCTCGTGTCTTTTCGCACGAAGCTCCCAACAGAGTCACGACGTCGACGACGCCGCCATCGTGTCGATCCGCACCGGATCGAGGCTTTCGCCCGAAGACACCCGAACTCCAAGGGTAGGGAGATGCCGACACTCCACGGCGACACCTCCAAGGAGGGGGACGACGCCCACGGGCGCCGTCGCCACCGGCCCGACCCAAGCCGGGCAAGACTTTCGTCCGAGTCGTCGACCATCTCCGAAAACCCAGAGCATGGGCAGAGCGCCTTTGAGCCTCTCACCGCCGCCGCCACAGCGCATCAACGACGAAGTCGCAAAAAACTGCAAACCACTCCGACACACCCCGCAACGCCGAAGATCCGGTCAACCTCCATCTCCACCTCCAGCCCGACCAGGCACCGCAGCCTCCACGCTCCCTTCCAACCGGAGCAATGCTGCCCGCGGTGGACCTCGCCCACTCCAGGCGCCCACCCACGTCCAGCTCGCCCCAGCCCAGCAGGCCCAGATCGGGCCCAGGAAGCCCAGATCGAGCCCGCACTCCAGCCTCCTCTCTCCACCGCCAGGCGACGCAGACCGCGCCGGACTCGAGGCAGCGGACCTCTGCTCGCCGAGGCTCTCCCCGACCGAGCTTCTCCGCGCCACCACCTCCCGCACCGGCCACGCCCAGCGCCTCCCGACGTCGCTCCTGCTCCGCTCCGCTCCGCTGCCTTCCGGCCTTGCCGGCCTCCGCCATGGCGCCGCGCCGCATCCCTCCCCGGACCTCCGTCGTGCGTCGCAGAGCCCGCATAGCCCCCCCGCCGCTGACCGCACTTGCCCGCCGCGCCGCCCATGGCGTCCCGCCTCCGCACGTAGGGGACCCGCCGGGGCGCGCCCGCCCGCGCCCACCATCTTCGACGGCCAAGCGTGGCCGCCACCGCCGGCCCTGGCGGCGGCAGCGGCCGGAGGAGGGGATCCTGGCGGCGCTCTAGGGTTTGGTGGGTGTCGCCTCAGAGTCGCCCGTGTGTGGCGACCTGGGAGGGAGTTTTTTTCACTTGCTAAGCAGCTGCGTGGTACTTCATTGATACTTCAAGTTGGACGGATGTGCTATTCATCAAAGAGTGGTGGATCTCCATGTCTAGCAACACCACCAGGAATGCAGTCACAGTGCTTGTAAATTGTAGGATTTGAAATGAGCATAATGCAAGGGTGTTGCGCAACAAGGCCGCCCCTCCACGGCTCAACCGATCCTTGTTGCTTCTATCAAGAGTGAGATGAAGTTCTGGAGCACCACGGGTGCCAAACATTTGAGTGATCCTTGTTTGAACTTGTTTGTCTTTTTTCCTCTCTATCCGGCTTCTCGCCCTTATTTACTGGATAGATTCAAATCTTTTGTCTCCATTTAATTTTTTGTAACCTTTTTTATTTAAAATAAAGTAATTATAGCTCCACTTGAGATGAAAACAAAGTGGATGGTAGTAGTAAATGTGGCTGTAGCAAAAAGCAGGGCAGATGCTCTCACCGAATCCACATAAAGAAAATGGCCTAGGGATATGGGTCGAAGACTTGAGATGGTCCAAAAACCCTGTTCCTGCCAGTTGATGCCCATCTTTGCCTGGACGCAGCAGACGGAGGTGAGCAGATGACAGCCACATTTTGTAGATCTAACCTCGCCAATGTCACAAATTCGCCAGCTCAGTCGACTGATGTGCTTACACGAAAACCTTGAGACCTTTTTATATTAGAAATCTTGACAGCTTAGAGCATTCTTACCCAGGGTCCAGATTGTTTGCATGCCCCTAAGCTGCCAGGCTAGCACCCAAGATCTGACTAAAATAAGCTTCAGTCAACCTCTAGATGCTGCAAGACAGCAAAAGTAAATGAACACATGTGAACCGGCCAAAACTTTTGCATTGTGTCAACTACAAGCTCCTACATGAACATAGTAAAAACACCAGCCAATGCCTACTTACTACAAGCAGCAAATGTAATTCTATGCACCAACACACTAACCAATGCAAAAATATGGTAACCAGTTCTGACGCTTGCTTCCAGGCTCCAGTTAAAAATTGCTGGAGAAGAGCAATTCATTACTCATGAACAAGCAGGAGAAACAAACATTGGTTATATTGTACAGATGTATGTTTGTATGACCTTCAGGCTGAATGAAAGATAAGATGGAGTAGTTGCAGCCCAAAAAGAAGGTGATACTGTATGCAGAAGCAGTGGCCATGATCGGGTTTATTTATCTTCTTGGATCTTGGACGAATGTTTGTCCCAAAAAGCTTCTCTCTTCAGAACTGCAACACCAGTAATGCCCTTCCTAATCCTAACTGCTATAAATCTACAGGATGTTGACATCTTTATGAACAACTACCTGATTCTAAGATGCTTCCATCCTTATGAACATTATATCTCTCCCTTTTATCTTGCAAAAAGCATGATCAACCAGAAAACTTGACCATGATGGCATTTTTTTTTGCTATACTCTTCCCATGGGCGAGAAGGGAGGGCCGTTGACAATAGATGGAGTTTTTCCCTTCCTCCTCTTCACTTTTTTCTTCTCTTTCCCTGTTACTGTTTCAATTAACTGCTTCACTTCTTCTTTCAAGAGTATCTTCAATGAGCTAGAATAGAGCTTGTGCTTGAATTTCTCAATACCAATGGCTGAAGAAGCTTCAGAGCAGTGAAGCAATGAAATGCAGACTGAAAATGCCTGCAGTGCTGATAATCGTGCATGAAAATCCACGGAGAGATCCCCTTTCCCATCTACTTTCATTGAAAGAGCAGGGAGAACTTCTTGGTTACCCTGCTTCAACAGTTGAGGTACACAATGAAATTCTGCATTCAGTTAAATATGGTTTTACCAGTGTAATTGTAAAATAAAAAAATGTATAAGTAAAATGGGTACATAACTATATATTGCTTCTTAGTGGGACCAAACAATAATGCATTTCAACTATCATAGAAGGATATTTCTTTTGATGTTCTAATCAAGTTGGAGAAACCGAAACAAGACCAAATTTAGTTGCTACTATCTGAGGGTAAATGCAAACATGTGGTAATAAGCAAACACAAGTGGTGTCTGGACATAGGAACTATTCGCTTTACCTTAACAAATAGCTCCATAGGATGCTTGCTTTCATTCATCACAGAATCAACCCAATAACTATCATATGCATTGTCAAGGACAACGATTGGGCAAGACATGTCCCATCCACCACAGTCGCACTGTCCACCGCTCTTCAGACGGTTAAGTAACGGTGACGGGCTGGTGTCATCATCTCTTGGTAACCCGTGTGCCCCGCCTGTTGTAACCACTTTGACTGTACCAGGTGCTGAGCCAGCTTTCACTTCTTTGGACCCTGTTTTGTGGAACGGCACTTGGATTACAACAGCCGCAACCTCCAAATGAGGATGCAGATCTTCTTGGGACCAAAGACAAGATGCCAATGCGTCTGAGTTACTTCTTGCAGTACTTTTCCGCTCCAGCATATTATTTCTCTCTAGAGACTCTCTAGAGATTGAATTACGGACAACATTGCAGAATGGTGGTTGGGTGGCATCTTTACGTTGAGTTATATCAACAGCAGAGCTCCGTCGGGCATGAGCAATGTCATACAAAACAAACTCGCTAGTGGCTGAGTTATTCAAAATACCATCTTCTTCAACTTCAGAGTAGAGATAGGAAGACACATGCATCTGACCGACAATTGGAGGAGGACACCCACGCCTATCCTTGGAGGTCCTTCCCACGGCACTAGATCGTTTGCCAGCGCTATGGAAAGTGTAAATCCAGTTCAGTTCATTTCCGGATTTCCATGTGTTAGCATAAATGGATTCTTCCAGACCCTTGGTAGAAAACTCGAAACCGAAAGCACCCTCATCAGGATCCAGTTTAAGAACAGCATGAAGGTGAGTTGGTGATGAAGTAACGGTCATAGGACGGGCTTCCCCACTTGTCTGGCATGTAGGTGCGGAGCTGTGTTCAGTTCTGGCGTTACCACTCAACAAAGGTTTGCGCAGTGCGCTATCTTTTCCTCTAACTGGCGGATTGCCACATTTCTCATCTACCATTTCCATGCGGGAGGGATTTCTCATAGACTTGGACTTCATGAAAGGATCCATAATTTTTCTGAATGGATTAGATCGAGCTTTTTTCTTGCCGTCAACACCATCACCAGTTTCTGATGGACAGGCATCATCAGAAACACACGCCTTAGCTGACAATGACTTGGGCAGATTACTCACCAAATCACCTTTGCCATGATTGATTGCATCAGAATGAACACCAACAGGATATTGGCAGCTTGATCTTGTACCTTCACTACAACTGCCTTCTAGCAAATGAGGAGCCATATTTCCGCAGGAACGTTTAGCGGTGTCTTCCCCAACAGGTAATTGTAGGAAATCATCTTTTACATCAGCTGTCAACAAATTGCAGTCCTTTCGTGGCCTTCCAGCCCTCGAGTTCTGATAAGGAACCTCGCGCGAAGAAATGTCCAGAAACTCCCTGGCATCTTGACTAGATTCACAACTTCTGTTAAGAGACCTCGACTTGTATGAACGGCTCCGTTCAGGAACCAAGCAAGCTGCACTTGTGCTAGGCTGGGTGGACGAATCAACAGTCCCGGATGACATAAATGCATGTCTTCCGTATGCAGAATCTAATTTCCTCCTCCCCTCTTGGAGTTTCCTGAGTCTGCTAACATCACTGGAGCTCTGGTACATAGAACCACGACTATGCATGAAGCTATCTGAGTTTGCCTCAAGGCGTCTTGAAGGCAGGCTTTTGCAATGGAAATTTGGTATCCGGTCGAGGTACATTTCCCCCGATTTTGCATCAGAACACTTCAACTGACGATGTCTGCCCGGTTGTGCTTCCCTGCTAGGACTCTCTGCTTCTTCGTCAATCGGTTCCATGGCTTCCTTTGCTACACTCGGACGAGAACGATTCCCCATGTCGGAAACCTGCATTCGAACCAGAATACATTGCTCAACTTAGAACAGGAAAAAGAGGACAGTGGCATCAGCCCTTATTCTAAGAAAAGATCATACAAGGCAAGACAACCATTATATGCATCAAGCTTGACAGTAGAAATATTTTACGAGCTTCAAAGTCCAAACCCATCCTATGCATCATATTCATCGAAAAACAAAAATATACAATAGCACATCTACTTCCAAAAGAAAAAAAGAGTTTTCACACACATACAACTTCAATACTATGTCTGAAGAGGGACAGTAGCCCAACACTAGAAGTCTAGCATAATAAGAATAAATCTAAATCTACTCTCAGGTCACACAGCGCATTATCATTGAATCAAACAGAGAACATCCAACTCTTCCACATGGAAGTCGGTCAAATCCCACCACCATATCGGCAGAAGAAAAAAAAATCTCAATACACTTGCAGAATGGAGCTCTGAACCAAATCCGACCTACACTTTCGAAGAAACGCATCAAGAAGCTAGCCCGCCATTAGTCCCTAAACTCCAAGCTTGGTCAAGCCCCACCGCCCAAATCTACTCCCATCCGCGGCAACCATTGCGGAGAAAAAGGACGGTACCATGAATCAACCAGAAAGGAGCCGAGAAATGCCATTTACCTTCCAGTGGACGAGAAGCCGACCAGCGCAGCAGGAGCGGGAGTGGACCGGATTGATTGATTCCTCAGCCCCCGCGCATCTGCCTCGTAGTCTGGTGTGTGAGTGTGAGGGAAATATTCTTCTTGGCGGCTGACGGAAACGAAATGGAGATTCCGAAATCTATTTGGGGCGCCTTCGTGAGGGATGAGAGTGAGATAGCAAAAAGGTTAAGGGATTAAAGTGTAAGACTGACCAGGCAGCGAAGGTTCTGGAGAAGGCGTAGCCTACTGGGCTGTTGGGCTGAGCCTGTGGTGGCAAAACGTTTGCCACCCGTTTATGCGTTACTTGTTGTGCCCTTCTAGGCCCAGCCGGTGTCCCGTTAGTCTGTGGCCCACATTCCTTTTCGGTTCCGGTTTTTTAACCTTCAAAACGGCGAAACCTATTCCCCGCTCATAGCGGATGCTATCTGACGCTCCGCTCAGAACAGGATAGGCATGCTCGGCCAATTAGCGAGGGAAGAGGTTTTTCTTCAGTTTTCTCGTTTCCTTCTGGTTTTTTCTTTGGTTTTGTTGGTTTTTTGGTCTCTGTTTTGTCGTTTGGTTTTTCTGAACTTTTCATATTTTGAACTTTTTTGAATTTGAACTTTTTTCAAATTTGAACGATTTTTATGTTTAAACAATTTTTATTTTAAACATTTTCAAATCTGAACAATTTTCTAGTTTGAACTATTTTCATATTTGAATATTTTATAAACTTGAACTTTTTCAAAATTTTAAATTTGAAATTTTTTTATTTAAAACATTTCCAAATATGAACATTTTTCCAGTTTGAACTATTTTCATATTTGAACATTTTTTAAAACTTGAACGTTTTCAAATTTTGAAAATTGTTCGGTTTTGAATTTTTGGTTTAGAATTTGTATAGATTTTGAATTTTGTTTCGTTATGAATTTGTATGGATTTGAAAATCTGGAACTGTGCAACTCACGCTGTTACACACGAAACAGACAGGGAGAACAGCGACAGAATAAATGGGCCTGGGCGAGTTTAGATTCCTTTACGCGAAGCCACGCTCCCTCGCTTAAAGCGGAGAATAGGCCCTCCCCTTCAAAACTCTTCAGCTCAGGTTTTTCTTTTATGTTATTTTGGTTTAGTGGTTTTCCTTTTGGTTTTTTCTGTGCCTTATAAAAATTTCATATTTGAGAAATTTTAAATTCTATAGAACGGCTAGATTTCAAATAAATACAAAATTTAAAAAGTTTAGATTTGGAAAAGGCTCTAACTTGTTCAGGTTTGAAACAATTCGAGCAATTCAAAATTAAAACTATTTCGAAATTAAAACTATTTTTAATTTGAAAATTTATAAATTTGAACATTTTTAAAATAAATAGTTTTTGAATTCAAATAATTTCTATTTTGAATAGTTTTTTAATTTCAAAATTAACATCAAAAAGGGAAAAACAAACACAGCCGAGCGAGCGTACCTGATCTAATTGGGCCCGGCCTATCGGGGAAGTATTTCAGGGATTGAAGCCGTAACCGATGCTAAAGGCGTTGTATAGGCGCTCTAGATGCACATATCATGCGCACAAGCCTGAAGTCTCGGTCGTCATGGTGCATCCTTCCGGTCACTATTTTCCACTAGAAATGCATTTCTCACGATTTATTGACGCCGTACCTACTATCCTCACAATTCATGATTCATGCTATCTTTCTAGCTATATTTTGACTAAGATTGATGGAATATAGTTCACAAACTTAAATAGAATAGTAGTAAAATCTTAAAATCATATTGGTACGGCAAGATTTTACTAAGATTTCACTTATTTTACTATTCATTTAAGTATCTATAATAGGTTTTGCTATTTCTCAGTCAACTGAGAATTCCTTAAGTCTCGGTCACCCACAAAAATTCACTTGAGTTGCACTTTTCTGTCAAAAAAGTGCAGACAGAAAAGTGCAACTGATCCGAGTTGCACATTTTTTTGAACTGCAGTTGCACTTTTCTGAGATGACTGGGACTTAAAAAAATATCAGCCGACTGAGACATATACACACCCATCTATAATATACTCCATTAACATGAAACTAGTGAAATATGCTAGCAAACTGCGCCAATAATGGACACGGCCCTAGTAAGTACCAGCTCTGTGAGAAAAAAATCATGTTCACATCGCCATTGAGAAATGCATTTCTAACGCCTCCCATATTTACCGGTGTCGCATCCACCATCCGCGCAATTCGTGATTCGTGCTAGCTTTCCGGCTATATTTTGACTAGTTTCATATTAATGCGGTATAGTTTAGATACTTAAATAAAATGGTAGAAAAATCTTAAAATCATATAGATATTTCTTTTGCGGGAAAAATCATATAGATATGATAATATTTTATTAGTATGATTTTATTGAGATATCTAAAATATACCGAATTGATATGAAAACTAGCCAAATATAGCTTTCGGGCTATATTTTTGGGTGTGCATATAGACTACTCGAGACAGGCCTGGACTGCAGCCACCTGACACCCAGAATCCACGTCTCACACAAGTTTTCTGACTGCCGCGCGGCGCCTCTTCTGCCCGTTGTCGACCTCTGTCGGTTCCTGCAGCTGTCGTCGGCATGGCTCGGCGGGGGCCTTGGACGTGGGCAGCTGCCTTCACCGCGGCTGTGCTCCTCGTCGCCGTCACTGCTGCCGCGGCGGCGGTCGAGAAGAGGCTGCTCGTGGACATGACTCTCGTCCCGGACGCCGCGTCGACGGGAGCAGGCAAGTGCTCCTCGCCTTCAATCAACCCCCCTCATCTTCTCCAGCCGCCCCCCTCATTGCCCTGCTCAGCTCCTCTTCCTAAGCCTGACATGCGTGCGGAATGGCGCGCGTCGATTTGCAGTGTGCCTCGACGGGAGCCCGCCGGCGTACCACCTCCACCGCGGCTCCGGCGCCGGCGCCCGCGGCTGGCTGCTCCAGTTCGAGGGCGGCGGCTGGTGCAACAGCGCGCGGTCGTGCGCCGAGAGGGCCGGCACGCGCCGAGGCTCCACCAGCCTCATGACCAAGCTCGAGGTCTTCTCCGGCGTGCTCAGCAACGATCCCGCCATGAACCCAGGTGCCTCCCTCAACTCAACTGTTGCTCTTCCAGCTTCATTTCTGTTTCGAACACGATTCAGAATTCCTCAGCAAGACGTTTCACCCACCCATTCTTCATCTCATCGTGCCTTGCACGCCAGTTCGTAGATGATAGATGATGATGATCAACACGGCATTTGCATGTTTGCCTTAACAGTGGTACTGTGTCTGCTAAAGCGAAAGGTGACCGCCAGACTCAACAGATCATAATAATCCGGTAGGTAGCGTAGCTAGCATGCAGCAGCGCCAACGGTTCTGCTTTATCATCCTGGCCCATTGCCAATTCAAGCTGAAGGTCCTACAAGAATGATTAATTAGCCCATTATCTGCATCAGACCAGCCGCGAGAATTCCTGCTCCAAAACATCGGAGCTTCAGATTCAGTTATCCTCATTTGCTATAGATTTTTTTGACACGATGTTTGCCGACAATTCGACCAGACTTTTACAACTGGAATCGTGTGAAGCTGCGGTACTGCGACGGCGGCTCCTTCGCAGGCGATTCAGAGTTCACAAATGGTGTGCGTACTCCTAAAATCACATCTCAAATCACCGGGTGTACTGTACTGTACGTATACGAGGTGCTGACTGCTTGTTTTTTGCCGCAACATATGCAGTCTTCAGTCATCTACATGAGAGGTCAGAGGATATGGGATGCTATCATCACAGATCTCTGCCAGAAAGGCCTCCACAGAGCCGAAAAGGTTCTCCAGATCTCATCACTATTCTACATACTTTCCCCATGTTTTTTTTTTCAGGAATGGTATGCTTTTAATTACTATTTGAGTTTCAGTTTGGCTCAAATCACTGCATAAAGATAGATAGTTGTGTGACAGTTAAGCGATCTTTGTTTTGAGCAAGTTCTGAATACTTCAGGTGCTGCTCTCGGGCTGCTCAGCAGGAGGCCTAGCTACATTCTTCCACTGTGATGACCTCCAGGAGCGTCTTGGAGGCACCGCCAGGGTGAAATGCATGAGCGATGCCGGGTTTTTCCTTGATGTGTAACGCTGGAGCTGATCAAGCAAACCAATTTCTTTTGGAGGATTGAGATTTAAGTCAAATGTGTTGAAAGAACTTATGCCATTTTGCAGGGATGACATTTCTGGCAACAACACCATTAGGCCTTTCTTTAGCAGCCTCGTTGCCTTGCAGGTTTTCTTCCCCAGTAAACCACCTATTCACACAGTAATTTGGGAACTTTTACGATGTTTTGAAGATTATTCTCAAGTGTGTTTTGAATTATTATTTTTTTATGTAGGGAGCTGAGAAGAATTTGAACAAGGACTGTCTGAATTCCTCACTCGATCCTTATCAGGTCAGGGCTTTTTGCATTTCCTAACCAGATCATTTGCGCTACAGTTTTATTAATTACGCTTTCCACCCCTTCTTGCAGTGTTTTTTTCCGCAATACGTGCTTCCAAACATTAGAACCCCCTATTTCATCTTGAATTCAGCTTACGACGTATATCAGGTAAAAAAATATGGTGCTACGAGTACTTTATATTTTCAGCATCCAACCACTAGTAATAATATTTCGTTGGGCAGTTCCATCACATATTTGTGCCTCCTTCTTCTGATCCTAGAGGTCAATGGAGTCGCTGTAAGGCGGACCCTAGCACGTGCAGCATATCCCAAATTGCAACTCTCCAAGGTTCAATTTTGTGCTTGATACAAATTTTGTGCAACGGGCCAATGCGTGTAAGATTCTTCATTAAGTTGCTGTCTTAAGGAATTTCTCTACAGGCCTGAGAAGTGCGATGTTAATAGCTCTGGAACCGTTTGAAGGCGAACCAATGGTGGGGATGTTCGTCAATTCTTGCTTTGCACATTGCCAGAGTGAGCTGCAGGACACATGGTTTGCACCAAACTCACCAACACTACAAAATGAGGTACTGATACTAATCAATTCATGATAACAAGCTGTATGTTTGTGGACCTTTAGCGATGGATCTTTCTTGCAGTAAAATCTTATTTGAGTTTTAGACAATTGCAGAGCTGGTCGGTGATTGGTACTTTGAAAGGGATGCTGCTCAAGCAATCGACTGCCCCTATCCCTGTGACTCGTGTTGTCACAACATTATACCATTTTAATCAGGTTAGTTATTGGAATATACAAATGTAACTGCAAGGCTTGGTGTTTGAGTTTGGGGTTTAGATACTCTGTGCATTTGGAAAGTTCTAAGATATCAAAGATGTCCATTGTAATAAAAAAATTGCACTTGCAACCATTCGTGCAAACATATGATCAAATGTGCCTTGCACAAAAAGAAAAGTGCCTCTAATTGCACTGTTCAAAAAATAAGGATATTTTTTGCCATTTTTGAAGCAACCGGCAGGAAATCTTTTTCATCAAGTAGGACAAACGTGTGCTTGTAATTCCTGTAACTGATTATAGTGTGCATGTAATATCTGATCATATTTTTCCTGTTATTTGCAGGTGCACACATGTTATAATCAGGGCCACTTTAGGTCTTATTCGTGGCGTTCTTGGAGTGACTATTTCAATACATAAAAGTTAAAGACGTTGCAAGATACAATGGGACGCATGGTTATGCAAGATAATTAGGTTGTATTCATAGTGGGAAAGTTGTGAGTGAGCACCATGACACCTACACACATATACTCGTTTGAGTTTTTCTTTTTCGTGTCTCCTAAACTATATAACATATGGACTTGAAACTTTGCAGATCACTAAAACATTACAACTAGAATGTGGAAAAAATAGTTTGAGTTTTTTGTGCAATATAATAATTTAAAACATTTAAAAATCAAAAGAAAATGTTTACATATATATTTAATGTCATAAAATCCTGAACTATTTTTACAAAATTCCATCTCAATTTTTTCAGTGAAACTGTAAAGTTTCAAGTTCAAAGATTGTATGGTGTGAGAGATACAAAAAAGTGAATTTGTTTGAGAGTAAAAAAAAAGGCTAGAGTGGATCTTGATGCACCTATAAACATCCTAGAGTGTGCACCTGAGTGTCTGCTCAGAAAATCCTCTATCTACTTGGTGTTATTCAACTATATACCAAAAAATGTCAAGAAAAATTATATGTACCGCAAAGTGCATCATGTATACTATGAATAAACAGCCCGATTTGAAATAAGAAGCGATACCTTGGAGGCTACTATGGTCTATGGACATAGTATGCCTTGTGTTCAAATCCTTGTTTTGAGTGTCTTGGGTTCAAATCCTTCTTTGCACTTTTTTTTTTTTGCTTTCTTTGGTATTTTACTATTTTTGGTTTTTATATCTCTAGTTTTATTACTATGTATAATTTAAATAGTGGAACATGGATATCGGGGGACCAAGGCCCTCCCTTGCAAAGGTTGTAATAACTGTTGTGGTTAATTTAGAAACCTTGTCACAAAAATAAAATAAAAGACATATATATACCTGGAAACATGCATCTCATGTTATTTATGTCTCAGTCTGTGAATTTGTTCTCATTCAAGCCGTGAATTTTTCTATTGTAATGTCTATCATTTTCATGTTATGTATCTCGGCGACATCAGACGGAGTCTTGTTAGAGGGATGGAGGACCGCGCTCTCGGGAGCGATGGCGACCGCGCGTCGCCGCCGCTGGACATCTCGTCGCCCGCGCTCGCCTTGCCCTCCTCTCCGGGCTCGGACGGACGGTCCCCGCCGCCACGCGACATCTCGTCGGGCGTCTGCTTCGATGGAGCCTCCCTGCCTGCCCTCCTACCGCCGTCTTCTGCACCGGACCTGCTCCTGCTGCCGCCGGAGCGTGCTGTTGGTCCTGCGGCTGTCCCCTCGACGGCCGTAGCATCACAGCCGCCCCCCGGTGCCGATCCTCATCCTCCTGCCGCTGATGACAACCACGCGTCCGACCGCAACGACGACGGCGACATCCCCCGCTCTGAACCCCTTCCGGTCTCCTCTGCGGCCGGCGTGCCGTACCCTTCACCAGGTGCGGCGTTCCTTGACTCAGTTCTTTCTCTGCTCCACTCCATGGTTGCATCTGTTGTGGGCCGGCGGTCGTGCGAGCGTTGCCGGTTTTGGGTGACTCCTGGCTTTTCTGCCCCTAGAATCAATGCGTTTCGCGTCGCCAATGCCCTGAACTACAACCTCACCGTCCACCCTGATCGTTTCTCCGTCTCCTGCCATGGCGGTGGTGTTTTCTCGGCCCTCGCCGCGTCTCCGGCGGTTTGTACGCTCATCCTTGCGCATCGTTCCGTGCGCCTTGGCAAGTCCTTCTTCTTCCTGCACAGCTCGGCCGCTGAGGCGGAGGCCGCGGTTGCCTGCCTGCGTCCGGGGGCGGCTGCTGCGGCGGCGCCGCCTTCCTCCGGTGAAGGCCTGTCCCTTCCCTCGCGTCCGGCCCGTGGCTTGCATGCTGTGGACCCCGGCGACGATCGGTCCGCATGCTCGCTGCCTGGCCCACCTGGTGAGCTGGTTGGAGAGGTGGGCCCGGTCTTGCCTCCCGCTAATTCCAAATCGGCCCGTCACGGGCGTGGGCGCGTGCGAGGGCGCGTGCGTCTTTTTCCACCCAGCTCACAAGGTCAACCCTCCATCCTCGGCCTGCCCATCTCTCTCTCTCCCTTATCTCCGGATCCTCGCAGCCATGGCCGCTGTCCCGCGAATCCTGCTGCCGCGTCTGCTCATCTGACCGCTCAAGATAGCTCGGTCACCGCCCCCTTTCCCCCGCCCGCTCACCCATGCCCTAGTCCAGGCTCCTCTGCGGTTGCCTCGGGTTCTACCATCATAGCTAGCTCCTCCTCTCGATCCAGTGGCTTTGGCGCAGCCGCGGCAGGAGATGGAGGCTCCGGGCTTCCGGTATCCGAATCCACGCCGCCCCGTGAGGTCTTGTCGCCGGGGTCCGCTGCTCCTCCCTCAGCCAGGTCGCCCCTTTCTTATAAGGAGGCCCTGCTCCGCTCCTCCTCTCCGCCACCACCTCCCCGATCCGAGCGCTTCGTTTTCTCCCCCGCCAAGAACCGCCGCCTCTGTTTCCGCTGCCTTTCGCCGGAGCACGGAGTTGGCAAGTGCAGGGATCCCACTAGGTGCGCCGCTTGCGGGCGCTACGGGCACAAGAAGCAAGCATGTGAGTTACCTCCTCTGGTCTTCTCCCGTTCTGCCCCCAATCTTTGCAATTTGGTGACCCAGCCGACCTCTCCCTCACCTGCTCCTCCGTCCTCCAGGTTGTCTGCAGCCATCGCCCGTTCGCGCTCGTCCTCGCCCCCCGCGGCCAGGCCTGCTCGCCCCATCCCGATCCCGCCTTCGGAGACGCGCATCTCCACCTTCTTCCGCGAGCTGGTGGAGCAGAGCTCCTGCCCTAGGGGGCGCCCCGCTACGCCCTACCCCCGTGGACCGGCGGTGGCGTTCTCGCCGTCCTCTTCCGAGCCGAGCCCGCTCCTTGGTGCGCCGCCTGCGGGCCGTGCCGTGGCTCCGACCCACCGCGGGCCGCCGACGTTTGCCCCGCTGCGGCCTATGGGCTGCTTGTGCGGCGCCTCTCCCCCGTTGGCCGCCGCGGCTTCCGCCCCCTGCTCCATCCCTCGGGCCCGGCCGGAGAACGCGGCGGAGATCTTCATGCCGCCACCCTCCTCCGACAACCCCGGCCTCCGGTTCGCCTATGCCCTGCTGTCTCCGCCTTCCGACTCTCCTGGGTCCCTCCTCCGCCGTGTGTTCGAGGAACGCGCAGGCAACCCCAACGTCGGGCTCGCGGCCAGCGACTTTGGCGCGATGCTGGTTCTCTTCCCCTCGGCTGCGGTGAGGGAAGAAACCATGCAACTCTTCCCTTTGTCCTTTGACGGGCACGACATCACCCTGGAAAAGCCGGAGGAAGGGGACAACAGGTTCAGCTCCTCCTTTGCCTCCTTTGTCCAGCTTTCAGCCACTGGTTTTCCTCTTGAGCACTGGCATGAAGGAGGGATCCGTATGGCATTCCGCTCCATTGGGAGCGTATGCTGTATCGACCCTCTTTGCCTCAATGGCTTGGATTTCTCCGCCCTGCGTCTCGTCATCAAGCTCCCTGCCGATCACGCCGTTCCTCCGGTCCTCCTCATGCACGACTCCCTCAACTGCTCCTCTGCCGAGGTGCGCCTGCGGGAGGTGACGGGATGGGTTGAGGAGGGTGGCCTGCTCCACCCCGGCCACTTCGACGCCGTGGGAAGCAGTGGCCCTGCCTCGGACCCCTCCTCTCCTCGTGGAGGCCTGCAGCGGCCTCGCCTCAGCGACATCGACGATGGGAGCCTCCGCGGCTCCTCCCCGCCTCCCCCGGCCCCTGCTGACCCTGCGGTCGAGCTCTGGAAGCGAGTCGTGGCTCGCCGCAATGCCGCGCTCGCCGATCCTCCCGCGCCGGTGGATGCTGCTGCCACTCCTTCTGTCCTCTGGGACCATGTTCTTTCCCGTCGTCTCGCGGCTCAGTTTCCAGAGGCCGGCCTCAGTGAGCACCAGGTGACCGATCCCCCCGGCCTTCCCTCTGTTTCTGTTTCTTCCCAGGTTCCCCTCCCTCAGCCACCCCCCCTTCTTTTGCAGTGGTATGACACGCTCGCGATCCCTGCGACTCCCCTTGTCCACCTGGAGGCTCCGACAGTTGAGGAGGACGACGAGGTGCCCGCTGACGGCTCCATGTCCTTCCCTTCCGAGGAGCACGAGGATGCTGCTAGGAAGCAGCGCGTCCGCCGCAAAAGGGCGGTTGACTCGGCCTTCAAAGCCCGGCGCAGTTCCCGGCTCGCTTCCAAGGAGCCGGACAACTTCGTGTCCATGCTCTCCAAGGCCCAGGCCGTCAAAGCCTCGCGCTTCGACCTCACCGGCGGCTCCCCTCGTCTGCGGGCAGCGGTGTCGGCTGCCGGCCTTGCCGACGGCGTCCCGGGCCCTATTCCGTTGCCCCGTCTCCAGGCCCTGGCGGCTGCGTGCGGCGTTGATCCGGATGCCGTGGCTGCTGCAGCGGTGCCCTCCTCTTCACCATGATCGCTCGAGCGACGGCGCCCGTCCCTGTGCAGGACCTGTGCGGTGCTGCACTCCCGCGATGTCGCCTCCCTCTTCGTGCTTGCTTGGCAAGTAATGCGTGTAGTTGCAGCTGGTTGAGCCCTATGTTTGCAGGCATGTCTGCAAGGGCTCCGTTCCCTCCCTTTTTTTCTTGTTTTAATCCCTCCCTGTACGTGCTGGCTTTTAGCCGTTTGTGTAACCAGGCTGCTAGTTTTTTGGCTTGTCCTTCCGGTGATGATCTGGTTCCCTATGATTAGCTCTTCCTTTCTGTTAGAGAGTTGGAACATTAGGGGCCTGGGCGATCATGACAAATGTGTGTCCATCTCTGCTGACGTTTTCGCGGCCAAACCCAATATCCTTGCTCTCCAAGAAACTAAGCTTAGCATCACCTCGGCCAGCAAGGCCTCCTCTTTCCTTCCTCCCTCTCTTAGGGATTTTCACACTGTTGACGCTTCTGGCTCCTCGGGAGGGCTCCTTACCGCTTGGGACGCAAATCTCTTTGTTTGCACTGCCACTACCACCTCCCAAAACCTCCTCTCTCTCGACCTCTCGCACACTGCCGACAACTCGTCCTTCCGTTTCACCAATGTTTATGCTCCGTGCGACCGCGCAGCTAAAGCTGGTTTTCTCAACGACCTCGTCACTCACGATCCAGGTGACTCCTGTCCCTGGATTATTGCTGGCGACTTTAACCTTACCCGTGACCCTGCTGATAGAAACAATGACAATTTCTCGGCCATCGAAGCATCCATGTTTAACGACACGATCAACTCGCTCTGCCTCATTGAGCTCCCCCTCTCGGACCGGAAATTCACCTGGTCCAACAAACGGGCGGTCCCCACTCTTATCCGTCTGGACAGGGTTTTCATCAACCAGGCTTGGAACTGTCGGTACCCCACCTCCTCTCTCAGTTCGCTCACCAGAGACACCTCCGACCACGTCCCCCTCCTGGCTACTATTTCCACCTCTATCCCCCGCCGCGACATCTTTCGCTATGAGCCTGCTTGGGGGCTTGGTGTCCCTTTCCGCGACTCCATTGCTTCTGCCTGGGGGTCCGTTTTCCGCGCAGACCCGACTGGTAGACTGGTTGCTCGCCTCCGTCTCTGCCGCTCAAAATGTAAAGTCTGGGCTCGTCGAGCCTCTCCTTTCGCCCAAAAGGAGAAGGACTGCCGCATCTTGATCAACATTCTTGATCTTGTGGAAGAGGATCGGCCTCTTTCGGTGTTAGAACTCAGGCTCCGTGAGCTCATCACTAGTGGGCTGCACGACGCCATTAGGGAGCGGGCATCTTATTGGCGCACCCGGGCTAAAATCAAGTTCGCCCTGGCTGGTGACGAGAATACTAAGTTTTTCCATGCATCGGCTACGTGCAAGCTTAGGCGCAACTCTATCCCCTCGTTAGAGGTCGGTGGATCTCTGGTGCAGGACCATGATGCCAAAGCGGCTGCACTTCACTCCTTCTTCCATGCCCTTCTCGGCACCGTCAGCCCCTGCTCCTGGAATTTCGAGGTCGCCTCCCTCTACTCCCAGGAACCCCCCCTCCCTCAGTCCCTCTGTGCCCCCTTCTCGGCCGAGGAGATAAAACGTGCCTTCTTCTCCATGAACAGACTCTCTAGCCCCGGTCCAGATGGTTTCGGTCCCTCCTTCTTCACCACCTTTTGGGAGTTGGTCTCCCCTGACATTCTGGGAGTCTTCGCCTCCTTCTACGATGGCTCGATTGACCTCACCAGAATCAACAGGGCCTTCCTTGTCCTCCTTCCCAAAACTGAGGCCGCCAACCACCCCTCCCTGTTTAGGCCCATCTCCCTTCAAAACTGTGTCATGAAGGCTATTACCAAAGTTCTCACCTCTCGGCTCCAGGCCTACATCCACTCCTTGGTCGATGCCGACCAAACTGGTTTCCTTGCTGGGAGACGTATCTCTGAGAACATTGTGTACGCTGCTGACCTCCTTCGCTGTTGCCACAATGCCAAGGCTCCCACCATTGTGTTCAAAATTGACTTCCGGAAAGCTTTCGACTCGGTTAACTGGGATAGCCTAATCCTCATCCTGCGGGCTCGAGGTTTCGACGATCGCTGGTGTAACTGGATGATGCAGATCTTCCATACTAGCCATACGGCCATCCTCCTCAACGGGGTTCCCGGCGATTGGATCCGTTGCCGCAACGGTCTGCGCCAGGGAGACCCCCTTTCCCCCTACCTCTTTATCATTGTTGCCGATCTGCTCCAGCGGCTCATAAAGGAGGCCTGGCGCGCGGGCTCTCTCTCGCACCCCCTCTCCCCCGAGCTCCCCTGCCCTGTCTTGCAGTACGCGGACGACACTCTCATCCTCTGCAGGGCAGATTTTGCTGCCGTCGCCCGACTCAAATCTGTCCTGGACTCTTTCGCCTGTGCCACTGGCCTTACGATCAACTTTCACAAGTCCTGCTTCATTCCTATGAATGTTTCCACCGCGGATGCCCAGCTTATGGCCTCTGGGCTCGGTTGCCCCATCTCCTCCTTTCCCCAACCTTATCTTGGGCTCCCCCTTTCTCCCACTAAGCTTCCTGCCTCTGCCTTCTCCCCCCTCCTCCTCTCCTTTGACCGTCGGCTTGCTGGCTGGAAAGCTGCGCTTCTTTCTTCGGGTGGGCGTCTGGTGTTATGCAATGCCGTGCTCAACAATCTCGCTACGTACTTTATGTGCTCATACATGTTACCGAGTGGAGTCATTGAAAGTATTGATAAAAGGCGCCGTGCTTTCTTTTGGACCGGCAAGGATTCTTGCTCGGGGTCTCGCTGTCTAATTGCTTGGGACAAGTGTTTGTTGTCTAAACAGGAGGGTGGTTTCGGCATCAGGGATCTCCGTCGGCAGAACAGGTGCTTGCTCCTCCACTTCATCCACAAACTTCACCAACAGGAGAGGCTCCCTTGGAAAGATTGGTTCTTCAGACACTCCAGCTTGGACCACGCCGGCTCGTCTTCTTCGACCTCCTTCCTCGACAGGATCGTCGCGGAGTGCCTCCCTCTATACCGGAGGATCACCAGGTGCTCCGTCATCAGCGGTGAGCGGACCGCCTTCTGGTTGGACAAGTGGCTCCCCGGGGAGTGCTTGGCCGACCGCTACCCCGCCCTGTTCACGCACTGCACCGCTCAGCATGCGACTGTTGCAGCGGTGGTTCGTGGTGGCTTGCTTCTTCAGCACAGGTTGACCCGCGCCGCCTCCTCCGACCTTGGCGCGGTCACCCTGCTCATCGACGCCGTCTCCCTCCATGACGGCGAGGATAGGCGCTTCATCGACTCGCCGGCTGCGCCCCCCTTCTCCTCTCGCGCGGCGTACCAGATGCTCTCCCCTTCCCAGCCTCGGGACGAGTCTGCCTGCATTGCTTGGGCGTCTAGGCTGCCCACCAAGGTGAAAATCTTCGCCTATCTAGCCGACATTGATAGGCTGAGCACCCGCGACAACCTCTTCAGGAAGAACTGTGCTCCCTCTGCATCTTGTGCGGCGTGTGATAACGTGGAGACTGGGCGCCACCTCTTCTTCGACTGCTCGTTGTCCTCCCCGATCTGGGCCGCCCTCGGGGTGGCCATCCCGCCCGGCATCTTCTCTGTTTGGGAGCTGCCACGGCCGACCGGCGTCGCTGCAAAGGTCTGGAGGGCCGGCTCTGCGGTGTTGCTTTGGCATATCTGGAAGGCTCGGAATGATCTTGTCTTCAACGGACGCTCCATCGCCCCCCGTGCTGTTCTCCATCGTGCCGCGGATGACCTCCTCATTTGGAGATGGCGCTTCGCTGTAGGTGACCGTGAGGCGGTGGACTCCCTGCGTTACTTCCTCCTCTCCGCCTTATGATCTCATGTGTTGTTATCTCTGGTCTCTACTCCCTTGTTACGCCCCCATGTATTCCCCCCCCCCTCTCTCTCCCTATCCGAGATCCTGTATCTGACTGACTACCAAGTCGTTTCGAGTAATATAAATAAGCGGTGGGGATAAGTCCCCCCCGTCATTCTCGAAAAAAATGTTATGTATCTCTCAGTCTCCTTGAGTAAATCCATTGAGCTGATATATTATCCACTTGAGAGTTTTAGCACAACCATCTACTATTTAATTGGCACCATTCTCCTGTCCACGTTTGTAGTCAACAAACTTGTGAGCATCCACAGTCGGGATGACCTTGTGGTGGCTACGATCTCGCTGTACATACAGCTCGCGGGACAAGTTTCTTTTTTCGTTTATTTAATCGACATGACATAGATGGTCTTGTGTACTTAAACATAGTTACATATTTTTGTCCGCACTAGATTCATAGAGCTCTATATACATGAGCTATAGATTCACCTATAAATACCTTCATGAACTCACATTCATGGTGTTCTTCCAATAACTATAAAAAGCGGTTAAAGACGTTGCAAGATACAATGTGAAGCATGGTTATGTGAGATACATAGGTTGTATCCATTGTGTTATTCAATTCAATACCAAAAACCTTGCAAAGAAATTCACGCCAAGTCCATCATGTATAATATGAATAATTGCCCAGTCCAAAGTACCAAGAATCAACAGCTTAGAGGCTAGTATGGATATAGTATGTCTTGTATTCAAATCCTTCTTTTATCGTGCCTTCGGTTTGAATCCTTTTGTGCAATTTATTTTCTCCTTTCTCCTATTTTCAAACATTTCTTTAATTTTTATATGTCTACCTTCTCATTTTAATTGTGTGAGTTATTAAATTAACCACAAGAATCATTAAATCTTTGCAAGGGTGGACTATATCATGTCAAAGGAGGGCCTTGGCCCCCCTATACATACCCACGCTCCATTTTAATTATACATAGTATTTAGGAGTATATATTTAACATGTTAATTTCGATAATACATATAAGATTGCTAGTGATATATTTATACATTATTATTAAATTTATATTAAATAATACCCCTTCATATTAATCGATACGGTTTTCTATGTCCAGCTTAGTGGTTGTTTGGATAGCTAATTTTAACGATTGGTTTATAGAAAATGCGTTTTTAGCTGATTTTTAGCAAAACCGTTAATATATTTTCTGTTAATAATCAGATTATAATAAACCATGTTTGGGTTAGGACACCAACACTGCAACTCATGCCGTATAGGTGTTTCATCCATGACAGGCAGGAGTGGTGTCTTCAAGTCCCTCGTGTTTCCGAACCTTATGAAATCCGATTTGGGCCTCCTTAGTCGGCTATACCTTCATCTTCTAGAAAATGGGCCACTTGGCTAGACCTATCTCTTAACCAGCCCACTGGGCCAACCAGGCTTGCTAAGCTTGCCCCCCCTCCCCCCGTCGTGGTTTACTATGTTCTCCATAACCCTGAGAGCTGAGCTAGGTTAGCTGCGAAACCAGAAAGAAGAACCACTCCAGGAGCATCACGAAGCCACCCAAGGCATCAGAGAACCAGAAAGGTCCACAGAGATTGGAGAAGACACATCTCCGAAACCCAAGGTTTCGTAGAGGTCTGCACGAAGCCGCGAGAGGAGAGGAAAAGTGAATCAACACGGCCATAGGAGGTGATGTGGATTCATTTGGATGTCAATGGCCTGGGTAGAGCACTCAATGGGCTGTTTTTCGTTGAAAAATCGGTAAAAAGTAACCAATGGCAACACGGAGGCGGACGGAGTTGGCCGAAATCGTGCGACGTGTGCGACAGCTATGCGGTCGCCAGCGGCGTCACAAGAGAGAAGGGAGAGGGCAAGGGAGAGAGTGATGTGGTTGGTCTCGCTAACCCGACTGCAGGTTAGACCTAAACCACTTGGGGTGGTCTGGCTGGTGGGCAAGGGGAAATTTAGTACTTTCATAATTCCTGGAGAAATTCATTAAATTATTTAAAACCTTTTTTAGCACAATTAAAACAGATGAAACTACCATAAATTTTCTAAAAACTATTTTCTGTTATAAGAAATATTAAATCGAGAGAAGATTGTGATTTTTGATATAATGATATTTTATTAAAAATAACTTTGAATTATTTGATTCAAAAAAGATTTTTCTTAAGTAACTAAATCCAAGAAAAATCTTAGTAAAATACAAAACCATTATTTTTATTAAAAGGTCCAATGGAAAATCAAATCAATTAATTCAAATCAAATAAATATAATTTAATGAATATTCAAGAAAACATTATGAAATGCCAAAAATGGTGTTTAAATGGTTTAAGACTACAACAAATTCACAAACGGGGTAAAAGAAACAAATACATGAATACATGTCATTATTATGCATTATCGCATCAATTGAATCTTAAGCATTGTTTTACCAGATAATGAAGTTATCTTTTAAGAACCCGAGGTCTCAGGTCATCTCAAAGCATCGAATAGTATTGCCTCGCAGTTTCCAAGCAAGTTCAGCGTTTGCTCATGCCATTGATTATTTTATAGCAAATACGTACAAATTTCTATCTCTATTATTTCTGCATTGAAAAGCTGTAAGGGTATATTGCCCCTGTGTGTGGTTTTGGTAATTAATGACAACCCCTATGGACTAATGTTTTCATTGAGTTTATATGAAGGAATATTCCATAGGTACTACTTGTATTCCATGTGTTGGATTCAAGTATGGATGCCATGAAGATAAATATATACCTTGTGTATTGGCATCAAGATCATCGATTTGAAATTATATATGTGATATAATCAAGAAGAAAAAATGAAGATAGAGTTCTTATGTGGAACTCAATATTAGCCATGATCTAGCTTATGTGATAAGCAATGAACGGATGATCAAGATCTTGAGAGCTTGATTCCAAGTAAAGAATTCAAGTTATGGCTCTAAGTCGGTGTCATGGTAGTCTCATAAGTTGAGCTATGGTTAACTAAGATTTAGAGCATGCAAACAAATGAAGAATTCCTTTATAAACCTCAACATAGTATGATAGAGCATGGGAAGATACAAGGTTGACCAGTACAAAGAGTGAAGAATAGATTCAAGTTTGGTCAACACATGAAGCATGAAGAATGTGCCACGTGAAGTCACGTGGTATGGTAAGCCTTGTCAATTATGATTCATGAACTAACCCATCATATATATGCCCTTGTGTTGTCTATGTGGGTTAGGTATCTTTCCATGGTCATGCATCAAAAGTGAGATCTCATATAACCCATGAGAGGATGACGACAAGTGGTGATCGTCATCAAGGTTGAGTTTGGCAAGTTCAAGATGAGAATCTCAAGTGGATCACATGCTTGAAGTTTGTCGTCCATTTGGTGATAATGGACATGTGAAGATGTGCATCAATGGAGCTATCCCATCATGGTGTATGGGGGAGCAATTGAGAGTCTTCACGAAGCAACAATGATCAAGTGAGGCATTTCGGCTTGAGTGGAGCTTGAAGAGCTATCATCAAGATCAAGCGGGATGCGCAAGGCAAAGGTATGGCCTTGCTAGGTTTTCCTTTTACCGGTCTCGAGGTGGTTGTTGGGAGACCGGATTATAGGATACATAGCCGCACTATCAAGAGGGCTTTCGGTTGGGTAACTTGATCGCATCGTCTTAGGGAGCTCAATCCTTTGCATATTTTGCATATACCTATTGCTTCTTGGTGTTTCTCTGTGTGAGGTTCTTGAGCTTGTTGCTAGCTTTACAACAAGCCCAAGTTCATCGAAAACGGAATCTGCATGCATCTTCTATTGCGTTTTTGAGTTTGAACGTCTTCACCGTTTCTTGACGGTGGGAGACTCCCTCTCTAAAAAACATCTAAAAATATCCTGTGAGGAGTCTTCATATTTCCAACAAAATTGGTTTCATGTCAATCGGGATCTGGACACAAAAGTTATCACAGTTTTTTTATAACATGTTTTCCTGTTGGCCCGATTTCTCGCCCGACGTGCCGTCCCGGACGGCCGGTTCAAACCGGCCCATGGGTGCGGTGGTGCCAGCCGGGCACTATCCGATAAGGTTTCCAGCCGCCGGTGATGGTCCAGCCCGAGGTCCGGTTTGGACCGGTCCGCCCTCGTCCGGTCCGACCGGCGGTGGACCGGCCTCCCGGCGCAGGTTATGCGCGACAAAGACCCGCCAGTCACGACCGCGCAGTCCGGTTTGGGAGGTCGGTCTGTGGCCCGGTCTGACCGGGTCCTGCACCAGACGGCCCGACCCCAGGCCCGGTTGACCGGGCTCCTCGAAGATTTGCTGAGCTGGACATTTCCCCAACGGTTATATTTTCCCTTGGGCTATAAATAGCCCTTCTTCCACCTTGGGCTGCATAAGTTCTTCCACTCTCTCTCCTCCATTATTGACTTTGAAGAACTTGCCCTTGCTCTTGTTTCCCCCCATGATTCTTGCTCATTCTTGAGGGATCTAAGAGAGGAGATATAGATCTACAATCCCCACCAATCCATCTCTCCTCTAAGCAAGGGAACCCTTTGAATCTAGATCTTGGAGTCATTTGTTGATTTCCTCCTTGTTCTTCCTCTCTAATCTCATCCTAGCATTTGTTGCTTTGGTGGGATTTGAGTGTGAAGGATTTGAACACCTCTAGTGTTCTTGCTTTGCCTCATTGCATAGTGTTGAGCTCTCCACCATGATTTGTTCGAGTGAGAGACCGTGAGCTTGTTACTCTTGGAGGGAGACCTCCTAGTTTGCTTGGCGGTTGGTGCTCCGGTGATCTCTTCAAGGAAGATTGGGAAGAGACCCGGGCTTCTCCTCCGTGGAGCTTGTGAAGTGGTTGTGGAGCTTGCCATCTCCGGAGTGGAGGAAAAACTAACCATAAGGAAAGGGCCATTATCCTTCGTGGGTGTGGCTCAGAGAATAGAATGAGCCTTCGTGGCGTTGGCGAATCCTTCGTGGGACATCCACTCCTCCAAACGTGACGTACCTTCTTGCAAAGAAAGGGAACACGGGAATACATCCTCTTCTCTGCGTGCCTCAGTTATTTCTATACCCGAGCTTACTTTCCTTGTGATATCCATCGTGCTTAATGTACATATATCTTGCTATCACTTGTGCTTCATATATCTTGTGCCTATCTTGCTTAGCTCTAGTTGTTATTGTTGTACATAGTTGAACCTAGCATATTTAGGAGTTGTGCTTGTAAACTAAACGTTAGTTTAATTCCGCATTCTTACAAGCCAAATCCGCAAGAGTTTTTAAACGCGTATTCACCCCCCCTCCCCTCCTCTAGGCGACATCTCGTCCTTTCAAAAGCAAAGCATTGCTTCTCCAATTATGAATATGACTATGTGGTGAGTCTTGAAACCATGGGTTGTGTTGATGGTGGGGCTTCCATTGCAGCTGGGTTATATGCACATAGGACTAACAACCAATGTTGTTTAGTGATTTTGGCATCGTATATTATGTGTTAACCATGAGATCTACAAAGGTTATGGAAAATCAGCTGGATATTCTTCCTTTTGCATATTAATGGACGCCTGCGAGTATGGGAGGTGCCACAAGGGTTGGGAGGCACGCTTATAACAAGCTAAAATAATGATATTCTCCAAAGGATTTTACTAAACGATGAAACATGCAGTGGTATTGTTCCTCGCAGCTGCAACTGCAAGACCAAGCCGAATTTGACATCAATATGAAATTTCTTGGCATGAACAACGATGTTGACCAAGGTTGTCATTACATTTGATGCTCATGATTTATGCAAGTTAGGTTAGAAACAACCAATGGAAGTATATTTGTCAGGGCATTGTTGTAGTAGTGTAAAGGTGGAACGGTACACAAATCTATGAATGATATCGTGGATTATCCCCACCATCTCAAGAAAAATCAATAAAGATCAACTCAACAATTCAATCGAAATGTGAAAATGTGATGGTACTCGCACAACGGTACACTCACACAAAAACACGTTGTAGGACGGAGCAGTCGTGAACGGCAATATAAAGTGATCCAACAAACACACTTATGCGCGTAAACACAAAATTTCACATGCAACCGCCAGCATGCCAGGCCAATCCTACAGCCAGGTTGCGTCGCGATGTACATCACGTCAGTACGTTCCCACAACGCAACAAAAAATGCACGACCAACCGGTTTAGATCTACGTGTGGAATTAAAACAAAATGTTAATAAAACTAATAGTCTTATTCACGGTAGTGGGGCAGACGAAAGCGCTTGCAATTCTCTCACGCAACTAGGCGATGCAAAACAGAATGCAGGCTGCGAGGTGAAGGTCGCATATACATCTAGTACTATAGTGTGAAATTATTCCTTTCAAAATGGTAGAACAGGAAAATCGAAACATTAGATATCATGCAACTCTACCGAAATTGAAAACGCTAAATGTGTAATAGTACATGTTTCCCACACCAAAAACGAAGAAATTTTGTATTATGGATTTTGTTCATGCCATAAGTGCTCTATGGCTTACAATTCTACAAAGAACGCAAGCTAGATGGGAGATGTTTGAAGGGATTCCAGTGAAATGCTCTAAGAAACCGATTATGCAAAGTTGTACGTATGATGAATCCACCGTTTGTTCATGTATATGCCCATGCACCGCACCCCAATTAATTCGGCGCATCAGTTGTTGTCGACAAACGATTACTACGACACTTACATATATTTATTGCTTGTTGCATCGCAAAATCATCTGGATCATACATAGAAGGATGCTGAAGCAGCAGCTCTTTGGAAGATTTGCTACTTTTAACAGAAGAAGTAAGATACAGCTTTGGCAGGACCGACCCATTGTTCTAGACTATTAGATCAGTACAATACTGGGCTAGTATAGTTCATGTCGAAATCAGCCTACCTGATCAAGCGCGCGAGAATGTCATGTTCCAACTAGCTAGTTCGCACAAGGCTTTCATCTGGATCAATGGCCGGGAAGAACCAGAAGGAGTCACCGGCGGTGAACTGGCCTTCCCGGTGATTCATCTTCTTCTTCATCACGAGAAAACCATCCGACCCGTTGTTCAACCTCGTCTCAGACCAGAACCACGCGGGAGCAGCACCGCCGCTGTCCACGTCAACGTCAGCGAGACTTAGCGACGGCTGGTGCGCGAACAGCACCATGCCAGGCGGCCTGCCTGCGGCCGGCGGCACGAACGCCGAGCAGCCGCGACCCAGCAGCAGGACGCGGTCGCCGCCCACGCGGTCCAGCGCCACCCACGCCCTCTTGTCCCAGTCCAGCCTGAAGAGCGCGACGCGCGCGTGGTGCTCGTCCGTGACCACGAGGTGGACGCTCCAGAGCGACTCCACGAGGTAGTGGCGCATGCTCCCCTCCTCGAACGGGAACGGGAGCGGGCACGCCGTGTTCCTGCGCTCCACCTTGGGCTCCGGATCTCCGAGGTCCGCGCGCCAGACCTTCCTCCTGCTGTCGATCAGGTACACCATGGCGCCGACGGTGACGATGTCGCTGCCAGCCGCGTCGTAGCGGAACCCCGGGGCGCGCAGGGTGCGCCACGCCTGGTCCTGATGCCCGGGGCGGCAGTAGGCGACGAGCCTGTCCGTGGCGACGACGAGGAAGAACGCGCTGCGGTCGGCAGGCGAGGACGTCAGCGCGGCCTGGAACCGCGCGTTGGGGGACCTGTCCCCGAACGGCCAGGACACGACCACCCGCGCGCCGGAGATGGGGTTGACGAGCACGAGGCGGCGCGGCGCGTCCACGGAGACGAACACGAGCCAGCCGTAGGCGGAGGAGGCGACGCAGCGGTGGTAGCCCTCCCCCGGGACGTCGTACGCGTAGGGCCGGCCCCCCGGGATGTCGTAGAACTGGCGGCGCACGGTGACCGGCGCGGGCGCGGCGGGCGAGGCGGGGGTCGGCTCCGGGAGCATGAGCCACGGGAAGGGCGGCGGCGCGCGGCCGACGCGGCGGCAGAAGAAGCGCCACGAGTGGCACACGACGCGGATGCTGAGGTGGTCGGCGAAGCTGACGTAGGGGGCGAGGGAGGCGAAGAGGCGGTCGCCGGGGAAGAATCCCCTGGGCTTAGGGGTTTTCCCCGGATTGGGAGGCGGCGCCGCCATGGCCCGCCGTCGAGTGGAAGGATGCATGCAAGGCGAGAGTGGCGCGAGAGGGGAAGCGGGCCGGGTGGGTGGGTCGATTGGTCTCCGTGGGTCTCCTCGAGGGCACGCGCCCAAACTATTTATGGTCGCGCGCCGCAATTTGCTGATAAATGCATCGGATTTAATTCGTTGGATTTGGGAACTATTTAAAAGAAAATCTTGATGCGTCCATAATATTTACCAATCAATGCATATTCGTGTTCGCCTTCTACTTTTTGATTCGCAGGGATGTAATAATTGAAATTTAAATCTCCTTAATTGGAAAACAAAAATGGAAAACAATTGTTGCCACCTTTTAAATGGACTACTCTTTTTGATATGTACGCGTTTACTGTTCTCATCCGCGTTCAAACAATAAGTGTAGTATATCTCAAAATCAATTTCTTGTTTCAAGTCCTCCCAAAAAAATGAAATATACTTCTAGGTGAAGATAAATGGAATCAAATCTTCCAAGCATTAGGAAGATCTTATTTATTTTAGGAAACATAAATGAATTGCGATCCGGCGACCGATCACACGCGTCGCGTCTACACGGTCGTCGTGGCCAGTGCTCAGTGTGCGGCTATCGGACCGATAGCGTGTTGTGCGCTCCTTTTCTATTCTTTTGGCCCCCACACGCATACAATGCATACACTGCGTAAGCGTGTGCTGTGTGTACATGCTCCCAAAATTTAGCAAACGCTTATGTCCTTTATTGCGAGATTGCACGGCAGATGGTGGAAAGTTTTCGAAGCTTTTACTTCAAGTTTGTTTCTTATTTTGGATTCTTCGATGATCTTATTTGCCGTTTCTATGATTAAATGTGCTTTTAAAATAACCTTCAGCAAGAAATTTGCAAAGTTTTCCGAGGGTTCGCTATAAGTTTGTTGTAATTATTTGTGATTTTTGTTGAAAGTGTTGGCCATATTTGTTGCAAAAAATACTTAGCAAAAAATTATGCTACTTTGCGTGTGAGCGTGTTGTGCGTGCATGCTCCCAAAATTTACCAAACGCTCATGTCTTTTATTGTGAGATGGTGGAAAGTTTTCGAAGCGTTTACTTCAAGTTTGTTTCTTGCTTTGGATTCTTCGATGATCGTATTTGCAGTTTCTTATGATTAAATGTGCTTTTAGAATAACCTTTAGCAAGAAAGTTGCAAAGTTTTCTGAGGGTTCGCTATAAATTTGTTGCAATTGTTATTTTTGTTGACAAGTGCTATCATTTTTGTTGTAAAACAATATTTAGCAAAAAAATGTTGTTTAACAAATTTTTTGTAGCGTTTTGAAATGTTGTAATGAGTTTGTTGTAATAGTATACATTTTTTTGTGAATTTTGTTGGAATACTAGTGGTAAATCACGATGGTGGCATATTTGTTGTAAATATTAGGAATGTTAAGGGCAAAGCGATATATATAGCCATTATTCTTAAAGTGAGGAGCTCAGAACTGCATATTAATTCCCCCAAAACTAAAGGAGTAAAATGCAAAAGTTACATTGTGTAATATGAGACAGTTGAGAATTGTAATATCTTAGGTTTAGAGGCTACAAAATGAGAGAACACCAAAGTATGCATTGCATTCATGCATAGAAAATTCAAAGAATTTTCGCGCTTTCAAATAAAACTTATCAGAGTAACTAAAGTTTCACTTGACTTGCTAGAATTGAAGTAGATCATCAAGTCAACCGCTATAAACTTCACTGTGATCTTTGCTAAAACCTTGTTTTAGGTAGATATGATTTGATCTATGGGCTAGATCAAATGGGATTAGCTTTACAATAACAACACCTTAAGTAAGGGTCAGTTACAAGATCTTATAAAAGATCTCAACATGACATTCCTTACAACAACATATGAATATTTATCCAACCATCAACCAAAGAACATGAATAATTAAGAAACTATTCTTTACTTATCTTTTCCATGTCCTTTCTACTAAGTCAATACCTCAACCATGCATGATCCACATGGTATATTTTCAACTACAAAGTTTGAACACAGGTCAATACATTCACGTTAATCCTTTATTAAACCTTGATTTTATTCCAATCTTGTCCATTCAAACCTATTGCTACTAAACCTCAGAGAAAGGAGAGGACCATCCATATGTATTTACATTATCTCTTGAGTAGAACCTTAGGTTATTATTCAAGCCATATATATCCAAGTGAGGTAAGTTATTGAGATTAACGAATGCCATGAGAAATACAAGATAATTAAGTATTAAGTTCTATTTGATCAAGCCAACACTTGTTGGTAAGTGAGAGCCTATTTCACTAGGAATTCATGGAGATGCCAATGTTATGATTATCACACCTTGATAATGATCATAAACCCTAAAGAAAAGCTACCTATCTAAGAGAGCTCAATTTAAGAGTGTATACTCAAGTATATTGACCAATACTTGATCTTGGAGAGGAGAACCATGTTTCACTAATGAACCATTAGGAGGCCAATACCCTTGATCATTACAAATTGGGTAATGAACATATACCTTAGAATCTAGATGAGTGTGATGAGAGGAATAATAAATAGAGATTAGTGAGGAATAAGTTGATCATGTCCAATGCATGACCATGCCTTGTAGATTTAGATGATAAGTAAAACCTATGTGATAATTAGATACATCCATCACATGAAGTGATAGGTGGATCATTAGTAGTCAACCCTAGATTATTCCTCATATCTTGAGTAGAGGAGTAGTGGCATTAACCTAAACCTTGCTTGACCAAACACTTGAGACAACCCTAGTTTTGTCTTGATGCAAGAATCCTATCAAGGTGAGGAAGAGTAACCCTAGCAAATTAAACAGAACCATAGCTTATTCTTATACCCAACCCTAATATGAGAATCACTTGTGATCCTAAATAGAACCCTACCACATCTCATTTCAATTTATGTTTCAATTAATAAAACATAACCAAAACCCTAGACCACATTCCTATTTTCTTTATTGCCTTAATTGATAAGTATAAGGGAAACCCTAGATTATAACCATATTGAACCTATGCCTAAACCCTAACTTGTGTATCATAGATCACAAGTACAAACCCAAGCCATATATACCCTAAAACTAAATGCCATTTAGGTAATTAGAGTTTAAAAAATCCAATTCTACTTTGACTTCCAAGTACTTTGCTTAGTTGACCCAAATGAAATAATATGTTATAGTCTGGACCATCACCCTAGCAAATGCATTAATTATGATAAGTAGATGTTCTTGATACGTCTCAAACGTATCTATAATTTCTTATGTTCCATGCTACTTTTATGACAATACTTGAATGTTTTATACATACTTTATAGCATTATTATACATTTTCCGGCACTAACCTATTAACAAGATGCCGAAGCGCCTTGCTATTTTTTTGGTTTCAGAAATCCTAGTAAGGAAATATTCTCGGAATTGGACGAAATCAACGCCTAGGGTCCTATTTTTACACGAAGCTTCCCGAAGACCGAGGGGAAAGGAAGTGGGGCCACGGCGCCGACACGCTAGGCGCGCGGCCCCCAGGCTGCGCGCCCTATTGTGTGGGGCCCTCGTGTGGCCCCCTGACCTACCCTTCCGCCTACTTAAAGCCTTCGTCGCGAAACCCCTGTACTGAGAGCCACGATACGGAAAACCTTCCAGAGACGCCGCCGCCGCCAATCCCATCTCGGGGGATTCGGGAGATCGCCTCCGGCACCCTGGAGGGGAATCATCACGGGAGTGGCTCTACATCATCATGCCCGCCTCCGGATTGATGCGTGAGTAGTTCATCCTTGGACTATGGGTCCATAGCGTAGCTAGATGGTTGTCTTCTCCGCTTGTGCTATCATTGTTATAGATCTTGTGAGCTGCCTAACATGATCAAGATCATCTATTTGTAATGCTACATGTTGTGTTTGGTGGGATCCGATGAATCTAGAATACTATGTTAAGTTGATTATCAATCTATCATATATGTGTTGTTTATGTTCTTGCATGCTCTCCGTTGCTAGTAGAGGCTCTGGCCAAGTTGATACTTGTAACTCCAAGAGGGAGTATTTATGCTCGATAGTGGGTTCATGCCTCCATTGAATCGGGATCGTGACAGTAGGTTCTAAGGTTGTGGATGTCTTGTTGCTACTAGGGATAAAACATCAATGCTTTGTCTAAGGATATTTGTGTTGATTACATTACGCACCATACTTAATGCAATTGTCTGTTGTTTGCAACTTAATACTGGAGGGGTGCGGATGCTAACCGAAGGTGGATTATTTAGGCATAGATGCATGCTGGACATCGGTCTATGTACTTTGTCGTAATGCCCTGATTAAATCACATAGTAATCATCATTGGTATGTATTGAATCTTGATTTGTCAATTGCCCACCTGTAATTTGTTCACCCAGCATGTTAGTTATCTTATTGGAGAGACACCACTAGTGGACCCGGTCCATTCTTTTACAGCTGAATACATTCTGCAATCATTGTGTTTACTGTTCTTTGCAAACAAACACCATCTTCCACTCGATACGCTTAATCCTTTGTTTCCAGCAAGCCGGTGAGATTGACAACCTCACTGTTACGTTGGGGCAAAGTATCTTGATTGTGTTGTGGGTTCCACGTTGGCGCCGGTTTCACTGGTGTTGCGCCGCACTACACTCCTCCACCAACAACCTTCACGTGCTTCTTGGCTCCTACTGGTTCGATAACCTTGGTTTCTTTCGAGGAAAACTTGCTGTGCGCATCATACATTCCTCTTGGGGTTCCCAACGGACATGTACATCTACGCGCATCAAGCACTTTTTCTGGCGCCGTTGCCGGGGACCTGGAGAAAAGTTGCACCCCAGAGATTTCTAACTCCCACGTCAACTACACGCCCCAACACTTTTTGGCGCCGTTGCCGGGAGATCAAGACACGCTGCAAGGGGAGTCTCCACATCCAATCTCTTTACTTTGTTTTTGTCTTGCTTTACTTTATTTTATTTACTGTCTTGTTTGCTTCATACTAAAAACACAAAAAATTAGTTGCTTTACTTTCTGTCTTATTTACTAGCTCTATATTAAAACACAAAAAAATTAGTTACTTGCCTTTATGCTATTTGCTTAGTTTACTTTATTACTACTAAAATGAGTAATCCTGAAGTTGAAGTTCGTTCTTTTAAGCAACAAGGTGGAGAAAGTTTTAAAGATGCTTGGTACAGAATTAGTAATGCTCATCATAGGTGCATTAAGAAACACTCCACTATTATCCTTCTTAGGAACTTCTATGTTGGCCTATCTAGTTAGAATAGGTATGTTCTTGATAGTCTTTCGGGAGGTAATTTCCTAGGTACTCCCGCTTTAGAAGCTAGTTGCATCATTGAGAGTTTATGTCAACACCCGGATTTTTAAGTCCAGATGCCTATTATGTCATTCATCGCAATCCCAGGAATATTGTTGTTGCGAGACATAACAGTTGATACCATAAGTCATCATTCATTACAAACCGTCATTGTCTTACAAAAAGGGATCACATGATCCAATATTACACAAATAGTTGATCTATTGATCAACGAACAACATAGTAGCGGAAGCGTAATAGAAGTGGACTATCTAGTTCCAGAGGCCAACGCTTGACGTTAGGCGACTCCTAGTTGTTGTAGACGTCCTGCTGACCGTCATCCTCATCTGTTGCTCCTCTTCATATTCGGCCATTTGAATAGCCAGGGACACAGCCGTGAGTACTTTGAAGTACTCGCAAACTAATGTAACTATGATCAATTTTAATAAGGGGTGCTAAGCTCTAGTTGTATTTGCATAAAGCCAGTTTTAGTTCATAAGGAATTTCATAAAGACTAAGCATAAGTTAACTAACTCAAGTGGGAACATTAGTGTCATTCCCACAACTTTGTTGTGTTTCAAATTCAAGTCATTACTTCAAATTCAACCCTCCTTTTCAAGTAAATTTCTAATGACGGAACAGTATGGCCTTTCCAATTGTCCGTAACCGTGGACACGACTATTCGAATAGTTTTACACTCTGCAGAGGTTGCACACTTGTGCCACAACATTTGATTACATCCGTCGGAGATAACTCTGAATAATCGTAACTCAGTACGCGGATCATCAACTCTAACCGTTCACTTACACATCCTAGTATAGGCACCTCTCCCCATGAGCTTGGCCTCCCGGTGAAAACAAACCGTCAACCCATGAACTGCACAATTCACCTCATTCACGTCATTTCACATTTCTCGGAGGCAGCCTCGGCATAACCCCTATGACGCTTGTTTAGAGGGAACCCATACTAAGACATATAAACTTCTAGTTAGACCCTACCCATAATCAGGTATTGTGGGGGTACTTGTATATTGGAAAGGTATCGCATCCGAACCCAACCATTAGTTTTTAGCAATTTCACCAAGTCATTCATTTCATTCCAGTCATATTCACCTTCAAATTCTTCCAAGTCATTTCATTTCACAAAGTTCCCATCTAGAGTAGTCAATTTTAGTTATTTAGCACTAGCCACTAGTCATGAGGGGTGCTAACTAGCTTTGATTGCCATAGGCTAACTTTGATGATATTGTTCTACTCTAAACCAAGTGACTCATGAATCAAAAAGTACTTTGATAAAATAAAGCAGTACAACTTGACAGCAAAAGCTTGTAATAAAAACTGGGATAGGCTTAGTAAACACAAAGTAAAGTGTGGGGTGCTTTGCTCTTGGAGAGCTTTGCACTTTGCAAGAGTATTAGCTTGCCTTGGGTGGTGTACTGATCAAAGTGGTCTTCCTCTCCTTGGAAGTAGACCTCCTCCTCCTTGGTGTACTCCTCGGTACTAGCGTCTAAATACGAATATAATACACACAATCACCACACAAAGCTTAAGTACTAGACTAGGCACACACATGAATCACTCCTACTAAACTATCATCACAACATGCTTATTATGTGAGTTGACTTAATTTTATTCTTAAGAAAAATAATTTCCTCTCATTATAAATATTAATTAGAGTTTCTATTTATTTCTTGAGAGAAAATAATTTCCTCTCATTGAACCTTATTAAGATTTAATTTCCTTAATTAATATCATATGACCTAGGTTGACCAAGGTCAACCTCTTCATAAGTATTAATTGGGAAAATGATTTAAATGAGGTAAACCACCTCATGCATTTTAATAACTCATGATTAATGATTAATATCCTCAACTAATTTAATATGAGTTTTAATTGACCATGGTCTCTACCTCATATTAAGTTAGTTGAGACAAGATTTAAATGAGAGAGAGGCTCTCATACTTTTTAATTAATTTATGGGCATATTTAAAAAGGACTAGAAATAGCCATAGGGCCAATTTTTAAACAAAGCCATGATCATACAAACAACTATGCAATATTTTTACATATTTAGATAGATAGGGTGAAATATGATATTTGAGAGTTGGAATCAACTCAAAAGCATTTTTATTCAATTTTTAATAATTCATTAAAGTTGCAAAAGGCCCTGCCTTGTTTATTTTGTCACATTTATTCTACACATAATCTAGGGTTGGGACCAGTGTAGTTTTGTAGATATTTTCACAAGGTTTCCAAATATATAAAATTCGTCAAATTTGGTTTAGTGGATTTTATTCCAGTTAATTTTGAAAACAGCATCAGGGAATAATTAACTAAATTCGAAAATTCAAATTTGAATCAGTGGGCTTAGGCGGGAAACTAAACGAGCTGCACAGGGGAAAGAAAGATGGGCCGGCCCAGCAGTGCGTCCAGCGCAGCGGGCCGCCTGACAGCGTGGGGGCCACGCGTCAGTGGGTTTTAACCCAGCGAAACGGTACGTTGACGGTGAGCCGTAGGATCAGAGCGAGATCGAACGGACGACAGGCGTCGTCGTCTCCGGCGAGAAGGGAGCTTACGGGCGGCGGCAGTAGGGGGTTGGAGAGCACGTCGGAGCTCCGGTGGTCATCGGAGAGGTGCGCTGCGACGTTGTCGATGACGAGGAACCTCCTGGTAGCAGTGGCGGCTCCAACAGCGGCCTGGATCGACGGCGCCCTTCTCAGCACCTTCGCGGCTCCGAGGATCAAATTGACTGGCTACGGTGGTGAATCGAGCAAGGGGTGAGGTCGAGGAGCTTGAGAAGAGGGAGGAGAGCAAGATTGGTGTGGAGAGTTGGGCACGGGGAGGTCTCCATTTATAGCTGCGGGAGTGGCCGTGGCACACGGACGAAGTCGTCATCGACGACGTTGCTACAGGCGAGCTGGTGGCCTGGCGCTGACGCTCGTGTGTGGGCGACGTCAGTGCGGTCACGCTTGGCCTGATTGCGGTGAAAACGATGGCGAGACAAGGACGAGAGGATGACGGGAGCTTGCAGGTCCGTGGCGGACGTCGTTGGCGTGGGCGAGGTGCACGGCGTTCCCGCGGGCCAATGGCCGTGTCTGGGCGGCTCACGATGGCGTCGTGGAGCGTTTGGCGCTGCGAGGAGAGGCAGGGGTCAACGGGCGCGTCCTGGCGTCGTCGCGTTCTGGCGTGCCCGTGGCGTTCGCCGTGCACGCTCTGGCGCGTGCGTGCACGTCACTGGCACGTCTGGGCGTCGCCTGTTCTGGCTGTTGCACTGCATGGATCGAGCGGGGCTGGTGTCCATTCGACGCAGGGAAGTGTGGAGCAGCTACATGGCACGGTGGTGCACGGTGGGGAAGGCCAGGGACAGAGATGGCATGATGAGGCCATGTCATGCCACGACATGGCATGGTTTTGGTCAAAATGATGATGAACTAGTGTACCACTCCTTGTCTGATGTGTTTGGCAAAGCTTAGAGGGTCCAGGGGAGTACAGAGGATGACCTAGGTTGGAGGGAGGAGACAAGGAACCACTGGTTTCTTTGATGCATGGGGTTGGCAGATTGGTGCCCACCATCTGTTCGACCAAATGGCCGCAAGAAACTTATTTTCGAATTTTTGATTGAATTTTGGTGGGTTTGCATGGAATAATATTTGGAATGGTTTGGTGGTGGTGGTGGTCAAAGTTGAATGGTTCTGCCAAAAATCCAAAATGCACATGGTCTTCACTTTTGTTTCTGGTTCCAACTTTTCTTGATGAAATCTTTGAATCCAGAAGGAATTTGTATGTGGTTGCTTTGAAAAAGTTGTTCACTTTTATGTTGTCTTGGATGAGGTGCAAAGGTTTGGCAAAGTTTATTTTAGAAAACTTGAAATAACAGGGCTCAAAGTAGGCATCAGGTTAAGATTGTCAAAGTGACCATATTACATGTGAGTTGTTTTTGAGTTCAAATTTGATTCAATTTGAGTTTCTTTGATTCCAATACTATTGAAATGTGTTTAGTAACCAATTACAACTAATGGTGCAAGCCATTATGGCCTAGATCAAGTATTTGCAAATTTGGCCAAATTCCTATGTGAGTGTGTGTGGGGTTTTTCTCTTTTATTTCTTATTTGATTTTTCTTGAGTTGGATTGATCAAATGATCATGGGATTAAGGGTTTGGCACATGGGCACACACACAAGCAACCATCATGGAAATATGCATACTTAGCACCAAATAAATATGAGTATATGCATAACACTTGTGTTGTGAAAAAGTTTTTGTTGGTTCTCAAATTTGGGTTTTGGGAATTTCTCTCTTTATCTCTTTATTGAATTTTTGGGATGTTACAAACCCTTCCCCCTTACAAAAGATCTCGTCCCGAGATCTTAAAGAAAACTAGGTACTAAAGAGATCTGGGTATTCCTTCTTCATGTCCTCTTCTCGCTCCCAGGTGGCTTCCTCTTCGGTGTGATTGCTCCATTCAACCTTCAGGAACTTGATACTCCGGGTGCGGGTGGTTCATATGCTTCTTCCGGGATGCGAATAGGCACTTCGCGATATGTCAAATCTGAGTTGATGTCCACCGATGATGATCAATATTCTTGAACACTTTCGTCTTCTCCGGTACTTCCAGGCATTTCCAGAGCAGTGAGATGTGAAACACATTGTGCATAGCCGCCATTTCTTCCGGTAGTTCCAGTTGATAAGATACTTCTCCTCGGTGACTTAGAACTTTGAAGGGTCCGACATATCGGGGCGCGAGCTTTCCTTTCAGCAGGAATCTTTGCATTCCTTTAAGGGGTGACACCTGTAGATAAACGAAATCTCCAATCTCGAAGATCATTTCTCGGCGTCTCTTGTCGGCGTAGCTCTTCTGTCTTGATTGCGCAGTCTTGAGGTACTCGCGGATCTTGTGCACCTTCTCTTCGGCTTCTCAAAGAACATCCGGTCCAAAGACTTGGCTTTCTCCGACTTCCGACCAATTCAGAGGGTACGACACTTCCTTCCGTACGGGGCTTCAAAGGGGGCCATCTAAGCTGGCTTGGTAGCGTTGTTATACGAGAATTCTGCGTAAGGCAAGCAGTCTTCCCACTTGGATCCATATTCCAGTACACGGCTCTCAGCATGTCCTCGAGTATCGGTTGACTCTTTCAGTTTGTCCGTCGGTTTGAGGGTGATAAGCGGTGCTGAATTCAGCCGGGTTCCAAGTCCTTCATGTACCTTCCAAAATCTTGAGGTGAACGAGATCCTCTATGACGCTATTGACTTCGGGGTTCCGTGCGGGCGACTATTCTTGAGATGTACAACTCGCTAGCTTCGGGCCTTGATAGGTGGTCTTGACAGGGATAAAATGGGCTACCTTGGTTAATCTGTCTACCACTACCCAAATAGAATCATTTCCTTTGCGATTTGGGCAGTCCGGTGATAAAGTCCATTCCGACTGAGTCCCACTTCCATTCCGGAATCAGGGTTGCAACAGCTGCGGGTCGTTGATGTTCGCCTTGACTCTCGCAGATATCACACTTGGCGATGTAGCTCCCGATTTCCCGCTTCATTCCATGCCACCAAAATTGTTCCTTCAGATCTTGGTACATCTTGGTACCTCCGGGGTGGATAGAGTATAGGGTGTCGTGGGCCTCCTTCAGTATGACTTGCTTCAATTCTGAATGACGACACACAAAGGCGACCGTTGTACCAAAGTACTCCTTCTTCATCTTCTGCGAATCCCGGTGCCTTTCCTGCTGCTATTTGACTCTTGATTCCGTCAATGCTGGCATTTCCCTTCTGGGCTTCCTTGATTCGGCTAATCAAAGTAGGTTGCAGCTCTATGCTGGCTAGATATCCTTCACTAACTAGCTCCAATCGAAACTGTTCAAACTCTTCATGTAGGCTAGGTTGTTCTGCTGCTATCATGGAGTTCAGCTGACACGGCTGTCTACTCAAAGCATCCGCTACCACATTGGCCTTCCCGGGGTGGTAGTGAATTTCCATATCGTAATCCTTGATTAGCTCTAACCATCTACTTTGCCTCATATTCAGCTCCTTCTGTGTGAAGATATATTTCAAGCTCTTGTGATCCGAATAGATCTCGCATCGATTACCCATGAGGTAATGACGCCAAACTTTCAAAGCTAACACTACGGCTGCAAGCTCGAGGTCATCGTTGGGTAGTTCTGCTTATGTTGCTTCAACTGCCGGGACAGATAAGATATCACCTTTCCTTCTTGCATCAACACACATCCAAGACCAATCTTAGATGCGTCACAATAGACGTCAAAGGGCTTGGTGATGTCCGGCATGATTAGTATGGGGGCTGTGGTTAGTCTTGTCTTAAGTTGCTGAAAGCTTTCTTCACATTTATCAGTCCATTCAAACTTCTTGTCCTTCTTCAACAGTTGTGTCATTGGCCTGGCAATGCTTGAAAATCCTTCAACAAATCTGCGGTAATATTGTAACAGACCAACTTTGCTAATCAAATAAATGTTGCTGGTTTGTTCATAAGCATGCATGCATTTGCATTTAAATTGAGAAAATTTGCTTTATCATGTGTTGAAACAATGTTGCCAAAAGTGGTAGTTTTGTCTAATAAAATTTTTGTGCAAAAGCCCCTCAAAAATCTGGGTCAAAATACCCTCAATATTTCCAAAATCCTTCCCTGTTTTATTATTCCAGAAAATTTCCCAAAGGGCAGGGGGGTTTTCGCAATTTTTGCTTGTCTTCTTCGACAGGCAGAGGCACAGCTGCCTGGCGCCCGCGCTGCCGTCGATGGCGCCGGCGGCCTGGATGGCCCCCGCCGCCCCCTGGCCGCTATAAAGCGTCGCCGCCGCCGGAGCAAACCCTAGCCCGCCTCCTTTCCCCCTCACCTCCTCTCTGAGCCGCGCCCGACCAAACCCTAGGTCCGGCCGCTCGCCGGCGCCGCCGCCGGCCGTCCCACGCTCGTCCGACACCGCCAGGAGCTCCGCCTCGACATCCTCTTCCTCCTCCACCAAGCGACGGCCGCCTCGCTACTGCGCCAATCGGGCGGAGCCCGAGTCGCCGGCCACCGCCTTCCGCCGCCGATTCCGGCCACCTCCGGCCCCGCCGTCGACGCCAGAAGCTTCGCGGTGAGATCCGTCCTGGTGCCCCTCCCCTCGCCCCGTGTAGCCGCGGCGACGTGCGCCCGCGAGTTCTGCCGCCGGCCACCGCCGTCGTGGTCGCTCCGGCGACCATTGGAGGGCGGCGCCGCCCTCATCCGGTTCGCCGCGAGCCCCCGCATCCAACGCGCGTGGCCGCGCACGCCCTGGCGCCCCGCAGCGCCGTCCCGTGCTCGACCTGGCCGGCCAGGCCATGGCTGACGTCGTGCTGACGTCATTATGACGTCAGCCGGCCTTTTCTTTTTACATTTTCTGTTATTTTCTATTTTATTTATTTATATGACATGTGGGGTCTGCCTGTCAGGATTTTAATCATTTCTAAAATATTAAAATGCTGACAGTGGGTCCAACTTGTCATACTTTTATTATTTTCCAGAAATTCCAGAAATTGATTAAATCTTGTTTAATTCATAACTTATTCATTTTAATTCAGAAAAATATGTATAATATACCAAAATGTTCAGAAAAACATTCTCTACAAGTTTAGGAGTAATTCATACATCATTACAACCTTTGAACTTGCAAATGTAGTGAAACCCTAAAAGAACCCCTCTCATATGGCGGTGTCCGATGCCGGAACCCCTTTAATCTGACGATGCACCTAGGGTTTACTTAATTCCTTTAATATGACATATCATTCATATTGTATGCGCATTGCATTATGCCATGTCTTGAATGTTTATTTCCCTTTCCGGTATTTGGTTCTTCGCGAATAGGATCTGAGCCGGAGTCCGACGTCAACACCACCGAAGAACCTTACTCGTCAGCTGAGGGACAAGGCAAGCCCTAGCCTGGTTCATATATGTTTATGAAATGCTTTTACTTCTGGTTCCTACATATTGCACACGATTCAACTATCTTTTATCGATAGGTAGAGTTATCCTATCAATTGCATGTTCCATCCTTGTAGCCTCAAATCCATGATCCACTGCTCCTAGCATACCTAGGTTTGGCATGTGTGCGTCGCTAGAGCCTTTATCTCTTTATGCTTAGCCATGCTTAGTTTGTTACGCTACTACTCCGGTCTTCGGACTGGAGCCTTACAATGAAATAAATCTAGCATGACAGGTTGACGTGGTAAGTATAGAGATGAGTGTTAAACATGATTAAAGGCTCAGACGAAAGGCCACATTGGGATGTGGTGGGTTGTTTCGTTTCTGCCGACCCTAGGATGCGAGTTCTCGCCTCTTGAACCAAGACCGAGCGTACAACCACACGAGGCCCTATTATGGTACCCTCTCGACTCAATAACTTGCCTAGTAGATTCCATGAGTCACATAGTTTGCGCTTTACCTGGACATATGCATTGCATTTTTGCTTGGGGGAAAAGGTACATAACAGGTAGGTAAGCGTGGTCGTGGTGGCTGGGGGTTGCGGCCCTGGGGAAACCCACCTCGGCTCACATCGTTAAGGACCGACTTCGGGACTTGACCCGTTACGGCGGAACAATCCTTAGCGCGTGACTCATGGTCTCGGCGACAGCAAGGTAAAGGTCGTGGTCAACCACCCTCTGCCGGCTTTCCAAGGAAGAGAGCTTATACGTTGGCACTAAGAGTCGGTTGGCGCGTGTGGATAAAGTTGTGCACCCCTGCAGGGTTAAATCTTTTCGAAAAGCCGTGTCCGCGGTTATGGACGACTTGGGAATGGATTCTGTGACCATAGAGAACATGAACCTAATCGTAAAACTTGGCAAACAATGTGTGTTTACGGATACCTTCTTCGGGTTTTGAGGGGGTAATCCGAGGATAGTGGTTCGAGATAATGAAGATTGGTGGATACAATATGATGATCAAATAGAGATAGAGATATCGCTCTCTTATCCCCTTTTAAAGGTTCTGAGTAGTCGAGCTTCTCCTCCCTCTTGTCTTACAAAGGAAAACTGGCTTTACGCAAAAGAAGCTCCACAGAAAGCCCGCATACCCGCTTTGCTAAAAGGTTGTACTAAGTCTTGCTGAGTCCCTGTACTCAGCTTTGCATGCTTTTGTTTCAGATGAAGTTGCTACAGCCGAAGGTGGTTTCTACGTTAACATCGACTAGTAGTTTGGGGTTCCCAGGCAGCAGCCTGAGACTTATGGACTGGGACGTCGCTTTATGTTATGGCTTCTTAAGCCCTTTGCTATCTTGTTATTTAGAATAACATAATTTGCTTCCGTTGCTTGTTGAATGTTGGGTCAGTGACCTCTGCGTGTAATAATTTGGATCTTACTCTGCTAAGAGTTGTAATATATTCTTTTGAGTCGTAGAGTCACTGTTGTGTTACCGATTCTCTCACTGTAGTCTCTCGAGCTCGAGGTTAGACTTATGTCAGACGAAGATCTGGTATTTGTCTAACCCTGATCCCGGGGGTGCCACAGGTTTTGGTATCAGAGCAGGACTGCCTGTAGGAAACCCTTGTTAATTGGTCGATGTTGAGTCTAGTGGTTGTGAAAACTATTTGAAAGCTAAAGATTATTTGCAAAAACTCTGAATAGGATTCTTTTTACTCCTTATCTGGTGTCACTCTAATGCTGAGTCATCTTACCTGGTTTTGATTGGAAAAAGGTTTCACTTCTTTCCTATCAATTCAAATCTTTAGGATACACGGGTTTGGGTTATTTTTCTCCAGTACTCCGTACCTGGTTGTTTGTCTCAGAGTTTCCATGATGCTTCAGTTAATCTGAAGCATTGTTCCTTTATTCTTGCTTCGGGTGCTTAGCATCCAATTGTTTGCCTTTATGAGATATGGTGATGGTATTTCATCTTTGCATTCCATCTTCATGGTTTGTGAGTCGGTTGGTAGTGTATACGTTTGGTATGCTTTTTCAACTACTATGATCGATACGATGATATATCTTCATATCACATGTCTTGTCCTTCAGCATGTTCATTGCATTCGGTACATGCTATCCTCTTGTTGAATCTTTCCGGTGAATCCATGTCTCATGGTTTTGTTTTGTTTTCTCCTCAGGATGTCAGGCGGTACTAGAAGTGGTGCTGGCCGTGGTCAACACCATGGCACTAACCGCAGAAATGTTCCCGAGGAGAATGCTGACCTTCCTCCTCCTCCTTCTATGGTCCAACTTATGGCCATGTATGAAGCCAATCGTGCGGACAACATACGACTCCTTGAAAGGATTGAGCGTAACACAGCTCAACGTCATGAGGAACAAGTGGGGATCCGAAGCTTCATCCGCCTCACCCCACCAGTGTTCAGCTATTCCACTGAGCCACTTGATGCTGACTACTGGCTCCGCACCATTGAGCGCAAGCTTGAGGTTGCCCACGCTGCTCAAGCAGATTGGGTGAACTTTGCCACCTACCATCTTGAAGGAGCTGCTGGTTCATGGTGGGAAAACTTCCTGTTGATGCAGCCTGCCGATCATGTCGTGACTTGGCAAGAGTTCAAAGCTGCTTTCCGTGCATATCATATCCCAGAGGGTCTGATGGACGAGAAAAGGGAAGAGTTTCTGAAGCTGAAGCAGGGCAGTGGTTCTATCTGTGACTACCAAGGTAACTTCTATCGCCTTGCCTGCTATGCTCCTGAAGAGACGTCCACTGATGCCAAGAAGCAAGCCTTGTTCCGCAAGGGACTGGATCCTGAACTTCGTCGAGATCTTCATCTCCTGGACTTCCCAACCTGCCAAGATCTTGTCAACAAGGCTATGAAGGCAGAAAGAGGAAAAGTGGAGTATGAGGAAACTCGCAAACGTCCTCGAGATAATTCTCAGCCTTCTGGATCAGGCAATCAGCGCCGTCGTGTTTTCATTCCATACAGTGCTGTGCCTCGTGCTCCTTATGCACCAAAGTCATCTGGTTATGCTCCTCGTCCCCAAACTCCAAGTGCTCCTCCAAGCAATGCTGGTGGAACAAACTATCGTCCCGCTATGGGTACTCCTGGCAGTGGTGTGTGCTTCACTTGTGGTCAACCTGGTCACTACATGAAAGAGTGCCCCCACAATACTTCTGTTCATGGTGCTCCACCACCAAAGAAGTTTACCAAGCCTCCAGTTGCTGGTCATGGTCGTCTGACCCATGTCACTGCTGAAGAAGCTGAAGCAGATCCAAGCGTCATAATGGGTACGCTTCGAATCAACTCCATTATAGCTACAGTTCTGTTTGATTCTGGAGCATCACATTCATTCCTATCGCAAGGGTTTGCTCAATTGCATGGGATTCCTTTTGAAGCTATGTCTACCCCTCTAATGGTTCATTCCCCTGGTTCTAGTTGGTATACCGCTATGGTCAGTCGTGGGAATAAAATCGAGATTGGATATCTTCTTTTTCCAATTCCCCTCATTGCCCTCAAGTCAACCGACATTGATATCATTTTGGGCATGGATTGGCTAGCTAAATATCAGGCTGTCATTGATTGTGCAGCCAGGTCTCTCACTCTAACCGATCTTTCTGGAAGCTCCATCCTGTATTGGTCTTCGTTAGCAACAGCTCCATCAGCAGTACATATTCCTGATGCTGAGTTGTATGCCCTTGACATCTTACCTCCGCTTGAAATTTCTGATGTTCCGGTGGTTTGTGACTTCCCTGATGTCTTTCCGGAAGAACTACCTGGCATGCCACCTGATCGAAGTGTGGAGTTTGTCATCGAGCTGGTTCCTGGAACTGCTCCTGTTTCTCGACGTCCTTATCGTATGCCTCGAGAAGAGTTGGTTGAACTGAAGAAGCAGTTAGGAGAGTTAGAAGGGAAAAGATACATCCAACCCAGTACTTCTTCTTGGGGATGTCCCGCACTCTTTGTCAAGAAGAGGGATACCAATGTTCCGCGTCTGGTTATTGATTACCGGCCGCTCAACGCAGTAACCATCAAGAACAAGTATCCTTTACCTCGAATCAATGATCTTTTCGATCAATTGAGTGGTGCCACAGTCTTTTCCAAGATGGATTTGAGATCAGGCTACCATCAAATCAAAATCCGAACGGAGGACATTCCAAAAACGGCGTTCATGACTCGTTATGGTCTTTACGAGTACACCGTCATGTCCTTTGGCCTCACAAATGCTCCAGCCACTTTTATGCGGCTAATGAACTCAGTGTTTATGGAGTATCTTGACAAATTCGTCATCATCTACATTGATGATATTCTGGTCTACTCCAAAACCGAAGAAGAACACACTGAACACCTACGTTTGGTGCTGACCAAGCTTCGTGAACATCGCCTCTACGCCAAGTTCTCTAAATGTGAGTTCTGGCTACAAGAGCTCATCTTTCTTGGCCATGTGGTCTCTGCAAAAGGTGTTGCAGTCATTCCGGAGAAAGTTCAATCCGTTCTTGACTGGAAGACTCCTAAGTCAGCCAAAGAAATTCGGAGTTTTCTTGGATTGGCGGGTTATTACCGTCGATACATCGAGAATTTCTCCAAGATCGCCAAACCAATGACTGATCTTCTCAAGAAAGATAAGAAGTTTGAGTGGTCAGAAAAGGCTGAAGAAAGTTTTCAGACACTGAAAATAAAGCTGACTACCGCTCCTGTACTTGTCCTTCCAGACACAAGCAAAGACTTTGTCATCTTTTGTGATGCCTCTCTTCAAGGGCTCGGATGTGTGTTGATGCAAGATGGCCACGTAGTTGCCTATGCCTCCCGACAGTTGAAGCCACATGAGCTCAATTATCCAACTCATGATCTAGAGCTTGCAGCTGTGGTCCATGCTCTTAAGCAATGGAGACCTTACCTTTACGGTAACCGTTGCGAGTTGTACTCGGATCATCAAAGCCTGAAGTATCTTTTTACCCAACCGGATCTGAATCTCAGGCAGACAAGATGGTTGGAACTCATCAAAGATTATGATTTGGGTCTTAACTATCAGCCCGGCAAGGCCAACGTCGTTGCTGACGCGCTGAGTCGGAAGTCCTATTGCAACAATCTGATGCTTAAGCAACATCAACCTGCCCTCTATGAGGAATTTGCACGACTCAATCTTGAAGTTGTTCCTCAGGGGTTCCTTGCTAACTTAGAGGTGAAACCCTCTCTTGAAGACCAGATCAAAGCCGCTCAAAAGCGTGATTTGGGTATCACTAAGATCAAAGAGAACATTGCTAGCGGAGCTGCTAAATGTTTCTCCGTCAACGATCAAGGTGTTGTCTACTTTGGTAACCGCTTGGTGGTGCCGAAGAAAAAGAATCTGAGAGAGCTTATCCTCCGAGAAGCTCATGAGTCTCCTTTATCTATTCATCCTGGAAGTACAAAGATGTATCAAGATCTTCGCCAAAGATTCTGGTGGACCCGGATGAAAAGAGAAATCGCTCGCTTTGTAGCTGAATGCGACGTTTGTCGTCGTGTAAAAGCTGAGCATCAAAGACCAGCTGGTACTCTTCAACCTCTATCTACCCCTGAATGGAAATGGGATGAAATTGGTATGGATTTCATTACCGGACTTCCCAAAACTCAGAAAGGAAGCAATGCTATATGGGTAGTTGTTGATCGCCTATCCAAAGTTGCTCACTTCCTTCCTATTCGAGAAGACATTACTGCTAGCAAGTTGGCAGATTTGTATGTTTCCCGGATAGTCTCTCTCCATGGTGTTCCGAAGAGGATTATCTCTGATCGAGGAAGCCTGTTTACTTCCAAGTTCTGGGCCAGTTTCCAACAAGCTATGGGAACTCGTCTTTCCTTCAGCACGGCCTATCATCCTCAAACCGATGGTCAAACCGAGAGGGTGAATCAAATCCTTGAAGACATGCTCAGGGCCTGTGTTATATCCTTTGGCAAGAATTGGGAAAAGTGCCTCCCATTTGCTGAATTCTCCTATAACAACAGTTTCCAATCTAGCCTGGGCATGGCACCTTTTGAAGCTCTTTATGGACGGAAATGTCGAACCCCTCTGAATTGGTCAGAAACCGGTGAAAGACAGTTCTTTGGACCGGACATGATCAAGGAAGCAGAAGATCAAGTTGGCATTATCCGAGAGCGTTTGAAAGCTGCTCAGTCTCGTCAGAAGAGCAATTATGATCGTCATCATCAAGAAGTTCGCTATGAAGTTGGCGAGCAAGCTTATCTTCGAGTCACTCCTTTAAGAGGTGTCCATCGTTTTGGTATAAAAGGCAAACTAGCTCCTCGCTATGTTGGTCCTTTCCGCATCCTTGCTAAACGAGGTACACTTGCCTATAAGTTGGAACTTCCTCCAACTTTTCCTGAAGTTCATGACGTCTTCCATGTCTCCCAACTCAAACGTTGCTTCAAAGATCCTATCCGTGGTGTTGATCACGAAACACTTGATCTCCAAGAGGATCTGACCTATCGAGAGTATCCTGTCCGTATCCTTGATGAAGCTGAGCGTAAAACTCGGCGTCAAACCATCAAGTTCCTGAAAGTTCAGTGGTCTCATCACTCTGAGTCAGAAGCAACCTGGGAACGAGAGGATCGCCTCCGATCTGAGTACCCTGCCTTCTTTTCTAAAACCTAGGAATCTCGGGGACGAGATTCTTGTAAGGGGGGTAGAGTTGTAACAGACCAACTTTGCTAATCAAATAAATGTTGCTGGTTTGTTCATAAGCATGCATGCATTTGCATTTAAATTGAGAAAATTTGCTTTATCATGTGTTGAAACAATGTTGCCAAAAGTGGTAGTTTTGTCTAATAAAATTTTTGTGCAAAAGCCCCTCAAAAATCTGGGTCAAAATACCCTCAATATTTCCAAAATCCTTCCCTGTTTTATTATTCCAGAAAATTTCCCAAAGGGCAGGGGGGTTTTCGCAATTTTTGCTTGTCTTCTTCGACAGGCAGAGGCACAGCTGCCTGGCGCCCGCGCTGCCGTCGATGGCGCCGGCGGCCTGGATGGCCCCCGCCGCCCCCTGGCCGCTATAAAGCGCCGCCGCCGCCGGAGCAAACCCTAGCCCGCCTCCTTTCCCCCTCACCTCCTCTCGCGCCCGACCAAACCCTAGGTCCGGCCGCTCGCCGGCGCCGCCGTTGCCGGCCGTCCCACGCTCGTCCGACACCGCCAGGAGCTCCGCCTCGACATCCTCTTCCTCCTCCACCAAGCGACGGCCGCCGGGGAGCTCTCTACTGCGCCAATCGGGCGGAGCCCGAGTCGCCGGCCACCGCCTTCCGCCGCCGATTCCGGCCACCTCCGGCCCCGCCGTCAAGCTCCACGTGCTCACGGTGAGCTTCCGGTCCTCCTGGTACCCGCCGCTCGCCCTATCTCGCCGCGTAGCGCGCCGGCGACGTGCGGCTGCCCCGGCCTCCGCGCGAGCTCGTCGGAGCTGCTCCTCCGGCGACCATTGGAGGGCGGCGCCGCCCTCTTTTGGTTCGCGGAGCCCCCGCGCGTCGAACGCGCCCCCCGCGCTGCCCCTGGCGCCCCGCAGCGCCGTCCCCGTGCTCGACCTGGCCGGCCAGGCCATGGCTGACGTCGTGCTGACGTCATTATGACGTCAGCCGGCCTTTTCTTTTTACATTTTCTGTTATTTTCTATTTTATTTATTTATATGACATGTGGGGTCTGCCTGTCAGGATTTTAATCATTTCTAAAATATTAAAATGCTGACAGTGGGTCCAACTTGTCATACTTTTATTATTTTCCAGAAATTCCAGAAATTGATTAAATCTTGTTTAATTCATAACTTATTCATTTTAATTCAGAAAAATATGTATAATATACCAAAATGTTCAGAAAAACATTCTCTACAAGTTTAGGAGTAATTCATACATCATTACAACCTTTGAACTTGCAAATGTAGTGAAACCCTAAAAGAACCCCTCTCATATGGCGGTGTCCGATGCCGGAACCCCTTTAATCTGACGATGCACCTAGGGTTTACTTAATTCCTTTAATATGACATATCATTCATATTGTATGCGCATTGCATTATGCCATGTCTTGAATGTTTATTTCCCTTTCCGGTATTTGGTTCTTCGCGAATAGGATCTGAGCCGGAGTCCGACGTCAACACCACCGAAGAACCGTACTCGTCAGCTGAGGGACAAGGCAAGCCCTAGCCTGGTTCATATATGTTTATGAAATGCTTTTACTTCTGGTTCCTACATATTGCACACGATTCAACTATCTTTTATCGATAGGTAGAGTTATCCTATCAATTGCATGTTCCATCCTTGTAGCCTCAAATCCATGATCCACTGCTCCTAGCATACCTAGGTTTGGCATGTGTGCGTCGCTAGAGCCTTTATCTCTTTATGCTTAGCCATGCTTAGTTTGTTACGCTACTACTCCGGTCTTCGGACTGGAGCCTTACAATGAAATAAATCTAGCATGACAGGTTGACGTGGTAAGTATAGAGATGAGTGTTAAACATGATTAAAGGCTCAGACGAAAGGCCACATTGGGATGTGGTGGGTTGTTTCGTTTCTGCCGACCCTAGGATGCGAGTTCTCGCCTCTTGAACCAAGACTGAGCGTACAACCACACGAGGCCCTATTATGGTACCCTCTCGACTCAATAACTTGCCTAGTAGATTCCATGAGTCACATAGTTTGCGCTTTACCTGGACATATGCATTGCATTTTTGCTTGGGGGAAAAGGTACATAACAGGTAGGTAAGCGTGGTCGTGGTGGCTGGGGGTTGCGGCCTCTGGGGAAACCCACCTCGGCTCACATCGTTAAGGACCGGCTTCGGGACTTGACCCGTTACGGCGGAACAATCCTTAGCGCGTGACTCATGGTCTCGGCGACAGCAAGGTAAAGGTCGTGGTCAACCACCCTCTGCCGGCTTTCCAAGGAAGAGAGCTTATACGTTGGCACTAAGAGTCGGTTGGCGCGTGTGGATAAAGTTGTGCACCCCTGCAGGGTTAAATCTTTTCGAAAAGCCGTGTCCGCGGTTATGGACGACTTGGGAATGGATTCTGTGACCATAGAGAACATGAACCTAATCGTAAAACTTGGCAAACAATGTGTGTTTACGGATACCTTCTTCGGGTTTTGAGGGGGTAATCCGAGGATAGTGGTTCGAGATAATGAAGATTGGTGGATACAATATGATGATCAAATAGAGATAGAGATATCGCTCTCTTATCCCCTTTTAAAGGTTCTGAGTAGTCGAGCTTCTCCTCCCTCTTGTCTTACAAAGGAAAACTGGCTTTACGCAAAAGAAGCTCCACAGAAAGCCCGCATACCCGCTTTGCTAAAAGGTTGTACTAAGTCTTGCTGAGTCCCTGTACTCAGCTTTGCATGCTTTTGTTTCAGATGAAGTTGCTACAGCCGAAGGTGGTTTCTACGTTAACATCGACTAGTAGTTTGGGGTTCCCAGGCAGCAGCCTGAGACTTATGGACTGGGACGTCGCTTTATGTTATGGCTTCTTAAGCCCTTTGCTATCTTGTTATTTAGAATAACATAATTTGCTTCCGTTGCTTGTTGAATGTTGGGTCAGTGACCTCTGCGTGTAATAATTTGGATCTTACTCTGCTAAGAGTTGTAATATATTCTTTTGAGTCGTAGAGTCACTGTTGTGTTACCGATTCTCTCACTGTAGTCTCTCGAGCTCGAGGTTAGACTTATGTCAGACGAAGATCTGGTATTTGTCTAACCCTGATCCCGGGGGTGCCACAAATATCCTTCTAATCCAAGAAATGCACGGACCTCGGTCTGTGTGGTTGGGGTTTTCCATTCTTCGACGGTTTTGATTTTGGCAAGATCTACAGCAATTCCTCCTGCTGACAAGATGTGTCCCAGGAATCCTACCTCTTTCAACCAAAACTCGCACTTGTTGAACTTGGCATACAACTTGTGCTGTCTAAGGGTTTCTAGGATAACCTCCAAATGTTGCTCATGTTCCTCTTCGGTTTTGGAGTAGATAAGGATGTCGTCGATGAAAACAACAACAAAATTATCCAGAAAGTTCATGAAAATATTATTCATGAGGTTCATGAAATAAGCAGGGGCATTGGTTAATCCAAACGACATGACATTGTACTCATACAACCCATATCTGGTGGTAAAAGCAGTCTTGGGGATATCCGATGCACGGATCTTCAGCTGATGGTAACCAGTCCTAAGATCAATCTTAGAGAATACGGTGGCACCGGTCAACTGGTCAAACAGGTCTTCTATCTTTGGCAAGGGGTATTTGTTCTTGATGGTAACATCGTTAAGTTTACGATAATCCGTACATAACCGATTGGCACCATCCTTCTTATCCACAAACAAAACTGGTGATCTCCAAGGCGACGCACTTGGTCGAATCAGACCTTTGAACAACATATCATCCAGTTGCTTCTTCAGCTCCACTAACTCTGCTGGGTTCATACTATAGGCTCTCTGGGCTATAGGTCCTGTTCCAGGGATTAACTCGATGATAAACTCGATATCCCGATCTGGGGGCATACCGGGTAGATCATCAGGAAACACATCGGGTATCGACAGACAACCCTGATCTGATCCAAGGTTGGTTTGGCTATACTTTGGTTGCAGGTGAAATTTCTGAGCAGTCTTTCAGACACATGTTCTATTGTTATTCCGGTGCTACTAGTCATGGTGATGGCCTTCTTGGCGCAGTCTATCAATCCATGATGTTTCGCCATCCAATCCATACCCAGTACTACTTCCAATCCTTTTGTTCCCAGAACAATCAAATTTGCATAAAAAACTATTTCTTGAATTCTGATGGGTACTTCTTTGCAAAATTTTCTAGCTTTGGTTGTTGATCCAGGTATTTGAACTATCATGACATGTTTCAAGCTGATTGGTTGAATCTTACTAGTGCACACAAAATCTTCGGTAACAAATGAATGCGATGCTCCTGAATCAAACAACACTCTTGCTGGTATTGAGTTAACAGAGAACATACCCAACACCACATCTGGTGCTTCCTGGGCTTCCTCGGCGTTCATGTGGTAGAGGCGACCTCCACGGTTGTTCGGGTTGTTGGGGGCGAACTTCTTGTCGGTGGAGACACGGCGCTGCTGCTGAGCTGGTGCAGAGGTGTTGCCGGCGAGCTTGGCCAGCCTTTTGGGGCACTCATTGGAGTAGTGTCCCACAATGCCGCATTCATAACAGGTGATTGTGGCCTTGTCCTTGGGAGTGACGGGGATAGCATTGCTTCCGGTCCTCGGGGCTGTGTTGGAGTTATTGGGGTTGTTGTTGGCAGGGGCTCTCTGCGGAGCGCGGTTGTAGTTGCTGTTGTGGTGCACATAGTTGCTGTTGTTGTTGTTGTGGTGGGGGCCTCCGGGCCTTGGGTTTTCCACTCCGGTTCTGAAAACCGGGGCGCGACATCTGGTTCTGGGGCTTGGTGTTTCTGGGGTTGAAACCACCGCTTGAGCTGGGGCGATACCGTGGGGTATTGCTGGGCCCGCTTTGGTGCATCATGCGGCGTTTGCGGTTTTCATTTGCCTGGTGCAGTTTGCCTTCCATCTGAATGGCAGAGTCCACTAGGGCTTCGAGGTCGGCAAAGGGGATGTTGACTAAGACTGTCTGCATCTCATCGTGCAGACTATTGAGGAATCTCTCCTTCCTTTTCTCGGTGGTGTCCGTTTCATTACCTTGACAGGGTGAGGAACCTGTCGCGGTATTCTACCACCGACATCCGTCCTTGCTTCAGTTCACGGAATTCATCTCTCATTTTCTTTATCAAACCTAGTGGCACATGGTACTTGCTAAACTTGAGCTTGAAATCAGCCCAAGTCATCATTTGTCCGGCATTTAATGCACGGGCGCTTGTCCACCAAGCTCTTGCTGGTCCGGCAAGGTAGTGCGTAGCAAACAGCACTTTCTCATTCTCCTCAACTCCAGCTACTTCCAGGTTGTTTTCCATCGTTTGCAGCCAATCATCTGCATCTAAAGGCTCTTCCGTCTTGCTGAAGACAGGTGGGTTGGTGTTTTGGAAATTCTTAAGTTTGGATCCCGGATGATCATGGTTTCCATGGCCCTGATTGGCGATCTGCTGCAGTGCTGCTATGTTGGCTTGCCTTTCAGCCCTTTCATCTTCTCTGTCGGCCAAAAGTGTTTGCAGCAATTGCATCATTGCATCTTGATTGCGATTCGGAGGGGCCATCTGAACAGGTAGATAGATCATGAGATAAGAGGGAATTTTCTATGGCTTATTTTGAGTTAAGTTTAAACTTAAAACTTGAAGTCTTTTGATGATGAACATAACACACATTTATTTATTCATGACAAACATCACACATTACAAGTTAAAACACTAAGGGTTTTAAGAACCCTTCTTCCCCAAGCTACGATACATGGTGCGGGATACAACTCACACCTACATAAGTGAAGCTAGTGCAACTACTCCTCATCGTCTTCATCCACATCGATGGGAATGATCCCATCCTCCTCAGACTCCAGAAACTCATAGTCCTCCTCATCAGTGAACTCATCCTCCTCAAAGTCGTTGTCGTCACTCAGGAAGTCCTCGCCTCCCTGGATGTCCTCTCCATCCTCCTCCATCTCCTGGATCTGGTCCTGCTGGGTCCGGACAGTTACCTCCAAGGTGCGTATCTTCTCGCGAAGACGCGCGATAGTAGCGTCCTTCTTGGCGCGCTGCAGGCGGAGTGACCTGCGGTCCTTGGCGAGTAGCCTGATGGCGTCGGCATGATGAGCCAAAGCCATCTGGGCACGGTGGGCGTGGACACGCGTAAGCTCCAGATCCTTCCGGGTCTCATGAAGCATAAAGTCCAGATGCTCCACATGATGCTTGAGCACCGGGTGCGAAGAGAGTGCCATGGGCTCTCCCATGGTGTCATGCCTCGCGAAGTGGGCGAAGCGGGTCCCCTGGAGTGCAGCGATGTTCTGTCCGCACACCCGAGCAAGTCCCTCCTGAAGGGCATGAGCAAGCCCGTCCACCCAGTTGCTTGCCTTGAAGGAGAAAAGGATCCTCTCCGACATGGGAGGCTCCGTACTTCCCTTCAAGTCAGCGGTAATCATCCACTGCTGTTCCCCTCCGGGAGTGTTGTGGATCCGGACTCCGTGAAACTCGGGAGGTGGGCGTTCAAGCTTCTCGGACACCATGTCCAAGTCTCGCTCGAAAACCAAACTTCCTCCATTCCCCAGCTGGTAGGACTCTGTCTGGGCGTAATGCTCCATCTGAAAGTGAAATGGATAAGTAAGTTAGAGATGTGAACAAGTGTGGCAAAATTTTAGATGGATTTATAAGGAGGAGCATGGCTTATCATTTTTGAAAAGATCTTATAGAGAAGAACATGAGTAAGTTTTTCACAAATATTTACTTCCTTTGTTTTAGAAACTAAAGTTTTTCAGAACGTCCATTCTAAACTAGGGTCTCCTAAGGTCAAACAATGGCTCTGATACCAACTTGTCAACACCCGGATTTTTAAGTCCGGATGCCTATTATGTCATTCATCGCAATCCCAGGAATATTGTTGTTGCGAGACATAACAGTTGATACCATAAGTCATCATTCATTACAAACCGTCATTGTCTTACAAAAGGGGATCACATGATCCAATATTACACAAATAGTTGATCTATTGATCAACGAACAACATAGTAGCGGAAGCGTAATAGAAGTGGACTATCTAGTTCCACAGGCCAACGCTTGACGTTAGGCGACTCCTAGTTGTTGTAGACGTCCTGCTGACCGTCATCCTCATACTGCTCCTCTTCATATTCTGGCCATTTGAATAGCCAGGGACACAGCCGTGAGTACTTTGAAGTACTCGCAAACTAATGTAACTATGATCAATTTTAATAAGGGGTGCTAAGCTCTAGTTGTATTTGCATAAAGCCAGTTTTAGTTCATAAGGAATTTCATAAAGACTAAGCATAAGTTAACTAACTCAAGTGGGAACATTAGTGTCATTCCCACAACTTAGTTGTGTTTCAACTTCAAGTCACCACTTCAAATTCAACCATCCTTTTCAAGTAAGTTTCTAATGACGGAACAGTATGGCCAATTGTCCGTAACCGTGGACACGGCTATTCGAATAGTTTTACACTCTGCAGAGGTTGCACACTTGTGCCACAACATTTGATTACATCCGTCAGAGATAACTCTGAATAATCGTAACTCAGTACGCGGATCATCAACTCTAACCGTTCACTTACACATCCTAGTATAGGCACCTCTCCCCATGAGCTTGGCCTCCCGGTGAAAACAAACCGTCAACCCGGGAACTGCACAGGGCTTGGGCCGGACAATTCACCTCATTCACGTCATTTCACATTTCTCGGAGGCAGCCTCGGCATAACCCCTATGACGCTTGTTTAGAGGGAACCCATACTAAGACATATAAACTTCTAGTTAGACCCTACCCATAATCAGGTATTGTGGGGGTACTTGTATATTGGAAAGGTATCGCATCCGAACCCAACCATTAGTTTTTAGCAATTTCACCAAGTCATTCATTTCATTCCAGTCATATTCACCTTCAAATCCTTCAAAGTCATTTCATTTCACAATGTTCCCATCTAGAGTAGTCAATTTTAGTTATTTAGCACTAGCCACTAGTCATGAGGGGTGCTAACTAGCTTTGATTGCCATAGGCTAACTTTGATGATATTGTTCTACTCTAAACCAAGTGAATCATGAATCAAAAAGTACTTTGATAAAATAAAGCAATAAAACTTGAAAGCAAAAGCTTGTAATAAAAACTGGGATAGGCTTAGTAAATAAACATAAAGTAAAGTGTGGGGTGCTTTGCTCTTGGAGAGCTTTGCACTTTGCAAGAGTATTAGCTTGCCTTGGGTGGTGTACTGATCAAAGTGGTCTTCCTCTCCTTGGAAGTAGACCTCCTCCTCCTCCTCGGTGTACTCCTCGGTACTAGCGTCTAAATACGAATATAATACACACAATCACCACACAAAGCTTAAGTACTAGACTAGGCACACACATGAATCACTCCTACTAAACTATCATCACAACATGCTTATTATGTGAGTTGACTTAATTTTATTCTTAAGAAAAATAATTTCCTCTCATTATAAATATTAATTAGAGTTTCTATTTATTTCTTGAGAGAAAATAATTTCCTCTCATTGAACCTTATTAAGATTTAATTTCCTTAATTAATATCATATGACCTAGGTTGACCAAGGTCAACCTCTTCATAAGTATTAATTGGGAAAATGATTTAAATGAGGTGAATCACCTCATACCTCTTAATAACTCATGATTACTTATTTAATATCATCAACTAATTTAATATGAGTTTTAATTGACCATGGTCTCTACCTCATATTAACTTAGTTGAGACAAGATTTAAATGAGAGAGAGGCTCTCATACTTTTTAATTAATTGATGGGCATATTTAAAAAGGACTAGAAATAGCCATAGGGCCAATTTTTAAACAAAGCCATGATCATACAAACAACTATGCAATATTTTTACATATTTAGATAGATATGGTGAAATATGATTTTTGAGAGTTGGAATCAACTCAAAAGCATTTTTATTCAATTTTTAATAATTAATTGAAGTTGCAAAAGGCCCTGCCTTGTTTATTTTGTCACATTTATTCTACACATAATCTAGGGTTGGGACCAGTGTAGTTTTGTAGATATTTTCACAAGGTTTCCAAATATATAAAATTCGTCAAATTTGGTTTAGTGGATTTTATTCTATTTAATTTTGAAAACAGCATCAGGGAATAATTAACTAAATTCGAAAATTCAAATTTGAATCAGTGGGCTTAGGCGTCTCCTGCGAGAAGGGAGCTTACGGGCGGCGGCAGTAGGGGGTCGGAGAGCACGTCAGAGCTCCGGTGGTCGTCGGAGAGGTGCGCTGCGACGTTGTCGATGACGAGGAACCTCCTGGTAGCAGTGGCGCTCCAGGGGCGGCGTCTTCTCCAGCACCTCCGCGGCTCCGGGATCAAATTGACTGGCTACGGTGGTGAATCGAGCAAGGGGTGAGGTCGAGGAGCTTGAGAAGAGGGAGGAGAGCAAGATTGGTGTGGAGAGTTGGGCACGGGAGGTCTCCTTTTATAGCTGCGGAGTGGCCGTGGGCGACGAAGTCGTCGTCGGCACGTTGCTACGAGCTGGTGGCCTGGCGCTGACGCTCGTGTGTGGGCGACGTCAGTGCGGTCACGCTGGGCCTGATTGCGGTGAAAACGAGGGCGAGACAAGGACGAGAGGGTGACGGGAGCTTGCAAGTCCGTGGCGGACGTCGTCGGCGTGGGCGAGGTGCACGGCGTTCCCGCGGGCCAATGGCCGTGTCTGGGCGGCTCACGGTGGCGTCGTGGAGCGTTTGGCGCTGCGAGGAGAGGCAGGGGTCAACGGGCGCGTCCTGGCGTCGTCGCGTTCGGCGTGCCCGTGGCGTTCGCCGTGCACGCTCTCGCGCGCGTGCACGTCACGGCACGTCTGGGCGTCGCCTGTTCGCCGTTGCACTGCATGGATCAAGCGGGGCTGGTGTCCATTCGACGCAGGGAAGTGTGGAGCAGCTAGATGGCACGGTGGTGCACGGTGGGGAAGGCCAGGGACAGAGATGGCATGATGAGGCCATGTCATGTCACGGCATGGCATGGTTTTGGTCAAAATGATGATGAACTAGTGTACCATTTCTTGTCTGATGTGTTTGGCAAAGCTTAGAGGGTCCAGGGGAGTACAGATGATGACCTAGGTTGGAGGGAGGAGACAAGGAACCACTGGTTTCTTTGATGCATGGGGTTGGCAGATTGGTGCCCACCATCTGTTCGACCAAATGGCCGCAAGAAACTTATTTTCAAATTTTTGATTGAATTTTGGTGGGTTTGCATGGAATAATATTTGGAATGGTTTGGTGGTGGTGGTCAAAGTTGAATGGTCCTGCCAAAAATCCAAAATGCACATGATCTTCACTTTTGTTTCTGGTTCCAACTTTGCTTGATGAAATCTTTGAATCCAGAAGGAATTTGTATGTGGTTGCTTTGACAAAGTTGTTCACTTTTATGTTTCTTGGATGAGGTGCAAAGGTTTGGCAAAGTTTATTTTAGAAAACTTGAAATAACAGGGCTCAAAGTAGGCATCAGGTTAAGATTGTCAAAAGTGACCATATTGCATGTGAGTTGTTTTTGAGTTCAAATTTGATTCTATTTGAGTTTCTTTGATTCCAATAGTGTTGAAATGTGTTTAGTAACCAATTACAACTAATGGTGCAAGCCATTATGGCCTAGATCAAGTATTTGCAAATTTGGCCAAATTCATATGTGAGTGTGTGTGGGGTTTTTCCCTTTTCTTTCTTATTTTATTTTTCTTGAGTTGGATTGATCAAGTGATCATGGGATTAGGGTTTTGGCACATGGGCACACACACAAGCAATCATCATGGCAATATGCATACTTAGCACAAGATAGATATGAGTATATGCATAGCACTTGTGTTGTGAAAAAGTTTTTGTTGGTTCTCAAATTTGGGTTTTGGGAATTTCTCTCTTTATCTCTTTATTGAATTTTTGGGATGTTACAGTCTAGTTGGAATACCCCCTGTTAATGAAGTTAAAATTGAAATCTCTCTTGAGGATGTTATGAAAAAATTGGAAACCATAGAGAAAAAATTTCCAAGTGTTGAAACTAAATTGGAAATGTTACTTGATAAAACTGATGAACTTGATAAATCCTTAGGAGGAATTGATGAAAGAATTAGTGTCCTAGGAACTTGTGTTTTCCATGATAATCAAATCAATAGGATTGGTGAACTTGAAAAAGCTATGGGAACCTTGGGTTCAACTTTTTCTTCTCTTAAGTATAAGGAGAAAGCTTATGTGGGAAAAGAGCAAAAATTCATGTATGCCTCTAAGGTGCCTAAATCAAAGAATTATTATAGGCCTAAAATTGATAAAACCCCTAGAACCACCATAGAAAATTTAGATAATGGATCATCTAAGGTACCCTCTGCAACAAGTTGTGTTTGTAAGAAAAATTATGATGTTGATGCTTGATACGTCTCCGACGTATCGATAATTTCTTATGTTCCATGCCACTTTATTGATGATATCTACATGTTTTATACACATTATATGTCATTATTATGCGTTTTCCGGAACTAACCTATTGACGAGATGCCGAAGGCCGATTGCTGTTCTGCTGTTTTTGGTTTCAGAAATCCTAGTAACGAAATATTCTCGGAATCGGACGAAATCACCGCCCGGTTCCTATTTTCCCGGAAGCTTCCAGAGCAGGAGGAGGATGAGAGGGGAGCCGGGGGCCACACACACCGGCGCGGGCCAGGGGGGCGCGCCCCCTATGGTGTGGGCAGCCCGTGGCCCCTCCGACTCCCTCTCTTCGCCTATTTAAGCCTCTCTGACCTAAAAACACCGACGGAGAGCCACGATACGGAGAAACCCTTCCAGAGCCGCCATCGCGAAATCAAGATTCGGGGGACAGAAGTCTCTGTTCCGGCACCCTGCCGGACGGGGAATTGCCCCCGGAGTCATCTCCACCGCCGTCTCCACCGCCATCTTCACCGCCATCGCTGTCTCCATGATGAGGAGGGAGTAATTCACCCCGGGGCTGAGGGCTCCGCTGTAGCTATGTGGTTCATCTCTCTCTTTATGTGATCTAGTTGAATATCATCTATGTGCTACTCTAGTGATGTTATTAAAGTACTCTATTCCTCCTCCACGTGTGTAATGGTGATAGTGTGTGCACCGTGTGAGTACTTGGCGTAGGCTATGATTATGATCTCTTGTAGATTATGAAGTTAATTATTGCTATGATGGTATTGATGTGTATTATTCCTCCTACATATGCATGATGGTGATAGTGTGCATGCTATGTTAGTTCTTGGTGTAATTATGTTGATCTATCTTGCACTCTAAGGTTATTTAAATATGAACATTGCATTGTGGAGCTTGTTAACTCCGGCATTGAGGGTTCGTGTAATCCTACGCAATGCGTTCATCATCCAACAAAAGAGTGTAGAGTAGTCCTATTATGTGATCATTGTTGAGAGTGTCCACTAGTGAAAGCAGGATCCCTAGGCCTTGCTTCCAAGCATCGAATCTCCGTTTGTTTACTGTTTTGTTGCATGTTTACTCGCTGCCATATTTTATTCAGATTTCTATTACCACTCATATACATCCATATTACTTGTATTTCACTATCTCTTCGCCGAACTAGTACACCTATACACCTGACAAGTGTATTTGGTGTGTTGGGGACACAAGAGACTTCTTGCTTTGTGATTACAGGGTTGCTTGAGAGGGATATCTTTGACCTCTTCCTCCCTGAGTTCGATAAACCTTGGGTAATCCACTTAAGGGAAACTTGCTACTGTTCTACAAACCTCTGCTCTTGGAGGCCCAAACTGTCTACAAGAATAGAAGCACCCGTAGACATCAAGCACTTTTCTGGCGCCGTTGCCGGGGAGGAAAGGTAAAAGGTACTCACACTCCGGTTCCAGGTAACAGTACTCTTGCGCCATTGTGTGTGTACTCGAAGCTATTTCCTTTAGACTCTGCAATTACATCTTTTTGTTTCTTGTTTACACTAGTTAGGCATAATGGACAACAAAGAGCTTCTTATTCTATTTCCTGATTTAAGACATGGATGGTTTGATACAAAAATTAAAAAACCTATGGAACCTTATTTACATGATAGTAGCAATGTTATTAGTATGAATGCAATTACTGCTAATGCTATGAAGAAGTCTAAGCTTGGGGAAGCTGGTTTACATAAAAATAATCTTTTTAGCTCCTCCGCTTTGGAAGAAATATTTTGTTCTGATAATGCTTTATCTCCCATATGCGATAACTTTAATGATGCTTCTGATATTTTAAATCCACCTGCTGAAAGTATTCCGTATAAAATACCTATGAAAATTATTGAACGTGTTATGGATAACCGCTATGAAGGGGATGGAACTGTCAATCCTAGGAATCATTTATTGTTTTTGCATGAATTATGCGGGTTATTCAAGTGTGCAGGTATTTCAATGGATGAAGTTAGAAAGAAATTATTTGTTATGTCGCTATCTGGCGCATTGGTATAAACTATTGAAGGACGGGCGCTCTCTTGATTGGAAGGATATTGTGCCTCTATTTTATTCCAAGTTCTATCCTCCAAGTGAAATTCACAAAGATCGAAACCATATATATAATTTTTGGCCTCATGATGGAGAGAGTATTGCCCAAGCATGGGAGAGATTGAAGACTTTAATGCTCAAATGCCCCAATCATGAGCTTCCAGGTAATATCATCATTGATAATTTCTATGCAAGACTTTCTTTTCAAGATAAGACCTTGCTGGATACTACTTGTTCTGGATCATTCACGAGCAATAAAGAAGAGTTTAAAAGGGACCTTCTTGATCGGATTAAGGAGAACGCTGAAGATTGGGAGAACGACAAAGGTAAAGAGTCAGGTATAAATTATGATTATGAATGCATTGAAACTTTCATGGATAGTGGTAAATTTCGAAATATGAGTGCTACCTATGGTCTTGACTCTCAAGTTGCTGCAAATCTTTATAAAGCCTTTGCTTCTCATTTAGAATTGCCTAAAAAGAATTTTGATAAGTATCATGAACCTTTTAAAGAGGCTTGCATGAAGAATGACATTGTTGTTAATGATTGCAATAAGCATGCTCAAACTCCTAAGAATGCTATTTCCTATAAGCATGTTAATTTTTGTGGAATACATAGACCTTGTGGAATTAATCAAATAGAAGATGAATATTGTATCCATCACAGAAATGAAAAAACTAGAAAGTGGTCTAGAGCTCTAGATGATCTTGGAGAAAAAGTGTGTGCCCTCTATCCTTTTATTTGTGAACTTTGCCATAGAGTTGGTCATTTTAATTTTCAATGCTCCTCCAATGATAATTCGAACCCCATGAGTGCTGCAAATTTGTATTGTGATGATGAAATCATTCCTAATCAGCATGATGAACTTACCTTATTTTTGAAGTGTGAAGAGTTATCAAGAAAAATTTCTTTGTTAAATATTAACGATCTTGATATTGATGATGTCCTGCATGGTTGTCTTTCTTATTGCATTGATAATAGCCATACAAATACTTACATACAAAATATTTTAGAAGATGACACCTTGCCAAAATATGATAGGACCGCTGTGTGTTTTCAATTAATTAATGAAAAGGAGGGATCCTCCCAAGTTTCTTCTATTGTTTCTAAAAGAAAATCAGGTTATGCGGACAAGCCACCATTCAAGCCTCTTCCTCCTAAAGAAGGGAACGAGGAGAAGGAGAAGAAGAAGAAGAAGGAACGAAGAAGAAGAAGAAGAAGAAGAAGAAGAAGAAGAAGAAGAAGAAGGAGAATAAAAAGAAAGAGGTAACGGCGTATCCCCGCGTGAATGAGATAACGCTAGGTAACCGTAAGTATGTTGCTCCTAATGATTATTACGATAATGAATCTGAGTACGATGATCTTCCTATACCCTTTACCCATATTAGTGATCATGATTTGGATGAGCACACTACCTTTGATATTGGAAATCTCTTTGGTACTGATTATGAAATTAATGATGATAGCATTATTCATGTCCCCTTAAACGATGATATTGAAAGCTCTAAGCTTGGGGATGTTGTGCTTGAAGATCCTGTATTTGAGACATCTACTTTTAGTGAAAATGATGATATTACATATTCAGGTTTAGATAATTGCTATAGAGATGTATATGACACATGTTACAATTATCCTTATGAAACTTGTCATAGTTATGATGGGCTTGCCAAAAACAATTCTTTTAATATGCAACTTGTTTACCATGTTCAAATTCTTGATAATAATCTTGCTCCAATTACTATTAATGAGAATAACTCTTCTTATGCCAAAATTAATGATACTTCTATGCATATGAACCATGATAAGAATGTTTTAAGTGACGGGTATATTGTGGATTTCATCAATGATGCTACTGAAAGTTATTATGAGAGAGGGAAATATGGTTATATGCATCTTAATAATATTAAGTTTCCCCTCTTTATGTTGAGAATCTTTAAGTTACTCGTGTTTTATCCTCTTATGCTTGCCACTTTGCTCTTCATGAATTCATTTGTGTATAAGATTCTTTTGCATAGGAAGCATGTTAGACTCAAATGTGTTTTGAATTGCCTCTTGAAGCTCTCTTTTGCTTCAAATACTATTTCTTGCGGGTGCATCACCAAAATTGCTGAGCCCATCTTAATGGCTATAAAGAAAGAACTTCTTGGGAGATAACCCATGTGTTATTTTGCTACAGTACTTTGTTTTATATTTGTGTCTTGAAAGTTGTTTACTACTGTAGCAACCTCTCCTTATCATGTTTTTGTGCCAAGTAAAGTTTCTATGTCAAAGTTGATGTTATATTTGGGATCGCTGCGCAGAAACAGCATTGCTGTCTGTCACGAATCTGGGCACAGTTTTCTGTAGAAAATTCGAAAAAATCTGCCAATTTACGAGCGTGATCCTCAGATATGTACGCAACTTTCATTAGTTTTGAGTTTTCCATTTGAGCAAGTCTGGTGCCAGCTTTAAATTCGTCTTTACGGATTGTTCTGTTTTTGACAGATTCTGCCTTTTATTTCGCATTGCCTCTTTTGCTATGTTGGATTCATTTCTTTGATCCATTAATGTCCAGTAGCTTTATGCAATGTCCAGAAGTGAAAAGAATGTTTGTGTCACCTCTGAACATGTGAATTTTTGATTATGCACTAACCCTCTAATGAGTTTGCTTGAAGTTTGGTGTGAAGGAAGTTTTCAAGGGTCAAGAGAGGAGGATGATATACTACGATCAAGAAGAATGAAAAGTCTAAGCTTGGGGATGCCCCGGTGGTTCATCCCTGCATATTTCAAGAAGACTCAAGCATCTAAGCTTGGGGATGCCCAAGGCATCCCCTTCTTCATCGACAAAGTATCAGGTTCCTTCTCTTGAAACTATATTTTTATTCGGTCACATCTTATGTACTTTACTTGGAGCGTATGTATGTTTTTGTTTTTGTTTGAATAAATGATTGTTTGGGAGAGAGACACGCTCCGCTGGTTCGTATGAACACATGTGTTCTTAGCTTTTAATTTTCATGGCGAAGGTTGAAACTGCTTCGTTAATTGTTATATGATTGGAAACGGGAAATGCTACATGTAGTAATTGGTGTAATGTCTTGAATAATGTGATACTTGGCAATTGTTGTGCTCATATAGATCTTGTTTAAGCTCTTGCATCATGTACCTTGTACCCATTAATGAATAATTACATAGAGCTTGTTAAAATTTGGTTTGCATGATTGGTCTCTCTAAGTCTAGATATTTTCTGGTTGAGGTGTTTGAACAACAAGGAGACGATGTAAAGTCTTATAATGCTTACAATATGTTTATATGTGAGTCTTGCTGCACCATTTCATACTTGAGTTTGCTTCAAATAACCTTGCTAGCCTAAACCTTGTATCGAGATGGAATACTTCTCATGCATCCAAATACTTGAGCCAATATTCATGCCATTTGTGTCCACCATACCTACCTACTACATGGTATTTCTCCGCCATTCCAAAGTAAATTGCTTGAGTGCTACCTTTAAACAAATTCAAAAGTTATTACCTCTTATTTGTGTCAATATTTTATAGCTCATGATGAAGTATGTGGTGTTTATCTTTCAATCTTGTTGGGCAACTTTCACCAATGGACTAGTGGCTTCATCCGCTTATCCAATAATTTTGCAAAAAGAGCTGGCAATGGGATTCCCAGTCCCAAATTAATTAACAAAAATAGACACTCCTCCATGGTATGTGATTGTTGGACGGCACCCGAAGGATTCGGTTAGCCATGGCTTGAGAAAGCAAAGGTGGGGAGGAGTGTCATCATAATAAAACTAAAATAAAAAGGCACTCCTTCATGGTATGAGATTGTTGGCAGGCACCCGAGGATTCGGTTAGCCATGGTTTGTGAAAGAAAGGTTGGAAGGAGTGCCACCCAAAAATAAAATAAAATGGGAGCCGCTCTTTGAAGGTTTGTCTGGCAAGGGGGTTAGAGTGCCCATTACCATTCGTTGACAACAACAAACACCTCTCAAAACTTTATTTTTATGCTCTCTATATGTTTTCAAAATCAAAGCTCTAGCACAAATATAGCAATCGATGCTTTCCTCTTTGAAGGACCATTCTTTTACTTTATTGTTGAGTCAGTTTACCTATTCTTTCTATCTTAGAAGCAAACACTTGTGTAAATTGTGTGCATTGATTCTTACATGTTTACCTATTGCACTTGTTATATTACTTTGTGTTGACAATTATCCATGAGATATACATGTTAAAGTTGAAAGCAACCGCTGAAACTTATATCTTCCTTTGTGTTGTTTCAAAGCTTTCTACTAAGAATTTATTGCTTATGAGTTAACTCTTATGCAAGACTTATTGATGCTTGTCTTGAAAGTATTATTCATGAAAAGTCTTTGTTATATGATTCATTTGTTTACTCATTATCTTCATCATTGCTTCGAATCTCTGCATCTCATATGCTTACAATAGTATGATCAAGGTTATGATGGCATGTCACTTCAGAAATTATCTTTGTTATCGTTTTACCTGCTCGGGACGAGCAGAACTAAGGGGATGCTGATACGTCTCCGTCGTATCGATAATTTCTTATGTTCCATGCCACTTTATTGATGATATCTACATGTTTTATACACATTATATGTCATTATTATGCGTTTTCCGGAACTAACCTATTGACGAGATGCCGAAAGGCCGTTGCTGTTTTCTGCTGTTTTTGGTTTCAGAAATCCTAGTAACGAAATATTATCGGAATCGGACGAAATCACCGCCCAGGTTCCTATTTTTCCCGGAAGCTTCCAGAGGAGGAGGATGAGAGGGGAGCCGGGGGGCCCCACACCACACCCCGGCGCGGGCCGGGGCGCGCCCCTATGGTGTGGGCAGCCCGTGGCCCCTCCGACTCCCTCTCTTCGCCTATTTAAGCCTCTCTGACCTAAAAACACCGACGGAGAGCCACGATACGGAGAAAACCTTCCAGAGCCGCCGCCATCGCGAAATCAAGATTCGGGGGACAGAAGTCTCTGTTCCGGCACCCTGCCGGACGGGGAATTGCCCCCGGAGTCATCTCCACCGCCGTCTCCACCGCCATCTTCACCGCCATCGCTGTCTCCATGATGAGGAGGGAGTAATTCACCCCCGGGGCTGAGGGCTCCGCTGTAGCTATGTGGTTCATCTCTCTCTTTATGTGATCTAGTTGAATATCATCTATGTGCTACTCTAGTGATGTTATTAAAGTACTCTATTCCTCCTCCACGTGTGTAATGGTGATAGTGTGTGCACCGTGTGAGTACTTGGCGTAGGCTATGATTATGATCTCTTGTAGATTATGAAGTTAATTATTGCTATGATGGTATTGATGTGTATTATTCCTCCTACATATGCATGATGGTGATAGTGTGCATGCTATGTTAGTTCTTGGTGTAATTATGTTGATCTATCTTGCACTCTAAGGTTATTTAAATATGAACATTGCATTGTGGAGCTTGTTAACTCCGGCATTGAGGGTTCGTGTAATCCTACGCAATGCGTTCATCATCCAACAAAAGAGTGTAGAGTAGTCCTATTATGTGATCATTGTTGAGAGTGTCCACTAGTGAAAGCAGGATCCCTAGGCCTTGCTTCCAAGCATCGAATCTCCGTTTGTTTACTGTTTTGCTGCATGTTTACTCGCTGCCATATTTTATTCAGATTGCTATTACCACTCATATACATCCATATTACTTGTATTTCACTATCTCTTCGCCGAACTAGTACACCTATACACCTGACAAGTGTATTTGGTGTGTTGGGGACACAAGAGACTTCTTGCTTTGTGATTACAGGGTTGCTTGAGAGGGATATCTTTGACCTCTTCCTCCTGAGTTCGATAAACCTTGGGTAATCCACTTAAGGGAAACTTGCTACTGTTCTACAAACCTCTGCTCTTGGAGGCCCAAGGTCTCTGAAGAAAAATAAGATGTTGATGCTTCTTCTCTTGATGTTACTTGATTTGCACTTTCTGCGCCTAGCTGAAAGGCGTTAAAGAAAAGCACTTCTTGGGAGATAACCCATGTTTCATTTTATTTACTGTATTGTTGAGTCTTGGAAGTTGTTTACTACTGTAGCAACCTCTCCTTATCATGTTTTTGTGCCAAGTAAAGTCTCTATGTTAAAGTTGATGCTAGATTTGGATTGCTGCGCAGAAACAGCATTTGTCTGTCACGAATTCGCGCAGATCTCTCTGTAAAAAAATCAAAAAAATCTGCAAATTTACGAGCGTGATCCTCAGATATTTACGCAACTTTCATTAGTGTTGAGTTTTTCCGTTTGAGCAAGTTAAGTGCCCCTGCAAAATTCGTCTTTACAGACTGTTCTGTTTTGACAGATTCTTTTTATTTCGCATTGCCTTTTGCTATGTTCAATGAGTTTCTTTGTTCCATTAACTTTCAGAAGCTTTGTGCAATGTCCAGTGTTAAGAATGATTGTGTCACCTCTGAATATGTGAATTTTTGATTATGCACTAACCCTCTAATGAGTTTGCTTGAAGTTTGGTGTGGAGGAAGTTTTCAAGGGTCAAGAGAAGAGGATGATATACTATGATCAAGAAGAGTGAAAGGTCTAAGCTTGGGGATGCCCCGGTGGTTCATCCCTGCATATTTTAAGAAGACTCAAGCATCTAAGCTTGGGGATGCCCAAGACATCCCCTTGTTCATCGACAACTTATCAGGTCACTTCTAGTGAAACTATATTTTTATTCCATCACATCTTATGTTCTTTACTTGGAGCGTCGGTTTGCTTTTATTTTCGTTTTGGTTTGAATAAAGTTGGATCCCATCATCCTTATATTGGAGATATTACGCTCCGCTTTTTCATATGGAACACTTGTGTTCTTAATTGTGCTTTAATGTTCATGGCGAAGGCTGAAATTGCTTCGTTAAATTGCTATTTGGTTGGAATCAGAAAATGCTGCATATGGTTTGGAATAACTGGGCAATTGTTTTGATCTCTCATAGATCATGTTTAAGATCTTGTAGGATAACGTAGCATAGAAAACAAAAATTTTCCTACGGCGAACACGCAATCCAAGCCAAGATGCAATCTAGAAGACGGTAGCAACGAGGGGATTATCGAGACTCACCCTTGAAGAGATTCCAAAGCCTACAAGAGGAGGCTCTTGTTGCTGCGGTAGACGTTCACTTGCCGCTTGCAAAAGCGCGTAGAAGATCTTGATCACGATCGGTTCCGGCGCCACGAACGGGCAGCACCTCCGTATTCGGTCACACGTTCGGTTGTTGATGAAGACGACGTCCACCTCCCCGTTCCAGCGGGCAGCGGAAGTAGTAGCTCCTCTTGAATCCGACAGCACGACGGCGTGGTGTCGGTGGTGGTGGAGAAATCCGGCGGAGCTTCGCTTAAGCGTGCGGGATGTGGTGGAGGAGAGAGACCGCTAGGGTTTGGGGAGAGAGGGGGGTTGGGCGCCGGCCCTCTAAGGGGTGCGGCCAAGGCTGAGGCTTGAAGTGGCCAGCCCCCTCTCTATGCCCCTCATTATATAGGTGGAAGCCCCAAGAGTTCTAGTCCAAGTCTTCGAATAAGACCCCAACACTAAAACCTCCCATATGTGGGAAACCTACTCAAGGAGGGAGTCCCACTCAAGGTGGGACTCCCACCTTTCCTTGAGGTGGGTTGGCCGGCCACCCTAGGGGAGTCCACCTTGGACTCCTCCCCTTTAGGGTTGGCTGGTCATGCAAGTGGAGTCTCTTCGGGACTCCACTTTCCAAAGTGCCATTCTTCCGGACTTTTCTAGAACCTTCTAGAACCTGCCATAAATGCACCGGATCATTTCCAAACTTGGAATATGACTTCCTATATATGAATCTTATTCTCCGGACCATTCCGGAACTCCTCGTGATGTCCGGGATCTCATCCGGGACTCCGAACAAATATTCGAACTCCATTCCATATTCAAGTTCTACCATTTCAACATCCAACTTTAAGTGTGTCACCCTACGGTTCGCGAACTATGCGGACATGGTTGAGTACTCACTCCGACCAATAACCAATAGCGGGATCTGGAGATCCATAATGGCTCCCACACATTCAACGATGACTTAGTGATCGAATGAACCATTCACATACGATACCAATTCCCTTTGTCACGCGATATTTTACTTGTCCGAGGTTTGATCATCGGTATCACTCTATACCTTGTTCAACCTCGTCTCCTGACAAGTACTCTTTACTCGTACCGTGGTATGTGGTCTCTTATGAACTTATTCATATGCTTGCAAGACATTAGACGACATTCCACCGAGAGGGCCCAGAGTATATCTATCCGTCATCGGGATGGACAAATCCCACTGTTGATCCATATGCCTCAACTCATACTTTCCGGATACTTAATCCCACCTTTATAACCACCCATTTACGCAGTGGCGTTTGATGTAATCAAAGTACCTTTCCGGTATAAGTGATTTACATGATCTCATGGTCATAAGGACTAGGTAACTATGTATCAAAAGCTTATAGCAAATAACTTAATGACGAGATCTTATGCTACGCTTAATTGGGTGTGTCCATTACATCATTCATATAATGATATAACATTGTTATTAATAACATCCAATGTTCATGATTATGAAACTAATCATCCATTAATCAACAAGCTAGTTTAAGAGGCATACTAGGGACTTCTTGTTGTCTACATAACACACATGTATCAATGTTTCGGTTAATACAATTATAGCATGGTATGTAAACATTATCATAAACACAAAGATATATTATAATAACCATTTTATTATTGCCTCTTGGGCATATCTCCAACAGTCTCCCACTTGCACTAGAGTCAATAATCTAGTTTACATTTGTAAAGATATAACACCTTGGCCTTCTGGTGCTTTATCATGTTTTGCTCACGGGAGAGGTTTTAGTCAACGGATCTGACATGCTCAGAAACGTATGTATTTTGTAATTCATTTGCGTCTCAACGCATCACTCATTTCCAAATGAGTCGGTATTAAATATGTTTGGTCTTCTGGTGGAACCTTAATTCCGCGGTCTGAAATATGTCACTAATATTGTCACACACAATATAGCTTCAAAGTTCTGACTCTGTCGGAACTACACCAAGTTCTCAAAGAACCTCTTGACTTAACATCCTTTGTCATTGTCAAAACAATGACATACTTTGCCTTCTTTTGTAGAATCCGTCACAATATTTAGAACTCTTCTAAATCTAGCATAGACAACTTCTAGCTCATTGTGCTACCTTTTAAACAACACTTAGTCTAATTTGAGATTGAAATTATATTTTATATGTGACAAAACCAATATCGGTGTAACACCTTACAGTGATTTGTTTGTCATTTCCTCATAAAAAATATATATATATATCCTTAGTTCTTCTAAAGTACTCGAAGTTGAAGTCGCGCTGGTGTGCCATGGCCATGGCCGATTTTTGGTCCCTCCGTGGTGCATGTCAAAACTTTTTTTTCTCGTTTTTGAGGCCACCTAGCCCGACGAAAGCGGCCAAAACGTGGCGTATGGTGGCCCGGGACGTGGTGCATCTCGAAATCTCGGGTTCGCCGGCCGAGTCAACGCAAATCCGCACCGCCGAGGGATGTAGGGCCCAGATGGCAGCCTCTCTGGCATTGTTTTTTTCTACATCGCGCCATCTCGTTCAACGTTCTCCGATCGAGCCGTTTACGATGCAGGATCATGGGTCCCGCATGTCATCCTCTATGAACCAAAATTCTTTCTATTCTTGGATTTTTTTGACCCCCTGATTTCTGGCTACTTCCTTTTTCTTTTGATCCCTTGCCGCCTTGGAAACGTTGAGACCGCTGCTGCTAAATGGGACCCGCATGTCATCCTCTATGTGCAATCAACTTTCTTTTCTTGGAGTTTTTTTTGGCACCTCAAATTTGGTCACTTGCCTTTTTCTTTCGATCCCCTGCCGCCTCTCAAACGGTGATACGCTGCTGCTAAATGGGACCCGCATGTCATCCTCTATGTACTATAAAACTTTCTTTTCTTGAATTATTTTTGGCACCTCATATTTGGTCACTTACCTTTTTCTTTCGATCCCCTGCCGCCTCTCAAACGGTGATACCGCTGCTGCTAATGGGACCCGCATGTCATCCTCAATGTACTATAAAACTTTCTTTTCTGGATTATTTTTGGCACCTCAAATTTGGTCACTTGCCTTTTCTTTCGATCCCCTGCCGCCTCTCAAACGGTGATACCGCTGCTGCTTGGGACCCGCATGTCATCCTCAATGTACTATAAAACTTTCTTTTCCTGGATTATTTTTGGCACCTCAAATTTGGTCACTTGCCTTTTCTTTCGATCCCCTGCCGCCTCTCAAACGGTGATACAGCTGCTGCTAACTTGGGACCCGCATGTCATCCTCTATGTACTATAAAACTTTCTTTTCTTGAATTATTTTTGGCACCTCATATTTGGTCACTTACCTTTTTCTTTCGATCCCTGCCGCCTCTCAAACGGTGATACCGCTGCTAAATGGGACCCGCATCTCATCCTCTATGTACTATAAAACTTTCTTTTCTTGGATTTTTTTGGCACCTCATATTTCGTCACTTGACTTTTTCTTTCGATCACCTGCTGCCTCTCAAACAGTGATACCGCTGCTGCTAAATGGGACCCGCATGTCATCCTCTATGTACTATAAAACTTTCTTTTCTTGGATTTTTTTGGCACCTCATATTTGGTCACTTGACTTTTTCTTTCGATCCCCTGCTGCCTCTCAAACGGTGATACCGCTGCTGCTAAATGGGACCCGCATGTCATCCTCTATGTACTATAAAACTTTCTTTTCTTGGATTTTTTGGCACCTCATATTTGGTCACTTGACTTTTTCTTTCGATCCCCTGCTGCCTCTCAAACAGTGATACCGCTGCTGCTAAATGGGACCCGCATGTCATCCTCTATGTACTATAAAACTTTCTTTTCTTGAATTATTTTTGGCTCCTCATATTTGGGCACTTGCCTTTTTCTTTCGATCTCATGCCACGTTTGAAACGTTGAGGAACCTGCTGGCTCATGGGACCCGCATGTCATCCTCTATGTGCTATAAAAGTTTCCTTTGTTGGATTTTTTTCACCCTCTGATTTTTGGCTTGCCTTTTTCTTTTGATCCCCTGCCCCCTTTGAAACGTTGAGTAAGCTGTTGGCTCAAGGGACCCGCATGTCATCCTCTATGTCCATCAACTTTCTTTTCTTGGATTTTTTTCACCCCCTAATTACTAGCTACTTTCTTTTTCTTTTGATCTCAAGCCGCATTACAAACATTGAGACCGCTGCTGCAAAATGGGACCCACATGTCATCCTCTATGTACAATAAATCTTGGATTATTTTTGGCTCCTGATATTTGGTCACTTGCCTTTTTCTTTCGATCTCATGCCGCCTTTGAAACGTTGAGTAAGCTGCTGGCTCATGGGTCCCGCATGTCATCCTCTACGAACAATAAAAGTTTCCTTTCTTGGAGTTATTTTTTACCCCTAATTTCTGGCTATTTGCCTTTTTCTTTTGATCCCCTGCCCCCGTTGAAACGATGAGGACGCTGTTGGCAGGTCGGTCCCACATGTCATCCTCTATGAACAATAAAAGTTTCCTTTGGTGGATTTATTTTTGACCCCTAATTAATTTCTGGCTATTTCCTTTATTTTTCTTTTGATCCCCTGCCGCCTTGGAATTGTTGAGAATGCTGCTGCCTCATTTTTCTTTTGGTCCTGTGCCGCCTTGGAAACGTTGAGACCGCTGCTACAAAATGGGACCCGCATGTCATCCTCTATGTACAATAAAGTTTCTTTTCTTGGATTATTTTTGGCTCCTGATATTATGTCACTTGCCTTTTTCTTTCGATCTCATGCCGACTTTGAAACGTTGAGGATGCTGCTGCCTCATGGGTCCCGCATGTCATCCTCTCAGAACGATAAATGTTTTCTTTTCTTGTATTTTTTTACCAACTGATTTTTGGCTTTTTTTATTTTCGATCCCCTGCCGCCTTTGAAACGTTGACTCCGCTGCTGGCTCATGGGTCCCCGATGTCAGCCTCCCCGTACAAGAAACATGTGATATTTTATTTTGCAGACAATAAACGTTGTATTTCGCTCTGAGCTATTGCAAACGGATAAATTAAATCTTTATATCTACATAAACAAACTTATATGTTGAATCTCCTTGTTTTTTGTTTTTGCGAAGCATAGGACTTTCCTGTTTTTTTTTTGAGAAAAATCCGACCTTTCCTGTTTTGGAGTGGGCTGAAATTGTACGAGTCAAAAGGCCCAGCAGATAGTTCGAAGGCCCAGATGTCCAGATACAGCCCAATTAAAATCTTTCTTTTCTTGGATTTTTTTCACACCCTGATTTCTGGCTACTTCATTTTTCTTTCGGTCCTGTGCCGCCTTGGAAGCGTTGAGACCGCTGCTACAAAATGGGACCCGCATGTCATCCTCTATGTACAATAAAGTTTCTTTTCTTGGATTATTTTTGGCTCCTGATATTATGTCACTTGACTTTTTCTTTCAATCTCATGCCGACTTTGAAACGTTGAGGAAGCTGCTGGCTCATGGGTCCCGCATGTCATCCTCTATGAACAATAAAAGTTTTCTTTGTTGGATTTATTTTTTCCCCTAATTTCTGGCTATTTGTCTTTTTCTTTTGATCCCCTGCCCCCTTTGAAACGATGACGACGCAGCTGGCAAGTCGGTCCCACATGTCATCCTCTATGAACAATAAAAGTTTCCTTTGATGGATTTATTTTTTACCCTAATTAATTTCTGGCTATTTCCTTTTTTATTTTGATCCCCTGCCGCCTTGAAATAGTTGAGGATGCTGCTGCCTCATGGGTCCCGCATGTCATACTCTCAGAAAGGTAAATGTTTCTTTTCTTGAATTTGTTTACCAACTGATTTTTGGCTTATTTTTTCTTTCGATCTCCTGCCACCTTTAAAACGTTGACGACGCTGCTGGCTCATGGGTCCCCAATGTCAGCCTCCCCATACTGCAAATCCTCTTTCTGCAAAGGTTGTATTTCTAGATAGATAAGGTGGATTCGAATCTGCCATGGTTCAGGCAGCTCAGGTAAGCCTTCTTGCACTAATTAATGGAAGTAGTGTATCGCAAGGTCAAGACATGTGGCTCGGTGTAATGAATCTATATGAATCATGTTGTGGGTTCAATCTGATAGTTCTCTAACAGGTCAGCCAAAATAGAAATTAAGTTTTTTTCTAAAAGGGAAATGCAAATTAAGATGAACACAAACATTAGTTATCATAATAGCTGATCATACATACATACTTGCTAAGAGCAAAAGCTTGCCAGAGTTTTACCACCCATACAATTAATTAGCAGTTCAGATAAGATAACCTTATATAAGTATAACTACAAATGCATTTGCTAAGGGCTCATGGGACAACAGAACTAGACAACCGCGAACTTTATGACCAGCATGTCACAGCGGCATCGAAAGATCTTGACCTTCAACTTTGATCCAATGCGAAGTTTGGCACCGTCAATGAACTTTTTCCACCTGGAAGTAACAGCCAAGCGGCCATCTGTGGGACTGACAGAGTACCGTCCCTCCACGGTGAGACCTTCACTCTCCATGACGAGGGATATCTTGCCCCTTCGGCCAGCATTGAGATCCTTGGAGATACTTTTAGGCAATTTCTGATTCAAAGCAAGAGATACCACCAAAAATTAGTCAATGGCACCAATGCACTGAACCATGTGAGACTTTGAGCAGAGAAGACATCAAGATAAGAGCAGTTATGCTGTCATATACTCACGAACATAGCCTTCAGATGCGTCCTGGTCACCACACGGGTGGCCACAGCAATGAGCTGAGACCTCGGTGATCTGGCTGGGGCAGGTGCATGAGCCTGGGCTGGTACACGAGCTGGTGCTGATGCAGGAGACTGCTGGGCAGGTGCAGTAAACGGTGCCTCTAGAGGAACCGGTGCTGATGCAGGAGACTGTTGGGCAGGTGCAGTAAACGGTGCAGCTAGAGGAACCAGTGCTGATGCAGGAGCCTGCTGGGCATGTGTAGTATATGGGGCCTCTACAGGAACCAATGCTGATGTAGGGGACTGCTGGGTAGATGCAGTAAACGGAGCTGGTACAGGAACCGGTGCTGATGCAGGAGAGTGGGAAGCCGGTGCCGGTGCTGGTGTGGTTGCCCTTTGTGACATCCGCTCCTGTTCCGTCAGGGGATCTGCAGCTTTGATCATGTTAAACCCAGCAAGCTAGAACAGAGGGAATGGTTTAGAACAACTGCTCAGAATGCAGTTATCAAAAGATATGAGTAGAAAAAAGTTACATATTATATATTTGGAAGTGTCTCCAACTCTGTAAGCAGTTACGTATATCTGCCCGTTTGAGTTTCTGATCCTCAGCTCGTCGCCCTTCTTCAGACCGTAGTCAAAAGCAAACTTTCTCCAATCATGTCCATACAAATATGTGATGGCCTGCGTCTTGTAGACATACACCTCATAGACCGTGTAGGTGTTCATCAATTTGCCATTGCCATGCATAGTGAAAGATCCTTCATGCGGACACATCTGGTTAATCATTGGACGAAGTTCACAAGGTACAGTCTGCATGTGAAAATTGATACAAATGTAAGAAGCAGGAAGACTAAAAACAAGACTTTACTATATGCCAATTCATGCTAAACCACTGAGAATACATACCTGTAACTCTGTGAAGGAGCTACTAGAAAGGTAGATAGAGCCATAGGAGGTGTTATATGCGGGGTATGTACATGGGCCCGCCATATTCCCGCAAGCTCGGCATCGGGATGGTGAAGGAAACATGGGAGGTACTACTGGTGCGTAGCGCTGAACGTAAGTGGAAGAATTAGGTTGTGTAAAGTGCATAGTTCAGAGCAATGCAAATGTTGACAAGCAAGTGCATAACACTATGTTACAAACTGAACAGTGAAAAATTAGTGTATGATGAATATAAGCATGCTAATTTGGTGTTTCCGAATTCCAAAAAGCATTAGACAGAGCCAGTGATAATATCAGACATAAATCATGGCATGTATATGTGGCTTAAGAAAATATACCCGAACCCTTGGATGGTTACGGCCCGGCTGATCCTTGGACTTGAGCTTATATAAGCATCCAGAAGGTGGGGCTGACAGTAACTTGGTGGCAGCCTCTGCAGATGCCTCATCAGCAGCAGTTGCAATCCTTTTGACCAATGAAGGCTTAGCAGTTTCAGTCTGCATATAAAAATTGAAGAGCAACAGACATCAGCAGTGATATATAAAATGAATCTATGAGACACTGATGCATATAGTGCTGGATGTAAGTGGAAGAATAGGTGTGTGTGTTTCTGAACTATTGGTAAGCATTAGACAAAGCCGGCAATAAACAGACAAAAATCAAATCATGTATGAGGATTAAGAAAATATACCTGCTTACTGAAAAGGGTACCACCCAGCTGGCCCGTGGCCTTGTGCTTGAGGAGGTTTTCAGAAGATGGTGGCAGCACCATCGTCTTCACAGCAGCCTCATCAGGATCATTTTTTATCCATTTGAGTAGAGGAACAGAAGTTTCATCCTGCATATGAATAGCAACAGAACTCATCATTGATATTTAATAAATCTATGAGATAGACTGATGCAAATAGTGCGGGGTGTAAGTGGAAGAATAGGGTTGTGCATAGAGAACAGTTGACAACAATGCAAATGATTACAAAAGAAGCCAATGGAAATCAACAGTTTATATACTGGATGAGACAGACTGAAAAGTGAAAAATTAGTGTATGATGATTGTAAGCAAACGCAGTGTTTCTGAACTTTTGGTAAGCATTAGACAAAGCCAACAGTAATTAAACAGATAATAATGAAATCATGTATGTGGATTAAGAAAATATACCAGATTCATTAAAAGGTCACCACCCAGCTGGCCCATGGCCTCGTGCTTGTAGAGGTTTTCGGAAGATGGTGCCGGCACCATCGTCCTCACAGCAGCCTCATTAGCCCCATTTTGCATCCACTTGAGTAAAGGCGCAGCAGTTTCAGCCTGCATAAGAATGGGAACAGATCTCAGCAGTGATATTGAATGACTCTGAGACAGACTGATGCATATAGTGCTAGATGTAAGTGGAAGGGTATGGCCGTGTATGGACAACAGTTCACAACAATGCAAGGGTGTGTTCGGTTCTGAAACAGCGTGGAATGGAATGGAATGGTTCCATTTCAGAGGAATGGAATGGTTACATTTTTGTTCGGTTGGGAAAAATGGAGAGCAGAAGAGATCGAGGTTAAACTAACCAATTGTCTCAAAATTGTAATTAACAATTGCAAATGACATTTTAATCTCAAAGTCGTAATTAACAGCGCCTAATGGTGCTCTTTTAATCTAAAAATCGAAATTAACATCATTTTATGTTGGGTTAGGGGAACTGGAGTAGATGAACATTACTGTATGATGATTGTAAGCAAACGAATTTGGTGTTTCTAAACTTTTGGCTTCGAGATCTTATGGGTTTCAACTCTAGCCTACCCCAACTTGTTTGGGACTGAAAGGCTTGGTTGTTGTTGTTGTTGTTGTAAACTTTTGGCAAGCATAGAAAAAACCGACAATAAACAGAGAAAAATCAAGGCATGTTTTGTGGATTAAGAAAATATACCATATTCATTAAAAGATCACCACCCAGCTGGTGCGTGGCCTTGTGCTTGTAGAGGCATTTAGAAGATGGGGGCGGCATCAACATACTGGCAGCCTGATCAGCCGCAGTTTTGATCTTCCTTTTGAGTAAAGGCCCTAAAGTTTCAGTCTGCATATGAATAGCAAAACAAAAGGCAGACCTCAGCAGTGATATTGAATTACTGTATGAGATAGACTGATGCATATAGTGGATGCTCTTAGCCTTTTGCAGCGTGAACACTAGCTATGGACAGACAAAAAAACTAGTTAACTCAGCTTTGTCTAGATATGAATGTACTACCACCATCCAAAAGCTTAAGCCTTATTTATTTTTGAGAAATCAAAACAAGCAAAGTTTGACCAAAATTTTAGAACATTCTATCAACAAATATAATACTGTGTAGATACCGTAGGAAAATATATTTTATTATCTATTTAATGATATTAATTTTGTATTTTGCATGTTACTGATTTTTGGTAAAAGCTTAGTCAAACATGGTATAGTTTGACTTTCTAAAAATAATATAAGCCCAAAGCTTTGGGATGGAGGCAGTAGTATCTAGAGCTAAAACACATCTAGATACATCCGTATCTACAGATAGTTGAGTCAATTAATTTGGATCTGAGGGAGTATCAGATTCAGACTACATCATGGTAAGTTGGTTAAAAAAATTACCCCTGGGCGGTCCCTGCCCAGCTCGGCAGTGGCATTTCGCTTCTTGTGCTGCAGATCGGGCCATGCTCCTGCAGCAGGTGGGGCGCTATTCTCGTTCCCCATAGCCTCAGCACGGAACCTGGAGGTACCAACCTGATACAGAGAATATAGAGCATGGTGTCACAGAGGCTTTACGCACAAACAGCTGAAGACATGTGCTACTTTAAGCATATTCCAGAACAGGAACAGATTGAGGATGCAGAGACCAGAGAGACACTTAAAAGGTAAAGAGTGGATAAGCAAACGGAGTACCTGCTTCGCGGGGCTGGGGACGCAGCTCAGGCTCAGCCAACTGCCCACATGCGTGGTGGCCTTACGCTCCATTGCCCCCACCGCCGAGGTCTTGCCTTTCCTGTACAAGCTGACAAAAGATACAGTGAGGATCAGCAGAAACTACAAAGGTTGCAAATGTCGACAAATAAAGGAAGAACACCCCAATCCAAGCAAAGGTAGCCCCCGCCCCCACCCCCATCAATCACTCCCAGCTCGAGGGTGACCAGAAAGACACCCCTTTGCCCAGAATAGGAAAGAGATGCGCAAGATATCGAGGAGAGGAAAAAAGAACCGATCTCGAGAAAGGAGAGAACATTACTAGTCCTACCTAATCCGCTTGGGCTAGATGCAGCTTGCCCCTCCAAGCTGGATGCCTGGACGGTGGAGGCGAAAGGAGGGGATCGAGCTAGCGGCTTGCATCCGTCGGCAATCGGCACTCGATCGGGAGAGAAGGGGTGCTACATAAAGGGGAGGGGTAACATATTTTATTACACAGTGAACTTACTGATGTGACTAGTCATTACATGTCTCACTGAAACTAGGGCCCATAGTGTGGCACCCCAAATTTACTTGAAGCTGCCCGGCGGGACGCATTGGCGCGTCAAGAAACCCCCGAATTGTAGCGGGGAAATGAAACATTTCACAAAAATTCGAAATTCAAGCACACCGCCACGCGCCAAGCACGCGGCTGTTCCTTCCTCTTCCTCGGTTCCTCCTCCCCTATCCGAAAAAACCCCAAATCCCAAGCTCAAACCAAAAAAAAAACAAAAAACAAATCCCCTGGCCGCCATGCATGTCCTCGTTAACCCGCTGGAGATCGTTCCCGGACGATGCGGACCACCCGCCCTGAGATCCAGAATTCCGTCCACCTCGAGGCACTGCGTGCTGTCTCGCAGCAGCGGCTTGAGGGCGCTGAAGAGGAAGTTCCGCCGGAAAGTGCTCATGGCAACCGTGCAAGCTCACCGGCGTGCTGTATCCCGAGAGGAACTGGTCAAAGCTTTGCTATTCGCCACACAAAAAAAATTGCGGGCCAAGATCTGGTCAAAGCTTCGTCGATGGCTTGCCGCGAGAGGCTTGGAGTCCAGAGTCAATAAACTAGCTGCTCGAGGACTTGGGCGGTTTACACGGATTCATATTAACTGACTCAAGTTTGTTAGTCTAGTTAACAAATGCATCTAGATACATCCATATCTAGACAGAATTGAGTCCATTAATATGAATCAGAGGGGAGTACCTGAAAGTGTTTCATGCTACCAACTAATGCGCTGGCAGGAATCGCTGTAGAAGTAATTGTGCTACTACTTGTACGATGAACTGATTGTGTGGGTGTCGAATTTTGCAACGCGATCATCCACTGAATGCTTAATCTAGCGCCAAAGGCGTACAAATCATAACATACTACAGCACCAGAACATAAGAGTACGAATCATAAAGTAGCTCAACATTTTGCATCAGGGCTGGGTGGTCCTGAGACTACCGGGACGCCCCTGATGATCTCCGGGTGTGCATCCTCTTCAACGCAAAGCTGTGTACTCGGTCCACGGCCTCCTTCTGTAGGCTGGATAATCTCAGGTGCAGGACCTTCGTCTATGAGAGGCTCGTCATCAGTACCATCCACAGGTGCATCAGGGCTGGGTGGTCTTGAGACTACCCGGACGCCCGTGATGATCTCCGGGCGTGCATCCACTTCAACGCAAAGCTGTGTACTCGGTCCACGGCCTCCTTCTGTAGGCTGGATAATCTCAGGTGCAGGACCTTCGTCTATGAAAGGCTCGTCATCAGTACCATCCACAGGTGCATCAAACTGAGATTCATCTTCAAATCTCCCATCAAACTGAGAGACCTCTTTAACTCTATGCTTCTGCAATTAGTACATCAACCGATTAGACAAACATCTAAGGGATGCAACCTGAACAAATGCCGTTTTACATATTTACCTTCTCATCTGGCACAGCACATGTCCCAGAGCTGAAACCCGTTTCCTGAAGCAAGCGCTTTTTCTCTCCTTCCCGTCCATCCATCTGCAACAAGTTAAATTTGAGTACAGAACCTTGCACAGCAATGCAAACTATTGATTGAAACAGCGGCAGCATCAATATAAATAATTAACTACATATGCCAGCACACATACAGTGTGAGCAAGATCTGCTTCTCCTGCTAAAGGATCATTATATGGTTCACCATGCTAAACCCGCCTAACATATGTGCGGTCCATCCCAAAAATGTGTAAATGATCTGCCACTACAGGGTGAGGCCTCTTCTCACCATTCATACATGTGCAGCGCGGGCAATACACGTCCAGGTTGTGACCATCATGAGCTCTAATAAACCCCATAAAGGGTTGAACACCATTTATATATGAAGGGGAACATAAGTGTCCATGCAGTTTCCAAGTTCTGTCCATCTGTTTAATTATGAGATACAGTGGTTGGTGATTAATTTAAGGCGAAGTAGGAAATGTATATCCATCGAGTACAAAACTATACTACATGATTATGCATTTCAGCAATCATGTCGAGTACAAAACAAAAAATGCCCATCGACATTTTAGCAAACAGATCGTGTACAAAACTCTGCCATGGCATTTCAGCAAATTAACGGATCGAGTGCAGAACTGACTCTATATGCCCACGCAAATGAACAAATTGATCGATGACAAATCGAGCGGAAAACTATAAAGTGCCAATTAGTTCGAGCATACTGACGAATTTTTTTAGCAGCATCAAGAAAATATAAATCGTTAGGCTGTCTTGCCCGATACATGATTGAGCTAGAGATAGCAGCCCTACCGTGGATCAACTTGACCGCCGGTGCGTCTCGAGAAGAACGACGGGGAGGGGAAGCTTCTTCTTCGCACGGACGGGACGGGGAGGGGAAGCTCTTCGCACGGACGGGGATAAGTTGTGTACGGGTGGGTGGGGGGTCATGCGGCCGGGCCGCCGGGGTGATAATTAAGGTTGGTAGGTGGCGTTTAATGGAGTTGCGTGTGTAATTTGCCGTGCACAAGGTTGAGGAATAGGCGGTTCCCTTTGCCGCGCGCACAATTCAAACTATCCCGCCCATGTAGTTTAAATTCGCCATATTTTCGTTAAATCGACATAAAGTCATGTGAGTGGGGGAAAATTAGCAAAGTTGCTTGAAAAATAGTAAAACTCTGGAATTATCCTTTAAATATGCTCTACTTCGTGTGAAAATCGGGGTGTGGAAGCATGTTGAGCTGTTTTATTTGTACTTTCTTCATTAAAACTCCCATTTTATGCACTTTGGATGGAAAGAAATCATTTGTACATAAATTTTGACAACGCCATTTGCAAACACTAATTGTTTACATGCCAAGATGCACCCATCCACCAAATATATATGTGGCAAAAGTTTATCACAATCTAGCAGATATGCATAATTAGTGAGGGACCCCTTTTGATTTTGTGCAATTTCCACTAATTAGGTAGAGATCGAGAAGGGTTAATTAATTAGGCCATGTTAGGGGTTATGTGTTTTAATAGGTTGTGTGGATTCAAATACAACTTCTTTATTTGTGTGCTATGATTAATCAAAACTAGATCGATCGACTGCGCACACATTATTAGAGGCGCATGCCTTTGCGCACAAAGTGCATGTGTGTGTTGTTGGCCACCAACGAGAGAGAGAGAGAGAGAGAGAGAGAGAGAGAGAGATAGAGGTAGAGAGAGCTACATACGAGAGAGCGATTGAAATCCCCAAATTAAACACATATATATGCATGGCACATTTAATTTAATTAGAGGACCGCGAGGCACCCCTGGCCTGCTTGATGCATAATTAAGTGTCATTGGCCTATATATATAGGGTTTAATTAGGGTTTAGGGTTTAGGGTTAGGAGGTTAGGGTTTAGGGTTTAATGTTTATGGTGTTTAGGGTTTAGGGATTAGGGATTAGGGTTTATTTAGGGTTTAAGGTTTAGGGATCATCGATCGAGTGCGCACACACACATTATTAGAGGCACACGCGCCTTTGCGCATAAAGTGCATGCGTATATGTGTGTGTTTTTTGGCCACCAACGACATATAGATGATCGAGAGAGAGAGATTGAAATCCCCCAAGAATATGTTCAAATATATATTAAAATATATGCACGAATTAATGCATGCATGGTAGGCCATGCATGCACACTAATTATATATATATTATGAGGAAACTTAATCAAATGTGTTTTCATTCGAGAGAACTTGTCAAAATTCAAGTTAATTAATTTATCATCGATAATTATATAATTAATTAATGAATCTCAGGGAGATGTTATACAACATATGATCGATATATAGGCCATGTATATATTAATTGGTTTTAATCTACCGTTTTTGCTAGCTAGCTGCATGCTATATATAGAGCATGTTTTTATTAGATCGGGTTATAGCTAGTATAGTTTAGGGTTATGTGTTTTAATTAACTAGGGTTTGATTAGCTAGGGGTTAGTTATATATATATGGTTTAGGGTTAATGCATGTCACATTTAATTTAACTAGAGGACCGCGAGGCACCCCTGGCCTGCTTGATGCACAATTAAGTGTCGTTGGCCTATATATATAGGGTTTAATTAGGGTTTAGGGTTAGCTAGCTGGGTTTAGGGTTTAGTGTTTTGGGTGTTTAGCTAGGGTCTAGGGTTTAGGGTTTAGTGTTTACTGTGTTTAGAGGGTCTAGGGTTTAGTGTTTAGGGTGTTTAGGGTCTAGGGTTTAGGGTCTAGTGTTTAGGGTCTATGGTTTAGGGTTTAATTAGTGTTTAGGGTGTTTAGGGTTTAGGGTTTAGTGTTTACGGTGTTTAGGGTCTAGGGTTTAGGGTTTAGTGTTTAGGGTCTAGGGTTTAGGGTTTAATTAGTGTTTAGGGTGTTTATAGGGTTTAGGGTTTAGGGTTTAGGGTTTAGGGTTTAGGGTTTAGGGTTTATGGTTTAGGGTTTACGGTGTTTAGGGTCTAGGGTTTAGGGTTTAGTACGTGTTTAGGGTGTTTAGGGTCTAGGGTTTAGTGTGTTTAGGGTGTTTAGGGTTTAGGGGATTAGGGATTAGGGTTTTAGGGTTGTTTAAGGTTTAGGGATCATCGATCGAGTGCGCACACACACATTATTAGAGGCACACGCGCCTTTGCGCATAAAGTGCATGCGTATATGTGTGTGTTTTTTGGCCACCAACGACATATAGATGATCGAGAGAGAGAGATTGAAATCCCCCAAGAATATGTTCAAATATATATTAAAATATATGCACGAATTAATGCATGCATGGTAGGCCATGCATGCACACTAATTATATATATATTATGAGGAAACTTAATCAAATGTGTTTTCATTCGAGAGAACTTGTCAAAATTCAAGTTAATTAATTTATCATCGATAATTATATAATTAATTAATGAATCTCAGGGAGATGTTATACAACATATGATCGATATATAGGCCATGTATATATTAATTGGTTTTAATCTACCGTTTTTGCTAGCTAGCTGCATGCTATATATAGAGCATGTTTTTATTAGATCGGGTTATAGCTAGTATAGTTTAGGGTTATGTGTTTTAATTAACTAGGGTTTGATTAGCTAGGGGTTAGTTATATATATATGGTTTAGGGTTAATGCATGTCACATTTAATTTAACTAGAGGACCGCGAGGCACCCCTGGCCTGCTTGATGCACAATTAAGTGTCGTTGGCCTATATATATAGGGTTTAATTAGGGTTTAGGGTTAGCTAGCTGGGTTTAGGGTTTAGTGTTTTGGGTGTTTAGCTAGGGTCTAGGGTTTAGGGTTTAGTGTTTACTGTGTTTAGAGGGTCTAGGGTTTAGTGTTTAGGGTGTTTAGGGTCTAGGGTTTAGGGTCTAGTGTTTAGGGTCTATGGTTTAGGGTTTAATTAGTGTTTAGGGTGTTTAGGGTTTAGGGTTTAGTGTTTACGGTGTTTAGGGTCTAGGGTTTAGGGTTTAGTGTTTAGGGTCTAGGGTTTAGGTTTTAATTAGTGTTTAGGGTGTTTATAGGGTTTAGGGTTTAGTGTTTAGGGTTTAGGGTTTTAGGGTTTAGGGTTTAGGGTTTAGGGTTTAGGGTTTATGGTTTAGGGTTTACGGTGTTTAGGGTCTAGGGTTTAGGGTTTAGTGTTTAGGGTGTTTAGGGTCTAGGGTTTAGTGTGTTTAGGGTGTTTAGGGTTTAGGGGATTAGGGATTAGGGTTTTAGGGTTGTTTAAGGTTTAGGGATCATCGATCGAGTGCGCACACACATTATTAGAGGCACCCGCGCCTTTACGCATCAAGTGCATGCGTATATATGTGTGTTTTTTGGGCCACCAACGATATATAGATGATCGAGAGAGAGAGAGATTGAAATCCCCAAGAATATGTTCAAATATACATTAAAATATATGCACGAATGCATTGTAGGCCATGCATGCACACTAATTATATATATATTATGAGGCAACTTAATCAAATGTGTTTTCATTCGAGAGAACTTGTCAAAGTTCAAGTTAATTAATTTATCACGATAATTATATAATTAATTAATGATTCTCAGGGATATGTTATACAACATGATCGATATAGGCCATGTATATTTTAATTGGTGTTAATCTACGGTTTGCTAGCTAGCTAGCTGCTATATATAGAGCATGTTTTTATTAGATCGGGTTATAGCTAGCTAGTATAGTTTAGGGTTATGTGTGTTAATTAAGTAGGGTTGATTAGCTAGGGTTAGTTACATATATATGGTTTAGGGTTAATGCATGGCACATTTAATTTTATTAGAGGATCACGAGGCACCCATGACCCACTCGATCGATGCACAATTAAGTGTCGTTGGCCTATACATAGGGTTTAATTGGGGTTTAGGATTAGCTAGGGTTTAGGGTTAGGGTTAGGGTACGTTTAGGGTCTAGGGTTTAGGGTTTAGTGTTTAGGGTTTAGGGATTAGGGATTTAAGGTTTTAGGGTTGTTTAAGGTTTAGGGATCATCGATCGAGTGCGCACACACATTATTAGAGGCACCCGCGCCTTTACGCATAAATTGCATGCATATATATGTGTGTTTTTTGGGCCACCAACGATATATAGATGATCGAGAGAGAGAGATCGATTGAAATCCCCAAGAATATGTTCAAATATACATTAAAATATATGCACGAATGCATTGTAGGCCATGCATGCACACTAATTATATATATATTATGAGGCAACTTAATCAAATGTGTTTTCATTCGAGAGAACTTGTCAAAGTTCAAGTTAATTAATTTATCACGATAATTATATAATTAATTAATGAATCTCAGGGATATGTTATGCAACATGATCGATATAGGCCATGTATATTTTAATTGGTGTTAATCTACGGTTTGCTAGCTAGCTGCTATATATAGAGCATGTTTTTATTAGATCGGGTTATAGCAGCTAGCTAGTATAGTTTAGGGTTATGTGTTTTAATTAAGTAGGGTTGATTAGCTAGGGTTAGTTACATATATATGGTTTAGGGTTAATGCACGGCACATTTAATTTTATTAGAGGATCACGAGGCACCCATGACCCGCTCGATCGATGCACAATTAAGTGTCGTTGGCCTATACAGAGGGTTTAATTGGGGTTTAGGATTAGCTAGGGTTTAGGGTTAGGGTTAGGGTTAGGGTTAGGGTATGTTTAGGGTCTAGGGTTTAGGGTTTAGTGTTTAGGGTGTTTAGGGTTTAGGGATTAGGGATTTTAAGGTTTTAGGGTTGTTTAAGGTTTAGGGATCATCGATCGAGTGCGCACACACATTATATTATTAGAGGCACCCGCGCCTTTACGCATAAATTGCATGCATATATATGTGTGTTTTTTGGGCCACCAACGATATATAGATGATCGAGAGAGAGAGATTGAAATCCCCAAGAATATGTTCAAATATACATTAAAATATATGCACGAATGCATTGTAGGCCATGCATGCACACTAATTATATATATATATATTATGAGGCAACTTAATCAAATGTGTTTTCATTCGAGAGAACTTGTCAAAGTTCAAGTTAATTAATTTATCACGATAATTATATAATTAATTAATGAATCTCAGGGATATGTTATACAACATGATCGATATAGGCCATGTATATTTTAATTGGTGTTAATCTACGGTTTGCTAGCTAGCTGCTATATATAGAGCATGTTTTTATTAGATCGGGTTATATCTAGTATAGTTTAGGGTTATGTGTTTTAATTAAGTAGGGTTGATTAGCTAGGGTTAGTTACATATATATGGTTTATGGTTAATGCATGGCACATTTAATTTTATTAGAGGATCGCGAGGCACCCATGACCCGCTCGATCGATGCACAATTAAGTGTCGTTGGCCTATACATAGGGTTTAATTGGGGTTTAGGATTAGCTAGGGTTTAGGGTTAGGGTTAGGGTTAGGGTTAGGGTTAGGGTACGTTTAGGGTCTAGGGTTTAGGGTTTAGTGTTTAGGGTGTTTAGGGTTTAGGGATTAGGGATTTAGGGGTTTTAGGGTTGTTTAAGGTTTAGGGATCATCGATCGAGTGCGCACACACATTATTAGAGGCACCCGCGCCTTTACGCATAAATTGCATGCATATATATATGTGTGTTTTTTGGCCACCAACGATATATAGATGATCGAGAGAGAGATTGAAATCCCCAAGAATATGTTCAAATATACATTAAAATATATGCACGAATGCATGGTAGGCCATGCATGCACACTAATATATATATATATTATGAGGCAACTTAATCAAATGTGTTTTCATTCGAGAGAACTTGTCAAAATTAAAGTTAATTAATTTATCACGATAATTATATAATTAATTAATGAATCTCAGGGATATGTTATACAACATGATCGATATAGGCCATGTATATATTAATTGGTGTTAATCTACGGTTTGCTAGCTAGCTGCTATATATAGAGCATGTTTTTATTAGATCGGGTTATAGCTAGTATAGTTTAGGGTTATGTGTTTTCATTAAGTAGGGTTGATTAGCTATGGTTAGTTACATATATATGGTTTAGGGTTAATGCATGGCACATTTAATTTAATTAGAGGACCGCGAGGCACCCCTGGCCTGCTTGATGCACAATTAAGTGTCGTTGGCCTATATATAGGGTTTAATTAGGGTTTAGGGTTAGGGTTAGGGTTTAGGGTCTAGGGTTTAGTGTTTAGGGTGTTTAGGGTTTAGGGATTAGGGATTAGGGTTTCAGGGTTGTATAAGGTTTAGGGATCATCGATCGAGTGCGCACACACATTATTAGAGGCACCCGCGCCTTTGCGCATAAAGTGCATGCGTATAGTTTAGGGTTATTTGTTTTAATTAAGTAGGGTTTGATCAGCTAGGGTTAGTTACATATATATGGTTTAGGGTTAATGCATGGCACATTACATATAGTTTAAATCTCAAGAATGTTTATACATGATAGGCCATATGTGCAAAGGAATTTTTTTCCTCGTGAACTTGTCAAAATTCAAGTTTATCAGTGCCAATGGAAACTAGTCCAAAAAATTACATAGAGGACCAAAAGTACTAGACAATAACTAATAGAACCTGCAACTTTACAAAAAGGACCCCAAAACATATAGAAGAAAATCAATCGAGTCCTTCTCGACCGCACATCAGATCTCTGCTCCGCATCCTTTCCAGCAACTCCGTCGCCGGGGACGCACCACTTGGGACGGTGTCGCCGGTAGTCGCCAGGACGAAGGAGAAGAAGGGCCTCAGCAACGGCATATTGGCTCTGAGAAGGGTCGCTGAAAGTCCAAGATGTGCACGGGCAAGACGGATGACGCCGTCGTATGCCCCGAGCTTGTGAACTTTAGCAGCTTGACTTCCCCATTGGCCAGATCTGAAGCACTGACCAAAGCAAGCCTCACCGTTAGCGCCATCACATTGATGGCACCAGATCGGGGTTTGGCCGGCAAGATCCGCCAGATTCACCATAGGCCAGATCTGAAGCCGATGACGAGATCCCCGACTCCATTGCGCCATTCTGCTCATGGGAAACACTGGATCTAAGCTTACAACAACACTAACTCCCTCGGATCCAAATTAGCTGACTCAACTTTGCTTATCTAAATATGGATGTATCCACACATGTTTTTACTCTAGATACATACACGTCTAAGGAAAGTTGAATCAATTAATTTAGTTCGGAGGGTGTACAATATACAGAGAGAAGTCGGCCTCGTCTCCGGCCGGCGAGGCCGCCGGAGAGAAGGGGGAGAGGAGCCGGGGGAGTGGGAGAGACTCGAGAGAGAAAGAGAAGAGGAAGAAATGAGAGCTCCCTGGGGAAGAACATTATTTTTGTCGTTCTGCTCTACGTAGCTTGAAACTGAAAATTTCGGCCACGCGCCAAATCATCCCGCCGCATCCATTCGAAAATCCCGTGACCAGTTTTACCCTTTTAACCCTGGTCCGGAAGCTACAACCCACCGACCATGGAGGGCTCATTCGGTAACAATGAAATATCTTGCCTAGATCCCGAACCCTCCCCACAGGCCCACACCCACCCACCAACCATTCGCCCCATTAGCTCAAAAATACTCTCACACGCCAAAGCTCTGACTCTCTACAGTACTAGATCTGCTTCGCCGCCGGCATACTCCTCCACAGCGTAGCCTTGATCGTGTTGGCTGTCCACCCACCTGATCCGCTCCCCCGCCGCCCTCGTCACCGACGGATCTGCTTCACCGCCGACCTCGCCACCGACGGATCTGCTTCACCGCCGACCTCGCCACCGACGGATCTGCTTCACCGCCGACCTCGCCACCGACTACCTCGCCGCAGCGGCTGTATCAACTTCACCGAATACCTTGCCAGCCAACCAGATCTGCTTCACTAACGCCCGCTTCTACTGAAACATGGTCGATTCATCGTCTCCCGCGTTCGCCGCCGCTGGAATGCAAGTTGCCGCCCCCGTCCACCCCGCCGCAGCTTGGTTAGTACGCTGGCCCGTTAGATCGCGGTGTTTCTTTAGCCATGTTTTGTGTAGTTATTTGCAGATCTCATATGCCGTTAACTTTCTTGATGTGTTGCTTCGCATGAAGTTTGTTTAAATGTTGTACAGTACAAAAGCATTATCCGGTCGCTACCATCCTGTTCATTCTACTGACACCTGTGTGCATCCACATATTTATAGCCTTGTACCCATTCATTTGCTGCCAACTGTTTTTGTACTGCATGCTATTGTCGCACTGCTTTTATAGTCGTGCTATGGGCATTTCCAATCTGCTTGTTCTTATACCACGTCATTAGCTCACCGCTAGCTGTTTTCTCGTGTCTGCTATTCTCACACTGCTTTTATAATCATGCTATGTGCATTTCCAATCTGCTTGCTCTTATACCTCGTCTTTAGCTTATATAGTTATTGCTGCGTGCATGTCTGGTCTTTGTATTATCGTAGACTGACTTGTCAATGTTATTTTTCCTTGGGATTGATCATGCGAACCACTTATTAGAACATCCAACATTAACAGCGGGGACGCTAGGTAAGGTTGGAATCTGAGTTCGTGGTTGGTAATTTTGGCAGTTTACTTCCGTTATTATCTATAACCTATATGCATTGTTCCTTATGCAAGAGATTAACACTTGGAACCCTGCCATAGCAATGCCATTCATGCTTTACTATGTTTCTGCCTATTTGATATGCTTGTCTTGGAGAAACTTCGAGGGTGATTTGAACCTGACATTTGGTCATTCTTAATGCCAGTTTACTTTATGTGTAAAACCTTGGCATTACCCTACTCTAAATCTGAATGTCTGAAATTCGTATCTCATGCAAAGCAACATCTAGTTGGTTTTAATTTGATATCTGGTAACTATTGGCTTATTCATTTGGCAGCTCAAGTTTTTTGTTATTTGAAACCAGCTGACTTGGTCTTAAATGTGATATCTAAACACAGATTAAGGACAATGGAGCAGGAGGATTAGCATTTCACTTGATGGCTGAACCTAAAATGATAGGCATGTTGACCACGACTAGTGCACGCAAGAGAAGGACCTGCAGTGAGCCAGTATGTGCTTAGTACATGCATCTTATCTTATCTTGTGCTTATTTCTGCTACATGCTGTTATCTGATCTCTACATTGCGTAATACATGTTTGAATAGTTAATTGTTGTAACTATGTTTACAATGTTACCAGAATGCTGTTTTAATGAAGCAGTCATCATTAGAAGATAGTCGCCAAAAAAGGATCTGTAGCGACCCTGTGCAACATTATGATGTAAGTTTGTGCTTAGTACAAGTTCCATACATGTCTTATTTATGCAACTTGTTATTATCTTATATCTACATTGCATAATAAATGTTTGCATAGTTCATCGTTTAACTCTTTTTGCATTATTATCAGAATGCAGTTGTGATGAAGCAATCTTCATTACCAGTGAGGCCCACAAAAAGTTCTGATCTTTCTTCTGATGCATCTTCTCATAGCCGTCAACCTAGACCATTTCTTTCATCAGACAGTAAATATCTCAAGGCTGTACTTTATAAAAGACATGGTATTGCTGCTTTAAGATCTGTAGCTGATATGTTGACAAAGAGTACACAAGATTCAATCAAGGCGATTGCCAAATGTCAACCTGTTATTGATGATGCTAATAGAAGTCCTCAATGATTCTATGTAATTTTTTTATTTGGGCACATTAATTGCCTTGTAATTTTCCTATTTGTTTTATTTGTGTATGTAATTGTGTGTATCATTGAAATCAGATTTTAGGCTCATGAAATTTAATGCAAGTTGACTAGTCAAACAAGTAGGGCCCTACAACAGATTGGGCCGGCCCACTTACAGTAGTGTGGGACCCACTTTCATTTTGGGCCGGCCCACTTCTTTAGTAGGCCGGCCCGGTTACACGATAATGGGCTCCACATGCTTATTGGGCCGGCCCACTTGCTCTATGGTGGTCCCACATGGTAAATGGGCCGGCCCTTTAATAGGAAGGTGGGACCCACCTGTGTTTTGACCCGGCCCACTATCTTGTTGGGCCGGCCCACTTTCTAGATGGTGGACCCCACATACCAAATGGGCCGGCCCACTTTCTATATGGTGGACCCCACACACCAAATGGGCCGGCCCTTTAATAGGATGGTGGGACCCACCTGTGTTTTGGCCCGGCCCACTATCTCGTTGGGCCGGCCCACTTTCTACATGGTGGACCCCACATACCAAATGGGCCGGCCCATTAACAGGAATGTGGGACCCACATGTGTTTTTGGCCCGGCCCACTATCTTGGTGGGCCAGCCCACTTGCTATATTGTGGACCCCACATACTAAATGGGCCGGCCCTTTAACAGGAAGATGGGTCCCACCTGTGTTTTCCGGCCCACTATCTTGTTGGGCCGGCCCACTTGATATATGGTGGACCCCACACACTAAATGGGCCGGCCCTTTAACAGGAAAGTGGGACCCACCTGTGTTTTTGGCCCGGCCCACTAGCTTGTTGGGCCGGCCCACTTGCTATACGGTGGACCCCACACACTAAATGGGCCGGCCTTTTAACAGGAAAGTGGGACCCACCTGTGTTTTTGGCCCGGCCCACTTGCTTCTTGGGCCGGCCCAGTTGCTGTAAGGTGGACCCCACATGTTAAATGGGCCGGCCCATTTAACTTTTGACCAGTCAACATTAGAGGTTAGGCCCGGCCCACGTAACTAATGGACCGGCCCAGCTATATAGTTGACCGGTCAAACTATGTCATCTGGCCCGGCCCGCTTAAGACGTGGCAGGCCTCGTGTGGGCCTACCATCTACCACGGGGTTTCAGCCGGTTAACGCCGTTAACTGCCAGTTAACGGCGTCTGCCACGTGTCAGTTTGCATGACGTCAGCAGTCAACGGGCTCCCGAAAACACTTCCGCAACGGTCCGATTTTCCGTGGCGGAAGGGCGCCCAAGCGCGACGGACCGAAAAAATCGTCGTTGGACTTTGCCTGACGCAGTTTCCACAACGGAACCCATATCGTCGGGTTAGGCCCATAGGCGACGAAAAATACCCCTTAGCGGACGATTTTGAGACGTTGTCTATCAGAACTTTTCTTGTAGTGTTAGTTCTTCTAAAGTACTCAAGGATATTCTTACTGTCGTCCAATGATCATCATATGAATCATTCTGGTATATGCTCATAACACTTTATAGCACATGACATCTGATTGTGTACATATTATTCGTGATCTATAATCACTCATGTGTTTTTACTCATTGAGTGTCAGATACATTCAAGTCTTGTTAAAACTTAACATGACAAGAACATTTTCTTAATATTTATATATTGAACTACTTCAATATCCATTCTATGTACTTTGACTTAAACTTATTATGTGTTTCAATCTATCTTCATAGATCTTGACACTAAATATGTTTCAGTCCATATCCTTTCATTGAAATTAATTCTCAATGAAACCTTTTTAATCAATTATATAATTACACTATTTATAATCAACGATATGTCAGCTACATAAAGTATTACAAATATGTCTCAGCGCTCCCACTTAATTTCTTGCAAATGCAAGCACCTTCATCGTTTCTGATGAAATCAAAACTCTTTGACTATTTCATCCGGTGAAGATTCCAACTCCGCGATACTCACTTCATCCAATTGAAGTTTGTATACCTATCTAGTATTCCACGGACTAGCAAAACAATTGGTTGTATCTTGTATACACCTTTAATACACACTTCTGTTAAGTAATGTATTTTGCCATCCTACTATCATATCTCATGAAAGAAATATGTAGCGATTACTAGAATAATCCACATAGACTATAAGCATTACTACGGAAGATCTAATCTTATCGTAGTCAACTCTTTGAACTTTGTCGTAAACAACTTTTCGACAAGTCGAGCTTATTCAAGGATATTCCATCCAAGTTCATCAATTTTATAGATCCATTTACTTTCAAAAAGTATTCATCTATCTTGGATTTCATGGCGTATAGCCATTTTAACGGAGTCAGGGCCCATCATAACTTCTTTGTTTGTAGTTGGTTTATCATTGTTCAAAAACAATCCTTTGTTCACAAATCATTTATTTGATCACAAAGTAAATCATACCTACAAGGTTCAATAAGTACTTTGATCTCCATGACTATAACATTTTGTAGACATGGGAGCCATGATCGTCGTGGCCGCTTCCGGAACTAATTCCGATGCTACGCTACTCTGATCATTATGCTCAGGTTCATAAACTTTATCAAGTTCTATTGTCCTCCCACTCAAATACTTCGCTAAAAACAATTTCTTGGAAATAAGTAAGAAACATCGACAAACACTTTTGTCTTTGTCTCCATAGTGGAAAGAATTCCCAATTAATTCTTTGGGATAACCAACAAAGACATACATCCGATTTTGGTTGTAAACTTTATTTACCTTATGCTAAAGAAAAGACTATTAGGGTTTATACCCATACCATAACTTGTATGGTGTCATTTCAACGGATCATGATGATGCTCTATTCAGTGTAAAAGCGGTAGTCACTAAAGCATAATCCACAAAAATATAATGGCGTCATAATATTTTATCTCATCATTAATCCAACAAGGTTTGGATACATATCTTGGATACTATATCATCATTATGATACTCCAAGAAATGTGAGTTGTAGAACAATTTCATAACTCTCTTAGATGTTCGCTAAAACTCGTAATTCAAATATTTCACCATGATCCAATCATAGATATTTGACTTTTCTATTACGATGATTTCCACTTCATGCTGAAATTTATTTGAATCCATTCAAATGTTTCAAACTTCTTCCTTATTGAATATATCCACATATATATACTCAATTCATTGTTGAAAGTTTTCATGAAGTAGAAGAATCTCCCGCACACAACTATGCCCAGTGAACCACATACATCATCATGTATTTTTCCACTAAGTTAGTTGCCCGTTCAACTCTTGGCCTATGAACGGTATTTTAATCATTCTCTTTAGAAAAGATTTGCAAGCGTCAAATGATTCAAAAATCAAGTGACTCCAAAAATCCATTTGCATGGAGTTCCTTCATGCGTTCCTTTCTAACATGACCTAAATGGCGGTTCCACAAATAAGTGGAATTCAAATCATTTGCCTTATGGCATTTTAGCGTCAGTGTTATGTATGTGTGTTTTCACCATTAAGATTTATAATAACTTATCCATCGTACATGGAGTAATGTCATAATTTGAACAACTCATTGTTTTCATTTGACCAGAGCAAAATAACAATTATTAAGTTCTTTATTATAAATTCTAAGGGCTAGATAGGATGCCAACGATGAACATAATAACACTTTATTTTTGTTCCAGACGTGCATTCCTATCATATTCCTTGTCAGTCACTTAGGCCATTGTATTCTTGTATTGCGTTGTTTTGTATGACATTTCATACCAACCAATATGGTACTAATACCCAAGAATTTCATTGTGTGACCAAACTAGGAATACAACCATAACATGTATATCATGTATATACACCTGAGCTAGACTTTCTAGTCTTCTCTTTTCTTTCTGCCAAAATATCTTTTGTAGTTTCTCTTTTAGCTTTCCTCATTATTCAGAAAATACTTCACCTTCAATAACTTCTAGGTTTGTTGGTCAAATACCAATAACCTTGAGGTTCTTACTTTGAAGTTGATCATCACATGACAAGTGTTCAGATTTCACTATTAGTAACTTTGTAATATGATGAACAATTTCACTCATAATTTTATCCATTATATCATGACGACTTTCCGAGACCATGTCTGTACATGCTAGGCTCGTAAAGTTTTAACCTTAGTACATGTGCAAATCTGGCTTGCACCCGTTGTATGCACACGTAGAATCTATCACACCCGATCATCACGTGATGCTTCGAAACGACGAGTCTTAGCAACGGTGCATACTAAGGACGATAACTTCATGGATATGCGAATATTATTAGTGCCCCAATAGTTGGAGGATTGTGACGCCTGGCGTCTTCAACCTTCATACATTCCCATAAAACTTATGAGTTTATGTAGTCTCACCAAATTTATATTCTATCATCTTGCAATAAGGTCTTAGATATCACATATATCTCATACCTTGATTATTTCTGAAAACTAAATTTTCAGCTCCTTACTTTTCAAACAGATTTGAACTTCAAGTTTCACGGAGACAAGATAACTTTAGGTACTAATTGAAACCATAGTTCTTTGAATCAACAATGTGAGGTTTACTAAAAGTTTGCAATAGGACTTAATCAATTCTTGATTCTTTAACAATACGGTACCAATCCGTAAAGTTTCTTATCAGATTTTAACAGTATTTCTATCTCAATAATAAGACTAGCGCATGGTAGAAAAACGGATGCCAATACTACAAAATTAATTCAAAATACTACTCAGACTATGTTTATGATAATTAGTTCATGTTTTAATCTAATTACTAATGAACTCCCACTTAATACAACATCCCTCATAGTTGTTAAGTTGTACACGATCCAAATCCACTACACCAAAACCGATCATCACGTGAGATGATGTAGCTTCAATGGTGAACATCAACATGTTGATCATATCATCCATATGACTCGTGTTCAACCTTTCGGTTTCCGTTGTCCCGAGGCCATGTCTGTACATGCTAGGCTCGTCAAGCAAACCCAAGTATTCCGCGTGTGCAACATGGCTTACACCCGTTGTATGTGAACGTTGAATCTATCACATCCGATCATCACGAGATGCTTCGAAACGACGAATGTACAACGGTGCATACGAGGGGAGAACACTTTATTATCTTGATATTAATGTGAGGGATCATCTTATAATGCTACCATCGCGATCTAAGCAAAATAAGATGCATAAAGGATTAACATCACATGCAGTTCATATGTGATATGATATGGCCCTTTTGTCTTTGCGCCTTCGATCTTCATCTCCAAAGCACGGACATGATCTCCATCATCAACGGGCATGATCTCCATCATCATCGGCGTAGCGTCAAGGTCCATGGCGCCGTCTTCATGGTTGTTCACCTCATGTAGCAACTATTACAACTACTTTGAAATACTACTCAACATGAAATTTAAAGACAACCATAAGGCTCCTGCCGGTTGCCACAATACAATAATGATCATCTCATACATAGTCATCATCACATTATGGCCATATCACATCACCAAACCCTGCAAAAACAAGTTAGACGTTCTCTAATTTGGTTTGCATATTTTACGTGGTTTAGGGTTTTCGAGCAAGATCCAATCTACCTACGAACATCAACCACAACGGTGATACTAGTGTTGTCAATAGAAGAGTAAATTGAATCTTCACTATAGTAGGAGAGACAGACACCCGCAAAGCCACTTATGCAATACAAGTTGCATGTCAAGCGTGGAGCAAATCTCATGAACGCGGTCATGTAAAGTTAGCCCGAGCCGCTTCATCCCACTATGCCACAAAGATGCAAAGTACTCAAGCTAAAGATAACATAAGCATCAACGCCCACAAAACCATTGTGTTCTACTCGTGCAACCATCTATGCATAGACATGGCTCTGATACCACTGTAGGATAACGTAGCATAGAAAACAAAAATTTTCCTACGGCGAACACGCAATCCAAGCCAAGATGCAATCTAGAAGACGGTAGCAACGAGGGGATTATCGAGACTCACCCTTGAAGAGATTCCAAAGCCTACAAGAGGAGGCTCTTGTTGCTGCGGTAGACGTTCACTTGCCGCTTGCAAAAGCGCGTAGAAGATCTTGATCACGATCGGTTCCGGCGCCACGAACGGGCAGCACCTCCGTACTCGGTCACACGTTCGGTTGTTGATGAAGACGACGTCCACCTCCCCGTTCCAGCGGGCAGCGGAAGTAGTAGCTCCTCTTGAATCCGACAGCACGACGGCGTGGTGTCGGTGGTGGTGGAGAAATCCGGCGGAGCTTCGCTAAGCGTGCGGGATGTGGTGGAGGAGAGAGGGCCGCTAGGGTTTGGGGAGAGAGGGGGTTGGGCGCCGGCCCTCTAAGGGGTGCGGCCAAGGCTGAGGCTTGAAGTGGCCAGCCCCCTCTCTATGCCCCTCATTATATAGGTGGAAGCCCCAAGAGTTCTAGTCCAAGTCTTCGAATAAGACCCCAACACTAAAACCTCCCATATGTGGGAAACCTACTCAAGGAGGGAGTCCCACTCAAGGTGGGACTCCCACCTTTCCTTGAGGTGGGTTGGCCGGCCACCCTAGGGGAGTCCACCTTGGACTCCTCCCCTTTAGGGTTGGCTGGTCATGCAAGTGGAGTCTCTTCGGGACTCCACTTTCCAAAGTGCCATTCTTCCGGACTTTTCTAGAACCTTCTAGAACCTTCCATAAATGCACCGGATCATTTCCAAACTTGGAATATGACTTCCTATATATGAATCTTATTCTCCGGACCATTCCGGAACTCCTCGTGATGTCCGGGATCTCATCCGGGACTCCGAACAAATATTCGAACTCCATTCCATATTCAAGTTCTACCATTTCAACATCCAACTTTAAGTGTGTCACCCTACGGTTCGCGAACTATGCGGACATGGTTGAGTACTCACTCCGACCAATAACCAATAGCGGGATCTGGAGATCCATAATGGCTCCCACACATTCAACGATGACTTAGTGATCGAATGAACCATTCACATACGATACCAATTCCCTTTGTCACGCGATATTTTACTTGTCCGAGGTTTGATCATCGGTATCACTCTATACCTTGTTCAACCTCGTCTCCTGACAAGTACTCTTTACTCGTACCGTGGTATGTGGTCTCTTATGAACTTATTCATATGCTTGCAAGACATTAGACGACATTTCACCGAGAGGGCCCAGGAGTATATCTATCCGTCATCGGGATGGACAAATCCCACTATTGATCCATATGCCTCAACTCATACTTTCCGGATACTTAATCCCACCTTTTAACCACCCATTTACGCAGTGGCGTTTGATGTAATCAAAGTACCTTTCCAGTATAAGTGATTTACATGATCTCATGGTCATAAGGACTAGGTAACTATGTATCAAAAGCTTATAGCAAATAACTTAATAACGAGATCTTATGCTACGCTTAATTGGGTGTGTCCATTACATCATTCATATAATGATATAACATTGTTATTAATAACATCCAATGTTCATGATTATGAAACTAATCATCCATTAATCAACAAGCTAGTTTAAGAGGCATACTAGGGACTTCTTGTTGTCTACATAACACACATGTATCAATGTTTCGGTTAATACAATTATAGCATGGTATGTAAACATTATCATAAACACAAAGATATATTATAATAACCATTTTATTATTGCCTCTTGGGCATATCTCCAACAGTCTCCCACTTGCACTAGAGTCAATAATCTAGATTACATTGTAAGGTACCTAACACCCATGGCATTTTGGTCTCTCTAGAGTCTAGATATTTCGGGTAAAGTGTTTTGAACAACAAGGAAGGCAGTGTAGAGTCTTATAATGCTTACAATATGTTCTTGTGTAAGTTTTGCTGTACCCTTTTCATACTTGTGTTTGCTTCAAACAACCTTGCTAGCCCAAACCTTGTACTGAGAGGAAATGCTTCTCGTGCATCCAAACACCTTGAGCCAAAACCCATGCCATTTGTGTCCACCATATCTACCTACTATGTGGTATTTTTTCTGCCATTCCAAAGTAAATTACTTGAGTGCTACCTTTAAAATTTCATTCCTTTATCTTTGCAATATATAGCTCATGGGACAAATAGCTTAAAAACTATTGTGATGATGAATATGTAGTTATGTGTCTTAGTTCTTATAAGTTGCTTGTTGAGCGGTAACCATGTTTCTGGACGCCATCAACTATTACACCTTTGTTGGATATCATGTGAGATGTTATGCATGTTCGTCTTGTCCGAAGTAAGTGCGATTTCATGATCAAATGGTTTGAGTATGCATATGTTAGAGAAGAACATTGGGCCGCTAACTAAAGCCATGTATCATGGTGGAAGTTTCAGTTTGGACATACAACCTCAATCTCTTATGAGAATATTATTTGTTGTTGAATGCTTAAGCATTAAAAGAGGAGTCCATTATCTGTTGTCTATGTTGTCCCGGTATGGATGTCTAAGTTGAGAATAATCAAAAGCGAGAAATCCAATGCGTGCTTTCTCCTTAGACCTTTGTACAGGCGGCATAGAGGTACCCCTTTGTGACACTTGGTTGAAACATATGTTATGCAATGATAATCCGTGTTTTCCGAGCTGATTAGGACAAGGTGCGAGCACTATTAGTACTCTATGCATGAGACTTGCAACTTGTAGGAAGTATTATGCATAGCACATATGAATTATTACTACCGTTGACAAAATTGTTTCTATGTTTTCAAAACAAAAGCTCTAGCACAAAAATAGTAATCCATGCTTCCCTCTGCGAAGGGCCATTCTTTTACTTTATGTTGAGTCGGTTTACCCACTTCTTTCTATCTTAGAAACAAACACTTGTGTTAACTGTGTGCATTGATTATGTTTACTTATTGCACTTGTTATATTACTCTGTGTTGACAATTATCCATGGGATATACATGTTACAAGTTGAAAGCAATTGCTGAAACTTAATCATCCTTTGTGTTGCTTCAATGCATTCTACTTTGAATTTATTGCTTATGAGTTAGCTCTTATGCAAGTCTTATTGATGCTTGTCTTGAAAGTACTATTCATGAAAAGTTTTGCTATATGATTCATTTGTTTAGTCATTATCTTTGTTAGCAATCTTTTGCTTCAGATCACTCCATTCATCTCATATGCTTTACAATAATGTTGATCAAGATTATGTTGGTAGCATGTCACTTCAGAAATTATTTGTGTTATCGTTTACCTACTCGAGGACGAGTAGGAACTAAGCTTGGGGATGCTTGATACGTCTCAAACGTATCTATAATTTCTTATGTTCCATGCTACTTTTATGACAATACTTGAATGTTTTATACATACTTTATAGCATTATTATACATTTTCAGGCACTAACCTATTAACAAGATGCAGAGCGCCGTTGTGCATTTCTCTTGTTTTGGTTTAAAGTCTCAATGAAATATTTCCGGAAATTGGGCGAAATCAACGCCCAGGGTCCTATTTTTGCACGAGGCTTCCCGGAGACCGGGGAAAGGATGTGGGGCCACGAGGCGCCCAAACACGCTAGGGCGGCGCGGCTGCCCTGACCACGGCGGCCTGTTGTGTGGGGCCTCGCTGTGGCCTGACCCCACGCCTCCTGCCAGCCTTCGTGGCAGCGTGCAGAGAGCCACGATCGGAAAACCTTGGAAGGCCTTGCCGCCCGCCAATCTCATCTCGGGATTCGATACGCCTCACGACCTCTGCCGGAGGGAGGAAATCATCCTTAGGAGAGGCTCTACATCATCATGCCCGCCTCCGGTTGATGCGTGAGTAGTTCGTCCTTGGACTGTGGGTCCTGCTTGATTAGATGGTTGTCTTCTCCTCATGTGCTATCATTGTTAGATCTTGTGAGCTGCCTAACATGATCAAGATCATCTATGTGTAATGCTACATGTTGTGTTTGGTGGGAATCCGATGAATCTAGAATACTATGTTAAGTTGATTATCAATCTATCACATATATGTTGTTTATGTTCTTGCATGCTCTCCGTTGCTAGTAGAGGCTGTGGCCAAATTGATACTTGTAACTCCAAGGAGGAGTATTTATGCTCGATAGTAGGTTCATGCCTCCATTGAATATGGGACCGTGACAGTAGGTTCTAAGGTTGTGGATGTGTTCTGTTGCTACTAGAGATAAAACATCAATGCTTTGTCTAAGGATGTTTGTGTTGATTACATTACGCACCATACTTAATACCGTTATCTGTTGTTGCAACAATCTTTGGAGGGGTACGGATGCTAACCCGAAGAAGTGGATTATTTAGGCATAGATGCATGCCGGATAGCGGTCATGTACTTTTTCGTAATGCCCTGATTAAATCACATAGTAATCATCATTGGTATGTATTGAATCTTGATTTGTCAATTGCCCACCTTAATTTGTTCACCCAGCATGTTAGTTATCTTATTGGAGAGACACCACTAGTGAACTGTGGACCTCGGTCCATTCTTTTACATCTGAATACATTCTACTGCAATCGTTTTTATTGTTCTTTGCAAACAAACACCATCTTCCACTCGATACGCTTAATCCTTTGTTTTCAGCAAGCCGGTGAGATTGACAACCTCCCTCTGTTACGTTGGGACAAAGTATCTTGATTGTGTTGGCATGCAGGTTCACGTTAGCGCGGGTTTCCCATGGTGTTGCTGTGCTACACTCTCCACCAACAACCTTACGTGCTTCTTGGCTCTCTAGTTCGATAACCTTGGTTTCATACTAAGTTGCCTCTTTGTCGCATCATACCTTCCTCTTGGGGTTCCCAACGGGCGTGTACATCGTGTTTGCTGTGCTTTGTATCAGAACTTTTTAAGGCGCCGTTCTGCAAGTGCTTCTGAAAAGAAGAGATTGCACCAAGTTTCTAACTCCATCAATACAACGACGAGTTCTACCTAAGTATTTTAAAAAATTCTTCTAAAAACAAGATTAGTAGATATAAAATGGACCTAACTTTTCTAAAGTTTTAAGAAATAATTAGAACAGCAAGTGTGTTTCCAAGATCATCATCTTAATATTAAAACCAAGTAATAAATTTTACTCACGCAATTTCTACTTGAATACGAAACACCAATTACAAATCTTATTGCTCAGAAGGTAATCTTAAAGGTTACAAGAAAGAAAATTTGAATCTCATAATAAAGAAGAAAAAATTATGATCATTACTTTACTCTATTTAAAATATGATGCATGATTTAAAGTACAATCATGTTAACTTATTTAATAATTACTTGAGCAAGGTCATTACTTAAACCAACTCAAATAAATTTTAGCAGAATATATTTAAAATCACCTCAAATTGGATTGGATTCAAATAGGAATTTAAAAACTGAAAATAGAGAGAGGGAGGAGTTTACCTGGCAGGCCACCATAGCCCAGGAGTAGCCCAGCGCCATCACCACTTCAACGGCCCACCTTCAGCCCACCAAGCCAGCCACATACCGTTTCGCTTTAAAATTCGTGCGAAGAAAGACGTCGTGTTCTTCCTCTTCACGGAGATCGACAACGCACGGCGCCCGTCTCAGCCTTCGACAGACAAGGTCGGACGCGCGACCATCTCAAGGCCTTTAACATCTTCTCTGACGTCGAGTTTGTCCGAAACGAAGAGATTCACGCTTGAAACCTCTCGTCAAAACCACGATATCCCGGCCATTGCCGACGAGGAAATATCGATACAGACCCTAGCCTTGAGCTATAAATAGGAGATACGGAGCCACCGTGATCTCCTTCGTTCCTTCGACGCCCATCCATTTCCTCTCGGTCGCCCTCTATCTCTTGCGTTCTTCCTCACTTGTCAGCAGAGTCGAGGAAGAACTCGCGGTACAAGCCACCCCGGGCCAACCGAGCATTCGAGGAAGCCGCGCATCACCCACGAGCATCGGAGGAGCACATCATCAAGGGGAGCCGGGAGGTGGTACGGCGTTCCCTTTCACTCGGGTTCGCCGGAAAATGCTCGGTGCCATAAATCTCCGACCACCCCAAGCATCGGCAAGTTGTTCGTTAGCCTCCAGATTGACTGTCGCATCTCCAGCACCCTTTATTTCTTCCTAAAGCGCCTTCTATCGCCCGACTGATTAGTCGCTGGAGTTCACCGCCACGGTAGTGCTCGCCGGAGCTAGCTCCGGTGACCTTTTCGTAGCAGTGATGCGCGTAAATGTACACGTCCGTTGGGAACCCCAAGAGGAAGGTATGATGCGCACGGTATGAGATTTCCCTCGAGAAAGAAACCAGGTTTAATCGAATCGAGGAGAGACCCAAGAAGCACGTTGAAGGTTGATGGTGGCGAAATGTGATGCGACGCAACAACAGGGATTCCGGCGCCAATGGGACAACACAACCAAAGTACTTTGCCCCAACGAAGCAGTGAGGTTGTCAATCTCACCCGGCTGGCTGTAACAAAGGATTAACCGTATTGTGTGGAAGACGTGTTTGCAAGAAAACAGTAAAGCAAGTATTGCAGTAATTGTATGCGATATAAAGAATAGGACCGGGGTCCACAGTTCACAAGTGTCTCTCCCATAAAGATAAAAGCATGTTGGGTGAGCAAATTACGGTCGGGCAATTGAAAAAATAGAGAAGGGCATAACAATGCATATACATGGTATGATAAATATAGTGAGATTTAATTGGGCATTACGACAAAGTACATAGACATGTCCATTTGCATCTATGCTAAAGTCCACCTTGAGTTATCATCGAACCCCTTTCGAGTATTAAGTTGCAGAAGCAACGAGACAATTGCATTAAGTATGGTGCGTAATGTAATCGACAACTACATCCTTAGACATAGAATCAATGTTTTATCCCTAGTGGCAACAGCACATCACAACCTTAGAACTTTCTATCACTGTCCCAGGTGTCAATGAAGGCATGAACCCACTATCGAGCATAAATACTCCCTCTTGGAGTTAAGAGCAAAAACTTGGCCAGAGCCTCTACTAATAACGGAGAGCATGCAAGATCATAAACAACACATAAACAATAGATTGATAATCACCATAACATAGTATTCTCTATCCATCGGATCCCGACAAAAACAACATATAGTATTACGGATAGATGATCTTGATCATGTTAGGCAGCTCACAAGATCCAGCAATGAAGCACAATTAGAAGACGACCATCTAGCTACGGCTATCCACCAGTCCGGGGGTGAACTACTCACTCATCACTCCAGGAGCGACCATGGCGGTGTAAGTCTCACGGGGAGATGAATCCCTCTTTCCGGCAGGGTGCCGGGAGGCGATCCTCACCGAATCCCCAGAGATGGGATTCGCGGCGGCGGCGTCTGCTGGAAGTTTTTCCGTATCGTGGCTCTCGTCTTTGGGGGTTTAGCGACGGAGGCTGTTGTGGCGAAAGGGCAGCCTCGAAAAGGGGGTCGGTGGGGGCGGACACTAGGCGGCGCGGCTCGGGGGGCACAGGCCGCGCCGCCTGCATGTGTGGACCCCTACGTGGCCCTGCGACGGCTCTCGGGTGTTGCGGATTAGCCGGGCAAAATAGGAACACAGGCATTGATTTCGTCAAATTCCGAGAATATTTCCTTACTAGGATTTCTGAACCCAAAAACAGCAGAAAACAGCAAATGGCTCTTCGGCATCTTGTTAATAGGTTAGTTCAGAAAATGGTAAATACGACATATAATATGCATAAAACATGTAGGTATCATCAGTAAAGTAGCATGGAACATAAAAATTATAAATCACGTTGAGAAAAATGTCGACATCCCCAAGCTTAGGATTACCTTCATTCCGAGCAGAGTAAAGAAACGATAAGAAAGATAATTTCAGTGACATGCCATCATAATCTTGATCATGCTATTTGTAAACATATGTAATGAATGTAGATCAAAACAATGGCAATGACATGAGTAAACAAATGAATCAATCATAAAGCAAAGGCTTTTCATGAATAGTACTTCAAGACAAGCATCAATAAAGTCTTGCATAAGAGTTAACTCATAAAGCAATAAATCAAAGTAAGGGTGACATGAAGCAACACAAAGGAAGATTAAGTTTCAGCGGTTGCCTTCAACTTATAACATGTATGTCTCATGGATATTGTCAATATAAAGTAATATAACAAGTGCAATATGCAAGTATGTAGGAATCAATGCACAGTTCACACAAGTGTTTGCTTCTTGAGGTGGAGAGAGATAGGTGAACTGACTCAACAATAAAAGTAAAAGAAAGGTCCTTCAAAGAGGAAAGCATCGATTGTTGTATTTGTGCTAGAGCTTTTATTTTGAAAACATGAAACAATTTTGTCAACGGTAGTAATAAAGCATATGAGTTATGTAAATTATATCTTACAAGTTGCAAGCCTCATGCATAGTATACTAATAGTGCCCGCACCTTGTCCTACTTAGCTTGGACTACCGGATCTTCGCAATGCACATGTTTCAACCAAGTGTCACAAAGGGGTACCTCCATGCCGCCTGTACAAAGGTCTAAGGAGAAAGCTCGCATTTTGGATTTCTCACTTTTGATTATTCTCAACTTAGACATCCATACCGGGACAACATGGACAACAGATAATGGACTCCTCTTTAATGCATAAGCATGTAGCAACAATTATTATTCTCATATGAGATTGAGGATATGTGTCCAAAACAACTTCCACCATGATTCATGGCTTTGGTTAGCGGCCCAATGTTCTTCTCTATAAAATGCATGCTCCAACCATTAAGGTGATAGATCCTCTTACTTCAGACAAGACGGACATGCATAGCAACTCACATGATATTCAACAAAGAGTAGTTGATGGCGTCCCCAGAAGCATGGTTATCGCACAACAAGCAACTTAATAAAAGATAAAGTGCATAAGTACATATTCAATACTACGATAGTTTTTAAGGCTATTTTGTCCCATGAGCTATATATTGCAAAGGTGAATGATGGAATTTTAAAGGTAGCACTCAAGTAATTTACTTTGGAATGGCGGAGAAATACCATGTAGTAGGTAGGTATGGTGGACACAAATGGCATAGTGGTTGGCTCAAGGATTTTGGATGTATGAGAAGTATTCCCTCTCGATACAAGGTTTACTAGCAAAGGTTATTTGGCTTAAACTCAGGGGATGAACCGGTGCAGCAAACCTCACATAAAAAAGACATATTGTAAACATTATAAGACTCTACACCGTCTTCATGTTGTTCAAAAACTCAATACTAGATATTATCTAGTAGACCTTAGAGAGACCAAATATACAAAACCAGAATTTTAGCAAGCTGTATGTATTTCTTCATTAATGGGTACAAGGTACATGATCCAAGAGCTTAAACATGAGCACAACAATTGCAAAGTATCACATTATCCAAGACATTTTAGAATTACTACATGTAGCATTTTCCAATTCAAACCATATAACAATAGAAGAAACTTCGCCATGAACATTATGAGTAAAGCCCTAAGGACATATTTGTCCATATGCAACAGCGAAACGTGTCTCTCTCCCACAAAGTGAATGCTAGGATCCATTTTATTCCAACAAAACAAAAACAAAAACAAAAACAAGCCGACGCTCCAAGTAAAGAACATATGATGAATAAAAATATAGTTTCGGGGGAGGAACCTGATGATGTTGTCGATGAAGAAGGATGCCTTGGGCATCCCCAAGCATACGCTTGAGTCTTATTAAAATATGCAGGGGTGAACCACGGGGGCATCCCCAAGCTAGAGCTTTCACTTCCTCTTGATCGTAGTATATCATACTCCTCTCTTGATCCTTGAAAACTTCTCACACCAAACTTCAAGCAAACTCATTAGAGGTTTGTGCACAATTAATAATTCACATGTTGGAGGTAACACAGTCATTCTGCTTACTTCTGGACATTGCACAAGCCTCTTTGGACATTAATGGATCAAGAAATTCATCCAACATAGCAAATACGAAATACGAAATAAAAGGCAGAATCTGCCAAAAACAGAACATTCGTAAATACGAATTTTAAAATGGCACCAGACTTGCTCAAATGGAAAAAATCAAAACTAATGAAAGTTGCGTACATATCTAAGGATCACGCTCGTAAATTGGCAGATTTTTTCGAATTTTCTACAGAGACTTGTGCCCAGATTCGTGACAGACAGCAATGCTGTTTCTGCGCAGCGATCCCAAATATAACATCAACTTTAACATAGAAACTTTACTTGGCACAAAAACATGATAAGGAGAGGTTGCTACAGTAGTAAACAACTTCCAAGACTCAAATATAAAACAAAAATACTGTAGTAAAAACATGGGTTGTCTCCCATAAGCGCTTTTCTTTAACGCCTTTCAGCTAGGCGCGGAAAGTGTAAATCAAGTAACATCAAGAGTAGAAGCATCAACATCATAACCAGGGGTATTGGTGGGAGTTTTCTCGACCAAGCATAGTATATTGGATACATAAGTTTTAGCGTCTCCCTTTTCATTAGTCTTGGGCTTGCTATTCTCATCGAACAAATTTTCAGGAACAAGCCAAGCATAGTTATTTTCTAGTGCATCATTCATAGCTAGGAGTTTACATGGTATTGGTGCTTTGATCTCCCCACCATCATTAATATTATTAGTGTACCTTATTCTATCCATGTCCATTTTTTCAAGGAGACCAACAAAATTAGTATGAGAACCTAGCATATTAAATTTAGCAAAGACCTTTCTAGCCTCTCTTGCTAGACCACCAAATTCTCTAAGAAGAGTTTCTAAAACAAAATCTTTCTTTTCCCCTTCTTCCATATCACCAAGTGTAAGAAACATGTGTTGGATTATAGGATTGAGATTAACAAATTTAGTTTCCAACATGCGAACTAAAGCAGCAGCAGCAATTTCATAGGTAGGTGCAAGTTCTACCAAGTGTCTATCTTCAAAATCTTCAGTGATACTAACATGATTGAAAAATTCTTCTATATTATTTCTCCCAACTATAGACCCGCGTCCTACCGGTATGTCTTTTGTGGTAAAATTAAAAGGAAACATGATGCAATAAGCAAAAAGTAAACTAGGCAAACAAAGTAAAGACAAGTAACTAATTTTTTTGTGTTTTTGATATAGAGAGCAAGACAGTAAATAAAGTAAAACTAGCAACTAATTTTTTTGTGTTTTGTTTAGGTGCAGCAAACAAAGTAGTAAATAAAATAAAGCAAGACAAAAACAAAGGTAAAGAGATTGAGAAGTGGAGGCTCCCCTTGCAGCGTGTCTTGATCTCCCAGGCAGACGCGCGAACGATGCGCGTAAGCCTTGCCGTCCGTTGGGAACCCCAAGGGGAAGGTATGATGCGCACGGTGGCAAATTTTCCCTCAGAAAGAAACCAAGGTTTAATCGAACTAGGAGGAGCCAAGAAGCACGTTGAAGGTTGATGGTGGCAAAATGTGATGCGGCGCACCAGGGATTACGGCGCCAACGTGGAACCTGCACAACACAACCAAAGTACTTTGCCCCAACGAAACAATGAGGTTGTCAATCTCACCGGCTTGCTGTAACAAAGGATTAACCGTATTGTGTGGAAGATGATTGTTTGCAAAGAAAACAGTAAAACAAGTATTACAGTAGATTGTATGCGATGTAAAGAATAGGACAGGGGTCCACAGTTCACTAGGGAGTGTCTCTCCCATAAGATAAAAAGCATGTTGGGTGAACAAATTACGGTCGGGCAATTGACAAAATAGAGAAGGGCATAACAATGCACATATACATGATATGATAAATATAGTAAGATTTGGTGGGCATTACGACCGTGCAGGCCGCATCCAAGCTTGCATCTATGCCTAAAGTCCACCTTGAGTTATCATCCGAACCCTTTCGATATTAAGTTGCAAGCAACAGAAAATTGCATTAAGTAATGTAATCGACAACTATATCCTTAGACATAGAATCAATGTTTTATCCCTAGTTACAACACATCCACAACCTTAGAACTTTATGTCACTGTCCCAGGTGTCAATGAAGGCAGAACCCACTATAGAAACTTAAATGTCCCTCTTGGAGTTAAGAGCAAAAACTTGACCAGAGCCTCTACTAATAACGGAGAGCATGCAAGATCATAAACAACACATAAACAATAGATTGATAATCACCATAACATAGTATTCTCTATCCATCGGATCCAGACAAACACAACATATAGTATTACAGATAGATAGTCTTGATCGTCGTGGGCAGCTCACAAGATCCAACAATGAAGCGCAATTAGGAGAAGACGACCATCCTAGCTACTACTATGGACCCATAGTCCGAGGGGTAGACTACTCCTCATCACTCGGACGACCATGGCGGTGTGGGAGTCTCGGAGATGGTCCCCTCTCGTGGGGTGCGGGAGCGATCTCTGAATCCCCGAAGAGATGGGATTCGCGGCGGCGACGTCTCTGGATTTTCCGTATCGTGGCTCTCGGTAATGGGGGGTTTCGCGACCAGGAGGCTATTTGTAGGCGAGGGGCAGCCTGAAAGGGGTGCAGTGAGGCTGGGACACTGGGCGGCGCGGCCACGGCACAGCGCGCCGCCACCATGTGTGGGCCCCACGTGGCCCCTCTCTGGCGGCTCTCGGGTGTTCTGGATGCTTCCGGACAAAATAGGAACACAGGCGTTGATTCGTCCAATTCCGAGAATATTTCTGGATTTACGAAACCAAAAACAGCAGAAAACAGCAACTGGCTGTTCGGCATCTTGTTAATAGGTTAGTTCCGGAAAATGCGTAAATACGACATATAATGTGCAAACATATAGGTATCATCAATAAAGTAGCATGGAACATAAGGGTGCTCGATACATTGAGAGCGTATCCGCGGCGCCACCACTATCGTGCTCGGCCTGACGAGGCTGTTCGTTTGGTATCCTCCGCGTACTCGTGGGATGGCCAGAACGTCGTCGCCATCGTTCATCGGCGTGTTTTCCTTTGAGAGTGACGTGTCCCTACCCCATCAGCAGCTTTGACATGGTCTTCTGCCCGCGTGGCAGTTGACTGGTCAAACACATGTGTCTAGGGGTAGAGTCAAGCAGTGCGCTTAGTATTTGTCCTTTATTAAAATCAGAATATTGTTGAAACTTTTCCGAAGTAAATAAAATTCATTTCAAATCATAAAAATACAAATAAGATATAAAAATTCTCACAAAAATAAACTCTATTCAATAAAAATATACTATGAAAATGTTTGTCAAAATAAAAATTCAGTTTTTGTATTAATTATGCCTTTTGTTTATCCAAAATACAAATAGAACTCAATAATTAGTTAAGTTTTACAAACAAATAATATCTATTAGGAAAGTCACGGGATCGGTGGCGGGAGGTGTGGATTCCGGTACTTGTATACATCGGCTTATACATAAGGGCCCTTTCCCTTTCTTTGTGAGTCAAAGTCGGAGTGTTTGAAGGCAGGTTGGGTTTGGATGTTCTTTGGTCTTTCTCCTGCTCTCCGTGGATCCGGTGAGCGATTCATCATCATGATGTTGTGTGCGGAGCGTCATATGCGCGGTGGACACACGGTCTTTCAAGTTAGATTCAACTGCGCGAAGTGTCTGCCTTGCTCTGTTGCTGCATTGCTGAGGCAACGAGCTTCCGGACGTAGTTGATGTCAATCTCCTCGTCCTTCTTTTTCAGGAGCTCCGCAGCCTTCTTCATGTTATCCTTTGGAGTTGTGGCTTTGACTGCTAATTGGTAGAGTGCGAAGGTGATCTTACGAGGAGCATGGCTTCCCGCACAGTCCTATCTGCATCCTTGCAGGCCTCGTGCATCTTGGACTCCAGTGCTTCGGTTGTGGCCTTTTCCAGCAATTCTACAGCTTATACAACTCTCTTTTGAAAATTATTCATAACACTTTCAACCTCTTTTCTTTCCTCTGTCTTTTGGCTTCCTGGGGCCTCAGGATGCACGGCGTCATCTAGAGTTGCTCGGTTGTTGAGATTTCCAAATGCGCGATGGCGTCTATGCCTACTTGCTCGACTAGCTCTTAAAGAGACGGTACTCCTGGCTCGCGAATACATCCTTCTGCGAGTCCGAGCGCGGCACGGCCTCGTGGTGGAGTCTCAGGAGTTGTACGGGCTGGAAGATTGAGTTCGAGTGGGGTGGTGCATCATCCTCAGCATGCGATCCCATCCCAGAGATGGTCGCAAGGACCTCTGCGGCGAAGATTCTTCCTCGGCTTTCTCCCCATCCTCCAGCTCCTTAGTAAGTGATTGTACTCTGTGTGTCCATCGAGGAGCCATCGTGGAAGTTAGGCTTGGGTTGCAGTTGATTCTTCTTTTTCTGCGGCATCCTCTTGATCCGGTGCGTCGTTGTCTCAGCCGATCTCTTGCTGATCCGGGGCTTGTTTGTCTCAGAAGCCTCAACTGCATGGAGTCGACTAAAATCTACGAGGAGGGCGGTTCCATCGGTATGTGCGAGAAGTGCACAGTGACACCTACTTCTCTAACACAGGAGACCAGATGGATCTGCATTGGTCTTCCACCGTAAACTCCTGCTCAGGGGCGGATTGGGTGGGCTTTGAATTTTCTAGATCTAAGGCGGAATATTCCTCCGAGTTCTGCGACTTGGATCGAATCTTATGACTACGTCTGCTCCCCGTGGCAGTCGCGTACGTGTTTCCCGGGAGCGTTTCCATTCGAAATCGGCCAGTCTCGGCGATGAAGATGTGGATGTCGCGATTGGGACGATGCGACTTCCAGTGGGGTCGGTTTGGCCGGAATCCATCACTCGTACGGAGACTGATCGGAAGGTTCAGCTGTGAGACACATCCCACCAACGATGGATTCGTACATGGCTTCTCATGGTGGAACCTCTCCGGTTCCGGCCTCCGAGCAACCGAGGCCCTACGGTGGCGCCAAGCTGTAATTGCCTATTCAACGGTGCCTCGAAGAGGGATCCTCACGAGCGGGAGAAGAAGTAGGGTCCATGGGGCGGAGAGTCCTCCGGGGCGGTGGTGCGCGTTTACCCGAGCTTTGGAACACATTGCTGGGAGGCCAGGGCCTACGTTGCTTATACGGAATTATCACGAGGCGCTTCGGCATTGTTAAGCCAGGTTGTGGTTGTGCCTCCAGGCTCCCGGGGTCCGAGGGATTATGAAGGCGCTCGGATCTAGGGTTTATATGGGAAGTCCCTGGCAGACTGGTGCCTAACTACGAAATATTACATTGGCCGTGCACGTCAGGGATCCACCTTTCATGCTCACGCCGTATTGGATGGGGATACTTAAGTGAGCCTTCACGGATCCGACTATCTTCGCATGGCGGTTAAGATCCGACTCTGTCATCTGGGCTGGACTTCATCCATGCAAATCTCTACATCAACTAGGCCGCAGATGGGCCGTATGCCACCATCACCGTCTATGGGCTACCCGGGCTTGCCGGATCCAGGCCATGTTGTTTATATACCCATAAAGTATACCCACAACAGTAAGTCTTGTAAATTATGCTTCATGAGCTAACCCACTATATATGTGCATTTGTGTTGTCTATGTGGGTTAGGTATCTTTCCATGGGCATGCATCAAAAGTGAGATCTCATATAGCCCATGAGAGGATGACATCAAGTGCTGATCGCCATCAAGGCTGAGAAGGGCAAGTTCAAGATGAGCAACACGATAATATTATGTTTGAAGCTTGCCGCCCATTTTGTGATAATGGACATTTGAAGATGTGTATCAATGGAGCTTTCCCATCATAGTGTATGGGGGAGCATTTGTGAGTCTTCACGAAGCAACATTGATCAAGTGAGGCATTCCGGCTTGAGTGGAGCTTGAAGAGTTATCATCAAGATCAAGCGGGATGCGCAAGGCAAAGGTATGGCCTTGCTAGGTTTTCCTTTTACCGGTCTCAAGGTGGTTGTTGGGAGACCGGGTTATAGGATAGATAGCCGCACTATCAAGAGGGGCTTTCGGTTGGGTAACTTGATCACATCGTCTTAGGGAGCTCAATCATTTGCATACTTTGCATATCCTTATTGTTGTTGCTTATTGGTGTTTCTCTACGTGAGGTTCTTGAGCTTGTTGCTAGCTTTTCAACAAGTCAAAGTTCATCGAAAACAAAAATCGTATGCATCTTATATTGCTTTTCGAGTTTGGATGTTTTTACGGGTTCTTCGTGTTGAGAACTTTTACCTCTAAATGTGTGTAAAAATATCCTTAGTTTTGTGTGTGTGTGTGTGGTAAAGGAGACCAGTTTTTTACATTTCCAACAAAAAATTCATCTCAATCTGAGCTCGGGAACTATGTGAAAAGAGGCACTAGGAGAAAGATGCCGTTTGGAGGTTTTCTCGTGGAACTCGGTGCTATTTGATCTCTCACGGCTCCACCGTAAAACGTTCCGATGGTGCCAGATTATACACCGCTTGTTACTCTGCTGGTACTAGGAGCCACTTGCAGTGGCTCTGCTGACCTGATCGTCACTAGTGCATCCGGCGTCCATCCCGACTTTGGTCCGATGCACTGGCTTGTCCGGCTGCTCCTCTCCAAACCGGTGTGTGACCCGGTCGACCGGCTCTTGCATCGTACCATCCGGCGGCTGAGTCGGTTGCACCGCCTTAGCTCGGATGGTGAGCACAAATTTCCCCCTAACAGCTAGTTTTCTCCACATGCTATAAACATCTCTTCTCCCTCCTTGAGGAGGTCATGTTAACCATTCATTTTGCTCTCTCTCTACTCTATTGTTGAACCTCAAAATCTTGCTTCCTCTCCCATCTCCTATGATTCTTGCTTCTTCTTGAGGGATTTGGAAGAGGAAAACTAGTTCTACAATCTCCCAACCAATTCCTCCACTATGAGGGGAACTCTCTGAAATCAAAATCTTGGAGAGTCATCTCGTTGATTTCACTCCCTTTGTTCTTCTCGCAATTCCTCCATCGCACTTGTTGTTTTGGTGAGATTTGAGTGTGAAGGATTGGTGTTTTTGCTTTGTATCCTTGCATAGTGTTGAGCTATCCATTATGATTTGTTCGATTGAGAGACCGTGAGTTTATTATGCTTCAGAGGGTGACCTCCTACGCGGCTTGGAGGTTAATGCCTTGGTGACCTCTTCATGGAAGATTATGAAGATTCATGTGCTTCTCCTTCGCTGAGCTTGTGACATGGTTGTGGAACTTGCTATCTTCGGAGTGGAGGAAAAACTAACCATAAGGAAAGGACCTTTATCCTTCGTGGAATTGTCTTGGAGAAGAAGATGAACATTCGTGGCGTTCGTGAGACTGCGGGTAGCCCGCATGACGCACCACTGCGGTGAGGGGAACACGAGAATACATCTTTAGTCTCCATGTGCATCGGTTAACTTTATACTCAAGTTTACTTTCCTTGTGATAGCCATCGTGCTTGAAGTATATATATCTTGCTATCACTTGTGCTACATATATCTTGCTTATTGTGGTTGTCATCAATTACCAAAATGGGGGAGATTGTAAGGGTATATTGCCCCTATGTGTGGTTTTGGTAATTAGTGACAACCCCTATGGACTAATGTTTTCATTGAGTTTATATGAAGGAATATTCCATAGGTACTACTTGTATTCCATGTGTTGGATTCAAGTATGGATGCCATGAAGATAAAGATATACCTTGTGTATTGGCATCAAGATCATCGATTTGAAGATATATATATATGTGATATGATCAAGAAGAAGAAATGAAGATGGAGTTCTTATGTGGAACTCAATATTAGCCATGCTCTAGCTTATGTGATAAGCAATGAATGATCAAGATCTTGAGTGCTTGATTCCAAGTGAAGAATTCAAGTTATGGCTCTAAGTCGGTGTCATGATAGTCTCATAAGTTGAGCTATGGTTGACTAAGATTTAGAGCATGCAAACAAATGAAGAATTCTATATACACCTCAAGATAGTATGATAGAGCATGAGAAGATACAAGGTTGACCAATACAAAGAGTGAAGAATAGATTCAAGATTGGTCAACACATGAAGCATGAAGAATGTGCCACGTGAAGTCATGTGGTATGGTAAGCCTTGTCAATTATGCTTTATGAACTAACCCATCATATATGTGCCCTTGTGTTGTCTATGTGGGTTAGGTATCTTTCCATGGGCATGCATCAAAAGTGAGATCTCATATAGCCCATGAGAGGATGACATCAAGTGGTGATCGTCATCAAGGTTGAGTTGGGCAAGTTCAAGTTGAGCATCTCAAGAGGATCATATGCTTGAAGCTTGCCGTCCATTTGGTGATAATGGACATGTGAAGATGTGCATCAATGGAGCTTTCCCATCATGGTGTATGGGGGAGCATTTGTGAGTCTTCACGAAGCAACAATGATCAAGTGAGGCATTCCGGCTTGAGTTGAGCTTGAAGATCTATCATCGAGATCAAGCGGGATGCGCAAGGCAAAGGTATGGCCTTGCTAGGTTTTCCTTTTACCGGTCTCAAGGTGGTTGATGGGAGACCGGATTATAGGATACATAGCCGCAGCGCGGCCAAGGGTGGGGCCGCGCCGCCCTATGGTGTGGGCGCCTGCCCCTCCGAGGCTCCCCTTCCGCCTACTTAAGGTCTCCGTCGCGAAACCCTATCCCGATTGACAAAACCCGAAACCTTCCAGAGTCGCTATCGCAACTCAATTCGTGGGGATTTAAGTCTCGCCCGTAAGACTCCGCTCGGATCTGGGAATTGCCCCTGAGTCATCTCCACCGCCATCTCCACCGCCATCTTCACCAGCACTGTTTGCTCTGCTGACGAGTAGTTCTCCATCGAGGCTGAGGGCTCTACCGTAGCTATGTGGTTAATCTCTCTCTCTGTACTCCAATACAATGATCTCATGAATTGCTTGCATGATTGAGATCCATATGATGAGCTTTGTATCGCTACTAGTCTATGTGCTACTCATGTGATGTTATTAAAGTAGTCTATTCCTCCTGCATGGTGTAATGGTGACAGTGTGTGCATCGTGTGGTTCTTGTCGTAGATTATGATCATAATCTCTTGTAGGTTATGGAGTTAATTATCGCTATGATAGTATTGATGTGATCTATCCCCCCTTCATAGTGTAATGGTGACAGTGTGTATGCTATGTTAGTACTCGGGCTATTTTGCAAAGATCTATTATGCTCTAAGGTTACTTAAATATGAATGCTGAATGTTGTGGCGCTTGTTAACTCCGGCTTGAGGGAGCTCTTGTAGCCCTACACAACGACTGGTGTTTGTCATCCAACAAAAGAGTGTATGTAGCACAAATGAGAGAAGTTATTTATTATGTGATCAATGTTGAGAGTGTCCACTAGTGAAAGTATGATCCCTAGGCCTTGTTTCCACACTGAACACCGCTTACTTACTGTTCTGTTGCATGTTTACTCGCTGCCATATTTTATTCAGATTACTATTACCACTCATATACATCCATATTACTTGTATTTCACTATCTCTTCACCGAACTAGTGCACCTATACATCCGACAAGTGTATTAGGTGTGTTGGGGACACAAGAGACTTCTTGTATCGTGATTGCAGGGTTGCTTGAGAGGGATATCTTTGACCTCTTCCTCCCCGAGTTCGATAAACCTTGGGTGATCCACTTAAGCGAAAACTTGCTGCTGTTCTACAAACCTCTGCTCTTGGAGGGCTATTTTCTGGCGCCGTTGCCGGGGAGGAAAGGTAAAAGGCACTCATACTCCGGTCCCAGGTAACTAAGTTATTTTCTGTTGCCGTTGTAAGTGCTCGAAGCTATTTCCTTTAGATCCTGCAATTGCATCTTTTGGTTTCTTGTTTACACTAGTTAGGCATAATGGAAAGCAACATTGAGCTTCTTATTCTATTTCCTGAGTTAAGACATGGATTGTTTGCTGCGAAAATTAAAAAACCTATGGAATCTTATTTGCATGCTAGTAGCAATGATATTAGTATGAACGCTTTGAACACCATTGTTGCTAATGATATGGAAAATTCTAAGCTTGGGGAAGCTGGTTTTGATGAGCATGACATTTTTAGTCCCCCAAGCATTGAGGAGAAAATTTTCTTTGATGATACTTTGCCTCCTATTTATGATGATTACAATGATAGTGGTATTTTGGTGCCGCCTACTATGGAGAGTAAATTTTATTATGATTATACTATGCCTCCTACACTTGATGAGAATAATAATGATAGCTACTTTGTTGAATTTGCTCCCACTACAACTAATAAAATTGATTATGCTTATGTGGAGAGTAATAATTTTATGCATGTGGCTCATGACAAGAATGTTTTATGTGATAGTTATATTGTTGAGTTTGTTCATGATGCTACTGAAAGTTATTATGAGAGAGGGAAACATGGTTATATGCATCTTAATAATATTAAGTTTCCCCTCTTTATGTTGAGAATCTTGAAATTGTGCTTGTGTTGCTTTTCTATGCTTGCCACTTTGTTCTTCATGAATTTATTTGTGTACAAGATTCCTTTTCATAGGAAGTGGGTTAGGCTTAAATGTGCTTTGAATTTGCTTCTTGATGTTCTCTTGCTTTAAATCTTATTCTCATGAGAGCATCATTAAAATTCGAGCCCATCTTAATGGCTATAAAGAAAGAACTTTTTGGGAGATAACCCATGTGTTTATTTTGCTACTGTTTTGTTGAGTCTTGGAAGTTGTTTACTACTGTAGCAACCTCTCCTTATCAAGTTTTTGTGCCAAGTAAAGTCTCTATGGTAAAGTTGATGCTAGATTTGGATTGCTGCGGAAACGCATTGCTGTCTGTCACTAATTCGCGCAGAAGTCTCTGTAAAAAAATCAAAAAAATCTGCAAATTTACGTGCGTGATCCTCAGATATGTACGCAAATTTTATTAGTTTTGAGTTTTTCCGTTTGAGCAAGTTAAGTGCCCCTGTAAAATTTGTCTTTACGGACTGTTCTGTTTTGACAGATTCTGCCTTTTATTTCGCATTGCCGCTTTTGCTATGTTGAATGAGTTTCTTTGTTCCATTAACTTTCAGAAGCTTTGTGCAATGTCCAGAAGTGTTAAGAATGATTGTGTTACCTCTGAACATGTGAATTTTTGATTATGCACTAACCCTCTAATGAGTTTGCTTGAAGTTTGGTGTGGCAGAAGTTTTCAAGGGTCAAGAGAGAGGATGATATATGATCAAGAAGAGTGAAAAGTCTAAGCTTGGGGATGCCCCCGTGGTTCATCCCTGCATATTTTAAGAAGACTCAAGCATCTAAGCTTGGGATGCCCAAGGCATCCCCTTCTTCATCTACAACTTATCATGTCACTTCTAGTGAAACTATATTTTTATTCCGTCACATCTTATGTTCTTTACTTGGAGCGTCTGTGTGCTTTTATTTTCGTTTTGTTATTTTCATTCTCTGAATAAATTCATGCTCATGTGGGAGAGAGACACGCTCCGCTTTTTCATATGAACACTAGTGTTCTTCATTTTTGCTTTTAATGTTCAAGGGCGAAAGTTGATCGCTTCACTTGTTGTTATTTTGTTGGAATCAGAAAATGCTTCATATGGTCTTGAATAATTTGATACTTGGCAATTGTTTTGAGCTCTCATAAATCATGTTTAAGCTCTTGCATCATGTAGTTTAAATCTAGTAGTGAAGAACTACCGTAGATCTTGTTGAAATTTGGTTTGCATGATTGGTCTCTCTAAGGTCTAGATATTTTCTGGTAAAAGTGTTTGAGCAACAAGGAAGACAGTGTAGAGTCTTATAATGCTTGCAATATGTTCTTATGTAAGTTTTGCTGTACCGTTCATACTTGTGTTTGCTTCAAACAACCTTGCTAGCCAAAGCCTTGTACCGAGAGGGAATACTTCTCATGCATCCAAAACCTTGAGCCAAAACCTATGCCATTTGTGTCCACCATATCTACCTACTATGTGGTATTTCCTGCCATTCCAAGTAAATACTTCATGTGCTACCTTTAAACAATTCAAAAGCTATTATCTCTTATTTGTGTCAATGTTTTATAGCTCATGAGGAAGTATGTGGTGTTTTATCTTTCGATCTTGTCATTTACTTCTGACAGACTTTCACAATGGACTAGTGGCTCATCCGCTTATCCAATAATTTTGCAAAAAGAGCTGGCAATGGGGTTCCCAGCCCCAATTAATTAACTTGCATTAATAATTCTCTTCACATGTTTTGCTCTGATCTATCAGTAAGCAACTTAAATTTGCAAATAGACACTCCTCCATGGTATGTGAATGTTGGAAGGCACCCGAGGATTCGGTTAGCCATGGCTTGTGTAAGCAAAGGTTGGGGGAGTGTCATCTAATAAATAAAACTAAAGTACATGTGTAAACAAAAGAGAAGAGGGATGATCTACCTTGCTGGTAGAGATAACGTCCTTCATGGGAGCCACTCTTGAAAGTCTGGTTGATAAGGTAGTTAGAGTACCCATTACCATTCGTTGACAACAACAAACACCTCTCAAAACTTTACTTTTATGCTCTCTATATGATTTCAAAACTTGAAAAGCTCTAGCACATGATTTAATCCCTGCTTCCCTCTGCGAAGGGCCTATCTTTTACTTTATGTTGAGTCAGTTTACCTATTTCCTTCCATCTTAGAAGCAAACACTTGTGTCAACTGTGCATTGATTCTTACATACTTGCTTATTTGCATTCATCATATTACTCTGTGTTGACAATTATCCATGAGATATGCATGTTGAAAGTTGAAAGCAACTGCTGAAACTTATATCTTCCTTTGTGTTGCTTCGATGCCTTTACTTTGAATTTATTGCTTTATGAGTTAACTCTTATGCAAGACTTTTTGATGCTTGTCTTGAAAGTACTATTCATGAAAAGTTTTGCTATATGTTATCTATTTGTTAGCAAACTATAGATCATTGCTTTGAATCACTCCATTCATGTCATATGCTTTACAATAATGTTGATCAAGATTATGATGGTAGCATGTCACTTGAAATTATTTGTTGTTATCGTTTACCTACTCGAGGGCGAGTAGGAACTAAGCTAAGTAACTAAGATCAACTTTAATAAGGGGTGCTAAGCTCTAGTTTGATTTGCATAAAGGTTTTAGTTCATAAGTATTTCATAAAGACTAAGCATAAGTTAACTAGCTCAAGTGGGAACATTAGTGTCATTCCCACAACTCGGTTGTGTTTCAAATTCAAGTCACCACTTCAAATTCAACCATCCTTTCCAAATAAATTTCTAATGACGGAACAGTATGGCCTTTCCAATTGTCCGTAACCGTGGACACGGCTATTCGAATAGTTTTACACTCTGCAGAGGTTGCACACTTGTGCCACAACATTTGATTACATCCGTCGGAGATAACTCTGAATAATCGTAACTCAGTACGCGGATCATCAACCCTAACCTTTCACTTACACATCCTAGTATAGGCACCTCTCCCCATGAGCTTGGCCTCCCGGTGAAAACAAACCGTCAACCCGGGAACTGCACAGGGCTTGGGCCGGACAATTCACCTCATTCACGTCATTTCACATTTCTCGGAGGCAGCCTCGGCATAACCCCTATGACGCTTGTTTAGAGGGAACCCATACTAAGACATATAAACTTCTAGTTAGACCCTACCCATAATCAGGTATTGTGGGGGTACTTGTATATTGGAAAGGTATCGCATCCGAACCCAACCATCAGTTTTTAACCAAGTCACCAAGTCATTCATTTCATTCAAGTCATATTCACCTTCAATCTTTCAAAGTCATTTCATATCACAATGTTCCCATCTAGAGTAGTCAATTTTAGTTATTTAGCACTAGCCACTAGTCATGAGGGGTGCTAACTTAGCTTGATTGCCATAGACTAACTTTGATGATATTGTTCTACTCTAGACCAAGTGAATCATGAATCAAAAAGTACTTTGATAAATTAAAGCAATAAAACTTGAAAGCCAAAGCTTGTAATAAAACTGGGATAGGCTTAGTAAACATAAAGTAAAGTGTGGGGTGCTTTGCTCTTGGAGAGCTTTGCACTTTGCAAGGGTATTAGCTTGCCTTGAGTGGTGTACTGATCAAAGTGGTCTTCCTCTCCCTGGAAGTAGACCTCCTCCTCCTGTGTACTCCTCGGTACTAGCGTCTAAATACGAGTATAATACACACAATCACCACACAAAGCTTAAGTACTAGACTAAGCACACACATGAATCACTCTTACTAAGCTATCATAACAACATGCTTATTAGGTGAGTTGATTTAATTTTATTCTTAAGAAAAATAATTTCCTCTCATTATAAATATTAATTAGAGTTTCTATTTATTTCTTGAGAGAAAAATAATTTCCTCTCATTGAATCTTATTAAGATTTAATTTCCTCAATTAATATCATATGACCTAGGTTGACCAAAGTCAACCTCTTCATAAGTATCATTTGGGAAAATGATTTAAATGAGGTACATCACCTCATGCCTTTTAATAACTCATGATTAATGATTTAATATCATCAACTAATTTAATATGAGTTTTAATTGACCATGGTCTCTACCTCATATTAACTTAGTTGAGACAAGATTTAAATGAGGAGAAGCTCTCATACATATTAATAAAGGATAGGTTTATTTAAAAACACTAGAAATAGCCATAGGGCCAATTTTTAAACAAAGCCATGATCATACAAACAACTATGCAATATTTTTACATATTTAGATAGATATGGTGAAATATGATTTTTGAGAGTTGGTTTCAACTTAAAAGCATTTTTATTTAATTTTTAATAATTAATTGAAGTGGAAAAAGGCCCTGCCTTGTTTATTTTGTCACATTTATTCTACAAATGATCTAGGTTGGGACCAGTGTAGTTTTGTAGATATTTTCACAAGGTTTCCAAATATATAAAATTTGTCAAATTTGGTTTAGTGGATTTTATTCTATTTAATTTTGAAAACAGCATCAGGGAGTAATTAACTAAATTCGAAAATTCATATTTGAAATCGTGGGCTCAGGCGGGAAATTAAACGGGCTGCACAGACAGAGAGGGAAGTGGGCCGGCCCAGAGGTGCGTCCACGCAGCGGGCCAACCGACAAGGTGGGAGCCACCCGTCGTGGGTTTTACCCCCGAAACGGTACGTGGACGTGAGCCGTTGGCCGTAGGGGGATCGGACGAACGATGCGACGTCGTGCCTCCCTAGCGAGAAGGGCGAGCACCGGCGGAGGCGAGGTGGTCGGCGGCCACCGGCGGCGCGGGCGAGGGTCGGCGAGGCGGAGAAGACGTTGTCGAGGTAGAGGAAGCAGCCTGGTAGCAGTCTCGCCAGGTGGCTCGGATCGACGGCGCCGATGGCGTGTAACTCACACGTTCGTTGGGAACCCCAAGATGAAGGTATGATGCACAAGAGCAAGTTTTCCCTCAGAAAGAAACCAAGGTTTAATCGAACCAGTAGGAGCCAAGAAGCATGTTGAAGGTTGATGGTCGCGAAATGTGATGCGGCGCAACACCAGGGATTCCGGCGCCAACGTGGAACCTGCACAACACAACCCAAGTACTTTGTCCCAACGAAATGTGAGGTTGTCAATCTCACCGGCTTGCTGTAATAAAGGATTAAACGTATCGAGTGGAAGATGTTTGCAAAGAAAATAGTAAAACACAATTGCAGTAGATTGTATGCTATGTAAAGAATAGGACCGGGGTCCACAGTTCACTAGAGGTGTCTCTCCCATAGGATAAAAGCATGTTGGGTGAACAAATTACAGTCTGGCAATTGACAAATAGAGAAAGGCATAACAATGCATATACATGATATGATAAATATAGTGAGATTTAATTGGGCATTACGACAAAGTACATAGACCGCCATCCAACTGCATCTATGCCTAAAAAGTCCACCTTCAGGTTATCATCCGAACCCCATTCAGTATTAAGTTGCTAAGCAACTGACAATTGCATTAAGTATGGTGCGTAATGTAATCGACAACTACATCCTTAGACATAGAATCAATGTTTTATCCCTAGTGGCAACAGCACATCACAACCTTAGAACTTTCTGTCACTGTCCCAGGTGTCAATGAAGGCATGAACCCACTATCGAGCATAAATACTCCCTCTTGGAGTTAAGAGTACAAACTTGGCCAGAGCCTCTACTAATAACGGAGAGCATGCAAGATCATAAACAACACATAAACAATAGATTGATAATCACCATAATCATAGTATTCTCTATCCATCGGATCCCGACAAACACAACATATAGTATTACATATAGATGATCTTGATCATGTTAGGCAGCTCACAAGATCCAACAATGAAGCACAACAAGGAGAAGACGACCATCTAGCTACTGCTATGGACCCATAGTCCAGGGGTGAACTACTCACTCATCACTCCGGAGGCGATCATGGCGATGAAGAGTCCTCCGGGAGATGAATCCCCTCTCCGGCAGGGTGCCGGAGGCGATCTCCTGAATCCCCCGAGATGGGATTCGCGGCGGCGCGTCTCGAAGGTTTTCCGTATCGTGGCTCTCGTACTGGGGTTTTCGCGACGGAGGCTTTAAGTAGGCGGAAGGGCAACGTGGGGGGCCACACGAGGGCCCCACACCCTAGGTCGGCGCGGCCGGGCCTGGGCCGCGCCGTCCTATGGTGTCGGCGCTCGTGGCCCCACTTTCTTCCCTCTTCGGTCTTCCGAAGCTTCGTGCAAAAATAGGACCCCGGCGAAAGTTTCGTTCAATTCCGAGAATATTTCCTTACTAGGATTTCTGAAACCAAAAACAGCAGAAAACAGGACTCTTCGGCATCTTGTTAATAGGTTAGTTCCGAAAATGCATAAATATGACATATAATGTGCATAGAACATGTAGGTATCATCAATAAAGTAGCATGGAACATAAGAAATTATCGATACGTCGGAGACGTATCAGCATCCCCAAGCTTAGTTCTGCTCGTCCCAGCAGGTAAAACGATAACAAAGATAATTTCTGAAGTGACATGCCATCATAATCTTGATCATACTATTTGTAAACATATGTAATGAATGCAGCGATCAAAACAAAGGTAATGACATGAGTAAACAAGTGAATCATATAGCAAAGACTTTTCATGAATAGTACTTCAAGACAAGCATCAATAAGTCTTGCATAAGAGTTAACTCATAAAGCAATAAATCAAAGTAAAGGTGTTGAAGCAACACAAAGGAAGATTAAGTTTCAGCGGTTGCTTTCAACTTATAACATGTATATCTCATGGATATTGTCAACATAAAGTAATATAACAAGTGCAATATGCAAGTATGTAGGAATCAATGCACAGTTCACACAAGTGTTTGCTTCTTAAGGTGGAAGGAGATAGGTAAACTGACTCAACAATAAAAGTAAAAGAATGGTCCTCCAAAGAGGAAAGCATCGATTGTTGTATTTGTGCTAGAGCTTTTATTTTGAAAACATGAAACAATTTTGTCAACGGTAGTAATAAAGCATATGAGTTATGAAAATTATATCTTACAAGTTGCAAGCCTCATGCATAGTATACTAATAGTGCCCGCACCTCGTCCTACTTAGCTTGGACTACCGGATCTTTGCATGCCATGTTTCAACCAAGTGTCACAAAGGGGTACCTCCATGCCGCCTGTACAAAGGTCTAAGGAGAATGCTCGCATTTTGGATTTCTCGCTTTTGATTATTCTCAACTTAGACATCCATACCGGGACAACATGGACAACAGATAATGGACTCCTCTTAAATGCATAAGCATGTAGCAATGATTATTATTCTCATATGAGATTGAGGATATATGTCCAAACTGAAACTTCCACCATGATTCATGGCTTTAGTTAGCGGCCCAATGTTCTTCTCTAACAATTTTGCATGCTCCAACCACTAAAATGATAGATCCTTCAGACAAGACGGACATGCATAGCAACTCACATGATATTCAACAATAGTTGATGGCGTTCCCCAGAAGCATGGTTATCGCACAACAAGCAACTTAATAAAATATAAAGTGCATAAGTACATATTCAATACTACGATAGTTTTTAAGGCTATTTTGTCCCATGAGCTATATATTGCAAAGGTGAATGATGGAATTTTAAAGGTAGCACTCAAGCAATTTACTTTGGAATGGCGGAGAAATACCATGTAGTAGGTAGGTATGGTGGACACAAATGGCATAGTAGTTGGCTCAAGGATTTTGGATGCATGAGAAGTATTCCCTCTCGATACAAGGTTTAGGCTAGCAAGGTTATTTGAAGCAAACTCAAGGATGAACCGGTGCAGCAAAACTCACATAAAAGACATATTGTAAACATTATAAGACTCTACACCGTCTTCCTTGTTGTTCAAAACTCAATACTAGATATTATCTAGACCTTAGAGAGACCAAATATGCAAATCAAATTTTAGCAAGCTCTATGTATTTCTTCATTAATGGGTGCAAAGCATATGATGCAAGAGCTTAAACATGAGCACAACAATTGCCAAGTATCACATTATCCAAGACATTTTAGAATTACTACATGTAGCATTTTCCAATTCCAACCATATAACAATTTAACGAAGAAGAAACTTCGCCTTGAACATTATGAGTAAAGCCTAAGGACATATGTGTCCATATGCAACAGCGGAGCGTGTCTCTCTCCCACAAAGTGAATGCTAGGATCCATTTTATTCAAACAAAAACAAAAACAAAAACAAACCGACGCTCCAAGTAAAGAACACAAGATGTGACTGAATAAAAATATAGTTTCAGGGGAGGAACCTGATGATGTTGTCGATGAAGAAGGGGATGCATTGGGCATCCCCAAGCTTAGACGCTTGAGTCTTCTTAGAATATGCAGGGGTGAACCACGGGGGCATCCCCAAGCTTAGAGCTTTCACTCCTCTTGATCATAGTATATCATTCTCCTCTCTTGACCCTTGAAAACTTCCTTCACACCAAACTTCAAGCAAACTCATTAGAGGGTTAGTGCACAATTAATAATTCACACATTCAGAGGTGACACAATCATTCTTTACACTTCTGGACATTGCATAAAGCTACTGGACATTAATGGATCAAAGAAATAAATCCAACATAGCAAAAGAGGCAATGCGAAATAAAAGGCAGAATCTGTCAAAAACAGAACAGTCCGTAAAGACGAATTTAAAGCTGGAACCAGACTTGCTCAAATGGAAAAACTCAAAACTAATGAAAGTTGCGTACATATCTGAGGATCACGCTCGTAAATTGGCAGATTTTTTCGAATTTTCTACAGAGAACTGTGCCCAGATTCGTGACAGACAGCAATGCTGTTTCTGCGCAGCGATCCCAAATATAACATCAACTTTGGCATAGAAACTTTACTTGGCACAAAAACATGATAAGGAGAGGTTGCTACAGTAGTAAACAACTTCCAAGACTCAACAAAACAAAAAATTGCTGTAGTAAAAACATGGGTTGTCTCCCATAAGCGCTTTTCTTTAACGCCTTTCAGCTAGGCGCAGAAAGTGCAAATCAAGTAACATCGAGAGTAGAAGCATCAACATCATAACTTGTTCTAATAATAGAATCAAAAGGCAACTTCATTCTCTTTCTAGGGAAGTGTTCCATACCTTTCTTGAGAGGAAATTGATATTTAATATTACCTTCCCTCATATCAATAACAGCACCAACGGTTCGAAAAAAGGTCTTCCCAACACAATAGGACAAGATGCATTGCATTCGATATCCAAGACAACAAAATCAACGGGGACAAGGTTATTGTTAACCGTAATGCACACATTATCAATCCTCCCCAAAGGTTTCTTTTTAACATTATCGGCAAGATTAACATCCAAATAACAATTCTTCAATGGTGGCAAGTCAAGCATATCATAAATCTTTTTAGGCATAACAGAAATACTTGCACCAAGATCACATAAAGCATTACATTCAAAATCATTGAATTTCATTTTAATGATGGGCTCCCAACCATCTTCTAATTTTCTAGGAATAGAAGTTTCAAGTTTTAGTTTCTCTTCTCTAGCTTTTATGAGAGCATTTGTAATATGTTTTGTAAAGGCTAAATTTATAGCACTAGCATTAGGACTTTTAGCAAGTTTTTGTAAGAACTTTATAACTTCAGAGATGTGGCAATCATCAAAATCTAAATCATTATGAGCTACAGCAATGGGATCATTGTTCCCAAGGTTGGAAAAAATTTCAGCAGTTTTATCACAAGCAGTTTCAGCAGTTTTAGCAATTTCAGGCAGTTTTGTACGCTTTGCACTAGGAGTAGAAACATTGCCAACACCAATTATTTTACCATTGATAGTAGGAGGTGCAGCAACATGTGAATAATTAACATTACTAGTGGTGGTAATAGTCCAAACTTTAGCTACATTATTCTCTTTAGCTAGTTTTTCATTTTCTTCTCTATCCCACCTAGCACGCAGTTCAGCCATTAATCTTATATTCTCATTAATTCTAACTTGGATGGCATTTGCTGTAGTAGTAATCTTATTATCAATATCATTATTAGGCATAACTTTCAATTTTAAAAGATTTACATCAGAGGCAAGTCTATCAACTCTAGAAGCAATAGTATCAATTTTATCAAGCTTTTCCTCAACAGATTTGTTAAAAGCAGTTTGTGTACTAATAAATTCTTTAAGCATAGCTTCAAGACCAGATGGTACACTCCTATTATTGTTGTAATAATTCCCATAAGAATTACCATAACCATTACCATTAGCAGAAGGATATGGCCTATAGTTATTACCAGAGTTGTTCCTATAAGCATTGTTGTTGAAATTATTATTTTTAATGAAATTCACATCAACATTTTCTTTTTGAGCAACCAATGAAGCTAAAGGAACATTATTTGGATCAACATTAGATCTACCATTCACAAGCATAGACATAATCACATCAATCTTATCACTCAAGGAAGAGGTTTCTTCAACAGAATTTACCTTCTTACCTTGTGGAGCTCTTTCCGTGTGCCACTCAGAGTAATTTATCATCATATCATCAAGAAGTTTTGTAGCCGCCCCCAATGTGATGGACATAAAGGTACCTCCAGCAGCTGAATCCAATAAATTCCGCGAAGAAAAATTTAGTCCTGCATAGAAGGTTTGGATGATCATCCAAGTAGTCAGTCCATGGGTTGGGCAATTCTTTACCAAAGTTTTCATTCTCTCCCATGCTTGAGCAACATGTTCAGTATCTAATTGCTTAAAATTCATTATGCTACTTCTCAAAGATATAATTTTAGCGGGAGGATAATATCTACCAATAAAAGCATCCTTGCATTTAGTCCATGAATCAATACTATTCTTAGGCAAAGATAGCAACCAATCTTTAGCTCTTCCTCTTAATGAGAAAGGAAACACTTTCAATTTAATAATATCACCATCTACATCCTTATACTTTTGCATTTCACAAAGTTCAACAAAATTATTGAGATGGGCAGCAGCATCATCAGAACTAGCACCAGAAAATTGATCTCTCATGACAAGATTTAGTAAAGCAGGTTTAATTTCAAAGAATTCTGCTGTAGTAGCAGGTGGAGCAATAGGTGTGCATAGGAAATCATTATTATTTGCATTTGTGAAGTCACACAACTTAGTATTTTCAGGGGTATTCATTTTAGCAACAGTAAATAAAACAAACTAGATAAAGTAAATGCAAGTAACTAATTTTTTGTGTTTTTGATATAGAGAGCAAGACAATAAATAAAGTAAAACTAGCAACTAATTTTTTTGTATTTTGATTTAGTGCAGCAAACAAAGTAGTAAATAAAATAAAGCAAGACAAAAACAAAGTAAAGAGATTGAGAAGTGGAGACTCCCCTTGCAAACGTGTCTTGATCTCCCGCAACGCGCTTAAAAGAGCTTGATGGCGTGTAACTCACACGTTCGTTGGGAACCCCAAGAGGAAGGTATGATGCGCACGTAGCAAGTTTTCCCTCGAAAGAAACCAGGTTTAATCGAACCAGAGGAGCCAAGAAGCACGTTGAAGGTTGATGGTCGCGAAATGTGATGCGCAACACCAGGGATTCCGGCGCCAACGTGGAACCCGCACAACACAACCTAAGTACTTTGTCCCAACGAAACGTTGAGGTTGTCAATCTCACCGGCTTGCTGTAACAAAGGATTAAACATATCGAGTGGAAGATGTTTGCAAAGAAAATAGTAAAACACAATTGCAGAGATTGTATGCTATGTAAAGAATAGGACCGGGTCCACAGTTCACTAGAGGTGTCTCTCCCATAGGATAAAAGCATGTTGGGTGAACAAATTACAGTCGGGCAATTGACAAATAGAGAAAGGCATAACAATGCATATACATGATATGATAAATATAGTGAGATTTAATTGGGCATTACGACAAAGTACATAGACCTCCATCCAATGCATCTATGCCTAAAAAGTCCACCTTCAAGTTATCATCCGAACCCCATTCAGTATTAAGTTGCTAAGCAACAGACAATTGCATTAAGTATGGTGCGTAATGTAATCGACAACTACATCCTTAGACATAGAATCAATGTTTTATCCCTAGTGGCACAAGCACATCACAACCTTAGAACTTTCTGTCACTGTCCCAGGTGTCAATGAAGGCATGAACCCACTATCGAGCATAAATACTCCCTCTTGGAGTTAAAGTACAAACTTGGCCAGAGCCTCTACTAATAACGGAGAGCATGCAAGATCATAAACAACACATAAACAATAGATTGATAATCACCATAATCATAGTATTCTCTATCCATCAGATCCCGACAAACACAACATATAGTATTACATATAGATGATTTGATCATGTTAGGCAGCTCACAAGATCCAACAATGAAGCACAACAAGGAGAAGACGACCATCTAGCTACTGCTATGGACCCATGGTCCAGGGGTGAACTACTCACTCATCACTCCGGAGGCGATCATGGCGATGAAGAGTCCTCCGGGAGATGAATCCCCTCTCCACAGGCGCCGGAGGCGATCTCCTGAATCCCCGAGATGGGATTCGGCGGCGGCGTCTCGGAAGGTTTTCCATATCGTGCTCTCGGTGCGGGGTTTCGCGACGGAGGCTTTAAGTAGGCGGAAGGGCAACGGGGCCACACGAGGGCCCCACACCCTAGGCGCGCGGCCGCCTGGGCTGCGCCGCCTATGGTGTCGGCGCCTCGTGGCCCCACTTCCTTCCCTCTTCGGTCTTCTGGAAGCTTGCAAAAATAGGACCTCGGGAAAGCGTCCAATTCCGAGAATATTTCCTTACTAGGATTTTTGAAACCAAAAACAGCAGAAAACAGAATCGGCTCTTCGGCATCTTGTTAATAGGTTAGTTCCGAAAATGCATAAATATGACATATAATGTGCATAAAACATGTAGGTATCATCAATAAAGTAGCATGGAACATAAGAAATTATCGATACGTTGGAGACGTATCAGCGCACTTCTCAGCACCTCCGCGGCTCCGGCGATGAAATTGAACGGCGGCGGTGGCTAATTGAGCAAGGGATGAGGAGCTTGAGAAGAGGGAGGAGAGCAAGTTTGGAGAGGATGCACGGGGAGGTCTCCTTTATAGCGTCCGGAGGTGGCCCTGGCGCGGCGATGAGCTCATCGATGACGACGCGTCTCTGTGGGCGTTGGTGGCCTCGGCGATGACGCAGCGCAGGCGACGTCCCGGCGGTGACGCGCTGACGGCGTTGAAAATGATGCGAAGGAGAGACGAGCGCATGACGGAGCTTGCAGTACCGGGCGCGACGTCGGCCGGCGGCGAGGCGCACGGCGTTCCCGCGGACCAATGGCGGTGTTCGGCGGCTCACCGTGGCGTCGGAAGCGCGGCGTGGCTGGGGTCAACGGAGAGATGGCGCGACGACGTGTCGCGCTGGCAGCCGGAGCGTGCAGCTCGCCTGGCGTGTGGCATCCCAGGCATGTTCTGGCGCACTGTTCGGGGATGATGCACCGATCGACCGTGGGCGTGTACCTAGCGATGCGGAGTGTGGAGCACAATGCCGGACATGGTGGTGTGGGGTTGACCTTAGAGAGGGATGGCAAGTTGAGGCCATGTCATGCCACGGCATGGCATGGTTTTGGTCGATGATGATGATCCGAGTGTACCAATTCTTGTCCGAGGTGTTTGGCAAAGCTGAGAGGTTCAGGGAGTACAGAGGATGACCTAGGGTCGATGGTGGAAAGGAGGCTGTGGACAAAGCAATGCCTGGGTTGGCAGTTTGTGCACTCAAGGTGCTCGACCAAATGGCCGCAAGAACTTTTTTGAATTTTTGAATGAATTTTGGTGGGTTTGAATCATATATTATTTGCAGTAGAATGGTGGTGGTGGTGGTGGTCAAATTTGATCAGTTTTGCAAAAATCCAAATTGCATATGATCTTCTCTTTCAAATCTGGTTCCAACTTTGCATGATGAAATCTTTGAATCCACAAAGAATTTGCATAGGGTTGCTTGAGCAAGGTTGTTCACTTTTATGTTGACTTGGATGAGGTGCAAAGGTTTGACAAAGTTTAGTTTAGAATTTTTGAAATAAGGGCTCAAAGTAGGCATCATGTTATAAATGTCAAAGTGACCATTAGTGCATGTGAGCTCATATTTCATTCAAATTTGATTTGATTTGAGTTTCTTTGATTCCAAAAGTGTTAATAAGTGTTTAGTATCCATTTACAACTAATGGTGCCAAAGTGGTCTTGGTCAAGGATTTGTAAAAATGGCTTAAACCATATGTGAGTGTTAATTCTATTTTCCATTTCTTCTGTTCTTTTATTTTTTTTCTTCTTTTGGTTGATCAAGTGATCATAGGTTAGGGTTTTAGTATCATGGTTCACTCACAAGCAATCATCATGGCAATTGCACACTTAACACAATAATCAAAGATGAATATATGCATAGCACTTGTGTTGTGAAAAAGTTTTTGTTGGTTCTCAAATTTGGGTTTTGAATTTCTCTCTTTATCTCTTTATTGAATTTTTGGGATGTTACAAACCCTTCCCCCTTACAAAAGATCTCGTCCCGAGATCTTAAAGAAAACTAGGTACTAAAGAGATCTGGGTATTCCTTCTTCATGTCTTCTTCTCGCTCCCAGGTGGCTTCTTCTTCAGTGTGATTGCTCCACTGAATCTTCAGGAACTTGATACTCCTGGTGCGGGTGGTTCTGTATGCTTCTTCCAGGATGCGAATAGGCACTTCGCGATACGTCAAGTCTGAGTTGATGTCCACCGATCTGTGATCAATATTCTTGAACACTTCAGTCTTCTCCGGTACTTCAAGGCACTTCCGGAGCAGTGAGATGTGGAACACATTGTGCAGCTTTCCTTTCAGCTGGAATCTCTGCATTCCTTTGAGGGGTGACACTTTGAGATAGACAAAATCTCCAATCTCGAAGGTCATCTCTCGGCGTCTCTTGTCGGCGTAGCTCTTCTGTCTTGATTGCGCAGTCTTGAGGTACTCGCGGATCTTGTGCACCTTCTCTTCGGCTTCTCGAAGAACATCTGGTCCAAAGACTTGGCTTTCTCCGACTTCGACCAATTCAGAGGGGTACGACACTTCCTTCCGTACAGAGCTTCAAAGGGGGCCATCTGTAAGCTGGCTTGGTAACTATTGTTGTACGAGAATTCTGCTAAGGTAGTCTTCCCACTTGGATCCATATTCCAGTACACATGCTCTCAGCATGTCCTCGAGTATCTGGTTGACTCTTTCAATCTGTCCGTCTGAGGGTGATAAGCGATGCTGAAATTCAGCCGGGTTCCAAGTCCTTCATGTACCTTCTCGCAGAATCTTGAGGTGAACTGTGATCCTCTATCGACTTCGGGGTTCCGTGCAGGGCGACTATTCTTGAGATGTACAACTCTGCTAGCTTCGGGCCTTGATAGGTGGTTTTGACGGGGATAAAATGGGCTACCTTGGTCAATCTGTCTACCACTACCCAAATAGAATCATTTCCTTTGCTAGATTTGGGCAGTCCGGTGATAAAGTCCATTCCGACTGAGTCCCACTTCCATTCCGGAATCTGTAAGGGTTGCAACAGTCCGGCGGGTCGTTGATGTTCTGCCTTGACTCTCTGACAGATATCACACTTAGCTATGTAGCTCCCTATTTCTCGCTTCATTCCATGCCACCAAAATTGTTCCTTCAAATCTTGGTACATCTTGGTACCTCCGGGGTGGATAGAGTATAGGGTGTCGTGGGCCTCCTTCAGTATGACTTGCTTCAATTCTGAGTCTGACGGCACACATAGGCGACCGTTGTACCAAAGTACTCCTTCTTCATCTTCCGTGAATCCCGGTGCCTTCCTGCTGCATTTGACTCTTGATTCCGTCAATGCTGGCATTTCCCTTCTGGGCTTCCTTGATTTGGCTAATCAAAGTAGGTTGCAGCTCTATGCTGGCTAGATATCCTTCACTAACTAGCTCCAACCTAAACTGTTCAAACTCTTCATGCAGGCTAGGTTGTTCTGCTGCTATCATGGAGTTCAGCTGACACGGCTGTCTACTCAAAGCATCCGCTACCACATTGGCCTTGCCGGGGTGATAGTGGATTTCCATATCATAGTCCTTGATCAGCTCTAACCATCTTCTTTGCCTCATATTCAGCTCCTTCTGGGTGAAGATATACTTCAGGCTCTTGTGATCCGAATAGATCTCGCATCGATTACCCATGAGGTAATGACGCCAAACTTTCAAGGCTAACACTACGGCTGCAAGTTCGAGGTCATGGGTTGGGTAGTTCTGCTCATGCTGTTTCAACTGCCGGGACAGATAAGATATCACCTTTCCTTCTTGCATCAACACACATCCAAGACCAATCTTAGATGCGTCACAATAGACGTCAAAGGGCTTGGTGATGTCCGGCATGATTAGGATGGGGGCTGTGGTTAGTCTGGTCTTAAGCTGCTGGAAGCTGGCTTCACATTTATCAGTCCATTCAAACTTCTTGTCCTTCTTCAATAGTTGTGTCATTGGCCTGGCAATGCTTGAAAATCCTTCAACAAATCTGCGGTAATATCCGGCTAATCCAAGAAATGCACGGACCTCGGTCTGTGTGGTTGGGGTTTTCCATTCTTCAACGGTTTTGATTTTGGCGGGATCTACAGCAATTCCTCCTGCAGACAAGATGTGTCCCAGGAATCCAACCTCTTTCAACCAAAACTCGCACTTGCTGAACTTGGCATACAACTTGTGCTGTCTAAGGGTTTCTAGGATAACCTCCAAATGTTGCTCATGTTCCTCTTCGGTTTTGGAGTAGATAAGGATGTCGTCGATGAAGACAACGACAAACTTATCCAGAAAGTTCATGAAAATCTTATTCATGAGGTTCATGAAGTAGGCAGGGGCATTGGTTAATCCAAATGACATGACATTGTATTCATACAACCCATATCTGGTGGTAAAGGCAGTCTTGGGGATATCCGATGCACGGATCTTCAGCTGATGGTAACCAGTCCTAAGATCAATCTTAGAGAACACTGTGGCACCGGTCAACTGGTCAAACAGGTCTTCTATCTTTGGCAAGGGGTATTTGTTTTTGATGGTGACATCGTTAAGTTTACGATAATCCGTACATAACCGATTGGCACCATCCTTCTTATCCACAAACAACACTGGTGATCTCCAAGGCGACGCACTTGGTCGAATCAGACCTTTGAACAACATATCATCCAGTTGCTTCTTCAGCTCGACTAACTCTGCTGGGTTCATGCTATAGGCTCTCTGGGCTATAGGTCCGGTTCCAGGGATTAACTCGATGATAAACTCGATATCCCGATCCGGGGGCATACCGGGTAGATCATCCGGAAACACATCAGGGTATCGACAGACGACCCTGATCTGATCCAGAGTTGGTTTGGCTACTCCTTGGTTGCAAGTGAAATTTCTGGGTAGTTCAGACACATGTTCTATTGTTATTCCGGTGCTACTAGTCATGGTGATGGCCTTCTTGGCGCAGTCTATCAATCCATGATGTTTCGCCATCCAATCCATACCCAGTACTACTTCCAATCCTTTTGTTCCCAGAACAATCAAGTTTGCATAAAACATCTATTTCTTGAATTCTGATGGGTACTTCTTTGCAAAATTTTCTAGCTTTAGTTGTTGATCCAGGTATTTGAACTATCATGACATGTTTCAAGCTGATTGGTTGAATCTTACTAGTGCACACAAAATCTTCTGTAACAAATGAATGCGATGCTCCTGAATCAAACAACACTCTTGCTGGTATTGAGTTAACAGAGAACATACCCAGCACCACATCTGGTGCTTCCTGGGCTTCCTCGGCGTTCATGTGGTAGAGGCGACCTCCGCGGTTGTTCGGGTTGTTGGGGGCGAACTTCTTGCCGGTGGAGACACGGCGTTGCTGCTGAGCAGGTGCAGCGGTGTTGCCGGCGAGCTTGGCCAGCCTTTTGGGGCACTCATTGGAGTAGTGTCCCACTATGCCGCATTCATAACAGGTGATAGTGGCCTTGTCCTTGGGAGTGACGGGGATAGCATTGCTCCCGGTCCTCGGGGCTGTGTTGGAGTTATTGGGGTTGTTGTTGGGGGCTCTCGGCAGCGCGGTTGAAGTTGCTGTTGTGGTGCACATAGTTGGGGTTGTTGTTGTTGTGGTGGGGGCCTCCTGGCCTTGGGTTTCCTCCGCTCCGGTTCTGAAAACCGGGGCGCGACATCTGGTTTTGGGGCTTGGTGTTGCGGGGGTTGAAACCACCGCTTGAGCTGGGGCGAAACCGGGGGGTATTGCTGGGCCCGTTTTGATGCATCATGCGGCGTTTGCGGTTCTCATTGGCCTGGTGCAGTTTGCCTTCCATTTGAATGGCAGAGTCCACTAGGGCTTCTAGGTCGGCAAAGGGGATGTTGACTAAGACTGTCTGCATCTCATCGTGCGGACCGTTGAGGAATCTCTCCTTCTTTTCTCGGTGGTGTCGGTTTCATCGGGGCGTACCTTGACAGGGTGAGGAACCTGTCGCGGTATTCAACCACCGACATCCGTCCTTGCTTCAGTTCACGGAATTCATCTCTCATTTTCTTGATCAAACCTGGTAGCACATGGTACTTGCTAAACTTGAGCTTGAAATCAGCCCAAGTCATCATTTGCCCGGCATTTAATGCACGGCCGCTTGTCCACCAAGCTCTTGTTGGTCCAGCAAGGTAGTGCGTACCAAACAGCACCTTCTCACTTTCATCCACTCCAGCTACCTCCAAGTTGTTTTCCATTGTTTGCAGCCAATCATCTGCATCTAAAGGTTCTTCCGTCTTGCTGAAGACGGGTGGGTTGGTGTTTTGGAAATTCTTAAGTTTGGATCCAGGATGATCATGGTTTCCATGGCCCTGATTGGCGATCTGCTGCAGTGCTGCTATGTTGGCTTGCCTTTCAGCCCTTTCATCTTCTCTGTCGGCCAATAGTGTTTGCAGCAATTGCATCATTGCATCTTGATTGCGGTTCGGAGGGGCCATCTGAACAGGTAGATAGATCATGAGATAAGAGGGAATTTTCTATGGCTTATTTTGAGTTAAGTTTAAACTTAAAACTTGAAATATTTTCATGATGAACATAACACACATTTTATTTATTCACAACAAACATCACACATTACAAGTTAAAACACTAAGGGTTTTAAGAACCCTTCTTCCACAAACTACGATACATGGTGCGGGATACAACTCACACCTACGTAAGTGAAGCTAGTGCAACTACTCCTCATCGTCTTCATCCACATCGATGGGAATGATCCCATCCTCCTCGGACTCCAGAAACTCGTAGTCCTCCTCATCAGTGAACTCATCCTCCTCAAAGTCGTTGTCGTCACTCAGGAAGTCCTCGCCTCCCTGGATGTCCTCTCCATCCTCCTCCATCTCCTGGATCTGGTCCTGCTGGGTCCGGACAGTCACCTCCAAGGTGCGTATCTTCTCGCGAAGACGTGTGATAGTGGCATCCTTCTTGGCGCGCTGCAGGCGGAGTGACTTGCGGTCCTTGGCGAGTAGCCTGATGGCGTCGGCATGATGAGCCAAAGCCATCTGGGCACGGTGGGAGTGAACACGCGTCAGCTCCAGGTCCTTCCGGGTCTCATGAAGCATAAAGTCCAGAAGCTCCACATGATGCTTGAGCACCGGGTGCGAAGAGAGTGCCATGGGCTCTCCCATGGTGTCATGCCTCGCGAAGTGGGCGAAGCGGGTTCCCTGGAGTGCGGCGATGTTCTGTCCGCACACCCGAGCAAGTCCCTCCTGAAGGGCGTGAGCAAGCCCGTCCACCCAGTTGCATGCCTTGAAGGAGAAAAGGATCCTCTCCGATATGGGAGGCTCCGGCTTCCCTTCAAGTCAGCGGTGATCATCCACTGCTGTTCCCCAGCGGGGGTGTTGTGGATCCGGACTCCGTGGAACTGGGGAGGTGGGCGTTCAAGCTTCTCGGACACTAGGTACAAGTCGCGCTCGAACACCAAACTTCCTCCATTTCCCAGCTCGTAGGACTCCGTCTGGGCGTAGTGCTCCATCTGAAAGTGAAATGGATGAGTAAGTTAGAGATGTGAACAAGTGTGGCAAAATTTTAGATGGATTTATAAGGAGGAGCATGGCTTATCATTTTTGAAAAGATCTTTTAGAGAAGAACATGAGTAAGTTTTTCGCAAATATTTACTCATTTGTTTTAGAAACTAAATTTTTCAGAACGTCCATTCTAAACTAGGGTCTCCTAAGGTCAAACAATGGCTCTGATACCAACTTGTCAACACCCGGATTTTTAAGTCCGGATGCCTATTATGTCATTCATCGCAATCCCAGGAATATTGTTGTTGCGAGACATAACAGTTGATACCATAAGTCATCATTCATTACAAACCGTCATTGTCTTACAAAAGGGGATCACATGATCCAATATTACACAAATAGTTGATCTATTGATCAACGAACAACATAGTAGCGGAAGCGTAATAGAAGTGGACTATCTAGTTCCACAGGCCAACGCTTGACGTTAGGCGACTCCTAGTTGTTGTAGACATCCTGCTGACCGTCATCCTCAAACTGCTGCTCTTCTTCATATTCTGGCCATTTGAATAGCCAGGGACACAGCCGTGAGTACTTTAAAGTACTCGCAAACTAAAACTAAGTAACTAAGATCAACTTTAATAAGGGGGTGCTAAGCTCTAGTTTGATTTGCATAAAGCCAGTTTTAACTCATAAGTATTTCATAAAGACTAAGCATAAGTTAACTAGCTCAGGTGGGAACATTAGTGTCATTCCCACAACTCAGTTGTGTTTCAAATTCAAGTCACCACTTCAAATTCAACCATCCTTTCCAAATAAATTTCTAATGACGAAACATTATGGCCTTTCCAATTGTCCGTAATCGTGGACACGGCTATTCGAATAGTTTTACACTCTGCAGAGGTTGCACACTTGTGCCACAACATTTGATTACATCCGTCAGAGATAACTCTGAATAATCGTAACTCAGTACGCGGATCATCAACCCTAACCTTTCACTTACACATCCTAGTATAGGCACCTCTCCCCATGAGCTTGGCCTCCCGGTGAAAACAAACCGTCAACCCGGGAACTGCACAGGGCTTGGGCCGGACAATTCACCTCATTCACGTCATTTCACATTTCTCGGAGGCAGCCTCGGCATAACACTACAAGAAAAGTTCTGATAGACAACGTCCCAAAATCGTCAACTAAGGGGCATTTTTCGTCGCCTATGGGCCTAACCCGACGATATGGGTTCCGTTGTCGAAACTGCGTCAGGCAAAGTCCAACGACGATTTTTTCGGTCCGTCGCGCTTGGGCGCCCTTCCGCCACGGAAAATCGGACCGTTGCGGAAGTGTTTTCGGGAGCCCGTTGACTGCTGACGTCATGCAAACTGACACGTGGCAGACGCCGTTAACTGCAGTTAACGGCGTTAACCGGCTGAAACCCCGTGGTAGATGGTAGGCCCACACGAGGCCTGCCACGTCTTAAGCGGGCCGGGCCAGATGACATAGTTTGACCGGTCAAATATATAGCTGGGCTGGTCCATTAGTTACGTGGGCCGGGCCTAACCTCTAAGGTTGACTGGTCAAAACTTAAAAGGGCCGGCCCATTTACCATGTGGGGTCCACATTACAGCTGGACCGGCCCAAGAAGCAAGTGGGCCGGGCCAAAAACACAGTGGGTCCCACTTTCTGTTAAAGGGCCGCCCATTTAGTGTTTGGGGTCCACCGTGTAGCTAGTGGGCGGGCCAAAACACAGGGGGTCCACTTTCTTAAAGGGTGTCCCATTTAGTGTGTGGGTCCACCATATAGCAAGTGGGCCGGCCCAACAAAATAGTGGGCCGGGCCAAAAACAGTGGGTCCCACTTTCCGTTAAAGGGCCGGCCCATTTAGTATGTGGGGTCCACCATATAGCAAGTGGGCTGGCCCACCAAGATAGTGGGCCGGGCCAAAACACAGTGGGTCCCACATTCCTGTTAATGGGCCGGCCCATTTGACATGTGGGGTCCACCATATAGCAAGTGGGCTGGCCCGACAAAATAGTGGGCCGGGCCAAAAGCACATGTGGGCCCCACTTTCCTGTTAAAGGGCCGGCCCAATTAGTATGTGGGGTCCGCCATATAGCAAGTGGGCCGCCCAACAAGATAGTGGGCCGGGCCAAAAACACGTGGGTCCCACTTTCCTCTTAAAGGGCCGGCCCATTTACGTGGGGTCCACCACAAAAGCAAATGGGCTGGCCCAACTAATTAGTGGGCCGGCCCAGTAGTGTGTGGGGTCCACCTTAAAGCAAGTGGGCCACCATTATAGTGTGGGGTCCACCGTAAATCAAATGGGATGGCCCAACTAATTAGTGGGCCGGCCCAGTAGTGGGTGGGGTCCACCTTAAAGCAAGTGGCCAGCCCAATTAGAGTGTGGGGTCCACCTTAAATCAAATGGGCTGGCCCAAGAAGTAAGTGGGCCAGCCCGTTTAGTTGTTGTTTATATGCCGGCATAATATGCGCTTTAGGATTTTGCGGGCAGGCACATATGTGATTTCGCTTAATTGGGCCGTTTAAGGGATGGGAATTCGTGATTTAGATACTGAGAATATTTACGCAGCATTGATTTCTGTCGGATAGCCTCACTTACCACAAGCACCAAAGAAAAAATGCGCGAAAGAACTATAAAAACTAACTAAATATTACATCAGCTGCAAGGCATTGAAAAAATATTACAGAACCCAGAGAAATTGAATGGTAATTAAACCTAGCAATACAATGAAGCGATCCGGCAATCTTTTAAGTTGTCCATGCAGCACCTATATCTGAAACAAAGACATTACAAGTTAAGACAGCAACAATGGAAAGGCAAAGACACTCCAATATTGTTTGGCAAAGAATTTGGAACTCATCATTTTGTCGTTATAACAAGATCATTGTAATGCGCACAATAAGCAAACAAAGAGTGCATGCCGCATACCAACAGCCAATATAACAGAGCATGTTAGAATGAAACAACAGACTTACTACTGTCGAGTCCCATGCAAACCAACATGTTCAGGGAGTACAAAATTGGTATGAACAACATAGTAGCAGGCTATAAATTTTGTAACAACGACTGAGCAAGATGAAGTTATGATGGCTACATCTACAGAGCAGGGAATGTAAACCAAAAATAGAAGTTACGATGGCAGAAGCTAAAGAGGAGGGAATGTGAACCAACATGTGCCAAGTGCAATTACTTCATTTTGGCCGTGAACTAAATAATACTCCTGAACTTATAGTGAAGGGGATGCAAATCAAGATGTTTCGGGATATAAACTTGTAATGAGCAACACATAGAGGATAGTTAATGCTGGAGCTTAGGATGGACCAGATACAGAATATAGTGGGATCACCTGTGAACTTGTATAAGAGGGAATGCAAACCAATATGTTCAGCTTTCCATATGTGAGCGTCATGCCAAGTCAGATAAACAAGTCAATAATGCAGCTTTTGAAGAACAAGATGGCACGCAAAATTATTATCTAGTAGTATGACAAGTTTATTTGTACTACAGGCTAGATAGCAGAGTGATAGCATGCCAAACTAAGTCCTTACTTTGTTAGCTTACAATGAACTAGATACAAAACAATGGCATCACCTGTAGTACAGGGAATGCAAGCCAACATGTTCATGGAGTAAAAAATTGGCACAAACAACATAGTAGCAGGCCATAATTTTTGTAACAACGACTGAGCAAGATAAAGTTATGATGGCTAGATCTACAGAGCAGGGAATGTAAACCAAATATAGAAGTTACGATGCCAAAAGCTATAGAGCAGGGAATGCGAACCAACATGTGCAATTACTTAAAATTGGCCATGAACTAAATAATAGCAGGATGTTACTATAATACCTATAATTTTTGTAACAACGACTGAGCAAGATAGAAGTTATGATGGCTACATCTACAGAGCAGGGAATGCAAACCAAAATGTTCAATCGCTTAAAGTTAGCAATGAAGTAGAAAATAGCAAGGTGTTACGGTCATAGCTAGGAATGAACTAAAAGAGCTTCAGACAAACAAGCATCTGAACCCAGAACATGGCGCTAAAACAAGGGACTTACATTAGGAGAAGCACTCTGTGGGAGTCACAGCAGATCTTCCTGGGGTTGATAGATCCGGTGATGAAGTACGCTACATGTGCTACTTGGGGTTGGAGAGACGGCCATTACACTTCATGGTTACTCATCTCATCTGCAAAAACGTAACGGCGCGTCGTTAGCACAAACAGGTTCCCCCAAGATTAAACAAGAACTTGCAGGCAAGCAATAGAAAAGCGACAGTAGAAGAGTTTAGATCATACACGGCGCCGGTGAAGCAGATCCGGTTCATGCACAGCGGTGTCGGTGAGCAAGATCCGATGCGGTGGACGACGGATCCGGCGAAGCGGCTCCGGTGGGGTGGACGATGCCGCAGCTGAAGCGACTGCGGTAGACTGCTGGATGAGCATATGGTTTCGAGGTTCGGCGGGGATGATCCGGTCCGGTTGATGACGGCGTCGATGAAGCGGCTCCGGCAGGCAGCCGGATGACGAGGATCGCGAGGGCTCGGGTAGGCCAGGGAAGTCCGGCGGGGATGTTCCGGTGCGGTGGTCGTGGAGGTGGGAGAGAGAGGGACTTGGGAAGTTCCGGTGGGTGGTCTCAGAGGAGAGAGTGAGGGAAATGAATTTTTTTTCGGGGAGTTTCCGGAGCTAGGGAGGTGGTGATCGAAAAAAAATGACGGGTAGACCCCCCACCAACCGACTTATACATGGACATTGTTGTCATCTTTACGAGGGTAGAATGGGAAGTTAGAAGCGTGTGAAATATTTGTATTTTTCGGGCGGGAAGTTTTGCCGCTGGAATGAGATTTCGAATTTGGCTACAGTCCAAGTAATACAAAAATATGAGACCGTACTAGTACGGCCAAATGTCACATCAATTCATCATCACGTTGAAAATCGGTTACGACGATCATAATTATTGGCCGTTGGCACAACAGTTCTCCAACGCTTGATCCAACGGTCAAAGTTCCTTTTTTTAAGAGAACGGTCAAAATTCATTGGATTCGCTCGGGAACTGCGCGCGCCAAAACGAGTCAGACGAAGATGTTTCTAGAGTTCTCACGGACGCGTCTTGGCGATACATTGAATGCAAATCTTGCAAGGTCAAAAAAAATGCAAATCTTGCAGGATCGTATGTGGCTGCTATGAGCTGAAGTACTCCATGAAACCGTGAACATACATGTAGATGGGAATCCCATGTAGACGATCTGAAGAACGACCCGCTGCATCTTTCACAAATCCATCTACATGACATGATAAACTTTAATTAAGAAGCAGCCACGTAACAATTATTGCCCAAAATCTAACGGGTTCGACAATAAGCTGGTAATTCTCTATTATATATAAACACCAAAAAAATATAGCAAGTAAGAAAGGAGTGTCAATGCCACCAGGACTTACAAAAAAAGGGAATTAGCACTTCGTAATCTCTTTGTTTTTACACATACCTTCTGCTCAGGAATCCAGGGCCTAGGGTCACATCAAGTCATAATCAGAAACCAAAGTCGGTTCCCATGTTCTCCAATTCAAAACGCGTACAAAATATTTCAGTGTGTGAAATAATGTTGAGATTTTGAATTAGAGGGTTGTTAAGCTATTGATTATATGGAGTCGAAATTTGGTAGCATACATAAGTATCTCTGTTCACAACTCGCCTGTACAGAAGCAGGAACAGCTGTTGTGTTGCAGCACAACACAAAGGAGAAGCCACTGTTCCGTTCATTGCACTCAATACAGCGATGAATGAACCAGACCAGTTGACAAGCTTCTAGACCTGGGCTATATGTAGAAAGATGGAAATCAATGGATCACAGAAAATCATCAGTGTCAAGCTTTAATGCACTAGCCAACGCGACCAAAAGTCCGAACTGATGGAAAGGGCTAGGCAATCCACTTTATACATCGCAACAAAAAGTCCAAACTGACAGAAAAGGCTAGACCGGGAGAAGAGAAGAGAAGGTTTGTGAAAGCGATGACTCGAACTTGAGACTATGGGCTCTGATACCACGTCAAGCTTCATCCACGAGCCAACGGAACCACAAGTCAGAACTGATGGAAAGGGCTAGGCAATCCACTTATAATATTAACAATCAGCAGGGTTCCGGTTCAAAAAAATCCACATCACAACAAGGAAACGACCACCAAGATCATAGCAATTGCAGATAAATGCACCTACGAAATATGCTCAGACTAAGGAACCATTTTACAAGACAAAGGTAATGACCTGTCACTGTCCCCGTTCATCTCCAATTATCTAGCAGATACTCTTCTTACTACTTACTAGCATTCCTAACCTGCTCCAGTAGGGCCTCCTTCTGTGCTGCTATCGTTCTAAAATTGTCGACTTCTAGTCTTAGCGCAGCTGATGCAGCTCGTTCTACTTGGAGTTGCTCCTTTAGAACTTGAGCATGCAAATACTTTGACTTGGACATGGACTTGCACTTCAGCAGTCCAGCATTCCGTAAGAAAGTGTTTTTGGCAATGCCTTTCTTTTTTATTGCCATAGAAAATGCCTTCACACATTCTTCATCGGTTTTTTCCAGACCGTTTTTACCGGTTTTTGCCATCTCTAATTTCATATCTTCCTGCAAAAAATTCAGTTCGTACACATGTGTAAACATGATAGTTACTACAGAGAAACTTGCTGATAGTAGATTTATCATGTGTATGACCTACTTTTATTCCTACAGTTTGGCATGTCTGATTCACATCACATGAATTTTAATAAACATATATAATATCATATTGACATGTACTTTACTACTCCTACAAGTTGGGATGTGAGTCGTCACAAAATTTCAATCTTTGAGAAGACTTACAAGAACACTCTGTGCGACTTCTCCAATCACTTCAAGTTTGTTCTTCTGGCATGCTTCAAAAATCTCTGGCAGAGTCATCTCTTTGTTTGGTTCCCTTTTACTTGCATTATGTAACATCTGCATTTTAGTACTACCATTTATAAATCGAATAACGTGGTTGAAATGGAGGATCATAATATAAGCTGCACACTGGTGTATATACTCTGCATGATCTTTTACTAAAATATTTCTAAATAGCAGTATAAAACAACATGTCCTTACTTTTTGCCGAATGTGCACTATAAGGTTACGAGATCCCGTACGGCTAGGTAAAAGTAGTTTACCGCGGTTTTCCTGATTCTGTTTAGCCAAATTCTGCAAAAAGGAGACTAGTGAGACACTGCTATAAATAAGAATCCAAGATGTGATCTGGTCTCAGTCTTACAAATCATACCATATTCTTTGGATCAGACCAGTGCTTCACAAGATCTCCCCACTGTTTGTCAGTCATTTGCTTAAAAGGAGATATAGTTGGAACACTCCCAGTAATCTTTCCAGTGAAGTATTTCTTCTTTAGCCTGCTGCGATACTGGCGCAGACAGTCTGAGAATAGACTGTTGAGAACATGCTTTACTTCCTCTTGGTCCTCATCGAACTCGAACCTTAACTGTTCACAACAATATAAACCGTTGGTGTGATATACATAGATCCAACAACAAGCTAGAAGGAACGGGACGTGCCAATGTGGTATACTAGTATGAGTAACATTACCAAGAGAAAGATGACTTACGTGTAACCTGTGCACTAATTTTTCAAAATGCGCAGAGGTGTCTACGTGCTCTTTCCATGTTGGGAAGATAGGAATTTCATTCCTGACGAAAATTCCTACATCCGATGCTAATTTACAAGATTCTTCTGGGTCCAGTGGCCTTCTGCCACCTACGATAGATGAAAGGCGAAATCTTGATTCCATCCCAGCAAGCTTAGCTACGAACATTTTCCCTACTGTTGGGCCCCTCGTTTTTCTTGATCGTGGTGCAACTACAAAGTTAAGCATTACATCAAGCTATCAAGGTAGGTATATATATATATCTCTATAAAGTATAACTTTATAACGGAGAATGAAACTATAAGCATTGGAAAATGTACCTTCTTCGGTGTGGGGCTCATCCTCAGGGGAGTTGTCTATGGCAGGACTAATATGGGTCAGTGGGAGATCATCAACAGTTTGTTGATGTTGTGCTAGCAGTGTTTGGCCAGTTGTGGTTGTGTCAGCTGGGACTGGTACAGTGTGTCCTTGGGCAGTATTTCCTACCACAGCTACTGCTGATCCCAATTGTGGCTGAGAAGTTGCCGTGGAAACTTGTTCTGCTGCCAATTGTTGTTGAGAAGTTGCTGTGGAAACTGGTTCTGCTGCCAATTGTGGCTGAGAAGTTGCTGTGGAAACTGGTTCTGCTGCCGATTGTCGCTGGTTGACTGGATTGGTAACAGGTGGCTGATTCAACCGCTTGGGGTGTTCACCACGTTTTTTTATTTCAGTACTCTTAGAATTTTCGTTATTTTCTTCAACTGGTGCCATGAATCGCTGAGACTGTCTAGTAGCAGAAGCAGGTTTCTTTTTTGGTTGCAGCTGTTCTATCACCGATTCAGGTGCCTGTTGATTGGTCTTCCTCTCATTGGTGGTTCCTGCGAAATTCTTACTTGAAGCTGCAGATTCCTAGCACACATAAACGATATTTCAGTCTACATAAGTCCCATATATGATGATATGCAAATGGAATAGAATGAAGAACAGTAAAGGATGACGTGCATGCTGAAACATATATATGATGCATTAAGGAGACCTAGAGGTGGCATGTGAACATGTTTGGTGGGATTCAGGATACAAGTATACAACACATGGAAGTTGCAACAGATATCTCAAAGTAAAAACACAGAAATCACCTGGTGGGGTTGAGGAGAATGGTCAGGCAAGGCATCTTCCTGAGTCAGCTCTCCAATGGGCTCAGCAGGATCAAATTGTGAATCATAACATTGTTCTTTATCTTTGGGGAGGGGAAAGGGTTCTTCTCCGATTTTGTTCAGGTTTGCACTAGAGGCAATAGCGTTACAAATGCTTGTGCCCACACGGCTTGCATATCTTCTACATATATTCCGTATCCGTTTCTCTTTTAATTCATTCTTCTGTATTGCAATAATATCTAGCATGCATTACAAAAAAAATGCTAATGAGATGGCGGTGCAAGTAAGCAAAAAAATACTTTTCGAAATCACATGCATAACGAATGCGGCCATATCAACCTTCTTGGAAGTGGGCGCGTGTACGCTTTGGTTTCCTGCCGTCGACCATGGAAGCGCCCATCTCTCCAGTCCGGTGGACGGAAGGAGTCGGGGATTAAGATACGAGAACCCGGCGATGGTGACTGTCGCTGACAAGGCGGCGGTGGAAGTCGGCTACGGAGGAGCTCGTATGGTACAGTGGTCGTCGGTGGGGGTGGGGGAGGTGGAAGCTACTCCGGCTTGCTAAAAAGCAAGGGAGACGGCGGAACGTCGTCGGTCACTACGGTGGCCGATGAGAAGGCAGTAGTGCTGGTGTGGGAGTGGGACAGTGGGCCGGCGCCGGCGTGTGAGATGATCCGGTGGGTCATGCAGGGTGGAAGCGTGAGAGAGAGATGCGGGGTTCGGCGCCGCCGGTGATAGGTCTGAATTGAGCGGTCCGGGGGGATAAGATCGACACTGTACTTATTTCACATCGCTTTGAATTTTGGGGGGGGATTTCGGCGGGAATTTTGGGGCAGAGTTGAAATTATTACTGGTTGCTGGAAAACTGTGGAACCCTAGCCTACGAAATCCCAAGTCTGAAGCTGAGGGCCCTTTTGCTGTGGCTTTTTGGCTTTTGGATTTTGGAAGCCAAAAGGGCCCTGAGTATGTTCGGGTTCAAGGGGATATGCTTGTTGGTTCTTGGGTGCATATGATCTCTTTATTTCGAAATTCATCTTCTATACATTTTGAAATGTCAAAAAAGAATAAAACGAAAAATGCATGTGTACTTCTTCGCTTGCTTTATACACATAAAATATTTCAATGGAAAATCGAATAGTAATTTGGGCTATGTAAAAAAGAGTTACTCCGTAAAAAAATTGTGCTAACCATAAGGCTTTTTATGAGACATGTTTTCTCTCTTTTTTTACATCGACCATGAAAAAAACTTGTTTTTTTACATCAACCATGAAAAATACTTTTTTTACATCGACCATGAAAAATACTAGGAATTTGCTAAGAGCATCCACAACGTGTAGCCAAAAGTGGTTCCATATTTGATTTTTGGCTTTTTGAACTAGTTCCATACATTGTAGAGGTAGTTCCAAAACCAGAAAAACAGGGAACCGGAGCAAATAGGTGCTCCGATGCCAAATTTCACTTTTGGCATTTGGAACTAGTTCCCTACATTGTGAGAGTAGTTCCATATTGGCTTTATGAGTTGTTTTAGCTTGATGGCGGGACCCACGTTATAAATATTTGGAACCACTACATTGTGGAGCTATTGCTATATTTCACACCAAAGCCAAATTCACCATCGTATCAGATTTGGCAATAGCAACATTGTGGATAGCCTAAAGTTATATTTTCCATCTTGTACACAATTAAAAATATCTTTAAAACAAACAAATCTCTAATGTCTAGGTGTACCATCTCTACTAGTACTAGTATATATACACGTGCCTTGCACGTGAGGGCTCTTTTTTTTAGTGAAACAACTTCGACGCAATAAGAATTCGATCTTTTTTTAACAAAGGAGGGGGGCCCAAGGGCTTGGATACCATTAAGTGCAACAGAGGGGTACATATTACAGATTGCAGTCAATAGTCACTTGGGTTGAAAGCCAATGCAAGCCCGCCTACATGATAGCAGGATTTTGTGAAGCTTTTTAACTTAATTGGTCAAACATGCGAAGCATGTGCCATTTACTTGTACAACTTTATCGGAAAAAAATACTTGTACAAGCTAGTTCCCCTAAGTACTACCAGCACATAAGTAAACAAAAGAACCAGGGACATCATCAACTGAAAACAACAATCTATTCATATAGCGGCTCTTGCATCACCCTTTGAAAATCATCTACCTGCAAAGATGAGTGCAGAGTTTCTGCTCGTGCTTTCACCTGTTCCAAGATCGTCCAGTTGATCTCATGGACATCTGCATCAGCCAAAGCGGTAACCAAGTTGCCAGCCACTAGCTTCTGCAGATCAGCAACAGCATGTAGGCCATCTTGAATTGTAGAATTCCATCCTCGGTTCATTTCTTTGTTCCGCCAAGTGGCCACATCCAAGTCCTTTTGAAGACGCCTAATCTTAGCTTCCCCAGTGCCACATCCTTCTGTTTTGTTCCTACAAACGTTTGCATCACTGGAACTCTGGACATCTGTGCTACAATGCTGCTTGGCAGGGACATGAGCAGTCACTTGCTTCTGCGATTTGCCATGCATAAAATCAATCAGCAGATTAAAAGGAAATATGTTGGTTGATTCATGTCACCACTTTCAGCAACCCATGAGTTTCTAAACCTTAAATGGAGTCTAAAACATTGCAATAAAAGGGTGGGTGCATCATTTGGATGCAGAGGCCGGGGCGACCCTATTTTCAAGAAAAAATTAGGAAATCTGAAATCTATATCTATATCTCTACCATCTATACCACTCCACTCCTGTTGACAGTTTGATCTCTTTCAGTACATTAGATTATGTCATGTTTAAAACACTATTATAAAATTACCTCCTTAATGTTGAGCTCAGGAGGATCCAGATGTGCTGATCCTAGGCGGCCACTCAAATGATTGCTTGCTAGAACAATAGGACCAAATCCCGCCTCCTTTCTACCAATGTCTGCATCACTGGCGCGCTCACTGTCTTTGTTAGGAACATGAGCAGTGGCTAGCTGCTGCAAATCAAAGTTCATCAAATCAATCAGCAAACAAGACATATGAAATTTGAGCAGTGCGGCTAAATACCTTCTTCAGCAGCTGCCCCACGGAATCGTCCTTTTGGCGGCACATCACACGTGTGAAAAATCTCGGCAACGACTTGGGGTGCGGTGATTTTGTCCCATTCCACAGTATGCCGAGCTTGGCTGCAATTATCATATTCTGCAAGATATTTTGCCTCCGAGATTCTTCGTAGGCATTCTCGAGGGGAATATCTAGCAGGCATTACAAAAAAAACAGATGCTAATAACAAGCAGTGGAAGCAAGCAATAAACTAGTCTCGGAAATCAAATACGGAGTACATAACAAAAGCTGCCGGACAAAGTGTTCAACCTTGGTCGACTGGGGAGGTGGCGCGTTGGCCGTTCGGTTTGGTTCGGTGGATCATGGTGGCGCTTTGTGTACCGATCTCGCCGGCCGGTAAGATGAACCAGTGAGTCGGGGAAGCAGATCCGACGAAGCGGACGGAGTGTGGTTGACGGCGTCGCTGAGCTGGCTCCGGTGCGGTGGATGTCGGCTACGGATGGAGGACTGAGAGGGAGCGAGACGGACTAGGTGCGAGGTAGGGAGAGAGGCCCTTGCTTGTCCGTGGGTGGGGCTGGATATAGGGGAAATGAAAGCCTTAGAAGATAGCATCCTGCTAATTTATGGTGCTGAACTAGAAAATCCCGCCAATATATGGTGCTGAATTGCGGGCGGCTCATAGCTTGTGCACAAATAAAATGGGAAAATCCAAAAAATGTAGTTCAACAAAAAAAACTCTAGTAGGCAAAGTCGCTAGCTCGCCATGAGAAGATGCACTCCGCCAAAAAAATGTCATGACAAGCTAGTTTGCTATGGATCTTGCATTAACCCTGCTCGATAAAATGGTGGGCAAAAAAAGACAAGCTAAATCAAAAATAATGGTGGTAGAAAGATGTAACTCTCAAATGTAAACTCTACTAAACAGGGCCAGCTCAAAAATATGCCTCATATTATTAGTACTTCCTCCGGTCCATATTAACTGCCACTAACATACATCGAGAAACAAAAAAGAGAAATCTGTCATGAATAGTTCCCGAATTCAAATCTGAGTTTCTCTGTAGACTATTCCCATCTGAGTTTCTCTTTTTTGTTTCTCGATGTATGTTTCGAATTTTGATCTGAAATTTTTAGGGGTTATCTTAATATGAGCTGTGAACGTGCATGATTTGTTTCAGATTTTTTTCGCAATGTTTAAATTTGGATTTAGGCCGCATGTCACCTCGCTACCGCTCGAGAAATGGAGCCCCTCTCCGCTGGGCTCCATAAAAGCTTCACTGCTCGTGTCAGACTGTTGAAGACACTGGCAAGTGCATGTCAGGGGGACAGAGAATAAATTTCGTCCACGCGTCGGCGCGTGCTGTCTACCCCAAACCCTAAACTCTGTCTTTATGAAGTCAAGCATGCATGAAGAGAAGTGGTTTTTGGTTTCAAACATGGAAATTTCAAAAACCCTCTCAAGAGCTACATTTTGGAGTGACTAATTTTTCATATTCATGATTTAAACTTGTTTAAATGGGCATAAAATTCAAAATAAATCAAAATAAATGAAAAACCAAGGCACATAGTCTTCTTATGTCATATAGTAAGCATTCAATTAAGTTGATAAACAAGGTCTAGACATATTCGAACCAGAAAAATCATGTATCTACCCCTAACCCTAAACTCTGTCTTATGAAGTCAAGCATGAAGAGATGTGGTTTTTGGTTTCAAACATGGAAATTTCGAAAACCCTCCCAAGAGCTTCATTTTGGAGTGACTAAGAAGCATACATGCTTACTTTTTTATATTCATGTTTTAAACTTGTTCAAATCTTGGTCAAACCTAGGATTTGACCAAGATTCAAATGGGCATAAAAATTCAAAAAAATGAAGAAAAAAATGAAAAACCAAGGTCTTCTTATGTCATATAGTAAGCATTCAATTAAGTTGATAAACAAGGTCTAGACGTTTTAAACCTGAAAAATCATGTATCTACCCCCTAACCCTAAACTCTGTCTTATGAAGTCAAGCATGCATGGTGAAGAGAAGTGGTTTTTGGTTTCAAACATGGAAATTTTAAAAACCCTCCCAAGAGCTTCATTTTGGGGTGACTAAGAAGGATACATGATTACTTTGTCATATTCATGTCTTAAACTTGTTTAAGTCATGGTCAAACCTAGGATTTGACCAAGATTCAAATGGGCATAAGAATTCAAAAAAAACAAATAGTCTGTGTATGTCATATAGTAAGCATTCAAGTTGATAAACAAGGTCTAGACATATTCAAACCAGAAAAATCATGGAAATTTCAAAAACCTCCCACGAGCTTCATTTTGGAGTGACTAAGAAGGATCGATGCAGGTTACTTTTCATATTATTCATGTTTTAAACTTGTTTAAATCTTGGTCAAACCTAGGATTTGACCAAGATTCAACAAATGGGGATAAAAAAATGAAAACCCAATGCACATAGTCTTCTTATGTCATATAATAAGCATACAATTAAGTTGATAAACAAGGTCTAGACATATTCAAACCAAAAAATCATGTATGTGGCTACCCCTAACCCTAAACTCTGTCTTATGAAGTCAAGCATGAAGAGATGTGGTTTTTGGTTTCAAACATGGAAATTTCAAAAACCCCTTCCAAGAGCTTCATTTTGGAGTGACTAAGAAGCATACATGCTTACCTTTTCATATATATTCATGTTTTAAACTTGTTCAAATCTTGGTCAAACCTAGGATTTGACAAAGATTCAAATGGGCATAAAAATTCAAATAAAATGAATACCAAGGTCTTCTTATGTCATATAGTATGTGCGCATTCACTTAAGTTGATAAACAAGGTCTAGACATATTAAACCTGAAAAATCATGCATGTATCTACCCCTAACCCTAAACTCTGTCTTATAAAGTCAAGCATGCATGGTGAAGATAAGTGGTTTTTGGTTTCAAACATGGAAATTTCAAAAACCCTCCTAATTAAGAGCTTCATTTTGGAGTGACTAAGAAGGATACATGCTTACTTTTACATATTCATGTTTTAAACTTGTTTAAGTCGTGGTCAAACCTAGGATTTGACCAAGATTTAAATGGGCATAAAAATTCAAAAACAAAATCAAAAACCAAAGCAAGTCTTTGCATGTCATATAGTAAGCATTCAAGTTGATAAACAAGGTCTAGACATATTCAAACCAGAAAATCATGTATATATCTACCCCTAACCCTAAACTCTATCTTTATGAAGTCAAGCATGCATGAAGAGAAGTGGTTTTAGGTTTCAAACATGGAAATTTCAAAAACCATCCCAAGAGCTACATTTTGGAGTGACTAAGAAGGATATATAGATGCTTAATTTTGCATATTCATGATTTAAACTTGTTCAAATCTTGGTCAAACCTATGATTTGACCAAGATTCAAATGGGCATTAAAAAATAGAAAAATGAAAAACCAAAGCACATAATCTTCTTATGTCATATAGTAAGCATTAAAGTTGATAAACACAAGGTCTAGACATATTCAAACCATACAAATCATGTATCTACCCCTAACCCTAAACTCTGTCTTATGAAGTCAAGCATGAAGAGATGTGGTTTTTGGTTTCAAACATGGAAATTTCAAATACCCTTCCAAGAGCTTCATTTTGGAGTGACTAAGAAGCATACATGCTTACCTTTTCATATTCATGTTTTAAACTTGTTCAAATCTTGGTCAAACTTAGGATGCCTCTCTCTTGACAAAGAAGATGGCTGGGAGTTTGCCTACCTAGCGTACGTGACTTGTTCTCACTGAAGTGTGGGACCTCACGCATGGGAACCACACGTAAGTGACAGACTTGTTGCTCTAATAACTCGGGTGATCATTATACTGTATTAGTACATAGTTTCCTATGGATCCTTCTTAGTCACTCCAAAATGAAGCTCTTTGGGAGGGTTTTTGAAATTTCCATGTTTGAAACCAAAAATAAGAAGACTATGTGCCTTGATTTTTCATTTTTTTAAAATTTTGCCAATTTGAATCTTGGTCAAATCCTAGGTTTGACCATGATTTAAACAAGTTTAAAACATGAATATGAAAAATTAAGCATGTATCCTTCATAGTCACTCCAAAATGAAGCTCTTGAGAGGGTTTTTGAAATTTCCATGTTTGAAACCAAAAAACCGCGTACTTCTCTTCATGCTTGACTTCATAAGAGAGAGTTTGGGGATAGGGGTAGCTTGATACATGAATTTTCTGGTTTGAATATGTCTAGACCTTGTTTATCAACTTAATTGAATGCTTACTAGTAGATGACATAAGATGACTATGTGCATTGGTTTTTCATTTTATTGTTTTTTTGAATTTTTATGCCCATTTGAATCTTGGTCAAATCCTAGGTTTGACCATGATTTAAACAAGTTTAAAACATGAATATGAAAAATTAAGCATCTATCCTTCTTAGTCACTCCAATATGTAGCTCTTGGGAGGGTTTTTGAAATTTCCATGCTTGAAACCAAAAACCACTTCTCTTCATGCATGCTTGACTTCATAAGACAGAGTTTAGGGTTAGGGGGTAGATACATGATTTTCCTGGTTTGAATATGTGTAGACCTTGTTTATCAAATTAATTGAATGCTTACTATATAACATATAAGAAGGCCTTGTTTTTTTTTGAACTTTTATACCCATTTGAATCTTGGTCAAATCCTTGGTTCCACCAAGATTTGAATAAGTTAAAAACATGAATATGAAAAAGTAAGCATGTATGCTTCTTAGTCACTTCAAAATGAAGCTCTTGGGAGGGTTTTTGAATTTCCATGTTCGAAACCAAAAACCACAAATCTTCATGCTTGACTTCATGAAACAGAGTTTAGGGTTAGGGGTAGATACATGCGTGATTTAAACAAGTTTAAAACATGAATATGAATATGAAATTTTTTGCCCATTTGAATCTTGGCCAAATCCTAGGTTTGACCATGATTTAAACAAGTTTAAAACATGAATATGAAAAATTAAGCATGTACCATTCGTAGTCACTCCAAAATGAAGCTCTTGAGAGGGTTTTTGAAATTTCCATGTTTGAAACCAAATAACCACGTACTTCTCTTCATGCTTGACTTCATAAGACAGAGTTTGGGGTTAGGGTTAGCTTGATACATGAATTTTCTGGTTTGAATATGTCTAGACATTGTTTATCAACTTAATTGAATGCTTACTAGATGACATAAGATGACTATGTGCATTGGTTTTTCATTTTTTTTGAATTTTTATGCCCATTTGAATCTTGGTCAAATTCTAGGTTTGACCATGATTTAATCAAGTTTAAAACATGAATATGAAAAATTAAGCATCTATCCTTCTTAGTCACTCCAATATGTAGCTCTTGGGAGGGTTTTTGAAATTTCCATGCTTGAAAACCAAAAACCACTTTTCTTCATGCATGCTTGACTTCATAAGACATAGTTTAGGGTTAGGGGGTAGATACATGATTTTCCTACTAGTTTGAATATGTCTAGACCTTGTTTATCAATTTAATTGAATGCTTACTATATGACATGAGCAGACCTTGGTTTTAATTTTTTTATACCCATTTGAATCTTCGTCAAATCGTAGGTTTGTTGACCAAGATTTGAACAAGTTTAAAACATGAATATGAAAAAGTAAGCATGTATGCGTCTTAACTAGTCACTCCAAAATGAAGCTCTTGGGAGGGTTTTTGAAATTTCCATGTTTGAAACCAAAAACCACTTCTTCTCTTCATGCTTGACTTCATAAGACAGGGTTAATTTAGGGATATATAGGGGGTAGATACATGATTTTTCTGGTTTGATATGTCTAGACCTTGTTTATCAACTTAATTGAATGCTTACTATATGACATAAGAAGACTACGTGACTTGTGCTCACTGAAGTGTGGGACCTCACGCATGGGAACCACACGTACGTAAGTGACAGACTTGTTGCTCTAATAACTCGGGTGATCATTATACTGTATTAGTACATAGTTTCCTATGGATCCTTCTTAGTCACTCCAAAATGAAGCTCTTTGAGAGGGTTTTTGAAATTTCCATGTTTGAAACCCAAAACAACTTCTCTTCATACTTGACTTCATAAGACAGAGTTTAGGGTAAGGGGTAGATACATGATTTGTCTGGTTTGAATACGTCTAGACCTTGTTTATCAACTTTAATGCTTACTATATGACATAAGAAGACTATGTGCTTTGGTTTTTCATTTTTCTGATTTTTTCTATTTTTGATGCCCATTTGAATCTTGGTCAGATCCTAGGTTTTACCAAGATTTAAACAAGTTTAAAACATGAAAATGAAAAGGGAAGCATTTATACTTCTTAGTCACTCTAAATGAAGTTTTTGGGAGGTTTTTGAAATTTCCATGTTTGAAACCCAAAACCACTTCTCTTCATGCTTGACTTCATAAGACATAGTTTAGGGTTAGGGGTACATACATGATTTGTATGTTTTGAATATGTCTAGACCTTGTTTATCAACTTGAATGCTTACTATATGACATAAGAAAACTACGTATGTGCTTTGGTTTTTCATTTTTCTGTTTTTTTTTGAATTTTCCGCCCATTTGAATCTCTGTCAAATCCTAGGTTTGACCAAGATTTAAACAAGTTTAACACGTGAAAACGAAAAGGTAAGCATGGATCCTTCTTAGTCACTCCAAAATGTACCAATTGATAGATGTGTTAACTTTGCTTCATGGAAAAAATAATGTCATGTAAATGAGTTAACTTGGATTTCCTACCCTTGAATCCATAGGAAACTTTGTTCTAATGCACTATAATAATCAACCGAGTTTTTACACCAACAGGTCTGTCACTTACGTGTGGTGCCCATGCGTGAGGTCCCACACTTCAGTGAGCACAAGTCACGTGCAATAGGTACGCAAACTCCCAGCCATTTTCTTTGTCAAGAGAAGACGCATCAGGATGCGTATTGGAAGTCTGTGGGTCCTTCAGGATCCTTCGGTTGTCCCTCTCACAAAAAAAACAAATCTCTCTCATTCTCGGCCTCGCTCGACTCGCTCGCTCGCTCGCTCGCACCTCCTGCTCACTGACAAACCCTGCACAAAAGTCAACATCATCACCCGAAAAAGGGGAGACACCATAATGCTCTCCCTCCTTCTTCTCTCCTTCCGAGTGATCCCTCTTCCTCCGAGTTTCACTCGACGGGCAAACACATATGTGCTGCATAGTAATAATAAAAAGGTACTACAGAAAATTCGACCTACGAATCTATAATTAAATATACTAGGTTAAACTAGGGTTTTGCCCAGTACTACAGATCAAGGTTCAAAAAAATCCAACTACGGGGTTCGAACAACCCCATTTCTAATCAAAGATTTTTTTCGACGTCATCCAAATGGCCTCAAACTATAGCATGGGCGGATCCAGACTATAGCCAAGGGGGGCAGCCGCCCCCGCTCAATTTTCTGAAACCTTGTAATATGATATTTGCATCACTTATCATATGTTTGCCCCCTCTAAAAATTTATCCTAGGTCCGCCCCTAAACTGTAGGGTTAGCATCTAGTGCAGTATGTGTGAACATGTATGCACTATGTGTGCTATAACTTGTATGTCTTTCAAATTTGAACCAAATTTGAATAAGTGTAAAATATTTGAAATGGGGCTTTTGGCTTAAACGTTTGAAACCCAAAACGACTTCTCTTCATGCTAGACTTCATAAGACCGAGTTTATCAACTTGAATGCTTACGATATGACATAAGAAGACTATGTACTTTGGTTTTCATATTTCTGATTTTTAAAATTTTGTGTCCATTTGAATCTTGGTCAAATCCTAGGTTTGACCAAGATTTAAACAAGTTTATAACATGAAAATGAAAAGGTAATCATGGAAATGATATTTGCATCACTTACCATATGTTTGCCCATTTGAATCTTGTCAAATCCTAGATTTGACCAAGATAATTTAAACAAGTTTAAAACATGAAAATGAAAAGGGAAGCTTGTATCCTTCTTAGTCACTCTAAAATGAAGTTTGGGGAGGTTTTTGAAATTTCCATGCTTGAAACCAAAAACCACTTCTCTTCATGCTTGACTTCATAAGACAAAGTTTAGGGTTAGGGGTAGATACATGATTTTTCTGGTTTGAATATATGTCTAGACCTTATTTATCAACTTAATTGAATGCTTACTATATAACATAAGAAGACCTTGTTTTTTTATTTTGTTTTTTAATTTTTATACGGATTTGAATCTTGGTCAAATCCTTGGTTTCACCAAGATTTGAATAAGTTTAAAACATGAATATGAAAAAGTAAGCATGCATGTATGCTTCATAATTAATCACTTCAAAATGAAGCTCTTGGGAGGGTTTTTGAAATTTCCATGTTTGAAACCAAAAAACCACATATCATCATGCTTGACTTCATGAGACAGAGTTTAGGTTAGGGGGTAGGTACATGATTTCTCTGGTTTGAATATGTCTAGAGACCTTGTTTATCAACTTAATTGAATGCTTACAATATAACATAAGAAGACTATGTGCCTTGGTTTTTCATTTTTTGTTTTTTTTAAATTATGCCCATTTGAATCTTTGTCAAATCCTAGGTTTGACCATGATTTAAACAAGTTTAAAACATGAATATGAAAAAGTAAGCATGTATCCTTCGTAGTCACTCCAAAATGAAGCTCGATCTTGAGAGGGTTTTTGAAATTTCCATGTTTGAAACCAAAAAACCACATACCTATCTTCATGCTTGACTTCATAAGACAGAGTTAATTAGGGGTTAGGGGTAGCTTGATACATGATATTTCTGGTTTGAATATGTCTAGACCTTATTTATCAACTTAATTGAATGCTTACTATATGACATAAGAAGACCTTGGTTTTCATTTTTTATACCCATTTGAATCTTGGTCAAATCATAGGTTTGACCAAGATTTGAACAAGTTTAAAACATGAATATGAAAAAGTAAGCACGTACGTATGCTTCTTAGTCACTCCAAAATGAAGCTCTTGGGAGGGTTTTTGAAATTTCCATGCTTGAAACCAAAAACCACTTCTCTTCATGCATGCTTGACTTCATAAGACAGAGTTTAGGGTTAGGGGTAGATACCTAATTTTCTGGTTTGAATATGTGTAGACCTTGTTTATCAAAATAATTGAATGCTTACTATATAACATAAGAAGACCTTGTTTTTTTTTGAATTTTTATACCCATTTGAATCTTGGTCAAATCCTTGGTTCCACCAAGATTTGAATAAGTTAAAAACATGAATATGAGAAAGTAAGCATGTATGCTTCTTAGTCACTTCAAAATGAAGCTATTGGGAGGGTTTTTGAATTTCCATGTTCGAAACTAAAAACCACATATCTTCATGCATGCATGCTTGACTTCATGAAACAGAGTTTAGGGTTAAGGGTAGATACATGCATGATTTTTCTTGTTTGAATATGTCTAGACCTTGTTTATCAACTTAATTGAATGCCTACTATATAACATAAGAAGACCTTTTTTTTAATTTTTATACCCATTTGAATCTTGGTCAAATCCTAGGTTTCACCAAGATTTGAATAAGTTTAAAACATGAATATGAAAAGGTAAGCATGCATGTATGCTTCTTAATTAATCGCTTCGAAATGAAGCTCTTGAGAGGGTTTTTGAAATTTCCATGTTTGAAACAAAAAAAACCACGTACTTCTCTTCATGCTTAACTTCATAAGACAGAGTTTGGGGATAGGGGTAGCTTGATACATGATTTTTCTGGTTTGAATATGTCTAGACCTTGTTTATCAACTTAATTGAATGCTTACTAGATGACATATATAAGATGACTATGTGCATTGGTTTTTCATTTTATTGTTTTTTTTGAATTTTTATGCCCATTTGAATCTTGGTCAAATCCTAGGTTTGACCATGATTTAAACAATTTAAAACATGAATATGAAAAATTAAGCATGTATCCTTCGTAGTCACTCCAAAATGAAGCTCGATCTTGAGAGGGTTTTTGAAATTTCCATGATTGAAACCAAAAACCACTTCTCTTCATGCTTGAATTCATAAGTCAGGGTTTAGGGATATATAGGGGGTAGATACATGATTTTTCTGGTTTGAATATGTCTAGAGCTTGTTTTTCAACTTGAATGCTTACTATATGACATACGAAGACTGTTTGCTAACGGAGGGATTAAGCACTCTAGCTATGAAAAGTACCAAACGATGCATACCAAAATGATTTTTTAGAGGAATACTAGTTCGGATTATATAATTTTATATTAGCAGGCCAAAATCGAACCCCGTAGTTGGATTTTCAGAAATTGATCCGTAGTACTGGGCAAAACCCTAGTTTAGCTTATTTAATAATAGATTCGTAGGTCGATTTTTTTACGTTATTATTATTATTACTAGGCAGCACATGTGTTTGCCCGTCCAGTGAAACTCTTTCATTTCATTTTTCTTTTCCGCAAGGTCGGGAGTCGGAGGAAGAGGGATCACACGGGAGGAGACGAAGGGAGAGCAGTCACGGGGCCCCACTTATTTATGGTGTCTATCCTTTTTCTGGTGATGTTGACTGTTGTGCAGGGTTGTCAGTGCGCAGGGGGGTGCGAGCGAGCGAGAAAGGCCGAGAATGAGAGAGATGTTTTTTTAGAGGGACAACCGAACGATCCTGAAGGACCCAGATTTCCAATACGCATCAGAGCGCAGTTTACAGCAGGACACAAAATAAACAGGAAATTACGTCTAAATCCCTAAGATTTACATGGTAGACCCCATGCTGAAAGCAAGAAATGCGATCGGGTCCTTAATAGGCACCGTCCGGATTGATCCTCGTCGGAGCCGGGGACGAACCACTTGGCGCGACCAAATCGCCATGGCTACAGAGCCTGCACACCATGGCCTACGAGCTGAGCTAGAAACGACCTGCCAAAACCGGCAGCCAACGGAGGTGGATAATTGAGAGAGAGAGAGAGAGAGTTGATGCCTCTCTCTTGACAAAGAAGATGGCTGGGAGTTTGCTTACCTAGCGTACGTGACTTGTGCTCACTGAAGTGTGGGACCTCACGCATGGGAACCACACGTAAGTGACAGACTTGTTGCTCTAATAACTCGGGTGATCATTATACTGTATTAGTACATAGTTTCCTATGGATCCTTCTTAGTCACTCCAAAATGAAGCTCTTTGGGAGGGTTTTTGAAATTTCCATGTTTGAAACCAAAAATAAGAAGACTATGTGCCTTGATTTTTCATTTTTTAAAATTTTGCCCATTTGAATCTTGGTCAAATCCTAGGTTTGACCATGATTTAAACAAGTTTAAAACATGAATATGAAAAATTAAGCATGTATCCTTCATAGTCACTCCAAAATGAAGCTCTTGAGAGGGTTTTTGAAATTTCCATGTTTGAAACCAAAAAACCGCGTACTTCTCTTCATGCTTGACTTCATAAGAGAGAGTTTGGGGATAGGGGTAGCTTGATACATGAATTTTCTGGTTTGAATATGTCTAGACCTTGTTTATCAACTTAATTGAATGCTTACTAGATGACATAAGATGACTATGTGCATTGGTTTTTCATTTTATTGTTTTTTTTGAATTTTTATGCCCATTTGAATCTTGGTCAAATCCTAGGTTTGACCATGATTTAAACAAGTTTAAAACATGAATATGAAAAATTAAGCATCTATCCTTCTTAGTCACTCCAATATGTAGCTCTTGGGAGGGTTTTTGAAATTTCCATGCTTGAAACCAAAAACCACTTCTCTTCATGCATGCTTGACTTCTTCATATAAGACAGAGTTTAGGGTTAGGGGGTAGATACATGATTTTCCTGGTTTGAATATGTGTAGACCTTGTTTATCAAATTAATTGAATGCTTACTATATAACATATAAGAAGACCTTTTTTTTGAACTTTTATACCCATTTGAATCTTGGTCAAATCCTTGGTTCCACCAAGATTTGAATAAGTTAAAAACATGAATATGAAAAAGTAAGCATGTATGCTTCTTAGTCACTTCAAAAATGAAGCTCTTGGGAGGGTTTTTGAATTTCCATGTTCGAAACCAAAAACCACAAATCTTCATGCTTACTTCATGAAACATAGTTTATATTAGGGTTAGGGGTAGATACATGCTTGATTTTTCTTGTTTGAATATGTCTAGACCTTGTTTATCAACTTAATTGAATGCCTACTATATAACATATATAAGAAGACCTTTTTTGTTTTTTTTAATTTTTATACCCATTTGAATCTTGGTCAAATCCTAGGTTTCACCAAGATTTGAATAAGTTTAAAACATGAATATGAAAAAGTAAGCATGCATGTATGCTTCTTAATTAATCACTTCGAAATGAAGCTCTTGGGAGGGTTTTTGAAATTTCCATGTTTGAAACCAAAAACCACATATCTTCATGCATGTGCTTGACTTCATGAGACAGAGTTTAGTGTTAGGGGGTAGATACATGATTTCTCTCGTTTGAATATGTCTAGACCTTGTTTATCAACTTAATTGAATGCTTACTATATGACATAAGAAGACTATGTGCCTTGATTTTTTTTAAAATTTTGTCCATTTGAATCTTGGCCAAATCCTAGGTTTGACCATGATTTAAACAAGTTTAAAACATGAATATATATGAAAAATTAAGCATGTATCATTCGTAGTCACTCCAAAATGAAGCTCTTGAGAGGGTTTTTGAAATTTCCATGTTTGAAACCAAATAACCACGTACTTCTCTTCATGCTTGACTTCATAAGACAGAGTTTGGGGTTAGGGTTAGCTTGATACATGAATTTTCTGGTTTGAATATGTCTAGACATTGTTTATCAACTTAATTGAATGCTTACTAGATGACATAAGATGACTATGTGCATTGGTTTTTCATTTTTTTTGAATTTTTATGCCCATTTGAATCTTGGTCAAATTCTAGGTTTGACCATGATTTAATCAAGTTTAAAACATGAATATGAAAAATTAAGCATCTATCCTTCTTAGTCACTCCAATATGTAGCTCTTGGGAGGGTTTTTGAAATTTCCATGCTTGAAAACCAAAAACCACTTTTCTTCATGCATGCTTGACTTCATAAGACATAGTTTAGGGTTAGGGGGTAGATACATGATTTTCCTACTAGTTTGAATATGTCTAGACCTTGTTTATCAATTTAATTGAATGCTTACTATATGACATGAGCAGACCTTGCTTTTAATTTTTTTATACCCATTTGAATCTTCGTCAAATCGTAGGTTTGTTGACCAAGATTTGAACAAGTTTAAAACATGAATATGAAAAAGTAAGCATGTATGCGTCTTAACTAGTCACTCCAAAATGAAGCTCTTGGGAGGGTTTTTGAAATTTCCATGTTTGAAACCAAAAACCACTTCTTCTCTTCATGCTTGACTTCATAAGTCAGGGTTAATTTAGGGATATATAGGGGGTAGATACATGATTTTTCTGGTTTGATATGTCTAGACCTTGTTTATCAACTTAATTGAATGCTTACTATATGACATAAGAAGACTACGTGACTTGTGCTCACTGAAGTGTGGGACCTCACGCATGGGAACCACACGTAAGTGACAAACTTGTTGCTCTAATAACTCGGGTGATCATTATACTGTATTAGTACATAGTTTCCTATGGATCCTTCTTAGTCACTCCAAAATGAAGCTCTTTGAGAGGGTTTTTGAAATTTCCATGTTTGAAACCCAAAACAACTTCTCTTCATGCTTGACTTCATAAGACAGAGTTTAGGGTTAGGGGTAGATACATGATTTGTCTGGTTTGAATACGTCTAGACCTTGTTTATCAACTTTAATGCTTACTATATGACATAAGAAGACTATGTGCTTTGGTTTTTCATTTTTCTGATTTTTTCTATTTTTGATGCCCATTTGAATCTTGGTCAGATCCTAGGTTTTACCAAGATTTAAACAAGTTTAAAACATGAAAATGAAAAGGCAAGCATTTATCCTTCTTAGTCACTCTAAATGAAGTTTTTGGGAGGTTTTTGAAATTTCCATGTTTGAAACCCAAAACCACTTCTCTTCATGCTTGACTTCATAAGACATAGTTTAGGGTTAGGGGTACATACATGATTTGTATGTTTTGAATATGTCTAGACCTTGTTTATCAACTTGAATGCTTACTATATGACATAAGAAAACTACGTATGTGCTTTGGTTTTTCATTTTTCTGTTTTTTTTTTGAATTTTCCGCCCATTTGAATCTCTGTCAAATCCTAGGTTTGACCAAGATTTAAACAAGTTTAACACGTGAAAACGAAAAGGTAAGCATGGATCCTTCTTAGTCACTCCAAAATGTACCAATTGATAGATGTGTTAACTTTGCTTCATGGAAAAAATAATGTCATGTAAATGAGTTAACTTGGATTTCCTACCCTTGAATCCATAGGAAACTTTGTTCTAATGCACTATAATAATCAACCGAGTTTTTACACCAACAGGTCTGTCACTTACGTGTGGTGCCCATGCGTGAGGTCCCACACTTCAGTGAGCACAAGTCACGTGCAATAGGTACGCAAACTCCCAGCCATTTTCTTTGTCAAGAGAAGACGCATCAGGATGCGTATTGGAAGTCTGTGGGTCCTTCTGGATCCGGTTGTCCCTCTCACAAAAAAAACAAATCTCTCATTCTCTCGCTCGACTCGGGCCTCGCTCGCTCGCACCTCCTGCTCACTGACAAACCCTGCACAAAAGTCAACATCATCACCCGAAAAAGGGGAGACACCATAATGCTCTCCCTCCTTCTTCTCTCCTTCCGAGTGATCCCTCTTCCTCCGAGTTTCACTCGACGGGCAAACACATATGTGCTGCATAGTAGAGTAATAATAAAAAGGTACGTAGAAAAATCGACCTACCAATCTATAATTAAATAGGTTAAACTAGGGTTTTGCCCAGTACTACAGATCAAGGTTCAAAAAAATCCAACTACGGGGTTCGAACAACCCCATTTCTAATCAAAGAATTTTTTCGACGTCATCCAAATGACCTCAAACTATAGCATGGGCGGATCCAGACTATAGCCAAGGGGGGCAGCCGCCCCCACTCAATTTTCTGAAACCTTGTACTTAGAAATATGTTAAGCTAAAGCTGGTTTGCCCGCACTTAGAAATGATATTTGCATCACTTACCATATGTTTGCCCATTTGAATCTTGTCAAATCCTAGATTTGACCAAGATAATTTAAACAAGTTTAAAACATGAAAATGAAAAGGGAAGCTTGTATCCTTCTTAGTCACTCTAAAATGAAGTTTGGGGAGGTTTTTGAAATTTCCATGCTTGAAACCAAAAACCACTTCTCTTCATGCTTGACTTCATAAGACAAAGTTTAGGGTTAGGGGTAGATACATGATTTTTCTGGTTTGAATATATGTCTAGACCTTATTTATCAACTTAATTGAATGCTTACTATATAACATAAGAAGACCTTGTTTTTTTTATTTTGTTTTTTAATTTTTATACGGATTTGAATCTTGGTCAAATCCTTGGTTTCACCAAGATTTGAATAAGTTTAAAACATGAATATGAAAAAGTAAGCATGCATGTATGCTTCATAATTAATCACTTCAAAATGAAGCTCTTGGGAAGGTTTTTGAAATTTCCATGTTTGAAACCAAAAAACCACATATCATCATGCTTGACTTCATGAGACAGAGTTTAGGTTAGGGGGTAGGTACATGATTTCTCTGGTTTGGATATGTCTAGAGACCTTGTTTATCAACTTAATTGAATGCTTACAATATAACATAAGAAGACTATGTGCCTTGGTTTTTCATTTTTTGTTTTTTTAAATTATGCCCATTTGAATCTTTGTCAAATCCTAGGTTTGACCATGATTTAAACAAGTTTAAAACATGAATATGAAAAAGTAAGCATGTATCCTTCGTAGTCACTCCAAAATGAAGCTCGATCTTGAGAGGGTTTTTGAAATTTCCATGTTTGAAACCAAAAAACCACATACCTATCTTCATGCTTGACTTCATAAGACAGAGTTAATTAGGGGTTAGGGGTAGCTTGATACATGATATTTCTGGTTTGAATATGTCTAGACCTTATTTATCAACTTAATTGAATGCTTACTATATGACATAAGAAGACCTTGGTTTTCATTTTTTTTACCCATTTGAATCTTGGTCAAATCATAGGTTTGACCAAGATTTGAACAAGTTTAAAACATGAATATGAAAAAGTAAGCACGTACGTATGCTTCTTAGTCACTCCAAAATGAAGCTCTTGGGAGGGTTTTTGAAATTTCCATTCTTGAAACCAAAAACCACTTCTCTTCATGCATGCTTGACTTCATAAGACAGAGTTTAGGGTTAGGGGTAGATACCTAATTTTCTGGTTTGAATATGTGTAGACCTTGTTTATCAAAATAATTGAATGCTTACTATATAACATAAGAAGACCTTGTTTTTTTTTGAATTTTTATACCCATTTGAATCTTGGTCAAATCCTTGGTTCCACCAAGATTTGAATTAATAAGTTAAAAACATGAATATGAGAAAGTAAGCATGTATGCTTCTTAGTCACTTCAAAATGAAGCTATTGGGAGGGTTTTTGAATTTCCATGTTCGAAACTAAAAACCACATATCTTCATGCATGCATGCTTGACTTCATGAAACAGAGTTTAGGGTTAAGGGTAGATACATGCATGATTTTTCTTGTTTGAATATGTCTAGACCTTGTTTATCAACTTAATTGAATGCCTACTATATAACATAAGAAGACCTTTTTTGTTTTTTTTTAATTTTATACCCATTTGAATCTTGGTCAAATCCTAGGTTTCACCAAGATTTGAATAAGTTTAAAACATGAATATGAAAAGGTAAGCATGCATGTATGCTTCTTAATTAATCGCTTCGAAATGAAGCTCTTGAGAGGGTTTTTGAAATTTCCATGTTTGAAACAAAAAAACCACGTACTTCTCTTCATGCTTGACTTCATAAGACAGAGTTTGGGGATAGGGGTAGCTTGATACATGATTTTTCTGGTTTGAATATGTCTAGACCTTGTTTATCAACTTAATTGAATGCTTACTAGATGACATAAGATGACTATGTGCATTGGTTTTTCATTTTATTGTTTTTTTTTGAATTTTTATGCCCATTTGAATCTTGGTCAAATCCTAGGTTTGACCATGATTTAAACAATTTAAAACATGAATATGAAAAATTAAGCATGTATCCTTCGTAGTCACTCCAAAATGAAGCTCGATCTTGAGAGGGTTTTTGAAATTTCCATGTTTGAAACCAAAAAACCACGTACTTCTCTTCATGCTAGACTTCATAAGACAAAGTTTGGGGTTAGGGGTAGCTTGATACATAAACTTTCTGGTTTGAGTATGTCTAGACATTGTTTATCAACTTAATTGAATGCTTACTAGATGACATAAGAGTTTTTGAAATTTCCATGCTTGAAAACCAAAAACCACTTCTCTTCATGCATGCTTGACTTCATAAGATAGAGTTTGGGGTTAGGGGGTAGATACATGATTTTCCTGCTAGTTTGAATATGTCTAGACCTTGTTTATTAATTTAATTGAATGCTCACTATATGACATGAGCAGACCTTGGTTTTAATTTTTTTATACCCATTTGATTCTTCGTCAAATCCTAGGTTTGTTGACCAAGATTTGAACAAGTTTAAAACATTAATATGAAAAGGTAAGCATGTATGCTTCTTAATTAGTCACTCCAAAATGAAGCTCTTGGGAGGGTTTTTGAAATTTCCATGATTGAAACCAAAAACCACTTCTCTTCATGCTTGAATTCATAAGTCAGGGTTTAGGGATATATAGGGGGTAGATACATGATTTTTCTGGTTTGAATATGTCTAGAGCTTGTTTTTCAACTTGAATGCTTACTATATGACATACGAAGACTGTTTGCTAACGGAGGGATTAAGCACTCTAGCTATGAAAAGTACCAAACGATGCATACCAAAATGATTTTTTAGAGGAATACTAGTTCGGATTATATAATTTTATATTAGCAGGCCAAAATCGAACCCCGTAGTTGGATTTTCAGAAATTGATCCGTAGTACTGGGCAAAACCCTAGTTTAGCTTATTTAATAATAGATTCGTAGGTCGATTTTTTTACGTTATTATTATTATTACTAGGCAGCACATGTGTTTGCCCGTCCAGTGAAACTCTTTCATTTCATTTTTCTTTTCCGCAAGGTCGGGAGTCGGAGGAAGAGGGATCACACGGGAGGAGACGAAGGGAGAGCAGTCACGGGGCCCCACTTATTTATGGTGTCTATCCTTTTTCTGGTGATGTTGACTGTTGTGCAGGGTTGTCAGTGCGCAGGGGGGTGCGAGCGAGCGAGAAAGGCCGAGAATGAGAGAGATGTTTTTTTAGAGGGACAACCGAACGATCCTGAAGGACCCAGATTTCCAATACGCATCAGAGCGCAGTTTACAGCAGGACACAAAATAAACAGGAAATTACGTCTAAATCCCTAAGATTTACATGGTAGACCCCATGCTGAAAGCAAGAAATGCGATCGGGTCCTTAATAGGCACCGTCCGGATTGATCCTCGTCGGAGCCGGGGACGAACCACTTGGCGCGACCAAATCGCCATGGCTACAGAGCCTGCACACCATGGCCTACGAGCTGAGCTAGAAACGACCTGCCAAAACCGGCAGCCAACGGAGGTGGATAATTGGAGAGAGAGAGAGAGAGAGAGAGAGAGAGAGAGAGAGAGAGAGAGAGAGTTGATGCCTCTCTCTTGACAAAGAAGATGGCTGGGAGTTTGCTTACCTAGCGTACGTGACTTGTGCTCACTGAAGTGTGGGACCTCACGCATGGGAACCACACGTAAGTGACAGACTTGTTGCTCTAATAACTCGGGTGATCATTATACTGTATTAGTACATAGTTTCCTATGGATCCTTCTTAGTCACTCCAAAATGAAGCTCTTTGGGAGGGTTTTTGAAATTTCCATGTTTGAAACCAAAAATAAGAAGACTATGTGCCTTGATTTTTCATTTTTTAAAATTTTGCCCATTTGAATCTTGGTCAAATCCTAGGTTTGACCATGATTTAAACAAGTTTAAAACATGAATATGAAAAATTAAGCATGTATCCTTCATAGTCACTCCAAAATGAAGCTCTTGAGAGGGTTTTTGAAATTTCCATGTTTGAAACCAAAAAACCGCGTACTTCTCTTCATGCTTGACTTCATAAGAGAGAGTTTGGGGATAGGGGTAGCTTGATACATGAATTTTCTGGTTTGAATATGTCTAGACCTTGTTTATCAACTTAATTGAATGCTTACTAGATGACATAAGATGACTATGTGCATTGGTTTTTCATTTTATTGTTTTTTTTGAATTTTTATGCCCATTTGAATCTTGGTCAAATCCTAGGTTTGACCATGATTTAAACAAGTTTAAAACATGAATATGAAAAATTAAGCATCTATCCTTCTTAGTCACTCCAATATGTAGCTCTTGGGAGGGTTTTTGAAATTTCCATGCTTGAAACCAAAAACCACTTCTCTTCATGCATGCTTGACTTCTTCATAAGACAGAGTTTAGGGTTAGGGGGTAGATACATGATTTTCCTGGTTTGAATATGTGTAGACCTTGTTTATCAAATTAATTGAATGCTTACTATATAACATATAAGAAGACCTTGTTTTTTTTGAACTTTTATACCCATTTGAATCTTGGTCAAATCCTTGGTTCCACCAAGATTTGAATAAGTTAAAAACATGAATATGAAAAAGTAAGCATGTATGCTTCTTAGTCACTTCAAAAATGAAGCTCTTGGGAGGGTTTTTGAATTTCCATGTTCGAAACCAAAAACCACAAATCTTCATGCTTACTTCATGAAACATAGTTTATATTAGGGTTAGGGGTAGATACATGCTTGATTTTTCTTGTTTGAATATGTCTAGACCTTGTTTATCAACTTAATTGAATGCCTACTATATAACATATATAAGAAGACCTTTTTTGTTTTTTTTATTTTTATACCCATTTGAATCTTGGTCAAATCCTAGGTTTCACCAAGATTTGAATAAGTTTAAAACATGAATATGAAAAAGTAAGCATGCATGTATGCTTCTTAATTAATCACTTCGAAATGAAGCTCTTGGGAGGGTTTTTGAAATTTCCATGTTTGAAACCAAAAACCACATATCTTCATGCATGCGCTTGACTTCATGAGACAGAGTTTAGTGTTAGGGGGTAGATACATGATTTCTCTCGTTTGAATATGTCTAGACCTTGTTTATCAACTTAATTGAATGCTTACTATATGACATAAGAAGACTATGTGCCTTGATTTTTTTTAAAATTTTGTCCATTTGAATCTTGGCCAAATCCTAGGTTTGACCATGATTTAAACAAGTTTAAAACATGAATATATATGAAAAATTAAGCATGTATCATTCGTAGTCACTCCAAAATGAAGCTCTTGAGAGGGTTTTTGAAATTTCCATGTTTGAAACCAAATAACCACGTACTTCTCTTCATGCTTGACTTCATAAGACAGAGTTTGGGGTTAGGGTTAGCTTGATACATGAATTTTCTGGTTTGAATATGTCTAGACATTGTTTATCAACTTAATTGAATGCTTACTAGATGAGACATAAGATGACTATGTGCATTGGTTTTTCATTTTTTTTGAATTTTTATGCCCATTTGAATCTTGGTCAAATTCTAGGTTTGACCATGATTTAATCAAGTTTAAAACATGAATATGAAAAATTAAGCATCTATCCTTCTTAGTCACTCCAATATGTAGCTCTTGGGAGGGTTTTTGAAATTTCCATGCTTGAAAACCAAAAACCACTTTTCTTCATGCATGCTTGACTTCATAAGACATAGTTTAGGGTTAGGGGGTAGATACATGATTTTCCTACTAGTTTGAATATGTCTAGACCTTGTTTATCAATTTAATTGAATGCTTACTATATGACATGAGCAGACCTTGGTTTTAATTTTTTTATACCCATTTGAATCTTCGTCAAATCGTAGGTTTGTTGACCAAGATTTGAACAAGTTTAAAACATGAATATGAAAAAGTAAGCATGTATGCGTCTTAACTAGTCACTCCAAAATGAAGCTCTTGGGAGGGTTTTTGAAATTTCCATGTTTGAAACCAAAAACCACTTCTTCTCTTCATGCTTGACTTCATAAGTCAGGGTTAATTTAGGGATATATAGGGGTAGATACATGATTTTTCTGGTTTGATATGTCTAGACCTTGTTTATCAACTTAATTGAATGCTTACTATATGACATAAGAAGACTACGTGACTTGTGCTCACTGAAGTGTGGGACCTCACGCATGGGAACCACACGTAAGTGACAAACTTGTTGCTCTAATAACTCGGGTGATCATTATACTGTATTAGTACATAGTTTCCTATGGATCCTTCTTAGTCACTCCAAAATGAAGCTCTTTGAGAGGGTTTTTGAAATTTCCATGTTTGAAACCCAAAACAACTTCTCTTCATGCTTGACTTCATATGACAGAGTTTAGGGTTAGGGGTAGATACATGATTTGTCTGGTTTGAATACGTCTAGACCTTGTTTATCAACTTTAATGCTTACTATATGACATAAGAAGACTATGTGCTTTGGTTTTTCATTTTTCTGATTTTTTCTATTTTTGATGCCCATTTGAATCTTGGTCAATCCTAGGTTTTACCAAGATTTAAACAAGTTTAAAACATGAAAATGAAAAGGCAAGCATTTATCCTTCTTAGTCACTCTAAATGAAGTTTTTGGGAGGTTTTGAAATTTCCATGTTTGAAACCCAAAACCACTTCTCTTCATGCTTGACTTCATAAGACATAGTTTAGGGTTAGGGGTACATACATGATTTGTATGTTTTGAATATGTCTAGACCTTGTTTATCAACTTGAATGCTTACTATATGACATAAGAAAACTACGTATGTGCTTTGGTTTTTCATTTTTCTGTTTTTTTTGAATTTTCCGCCCATTTGAATCTCTGTCAAATCCTAGGTTTGACCAAGATTTAAACAAGTTTAACACGTGAAAACGAAAAGGTAAGCATGGATCCTTCTTAGTCACTCCAAAATGTACCAATTGATAGATGTGTTAACTTTGCTTCATGGAAAAATAATGTCATGTAAATGAGTTAACTTGGATTTCCTACCCTTGAATCCATAGGAAACTTTGTTCTAATGCACTATAATAATCAACCGAGTTTTTACACCAACAGGTCTGTCACTTACGTGTGGTGCCCATGCGTGAGGTCCCACACTTCAGTGAGCACAAGTCACGTGCAATAGGTACGCAAACTCCCAGCCATTTTCTTTGTCAAGAGAAGACGCATCAGGATGCGTATTGGAAGTATGTGGGATCCTTCTTTGTCCCTCTCACAAAAAAACAAATCTCTCTCTCATTCTCCTCGCTCGACTCGCTCGCTCGCTCGCACCTCCTGCTCACTGACAAACCCTGCACAAAAGTCAACATCATCACCCGAAAAAGGGGAGACACCATAATGCTCTCCCTCCTTCTTCTCTCCTTCCGAGTGATCCCTCTTCCTCCGAGTTTCACTCGACGGGCAAACACATATGTGCTGCATAGTAGAGTAATAATAAAAAGGTACGTAGAAAAATCGACCTACCAATCTATAATTAAATAGGTTAAACTAGGGTTTTGCCCAGTACTACAGATCAAGGTTCAAAAAAATCCAACTACGGGGTTCGAACAACCCCATTTCTAATCAAAGAATTTTTTCGACGTCATCCAAATGACCTCAAACTATAGCATGGGCGGATCCAGACTATAGCCAAGGGGGGCAGCCGCCCCCACTCAATTTTCTGAAACCTTGTACTTAGAAATATGTTAAGCTAAAGCTGGTTTGCCCGCACTTAGAAATGATATTTGCATCACTTACCATATGTTTGCCCATTTGAATCTTGTCAAATCCTAGATTTGACCAAGATAATTTAAACAAGTTTAAAACATGAAAATGAAAAGGGAAGCTTGTATCCTTCTTAGTCACTCTAAAATGAAGTTTGGGGAGGTTTTTGAAATTTCCATGCTTGAAACCAAAAACCACTTCTCTTCATGCTTGACTTCATAAGACAAAGTTTAGGGTTAGGGGTAGATACATGATTTTTCTGGTTTGAATATATGTCTAGACCTTATTTATCAACTTAATTGAATGCTTACTATATAACATAAGAAGACCTTGTTTTTTTTATTTTGTTTTTTAATTTTTATACGGATTTGAATCTTGGTCAAATCCTTGGTTTCACCAAGATTTGAATAAGTTTAAAACATGAATATGAAAAAGTAAGCATGCATGTATGCTTCATAATTAATCACTTCAAAATGAAGCTCTTGGGAAGGTTTTTGAAATTTCCATGTTTGAAACCAAAAAACCACATATCATCATGCTTGACTTCATGAGACAGAGTTTAGGTTAGGGGGTAGGTACATGATTTCTCTGGTTTGGATATGTCTAGAGACCTTGTTTATCAACTTAATTGAATGCTTACAATATAACATAAGAAGACTATGTGCCTTGGTTTTTCATTTTTTTTTTAAATTATGCCCATTTGAATCTTTGTCAAATCCTAGGTTTGACCATGATTTAAACAAGTTTAAAACATGAATATGAAAAAGTAAGCATGTATCCTTCGTAGTCACTCCAAAATGAAGCTCGATCTTGAGAGGGTTTTTGAAATTTCCATGTTTGAAACCCAAAACAACTTCTCTTCATGCTTGACTTCATAAGACAGAGTTTAGGGTTAGGGGTAGATACATGATTTGTCTGGTTTGAATACGTCTAGACCTTGTTTATCAACTTTAATGCTTACTATATGACATAAGAAGACTATGTGCTTTGGTTTTTCATTTTTCTGATTTTTTTCTATTTTTGATGCCCATTTGAATCTTGGTCAGATCCTAGGTTTTACCAAGATTTAAACAAGTTTAAAACATGAAAATGAAAAGGTAAGCATTTATCCTTCTTAGTCACTCTAAATGAAGTTTTTGGGAGGTTTTTGAAATTTCCATGTTTGAAACCCAAAACCACTTCTCTTCATGCTTGACTTCATAAGACATAGTTTAGGGTTAGGGGTACATACATGATTTGTATGTTTTGAATATGTCTAGACCTTGTTTATCAACTTGAATGCTTACTATATGACATAAGAAAACTACGTATGTGCTTTGGTTTTTCATTTTTCTGTTTTTTTTTAATTTTCCGCCCATTTGAATCTCTGTCAAATCCTAGGTTTGACCAAGATTTAAACAAGTTTAACACGTGAAAACGAAAAGGTAAGCATGGATCCTTCTTAGTCACTCCAAAATGTACCAATTGATAGATGTGTTAACTTTGCTTCATGGAAAAAATAATGTCATGTAAATGAGTTAACTTGGATTTCCTACCCTTGAATCCATAGGAAACTTTGTTCTAATGCACTATAATAATCAACCGAGTTTTTACACCAACAGGTCTGTCACTTACGTGTGGTGCCCATGCGTGAGGTCCCACACTTCAGTGAGCACAAGTCACGTGCAATAGGTACGCAAACTCCCAGCCATTTTCTTTGTCAAGAGAAGACGCATCAGGATGCGTATTGGAAGTCTGTGGGTCCTTCTGGATCCTTCGGTTGTCCCTCTCACAAAAAACAAATCTCTCTCATTCTCGGCCTCGCTCGCTCGCTCGCTCGCACCTCCTGCTCACTGACAAACCCTGCACAAAAGTCAACATCATCACCCGAAAAAGGGGAGACACCATAATGCTCTCCCTCCTTCTTCTCTCCTTCCGAGTGATCCCTCTTCCTCCGAGTTTCACTCGACGGGCAAACACATATGTGCTGCATAGTAGAGTAATAATAAAAAGGTACGTAGAAAAATCGACCTACCAATCTATAATTAAATAGGTTAAACTAGGGTTTTGCCCAGTACTACAGATCAAGGTTCAAAAAAATCCAACTACGGGGTTCGAACAACCCCATTTCTAATCAAAGAATTTTTTCGACGTCATCCAAATGACCTCAAACTATAGCATGGGCGGATCCAGACTATAGCCAAGGGGGGCAGCCGCCCCCACTCAATTTTCTGAAACCTTGTACTTAGAAATATGTTAAGCTAAAGCTGGTTTGCCCGCACTTAGAAATGATATTTGCATCACTTATCATATGTTTGCCCATTTGAATCTTGTCAAATCCTAGATTTGACCAAGATAATTTAAACAAGTTTAAAACATGAAAATGAAAAGGGAAGCTTGTATCCTTCTTAGTCACTCTAAAATGAAGTTTGGGGAGGTTTTTGAAATTTCCATGCTTGAAACCAAAAACCACTTCTCTTCATGCTTGACTTCATAAGATAAAGTTTAGGGTTAGGGGGTAGATACATGATTTTTCTGGTTTGAATATGTCTAGACCTTGTTATCAACTTAATTGAATGCTTACTATATATATGCCATAAGAAGATCGACTATGTGCATTGGTTTTTCATTTTATTGTTTTTTTTAATTTTATGCCCATTTGAATCTTGGTCAAATCCTAAGTTTGACCATGATTTAAACAAGTTGAAAACATGAATATGAAAAATTAAGCATATGTCCTTCTTAGTCACTCCAAAATGAAGCTCTTGGGAGGGTTTTTGAAATTTCCATGTTTGAAACCAAAAACCACATATCTTCATGCTTGACTTCATGAGACAGAGTTTAGGGTTAGGGGGTAGATACATGATTTCTCTGGTTTGAATATGTCTAGACCTTGTTTATCAACTTAATTGAATGCTTACTATGTGACATAAGAAGACTATGTGCCTTGATTTTCCATTTTTTTAAATTATGCCCATTTGAATCTTGGCCAAATCCTAGGTTTGACCATGATTTAAACAAGTTGAAAACATGAATATAAAAAGTTAAGCATATATCCTTCTTAGTCACTCCAAAATGAAGCTCTTGGGAGGGTTTTTGAAATTTCCATGTTTGAAACCAAAAACCACATATCTTCATGCTTGACTTCATGAGATAGAGTTTAGGGTTAGGGGTAGATACATGATTTCTCTGGTTTGAATATATCTCTAGACCTTGTTTATCAACTTAATTGAATGCTTACTATGTGACATAAGAAGACTATGTTTGGCTATCTCTAGATCTTTTAATTTGATCAAATACGGTCTATGCACATGCATGGTTGTTTGGCTGTTTCAGTGTCCCTAGAGGCATACATATATACTGTTATTTAGCAATCTTTATTACAGTACAAAGGTCTTAACCTCATGGTTCACAGAAAGTATAAACGTAGATCAACCATCTAAACATAGAAGACATTCTAGTGTATGATTCTTACATATACACATCAACATCCTATCAGAAAATCTTAATGTGAATTGTACTGGCTGTACAAACCCGTGCATCATTCTCTAGCCGGTTGCACCCAAAAACCAAATCGTGGTACTTCATAGTTGACTGTATGTAGGACAACATACAGATCCAATGCGAAGCCATGGGTATCACCTGCATGACAGAACCATATTTCACATGGTTGGAGGTACTCCATATGGCATTTAAAATCATTCCTTGTCCTTCATATGGCCCTAAAAATAGTACAGTTGGATTTGTGGGTTTTAATTTTTTATTAACACACTCAATTGATTGCCCAAACATTGATTAATAATATTATTATTATATAATGTTGATAGATTTTTGAACAATGTGCCAACAATTTGTAGCGGCTCTTTTTCAATTACCCCCTCTACATGCGTGAAAAAAATCCAAAAAAGGAAACAATTAATTGAGATTCCTAATGCATGACCCCAACGATTCCTTAGATTTAGGAAGCAATGTTTTTATTTCCTTAATATAACCTGGCTGCACATATATGGAGAGTCAACCAGAGAGATTTGTGGGATTTGTTATGTTAATTTAGGAAGTTACCGATTTCCCTCATTTTACTCTGATCTCAAATCGTTAATCTAGGGGGTCTTGTGTAAAGAACACTCTTGTGCTAATTTCCGTGCCAAAAAACTATAGGCACTATAGAATGGAATTAATAATATTATTAAGGGGTGTGATGTTGAAAGCCATAAGAACAATGTGCCAAACAATCTTTGCTAGCGGACGGTAAATGTATACCCATCAGAAATAATCAGCAGACGTGCATGTTTCTTTGGTCAGAATAACTGCTGCACCATCTTAAAAGTAAATGGCATGACCATTTATTTGATTTGATAGCGTGCAGCTAGATGGCGTACATTACTATCTCTACTTCCTTGGGTCGCCCAAATCTGGAGTACTAAAAGCAAATCCTGGTGATTCATTTGACAAGACAACACAGATGCGTCCAAATTTCTCCGTCCATATTATTATAGTAATATACGAAATCTGGAGTGCGTTGCCTCGTTGCCTTCCAAGAGAAGCTGCATTCCTTGCCAAAAAAGAGAGAGAGGCTGTATTTATAACTACCTCACCGGCCGCCACTAGTACAAACCATCACTCCCTCTCCACCTCCACCTCCATCTCTTCCCTAGTAGCTCCACCTCCATATCGGCGACGGACCACAATCGCGCGGCTTCGACTTCCTCTTCGACGGCGGCGGCGACAGAGGCGTGAGGCACCTTCTCCGCGGCGCATCACTCATCCTCGTCCCGCGGCAACAATGGCTGTATGTGAAATCACCATACCCTTTTGTATGGTAGAGATGATGATGTGCGGATAAAATTTTATTGGCGGTTGCTCATCCTTGTTTGAATATTTGGTGTAGATTCACATCTAGGGCAGGGTGTCAAGCGGGGTGGGTAGCGGGCTAGCTAGTTTCAGTGCGAGTGCTTTAAATCTGCTCTAATCTCAACCACTATTTGCTCTAATTTTCTGCTTTGCGGGACGATTCGCGGACGCCGCTTGCAACCCTAATCTAGGGTATTGATCCTAGTTTAGTAGACTACTAGGATTTACATGCCAATTTGTTTTTAGACTAGATCCGGATATTTGTCAATACTACTACGTACTTCTTCCGTTCGTATTTAATTGACTCTAGTTGAAAGCATCGACAGTTCATTTTCTTCTCTCCCTCGCGTCGACTAATTAAAACCGAACAGAGGGAGTATTAGGAATCCATGTGCATCCGTACTACCAGTAAGGTATTGCGTTGTTGCAGAGGCTCAGTGTAATCAATATCTTTCGATATTAATATACTCACTTTATCAGAAAATAAATTAGTAATCCATGTTCAAACTTGCTAGTTTGATCGACGTTTGATGATGATTTGTGAGGCCATGTATGGGCCTAGTTTGTTTTGCCTGGTGGTCAGTAGGCTGATGATTTATTTTTTTGCTTGGTCGATCTGTGGTCGTTCCATGGCCACTGCTGATTAAGCATTACTAGAATCAACAATTTTTTGCTTGTCTGGTGATTGGAAGTGTATGCGCTAGCACCATCGCACGATGATTAGTCTTAATGGAGATGCAGATGTCGATCAAGAGGGAGAAACATATCTTGATCATGCATTTCTCACGAGATTACTTGGTGATTGGAAGTAGAATCCACAATTTGTTGTGCAAACTTCTCAACATATGCATATATTCAATGAATTGGCTTTATGTGATCAATAGTACTTCTTATTGCAGATGGATGGAGGGGAAAGAGCGAAAAAACCGATACTTAGTGAGATGACTTCTCATTCTTTGACTTCTGATATCCCAGATAACAAGGTAAATATATAGAACGACGATTCGTAGGTGATAAAAGCAGAATCCACAATTTGCCGTGCAAACTTCTCAACATATGCATATATTTGATTAATTAGTTTTATGTGATCAATAGTATTACTTATTCCAGATGGACGTAGGGGAAGGAACGAAAAAGCGGATGCTATGTGAAATGACTTCTAAATCTGTGTGTTCTGATATCCCAGATGACAAGGTAAACATATGGACCGACGCTTGTTTTGCCGCTGCCCCTGTTAGATGGCTAGATGCTCTGGTCTAATTTCTGTTCATGTGCTTATTATTGCAGAAACATAGAGTTGAAGAAAACTCTATATTGTCTGATGACAAAGGTGAAATGGCATGCCAGTCTTTTAAACCTCCGACGCCACCTTGTTTACTGTCTATGGAGACTGATGCAGCTGGACCTGGTACTGATGAGCCTATACCTGGCATCATCGTGTCACATGAAGAAGGTTGTGGATTGGGTTTACCCCCTGCTGTAGAAACTGGTGGTGCAGCTGGAGCTGCTAGTGTAGAGCCTCTAGTGAACGGTGTCGTGCCACGGGAATTCTCTGAACTGGAGCAAAACGGTTTACCTATTGTCAAGACCGATATAACTGGTGCTGATGCTGGAGTTGCTACTGATGATCCTGCACCTGAAGGAGGTTTTGTATTGGTAGAACCCGTCATGACTATGCCCACAGTACTGACTGGTGGTGGACCTGGAGCTGGTAGGGTAGAGCCTCTAGCGAAAGGTGTCGTGCCACGAGAATCCTCTGAAGTGGATATTGGTGGTTTACCCTCTGTAGAGACTAGTGGTCTACCTGGAGCTGGTATTGTAGAGATTTCAGCAAGCGGTCCTGTCCGAGAACATATCTGGTCCTACTATCCCTTTAGGTGCTACCGTGCTACCGACTCCTATGAACCGGAGCATGTACCTGATGTGCCTTCTGTTGAACCTGACGCACCTGTAAGTAGTGGTGATGATTCCGCTGAATCTGATCAAGAAGGATCTGCATCTCTAGGACAAGATGTCAGCTGTCATTCACCTGATTCTGAGCTGAAGTCAGCAACGGTAGCTTATATAGCACGGACTGTCCTTCAAGCTCTAAAGATCCAGTTGGGTGGTTCACAGGACCAGCTACTCCAAGCCATTGTCACTACAAAAGACCAGCCAGCATGCTTCGTCATCTCCTGCATACTGTTTGACAAGCTGAAGCACTGCAACTGGCGCATTGTTCAATCCCATCAGCATGGAGAGAGGAGCTATGTTTATGTCAAGATGATTCATGCTGATTTGGTAAGGTTCCATGATAAGATGTATGGGTGGGGTGAGGCAAGAGCCACATTTTGCAGCATTCACACAGTCTTCGCTCTTGAGCCAGACCCCATGGATGCTTACCCAGTGGTGCAGCTGTCCTGACTTGATATATGTTTTATGATCAGTATGCTGCTGTCGTGGAACTGTGATGTGGAGCTACCTTTCTTATGGTTTCTAGGCTTTTGGTTTCAACATGTATTATGGAGCTTACCTTAGGACTTTCGCATGCGTTTGGCTGTTGACCTGTAATGTTTGTGGTTGGTTGTCTAATCTACTTGGCACAATCACATTGCAAAGGCAAATGTTCCTTTTCTCTTTAATTGTTATTATGACTTATGTGTTATAACCAGGCAAGAATATGCAATCTTGGTTCTCTGACCGATATATATGTACACACAACTTTTGTTCACATAATAACACTAGGCCCTGTTTGTTTGGGCTAGAGCTTGTGCTTCTGCTGCTTTTGGGTCCCTATAAGCACAAGCCCAAACAAACACCTAACTTTTGGATCCAGGCTTGTACAAGCGCTTGTTCATTTTGTACTACAAGCCCGGAAGCACCTTTGGAGGAACTTCCCGCAGCTTCCCGCAGCTGGTAATCCTCCCGCTAACTCATGCCACTCTGTATCTTCATATTTACGGCCAGAATGCCACCCGGTATATATACGGAAACCCCTCACAAAACTTCCACCAAATCTCACCCGTTTTCCCCATCCCCCCCGACCTGTCCCGAGATGCAAACCAGGGAGGCAGGGAGAGGCGGCTAAGGTTCTTCCAGGTCGCCGGCCTCTCCGGTCGCCACGCCGGCCGGCGCTCGCCGTGCGTCCGCCTCCACACGCTCGCCGCACGTCCATGTCCGCCTCCGCCCGCCTCAGCGCCTCCGCCCCCGCCGCACTTCTCCTCCCGACGGACGCTGCCCTTCCTCTCCCCGTCGCCGCCCCACCCGCCTCTCCCGCCTCTTCGGCCGCTCGCCGCGCATCCGCCTCCTCCACGTCTCTGCCCGCCCTCAACTCGCGGCGGCCCGCTGCTGCACTTCTCCTCCCGGTCGCCGCCCGCCCCAACTTGATTTAGGGGCTAAATCTTTGTTGTTATGTGTGTATATGTGTAGATGATTAATTATTGTGTTATATTACAGTGATTTAGGACTGAATCTTGATTCAATTGACAAAGTGTGCAGATGATACAATGTTGAAACTCGCTATAATATGGAACCAAATATTATTTGTACCTCTGTATGGTTTAATTGATTATAATCATTTATTAACAACTACAAAATTATTTTACCTAAAAAGTGATAAACCTATAATTTGAGCTAGCACACAAATCATAATCAGATTATTAGATCAAATTAGTACTTATACATCATCTTCAGCATACAGGGTATTTCAGACAATCACCACCAGCTATATGTCCACCAGCTGTCCTAAAAGCAGGTTGCCAAACAGCAATTTTACATTTCACCAGCTGTCCAGCTCCAGCCGCTTCTCAGATCCTACCAGCTCTAGCTGCTTCTTGTTCAGCTGCAGCCCAAACAAACAGGCACTTACACGGGAAAAGAGTAGCTTTCTCTGTTGGACAAACACCAAACCACAAAAGGGTAACAACACAATATCCAAACTAGGTACGGCACCTGTTGAGCATACATGACTTTTGGCGTAAAATCACGTTAACCAACACTAGCATCATCTTGTTCTTTGCAAGGTGCTATGCTTATCAGTCTAATCCCAATACACCACCTACTTCAGGTGGCACGATGATGCAGTGCAGGCTCACCAGTACCAACTCTCTTGCATCAGTCTCCATTGAATGTAAGCCACTGCTGCAGTAGACACCATTAGCAATGCAAGCTGAAGGTGTTCTTATCCTCATATCAGGATCACATAATACAGGTGTCAAGCTTCATGCACTAGCCAACACAATGAAAAGTCCGAACTAGGATAGCTAGGAAAAAAACATGAAGATCTTTTTTTCGAATCCCACGCTGAACATCTTTTTTTTAACTAATTAGGTAAGCTCCTGCTGACAAACATATTACAGCAACTCCAGCAGTGGCTCTATATTTTGGCGCGTGGGCTGAATGGCTGATGCTGCGCATGGAGCCGGCAATAGCTTCACCGGAAGCTGCAAACTGTGGCGGCCAAATGCAGGGCTGAAACAGCGTATTTTCAGAGGCGCTATAAATGCAGCGCCAAAAACAGAATATAATGAAAAATAGAGTGCAGTAAAACAGAAGATCAAACAAAGACTAGAAATAGACATAAAATAGGATAAAATTAGCTTGATAGATACTCCGTAGTTCATATTTTTACAAAGTAGTGCGATAAAACTAAACTAAAACTCGACATCTGACGAGTCCGGTGTCGTGCCCGACACCGGATCCGACGAGAAGAGGTCAATCCAACGGGGGTCGTCCTCGCCAATGGTGGTCGGCCCGGCGAGCTGCGCTTCGATGAAGGCCCGCTTCGTCGCCTTCTCCGCCCTCCGTCGTGCGCGGTCCTCCTTCTTCGCTGCCCGCCTCGTCGCCTTCTCCGCCCTCCGTCTGCGGAAGTGCTCGTTCTCGGCGGCAACGTCCTCGGGGAAGCGGGCCGCCCACTCGCGCGCCGCGCGCTCGTCCCGCTCGGCGATGCGCAAACGGCGCTCCGTCTCGCGGCGGCGGTGCTGTTCCTCCTGTCTAACGATGTACGGCGGCGGCGCGAGATCCTCGGCCTGCTGGCGCGTCCACACGTCATGGAAATTCATCGACGATCGCGGGCGCCCGAGCCGCCACGCCACGGCGTCGTACGCGCGCGCGGCCTCGTGCGCGGTCTCGTAGGTGCCGAGGCCGATGCGCTCGCCGCCGTCACGTATCTCCGCGTAATACGTACCTTTGGGGCGCGCGCGGACGCCGCGGTACCCCGTGCCCGAGACGCGGCAGTACCGCGAGCTCGACGCGAGACGAGGCATGGCGGCGGCGGCGGAAGCGGAGCCGCGGCGGCGATATTAGGCGCAGATGGGCAAATTTCAGCAACCCGTGTCCATCTTTTTTTTTGGCAGGATTACGCCATGTACCACCTTCCAATTAGAAAATAGTACTGTTCAGCCTTCCCCTGTTGGGCCCAATATTTCACTTTGGGTTGCCAACGGCCATCTACATGGTAATTGCTCTCGGCCTACTTGCTCCGGCCGTCGAAGCCCAATAACTACAAATGGGCCTTTCTGCTCATGCAATTTCGGCCCTTTTCTAATGAAACACAGATCCTATGAATGGCAAAAGAAAAAAACGCGGAGATTCTACATAAAAGTTGTTTTTAGTTATTTTGAATTATTGGGTTCCAATTTTTGAAACTGCTCATGCCCAATATGAAAATCCTTGTTCGCTCCATACCCACATGGATAACGGTATTTTTAATAATTCATAAAGTGGATTTGAAATTTAAAACATATCCTAATAATTCCATGATTTAATCTATCAACTTGCAAGATCTTGGAGAGAAAAAGCTTGTATTAGTCTGCAGAATCCGCACCGTTTCAAAGGCGGCAGTGGATCAAAAGAAAAAAGGAAGTAGCCAGAAATTAGGGGTCAAAAATAACTCCAAGAAATGAAACTTTTATTGTTCGTAGAGGATGACATGTGGGACCCATGAGCCAGCAGCTTACTCAACGTTTCAAAGGCGGCATGAGATCGGAAGAAAAAGGCAAGTGACCAAATATCGGTGCCAAAAATAATCCAAGAAATGAAACTTATTGTACATAGAGGATGACATGCGGGTCCCATTTTGCAGCAGCGGTTTCAGCGTTTCAAATGCGGTTTGAGATCAAAAGAAAAAGAAAGTAGCCATAAATTAGGGGGTAAAAAAACTCCAAAAAAAGAAAGTTGATTGTACATAGAGGATGACATGCGGGTCCCATGAGTCAGCAGCTTACTCAACGTTTCCAAGGCCAGGGGATCAAAAGAAAAAGGAAATAGCCAAAAATCAGAGGTGAAAAAAACCAAGAAAAGAAATTTTATAGTACATAGAGGATGACATGCGTCCCATGAGCCAGCAGGTTCCTCAACGTTTTCAAACGGTGGGGATCAAAAGAAAAAGGCAAATAGCCAGAAATTAGGGGTAAACAATAAATCCACAAAGGAAAGGTTTATTGTTCATAGCTGACATGTGGGACCCATGAGCCGGCGTCAAGGCAAGTGACCAAAAATCAGGGGTAAAAAAAATCCAAGAACAGAAACTTTATTGTACATAGAGGATGACATGTGGGTCCCATGAGCCAGCACCTTACTCAACGTTTCAGAGGCGGCTTGAGATCGAAAGAAAAAGGAAAGTGACCGAATATCGGGAGCTAAAAATAATCCAAGAAAGGAAACTTTTATTGTACATAGAGGTTGACATATGGGTCCCACTAATACAAGCTCTTTCGCTCGAAGATCTTGCAAGTTGATTGTACATAGAGGATGACATGCGGGCCCCATGTGTCCAGCTTACTCAATGTTTCCAAGGCGGCAGTGGATCAAAAGAAAAAGAAATAGCCAAAATCGAGGGTGAAGAATGAATCCAACAAAGGAGAGGTTTATTGTCCATGGAGGCTGACATCCGGGACCCACGAGCCAGCAGCGTCCTCTACGTTTAGAAGGCGAGGGATCGAAAGAAAAAAGGCAAATAGCCAGAAATTAGGGGTAAAAAATAAATCCAACAAAGGAAAGGTTTATTGTTCATAGATGCTGACATGTGGGACCCATGAGCCAGCAAAGTCTTCAACGTTTCAAAGGCGGCAGGGGATCAAAAGAAAAAGGAAGTAGCCAGAAATTAGGGGTAAAAAATAACTCCAAGAAAGGGAACTTTTATTGTTCATAGAGGATGACATGCGGGACCCATGCTCCAGCAGCTTCCTCAACGTTTCAAAGGCGGCATGAGATCGAAAGAAAAAGGCAAGTGACCAAATATCAGGACCCGAAAATAATCGAAGAAAGAAATTTTATTGTACATAGATGATGACATGCGGGACCCATTTAGCAGCAGCGGTCTCAACGTTTCCAAGGCGGCACGGGATCAAAAGAAAAAGGAAGTAGCCAGAAATTAGGGTTCAAAAATAACTCCAAGAAAGGAAACTTTTATTGTTCGTAGAGGATGACATGCGGGACCCATGAGCCACAGCTTACTCAACGTTTCAAAGGCGGCATGAGATCGAAAGAAAAAGGCAAGTGACAAAATATCAGGAGACAAAGATAATCCAAGAAAAGAAAACTTTATTGTACATAGAGGATGACATGCGGGTCCCATTTAGCAGCAGCGGTCTCAACGTTTCAAATGCGGCTTGAGATCAAAAGAAAAAGAAAGTAGCCAGAAATTAGGGGGTAAAAAAACTCCAATAAAGGAAAGTTTTATCGATGAGCCAGCAGAGTCCTCAACGTTTCAAAGGCGGCAGGGGATCAAAAGAAAAAGGAAATAGCCAAAAATCAGAGGGTGAAAAAAAACCAAGAAAATGAACTTTTATAGTACATAGAGGATGACATGCGGGTCCCATGAGCCCAGGTTTTTCAACGTTTCAAACGTGGCATGAGATCGAAAGAAAAAGGCAAGTGACCAAATATCAGGATCCAAAAATAATTCAAGAAAAGAAACTTGATTGTACATAGAGTATGACATGCGGGTCCCATTTAGCACAGCGGTATCACCGTTTGAGAGGCGGCAGGGATCGAAAGAAAAAGGCAAGTGACCAAATATGAGGTGCCAAAAAAATCGAAGGAAAGAAAGTTTTATTGTACATAGAGGATGACGCGGGTCCCATGAGCCAGCAGGTTTTTCAACGTTTCAAACGTGGCATGAGATCGAAAGAAAAAGGCAAGTGACCAAATATCGGGAGCCAAAAATAATTCAAGAAAAGAAACTTGATTGTACATAGAGGATGGCATGCGGGTCCCATTTAGCAGCGGTATCACCGTTTGAGAGGCTGCATGGGATCGAAAGAAAAAGGCAAGTGACCAAATATCGGGAGCCAAAAATAATATAAGAAAAGAAATTTTACGTACATAGAGGATGACATGCGGGTCCCATTTTGCAGCAGCGGTCTCAACGTTTCCAAGGCGCACGGGACCAAAAGAAAAATGAAGTAGCCAGAAATCAGGGGTGAAAAAAATCCCAAAAAAGAACGATTTCAATTGGGCTGCATGTGGACATCTGGGCATTCGAACTATCCTGCTGGGCCTTTTGACTCGTACAATTTCAGCCCACTCCAAAGCAGGATAGTTCGGATTTCCTAAAAAACAGGAAAGTCCTATGCTTCGCAAAAACAAAAAACAAGGAGATTCAGCATATAAATTTGTTTATGTAAAAATAAAGATTTAATTTATCCGTTGAAATAGCTCAGAGCGCAATACACTGTTTATTGTCTGGAAAATAATCAAGATATCACATGTTTCTTGTACGGGGAGGCTGACATCGGGGACCCATGAGCCAGCAGCGTCGTTTTAAAGGCGGCAGGGGATGGAAAGAAAAAATAAACCAAATCTGTTGGTAAAAAATCCAAGAAAAGAAACATTTTCGTTCTGAGAGGATGACATGCGGGACCCATGAGGCAGCAGCGTCCTCAGCGTTTATTGTTCATAGAGGCTGACATGTGGGACCCGTGAGCCAGCGTCCTCAACGTTTTAAAGGCAGCAGATTTGAAAGAAAAAATAAGCCAAAAATCATTTGGTAAACAATATCCAAGAAAAGAAACATTTACCGTTCCGAGAGGATGACATGCGGGACCCATGAGGCAGAGCATCCTCAACGATTCCAAGGCGGCAGGGGATCAAAGAAAAAAAAGGAAATATCCAGAAATTAATTAGGGGTTCAAAAAAATCCATCAAAGGAAACTTTTATTGTTCATAGAGGATGACTTGTGGGACCGACCTGCCAACAGCGTCCTCATCGTTTCAAAGGGGTAGGAGATCCAAAGAAAAAGGCAAATAGCCAGAAATTAGGGGTCAAAAATAACTCCAAGAAAGGAAACTTTTATTGTTCGTAGAGGATGACATGCGGGACCCATGAGCCAGCTTACTCAACGTTTCAAAGGCGGCATGAGATCGAAAGAAAAAGGCAAGTGACAAAATATCAGAAAAGATAATCCAAGAAAGAAACTTTATTGTACATAGAGGATGACATGTGGGTCCAATTTTGCGAAGCGGTCTCAATGTTTGTAACGGCTTGAGATCAAAAGAAAAGAAAGTAGCTAGTAATTAGGGGGTGAAAAAATCCAAGAAAAGAAAGTTGATGGACATAGAGGATGACATGCGGGTCCCTTGAGCCAACAACTTACTCAACGTTTCAAAGGGGGCAGGGGATCAAAAGAAAAGGCAAGCCAAAAAATCAGAGGGTGAAAAAAATCCAACAAAGGAAACTTTTATAGCACATAGAGGATGACATGCGGGTCCCATGAGCCAGCAGGTTCCTCAACGTTTCAAACGTGGCATGAGATCGAAAGAAAAAGGCAAGTGCCCAAATATGAGGTGCCAAAAAAACTCCAAGAAAAGAAAGTTGATTGCTCATAGAGGATGACATGCGGGTCCCATGAGCCAGCAGGTTCCTCAATGTTTCAAACGTGGCATGAGATCGAAAGAAAAGGCAAGTGCCCAAATATGAGGTGCCAAAAAAAACTTAAAGAAAAGAAAGTTGATTGCTCATAGAGGATGACATGCGGGTCCCATGAGCCAGCAGGTTCCTCAACGTTTCAAACGTGGCATGAGATCGGAAGAAAAAGGCAAGTGACCAAATATGAGGAGCCAAAAATAATTCAAGAAAAGAAAGTTTTATAGTACATAGAGGATGACATACGGGTCCCATTTAGCAGCAGCGGTATCACCGTTTGAGAGGCGGCAGGGATCAAAAGAAAAAAAATTGCCAAAAATCAGAGGGTGAAAAAACCAAGAAAATGAACTTTTATAGTACATAGAGGATGACATGCGGGTCCCATGAGCCAGCAGGTTCCTCAACGTTTCAAACGTGGCATGAGATCGAAAGAAAAAGGCAAGTGACCAAATATGAGGAGCCAAAAATAATTCAAGAAAAGAAAGTTTTATAGTACATAGAGGATGACATGCGGGTCCCATTTAGCAGCGGTATCACCGTTTGAGAGGCGGCAGGGGATCAAAAGAAAAAAGAAATTGCCAAAAATCAGAGGGTGAAAAAAACCAAGAAAATGAACTTTTATAGTACATAGAGGATGACATGCGGGTCCCATGAGCCGCAGGTTCCTCAACGTTTCAAACGTGGCATGAGATCGAAAGAAAAAGGCAAGTGAAAAAATATCAGAGCCAAAAATAATTCAAGAAAAGAAAGTTTTATAGTACATAGAGGATGACATGCGGGTCCCATTTAGCAGCGGTATCACCGTTTGAGAGGCAGCAGGGGATCGAAAGAAAAAGTCAAGTGACCAAATATGAGGTGCCAAAAAAATCCAAGAAAAGAAAGTTTTATAGTACATAGAGGATGACATGCGGGTCCCATTTAGCGACAGCGGTATCACATTTGAGAAGCGTGGGGATCGAAGAAAAAGTCAAGTGACCAAATATGAGGTGCCAAAAAAATCCAAGAAAAGAAAGTTTTATAGTACATAGAGGATGACATGCGGGTCCCATTTAGCAGCAACTTGAGAGGCGAGGGGATCGAAAGAAAAAGGCAAGTGACCAAATATGAGGTGCCAAAAATAATAAAAGAAAGTTTTATAGTACATAGAGGATGACATGCGGTCATTTAGCAGCAGCGGTATCACCGTTTGAGGCGGCAGGATCGAAAGAAAAAGGCAAGTGACCAAATTTGAGGTGCCAAAAGAAACTCCAAGAAAGAAAGTTGATTGCACATAGAGGATGACATGCGGGTCCCATTTAGCAGCAACGGTCTCAACGTTCCAAGGGGATCAAAAGAAAAGGAAGAGAGAAACAGGGGGTCAAAAAATCCAAGAATAGAAAGAATTTTGGTTCATAGAGGATGACATGGACCCATGATCCTGCATCGTAAACGGCTTGATCGGAGAACGTTGAACGAGATGGCGCGATCTAGAAAAAAACAATGCCAGAGAGGCTGCCATCTGGGCCCTACATCCCTCGGCGGATTTGCGTTGACTCGGCCGGCGAACCCGAGATTTCGAGATGCACCACGTCCCGGGCCACCATACGCGACGTTTTGGCCGCTTTCGTCGGGCTAGGTGGCCTCAAAAATGAGAAAAAAAAAGTTTTGACATGCACCACGGAGGGACCAAAAATCGTCGGCCATGGTACACCAGCAACCACGGCGCGACTTCAACTTCGTCGGCCATGGCAACTTTTCTTGTAGTGACCCCTATGACGCTTGTTTAGAGGGAACCCATACTAAGACATATAAACTTCTAGTTAGACCCTACCCATAATCAGGTATTGTGGGGGTACTTGTATATTGGAAAGGTATCGCATCCGAACCCAACCATTAGTTTTTAACCAAGTCACCAAGTCATTCATTTCATTCAAGTCATATTCACCTTCAATCTTTCAAAGTCATTTCATATCACAATGTTCCCATCTAGAGTAGTCAATTTTAGTTATTTAGCACTAGCCACTAGTCATGAGGGGTGCTAATTTAGCTTGATTGCCATAGACTAACCTTGATAATATTGTTCTACTCTAGACCCAAGTGAATCATGAATCAAAAAGTACTTTGATAAATTAAAGCAATAAAACTTGAAAGCCAAAGCTTGTAATAAAAACTTGGATAGGCTTAGTAAACATAAAGTAAAGTGTGGGGTGCTTTGCTCTTGGAGAGCTTTGCACTTTGCAAGGGTATTAGCTTGCCTTGAGTGGTGTACTGATCAAAGTGGTCTTCCTCTCCCTGGAAGTAGACCTCCTCCTCCTCGGTGTACTCCTCGGTACTAGCGTCTAAATACGAGTATAATACACACCATCATACACACAAAGCTTAAGCACTAAACTAAGCACACACATGAATCACTCTTACTAAGCTATCATAACAACAAGCTTATTATGTGGGTTGACTTAACTTTATTCTTAAGAAAAATAATTTCCTCTCATTATAACTATTAATTATAGTTTCTATTTATTTCTTGAGAGAAAAATAATTTCCTCTCATTGAATCTTATTAAGATTTAATTTCCTCAATTAATATCATATGACCTAGGTTGACCAAAGTCAACCTCTTCATAAGTATCATTTGGGAAAATGATTTAAATGAGGTACATCACCTCATGCATTTTAATAACTCATGATTAATGATTTAATGTCATCAACTAATTTAATATGAATTTAAATTGACCATGGTTTCTACCTCATATTAACTTAGTTGAGACAAGATTTAAATGAGGGAGAAGCTCTCATACATATTAATAAAGGATAGGTTTATTTAAAAAACACTAGAAATAGCCATAGGGCCAAAAAAATTAAACAAAGCCATGATCATACAAACAACTATGCAATATTTTTACATATTTAGATAGATATGGTGAAATATGATTTTTGATCAACTTAAAAGCATTTTTATTTAATTTTTAATAATTAATTGAATTGGAAAAAGGCCCTGCCTTGTTTATTTTGTCACATTTATTCTACAAATGATCTAGGGTTGAGACCAGTGTAGTTTTGTAGATATTTTCACAAGGTTTCCAAATATATAAAATTTGTCCAATTTGGTTCAGTGGATTTTATTCTATTTAATTTTGAAAACAGCATTAGGGAGTAATTAACTAAATTCGAAAATTCATATTTGAAATCGTGGGCTCAGGCGGGAAATTAAACGGGCTGCACAGCGAGAGAGGGAAGTGGGCCGGCCCAGTAGTGCGTCCAGCGCAGCGGGCCAACTGACAAGGTGGGAGCCACCTGTCAGTGGGTTTTTACCCAGCGAAATGGTACGTGGACGTGAGCCGTTGGATCAGAGGGGATCGGACGAACATGACGTCGTCGCTCCAAGAAGGCGAGCACCGGCGGAGGCGTAGGGGGTCGGCGGCTCACTGGCGGCGCGGCGAGGGTCGGCGAGGCGCGGAGAAGACGTTGTCGTGGTAGAGGAAGCAGCTGGTAGCAGTCTCGTCTCCAGGGGTGGCCTGGAGTATCAGCGCACTTCTCAGCACCTCCGCGGCTCCGGCGATGAAATTGAACGGCGGCGGTCGCTAATTGAGCAAGGCGAGGGGACGAGGAGCTTGAGAAGAGGGAGGAGAGCAAGTTTGGTGTGGAGAGTGATGCACGGGGAGGTCTCCTTTTATAGCGTCTGGAGGTGGCCGTGGCGCGGCGATGAGCTCATCGACGACGACGCGTCTACAGGGGTGTTGGTGGCCTGGCGATGACGCAGGCGTGCAGGCGACGTCCTGGCGGTGACGCAGGGCTTGACGGCGTTGAAAATGATGCAGAGGAGAGGACGAGCGCATGAGGAGCTTGCGTACGCGGCGGACGTCGTCGGCGTGGGCGGCGCACGCGTTCCCGCGGACCAATGGCGGTGTCCGGGCGCTCACCGTGGCGTCGTGAAGCGTTTGGCGAGATGGGTGGGTCAACGGAGGCGATGGCGCGACGACGTGGCGCGTTCGGAGCGTGCCAGTGCACGCTCTAGCGTGCGCGTGCACGTCTGGGCATGTCTGGGCGCGCCTGGTTTGGGGACTGTGATGCACCGATCGACCGTGGGCTTGTACCAGTCGATGCAGGGGAGTGTGGAGCACATGCTGGACATGGTGGTGCAAGCAGGGGTTGACCTTAGAGAGGGATGGCATGTTGAGGCCATGTCATGCCACGACATGGCATGATTTTGGTCAGGATGATGATGATCCAGTGTACCAATTCTTGTCTGAGGTGTTTGGCAAAGCTGAGAGGGTCCAGGGGAGTACAGAGGATGACCTAGGGTCGATGGTGGAGGCAAGGAGCTGCTGGACAAAGCAATGCCTAGGGTTGGCAGGTTTGTGCACTCAAGGTGCTCGACCAAATGGCCGCAAGAACTTTATTTTCGAATTTTTGAATGAATTTTGGTGGGTTTGAATCATATATTATTTGCAGTAGAATGGTGGTGGTGGTGGTCAAATTTGATCAGTTTTGCAAAAATCCAAATTGCATATGATCTTCTCTTTCAAATCTGGTTCCAACTTTGCTTGATGAAATCTTTGAATCCACAAAGAATTTGCATAGGGTTGCTTGAGCAAGGTTGTTCACTTTTATGTTGACTTGGATGAGGTGCAAAGGTTTGACAAAGTTTGGTTTAGAATTTTTGAAATAATAGAGCTCAAAGTAGGCATCAGGTTATAAATGTCAAAAGTGACCATTAGTGCATGTGAGCTCATATTTCATTCAAATTTGATTTGATTTGAGTTTCTTTGATTCCAAAAGTGTTAATAAGTGTTTAGTACCTATTTACAACTAATGGTGCAAGCCAAAGTGGTCTTGGTCAAGGATTTGTAAAAATGGCTTAAACCATATGTGAGTGTTAATTCTATTTTCCATTTCTTTTGTTCTTTTAATTTTTTCTTCTTTTTGGTTGATCAAGTGATCATAGGTTAGGGTTTTAGTATCATGGTTCACTCACAAGCAATCATCATGGCAATTGCACACTTAACACAATAATCAAAGATGAATATATGCATAACACTTGTGTTGTGAAAAAGTTTTTGTTGGTTCTCAAATTTGGGCTTTGGGAATTCCTCTCTTTATTTCTTTATTGAATTTTTGGGATGTTACACCAGGGCCCCTCCGAGGCTCCCCTTCCGCCTACTTAAGGTCTCCGTCGCGAAAACCCTATCCCGATTGACGAAACCCGAGAAAACCTTCCAGAGCCGCCGCCATCGCGAAACTCCAATTTGGGGGACAGAAGTCTCTGTTCCGGCACCCTGCCGGGACGGGGAATTGCCCCGGAGTCATCTCCACCGCCATCTTCACCGCCATCGCTGTCTCCATGATGAGGAGGGAGTAATTCTCCCCCGGGGCTGAGGGCTCTACCGTAGCTATGTGGTTAATCTCTCTCTCTGTACTCCAATACAATGATATCATGAATTTCTTGCATGATTGAGATCCATATGATGAGCTTTGTATCGCTACTAGTCTATGTGCTACTCATGTGATGTTATTAAAGTAGTCTATTCCTCCTGCATGGTGTAATGGTGATAGTGTGTGCATCGTGTGGTTCTTGTCGTAGATTATGATCATAATCTCTTGTAGGTTATGGAGTTAATTATCGCTATGATAGTATTGATGTGATCTATCCCCCCTTCATAGTGTAATGGTGATAGTATGTATGCTATGTTAGTACTCGGGCTATTTTGCAAAGATCTATTATGCTCTAAGGTTACTTAAATATGAATGCTGAATGTTGTGGCGCTTGTTAACTCCGGCTTGAGGGAGCTCTTGTAGCCCTACACAACGACTGGTGTTTGTCATCCAACAAAAGAGTGTATGTAGCACAAATGAAAGAAGTTATTATTTATTATGTGATCAATGTTGAGAGTGTCCACTAGTGAAAGCATGATCCCTAGGCCTTGTTTCCAATACTGCAAACACCGCTTACTTAATGTTCTGTTGCATGTTTACTCGCTGCCATATTTTATTCAGATTACTATTACCACTCATATACATCCATATTACTTGTATTTCACTATCTCTTCGCCGAACTAGTGCACCTATACATCCGACAAGTGTATTAGGTGTGTTGGGGACACAAGAGACTTCTTGTATCGTGATTGCGGGTTGCTTGAGAGGGATATCTTTGACCTCTTCCTCCCTGAGTTCGATAAACCTTGGGTGATCCACTTAAGGGAAAACTTGTTGCTGTTCTACAAACCTCTACTCTTGGAGGCCCAACACTGTCTACAGGAAAAGAAGCGTGAGTAGACATCAGCCGTCCATTTGGTGATAATGGACATATGAAGATATGCTTCAATGGAGCTTTCCCATCATGGTGTATGGGGGAGCATTTATGAGTCTTCATGAAGCAACAATGATCAAGTGAGGCATTCTAACTTGAGTGGAGCCTGAAGAGCTATCATCAAGATCAAACGGGATGCGCAAGGCAAAGGTATGGCCTTGCTAGGTTTTCCTTTTACCGGTCTCAAGGTGGTTGTTGGGAGACCGGATTATAGGATAGGTCAAGAGGGGCTTTCGATTGGGTAACTTGATCGCATCGTCTTAGGGAGCTCAATCCTTTGCATACTTTCATATCTCTATTGCTTCTTGGTGTTTCTCTGTGTGAGGTTCTTGAGCTTGTTGCTAGCTTTACAACAAGCCCAAGTTCATTGAAAACGGAATTCGCAGACATCTTCTATTGCGTTTTCGAGTTTGGACGCCTTCACTGTTTCTTGACGGTGGGAGACTCCCTCTCTAAAATCATCTAAAAATATCCTGTTGGGTTCTATTTGTCGTTATCTTTCCAACAAAATTGGTTTCTTGTCCATCGGAGTTCGGGAGCATTTTTATTTTTAAGAAAAAGAAAAGGTTTTCGAGTCCCGAATTCGGATCCCGGTGTGCACAGTCCCAAGCCACCCGGCTTCGAGCCGCTACCGGGGCGGGCCGACATCTGGCCGGCCAACCGGGTGTGGTGCCGACCGGCCCAGCCTCCTGGTCAGCCCGGTCTCTAGCCCGGCCTGCCGGGTGCTGCTGCCGGGCATTTCGGCAGCCAGCCCGACCAACCAGGTGCTGCTACCGGGCAGCCCGGTATGTGGCCCGGTACTACCTGGTCAGCTACCGGATTGCTCGACTTTGCCTCAAACGGTTAGTTTTCTCAGCCCGACTTTTTCCCAACGGTTACATTTCGGCTTGGTCTATAAATAGGCCTTCTTCCACCTTGGGCAAAACAAGTTCTTCCACTCTCTCTCCTCCATTGTTTCCTTTGAAGAACTTGCCTTATCTCTTGATTCCCCCCATGATTCTTGCTTATTCTTGAGGGATCTAAGAGAGGAGATCTAGATCTACAATCCCCACCAATCCATTTGTCCTCTAAGTGAGGGGAACCCCTTGGATCTAGATCTTGGAGTCACTTGTTGATTTCCTCTCTAATCTCATCCTAACATTTGTTGCTTTGGTGGGATTTGAGTGTGAAGGATTTGAACACCTCTAGTGTTCTTGCTTTGCATCATTGCATAGTGTTGAGCTCTCCACCACGATTAGTTCGAGTGAGAGACCGTGAGCTTGTTACTCTTGGAGGGAGACCTCCTAGTTGTCTTGGCGGTTGGTGCTCCGGTGATCTCTTCAAGAAAGATTGTGAAGAGGCTCGGGCTTCTCCTTCGTGGAGCTTGTGAAGTGGTTGTAGAGCTTACCATCTCCGGAGTGGAGGAAAAACTAACCATAAGGAAAGGGCCATTATCCTTCGTGGGTTTGGCTCGAAGAAGAAGGTGAGCCTTCGTGGCGTTGGGAAATCCTTCGTGGGACCTCCACCTCTCCAAACGTGACATACATTCTTGCAAAGGAAGGGAACACGGGAATACATCTTCGTCTCCGCGTGCCTCGGTTATTTCTATACCCGAGCTTACTTTCCTTGTGATAGCCATCGAGCTTGAAGTATCTATTATATCTATTATATCTTGCTATCACTTGTTGTTCATATATATTTTGCCTATCTTGCTTAGCTCTAGTTGTTGTTGTTGCACTTAGTTGAGCCTAGCATATTTAGGGTTTGTGCTTGTAGAATAAACATAGTTTAATTCCGTATTCTTACAAGCCAAATCCATAAGAGTTTTTAAACGCCTATTCACCCCCCCTTCTAGGCGACATCTCGTCCTTTCACTAGCTTATTAAGATTTTTTGCTTGTAAAATAAACGTTTAATTCCTCATTCTTACAAGTTAAATATGCAATTGATTTTAAAACGCCTATTGAACCCCTTCTAGAAGACATCTCGTCCTTTCAACTTTCATGCTGAAGCGTGTGATGTACTTTCAAATACACATGTGTACTTTCATATGTAAGGCATGGGTACTTCTAAAAATGCACAACGGCTCACTTCAAGTTCAACTCGAGCATACTTTTCAAAATGGTGTACTTGTAGTGCAAGAAGAGTGTACTTCTAGAATACAAAGAAACATACTTCGAAATACAACACCGACATACTATCAAGTTTAGCGCGGACCTACTTCTTAATGCAACACAAGAATAATCCAGAATAAACAATGGTGTACTTCCAGGTTGAGCACCTACAAACTTTGAAGTTCACCGAAGTACAAAATATACAAGTAAAATACAAATCAAGGTACAATATGTGAAGTACAACTACACTAAAACCCGAGTACACGTACGCTTGAATTCAAGTACAACCGTAATAGTTTTAGAAGTACAAAAATAAGTTTCACGGACCTATCAACATGCGATCTAGTTTTTAAGATCTCGACGCGAGGATCTTGAAGGTGAAAACTATCGTAATTTGGACGAACGATCCTCTAGATATTTTTTTTGAAATTTCGTCTTTCTAAAAAAGGGAAACCTGAGACATCTCACCCTCCCGTGTCCTTCTCTCATCGCTCATCCTCATTTGCTTTCTCTTACAACAAATGGTGAGTGAGGAGACAACTTTTCATCTGTTTTCTGGCTCCACATTCAACCACGTGGAGGGCACGCAGTGAGGCCCCTTCCATTCGCCAAGGTCGGTCTTTCTTTACATAGATTTTGGAAAACAGGAGGAAGGTTAGGAGGAAAATTAGGTAAGGGCTGAACTTTTCTGGGCTGGGAAGAGTTTAACAGAAAACGGGCAGAGAGACTTTGGCTGGTCTATTTGGGTTTCCAGGTCCAGTTCCACGTTTCCAGGCCATTTCCCCTATGATATACGTACTGAGGCAGCCCATCCGCCTAGCGAGCAGAAGCCTTTTTCACCCAAAATAAAAAAATAGAAGAGGCCCTGGGCTAAGCCAGCGTTTATTGGAAGCCGAACGTCGCGCACTGCAGCCCAACTTCGTTTGCGAAAAGATAAAACGAGTCGCGAGAAGATTTCGACAAGGCGCCCGCGAGTTCTGACCGCCGGTGCGTGGCCGGGAACTCCTTGTTGACGGGCTCGTCCGATCTGGGCGGCTGGAGGAGGCCGAGGCATTCGCCCTCCGGATCACCAAGGAGGGCATCCTCCCTGACGCGGCCACATTCAGCTCGCTTCCTCAGGCGCTTTGCGATTCTGGTGATGTGGAATTTGCCGCAAGTTGAAAGGATTGTAATTTTATGGCTGCATAGGTTAGATTACTGAAATATCTATGGCGCGATCTGTGCTCAACCATGTTGATCAGGTGATTTCGTTGTTCAATTTGAGTGCCAGCTCTATGCTGCATGAAAATTGTTGTATCAAAATTCTTGGAGCCATGTTTTACCTTGTATGATTTGAAAGAGCATTCTAGAAATGGTGCTAACTACTGATAATGTTTGGCGAAACTGCGATTCAGGGCAGTGGGTTGTCTTCTGGACAAAATAACAACGCTGTCAAAAGTTATGAACCTTAATTAGGGAAGATTTCAAGGTTTTTGGATTGATAATACCCGCGGTCCCATTACTGAAACATAACCCAACATCACTTCAGTATATAAGTTGGGCAACGAGTAAAGTAAGGCTACAGAAAACCACAGCAAAAATAACAGGTATCAACAACTACTTATTACATTTTTGTTCTGCCAAAGATAACCACCACAAAAACGAACAACATCAACAGCGGATTGCCTCTCACACATCCTACATCAGGACTTGCCTTGTATAGGGAACATTCGCGCAGTTGTCTTTGGACAGTTTTCGCTGCATTCAGTCTCTTTACCGGGGATTTGTTCAATGGAAACCAACACCTAAGTTGTTGACACGTAGGTCTTTCTTCATTAGAGTACCACCATGTCGGGCAATAATTGTGGTCTGCAGCTTATCTTGATAGCACGAAGCGAACTCACTGCCATTTATCATCATATGCTCAGTAGATTCGTCTCATACAATCATTTTCAGTAACGGCAATGTCACCAGGGCAACTAACTGTAGCAATTGTGTGTGCAGAAATTTCACACGCAAAGCCGCATTCGATGCCAGATTGCCACGGACACACCGTCTAACTTGCTTATTTCATCTGCAGAGAGGCCTGAACTGGGTCTTGCACCAGCTTCGGGCTCTGATTGACGATGGGAGCGGAAACATCCTGACTCTGATCATCACTAACATGGGATTCAGATTTATGCAAATCTTCAAAATGTTGTGCGGTTTCAGATAGCTGTATAGCAACTTCATTCTGAATCTCAGTTCTATTAGCCTTTGGAGCCACTTCCGAAATAATATCACTGATGATTAATTGAGATCCAACGCTATGAGGAGAATAGTGCACTGCAAAAGAAAGAAAGCCACAAGCTGAATCAAAATCAAACACAGTAGCATATCTGTAATGCATCACAAAAATATAATAGAGGTGAGAACAGCATTGAAGAAGTATACCAAGATATAAATGTCAGAGTGTCATAAGATATGACAATGTTTACAGAAAGAGCCTACCTGACCTCAGCTGCACTAGAAAAGGATGGTCAATCTTTGTCAGGACGTCTCCCTGAGCTTATGTGTACTCATAATGATTTTTTTTCCAGTACCTTGTCATTCCTCATAATTTTCATTGCATGTATCTCTGAAGTATCCTTTATCAACTGAAAACTTTGCCAAATGCCCTTTGGCCTACAAACTTCACGATTTCAAACTTTCAAAGTCATCAAGACCAACACCCTGAGTCCTCGGTCACGGAGTACACAATGCATACTGTACAGAACAGATAAATTGTTAGTCCTATCTCTTATTGAAAGAAGTCGAATGAGGAGAGCAAAGTTCAGGAAATGGTATACCCTGTGCAAACGATCAATATCTTTTCTAGGGGAACCTATGAGAACATTGGTACAGATGGTCCCTTATTCTAGCCTGTTCTAAGAATATTTATCCTGTTACGATTCAACCTTATATGACACCAGAAACACCTTCCAGTGTAGGCATGCAGCAGATAATATGTTGCAGCAAAATTGTCTCTGGACATCGATAAAACTAAATGACAATCAGATTGACTACCGGGACGATCTCAGTTTGCATCACCGACCAACCAGCAAGTGACTCTGCAGCTTTATCACTTGTATGTACCTATTGCGCATACCTGCATCATCCTGATAAACATTACACCCAACCTCTGCATAACTAAGATGCACACAGTCGTTCAAAAATATCCATAACAAAATAGTATGAGCTAGAGAAAAAAACACTACTGAAACATAACGCCCGAAGGTGAACTAGAACTAAACAAGATTAGCCGCTATCCTACAATTATGCAGCCACCCATATTGGGTAATAAATTCCTTCGCCGTATCCTTCAATCGTGTAGACATCTCCGTAAAGAGGTCTCGATCCGCCGTATGCTGCAGAGAGGACCATGAACGAGCAAAGTCGTACATCGGTAAATGACTTGCATAAGAGAAGGATTTTTATCATTAAAAACCTTGTTATTTCTACATAGCCAAAGCGACCATAAGACCAGCTCCCACCCGGATAAGTATTTTAAACCTAGGATTCACGCCCGTTGAGCCAATTGTCAAATATATTTGCAATGCTTCTTGGCAGGTTAAGGTAGAACCATCTGAATTATTGACCATATAGACCTAGCGAACCGACACTTGAAGAAAAGGTGTTTTATCGTCTCATCTTCGTGACAGAAAACACATTTCTTACAGCCATGCCAGTTTCGACGAGTAAGGTTATCTTTAGTAAGCATAGCACCACGTCGAAGATACCATGCAAAAACCTTAGTGTTTAGTGGTATCTTCATTTTCCAAACGGTCTTATTGTTGATGACCGGCTGAACAGGTTCAATTAGTGCTTATACATTGAGTCTACCGAGAAAACACCCTTCTTGGTAAGACCCCGGCGAAATTCATCAGAGCCCTGGATCAATTGGACCGAAGCTAACCGAACAAGTAGCTTGATTCAAGATGCCAATCGGGGTCCAATAAGATATCTCTTGAACGACACATTTGGCGGCGATGTTTCCATCATTTTGCCAGAGTCACCTTTGTGTCGCACAATGTAATATAATGTTGTATATTGTTCTCGAAGGGTGGTTGAGCCCAACCACTTGTCCTCCCAGAACCGTATTTTTGGCCCATCCCTGATAGAGAAAGATTCGTCTTGGGAAAAGCGTTTTTTTTGTCTCCATAATGCCTGCCCAAAAATGTGTGTCGCCAGATTTCCATATAATCTACGAAATCGTATTTGATCCGACATACTTTCTCAGCAACAATCTTTGCCATACGCCATCCTCAGTTAATAACCTAGCCAATCATTTACCCAACAAAGCTCTATTTTTTACCTCAAGATCATGGACACCAAGTCCACCTTGATCTTTTGGACGACAAATGACACTCCATTTGGTCAAATGGTATTTCTTTTTTTTCACTATCTCCTTGCCAAAAGAATCTTGATAAAAAATAATCTAATTTGTACAAGATTCCTTTAGGCAACTAGAAGAAAGATATCATATACAATACCATATTAGTGACTACTGAATTAATGAGCACTATTTTTCCGCCTGGAGATAGTAATTTTACTTTCCAACTACTAATGCGTTAAAGTTAAAAAAAACTACTAAGGCGTTTCTAACCCAAGCTCAACGATTTTCCATTCAGCTACCCCCGCATCCGAAAAGCTTAGCATACATGCTAGCATCGTCTTGGGCCTCACCGAAGAAGAACAATTAACTCTTATGGAAATTAATCTTAAGGCCCGATAATTGTTCGAAAGCTGATAATATTAATCTCAGGTTTCTTTCCTTTGCCAAGTCATGTTCCATAAAAATAATTGTATCATCGGCACATTGAAGAATAGAAAGTCTCCCATCGACTAGATGGGGAACTACCCCTCCAATTTGACCATCCGCTTTTGCACGTTCAATAATGCTGGATAGCATATCTGCTACAATGTTAAATAACATTGGAGATAGGGGATCACCTTGACTCGCCCTTTCTTGGTTTGGAAATATCTACCAATGTCATCGTTGACTTTAATGGCAACACTTCATCATCCAAAAACAAAGTTATGAATTAAGGCGTGCCACTCATTAGAAAAAACCCTTCATTCTGAGTGTTTGTTGTAGAAAGGACCACCTAATTTTATCATAGGCTTTTTCGAAATCGATTTTGAGGACAACCCCATTCAACTTATTACGGTGCAACTCATGGATTGTTTCATGTAAGGTTACTACATCATCGAGGATGTATCTACCTTGCATGAAAGCAGTCTGAGTCGGACTGTCCACTTGCCCAGCCACTAAATTCAGTCCAATAGTGTCAACCTACTAAAAATCTTAAAACAAGCATTAAGGAGACAAATTGGCCTGAACTGTTGAATCCGTTCCGCATCATTTACTTTCGGGAGTAAAATAATCTCCCCAAAGTTGATACGAACAGATCAAGCTGTCCTTCATGCAGCTCCTCGAATAGCTCTAATAAATCATTCTTGATAGTATCCCAAAAGTTTTGAAAAAACTCACCTGGAAAACCATCAAGACCAGGCGCTTTATTGTGTTCCATCTAAAAAACAGTTTTCTTAACCTCCTCCTCCTAGCACAGGAAACCTGAAGCTGTGCAATGTTAGCAAGGAGACAAGATTTCAAGAAAAGTTGCTTCTAGATTCTTAGCGCATGTTTGGTTCCGCGCAAGCCCATTTCCTGCTTCCACTAGGACAAAAAACACCCATTTGGTTACCGTGCATGCATGAATTTTGCGTGTAGCACTAGCTTTAAAGCAGTCCAAACTTGGCCCGGAAGGCATGCTCGATTCAACCGTTTCCGCGTGGACATACGCGGGCGAGTGCAGCGTGTTGCGGTTTTGCATGCTTTGGGAAGCGCGAAAGATGCGAGGTTTCCCCTTGACTCCTCACTACTCTTTCCACACTGCCCAAACCCCACCCGCTCACCCTAGGCATTACCCTCCATGGTTGCCGTTCCTCCACCTCCACCGCATAAGCCCCTCGGCATCCGCACAAAATCAGCACACAAACTTAGATGGCTCGCCAACTTGAGAATCTGGCGGCAGGAGACGAGCACGATCTAGCAAGGGCACTGAAATTGGCCTCCCAGTGTGCTCGATGTCAGGCTCAACAAAGATGGTGAAAACAACGACGTCTGCATCGGTGGTCGGTACCTCGAGCGTGGCCGCAAGGAAGGCCCATGTGTACTAGGGCCAACCCTTGACTACATGCTGGGGATTTTTCTGCCCGTGGATGCGGCAACGGCAACCCTTGTATCATCCTCTGCTCTGATGTCTCCGACGCCTCCTAGGGCCCAGATGCCTGCATCGTCATTGATTCTGATGGAATTTGTAGCATAGAAAATAAAAAAATCCTACGGCTACGAACAAAAACTGAAATCCAATCTACGAGAGCCAAGATCCAATCTACATGATGCAAGTAGCGTGACCGAGTTTTAGATCCATGTGCCCTCGTAGATTGCTAAGCGGGAGCATTTATAACGCGATCGATGAAGTTTCCTCCTCCTAATCCAATCAGATCAACTCCGCAACGAACGACGCCTCCGAGATGTGCACACATATAGATTGATGACATCACCTCTATCTTGACCCAGTAAGGGGGGAGGTGTACTAGATGAGATTGGAACCAACAACGCGACAATATAGTGGTGGTGGAGAATTTTTGTAGGGCTCCGCCAAGCTGTTGCAGAGGGAGAGGGACGATGAAAGGGGAGGAGAGGTGGCTAGGGCTTTAGTGCCCCTGCTCCTTGCACTCCCACTACTTATATAGGGGTAGGTGCGCCTTGGCCCCTCCTCCAAGCCCTGGGGTGGCGGCCAAAGAGGGAACAAACTCCCCGTCCCCTCCCCCAACTTTAGTTGCCCCTAGGGTTTCCCCTCATGGGATGGCCAGCTGGGCATTGGGGCTTCGTGCGCCTAACCCATATGGGCCTGGCTGCACTCTATCGGTCCATGTGGCCCTCCCCAGGATAATGGGCCCACTGATGGCCCCTCTAAAACCTTCTAGAAACCCTCCAATACAATACTAGTGAATTCTCAAACTTCTACAAAACCCTAAAATTAACTTACCTTATACGAATCCTATTCTTCGAACCATTCCGACCTCCTCATGATCTCCTAGATCCTATCTAAGACTCCGAAAAACAAATTTGGTCTTCAAAATTATCCATTTCTCATTACTACCCTAACAATATCAAACATTAAGTGTGTGACCCTACTGGTTCGAGAATGTGCGGACATGATCGAGACACCTCTCTGATCAATAATAAGTAGCGGGACACGGATGTCCATAATCATTCCCACATATTCAACGGAGGTCTTTTATCGTTTGAAGCACGATGTCAAGGTTCAAACAATCCTGTATTTTGTTCTCTTTGTCTCGCGATAATTTACTTGTCCGAGATTCGATCATCGATATCAACATACCTACTTCAATCTCCTTTCTAGAAAGTACTCTTTAATCATATCATAATATAGCATTCTCTTGTGACCTGAGTATATCTATATGTCACATGGATGGACAAATTCCATTCGTGATACATATTACCCAACAAGTACTTTCTGAGATACCCAAGGACACCTCTATGATCACCCAATTACATCGGTATATTTGGCATTGGAAAGCTATATCAATCTAAACACTGATATGATCATATTGCTTCACTTATTTGTGTATTTTCCATCGTATAATTCTCCTAATGATATGACCCCGTTGTTAATGACAACTCATGTCTATGGTTAGGAAATCTTAACCATCAGACTAGTCTAGTAGAGACTCACTAGGGACACGGTGTTGTTTACAAACCACACATGTATTAATTTTCCTACTTAATACTTTTCTAGCATGGAGAATAAACAGTTATCATGAACAATAAATTATGTTAACAACTTTATTATTATTGCCTCTATGTTATGTTTCCAATATTACGGCTCCCGATTTCTCTAGGGTAAGTGCACCGAACTCGTGGATTGTAGATGCGGTTAGGTTTTTTATAGAGATTGGTTTTGCAAATCTGGCGAGCGCCCGGAGATCAATGTCCTCGTTTAGTGTATAATCGAGGTCGTGGAACTAGATAGGCTCTAGAATCAAAGTACATTTGACTAGATCAATCAGATTTTTCCCAATTTTGGCATTGACGATGCGTGCATATCCCATGTGTGCATGTCCCAAATTGGAAAATGCATTTGTTGTTCAGATGTTGTGCATTGTGATGACCCTCTTGTCCATTCGTGTTTCATCATGTGATGCATTGCAAATACACATTTGTTGGTCTAATGGTGTGCATAGTCTTGATCCTCTTTTCCAAAGTGTTCTTATGCTTGTCAATGCACTGACAAGGTTGTGAAGCTGGAGTATGACAAGGTGGGGAGGGGATGGTTTCCTCCACTTGGGTACCAGAACGAGCTCTCCTTGAACCGGTGGGCGAGGGTGCTAAAGCCGCTGGTGCCGGGCATGATACACACATCGGCGTTACCACCGCGCACCCATGGACGCCAGCCGGAGCTCGAGCACATCCCCGTCGATGCTATGTCCAACTGGACGTCGATGACTTGCAGATGCTCGCCATTCCACTGGAGTTCCCACAGGGGCTCATGGAGTAGATCAAGATCCCATTGCCCCGCAGTGTCGTTGTGTCTGCTTTACGCTTATGCGACGAGTGGGTGTAGGTCACCTATCACGGTGGCCACATGGTGTTGTGGACGAACTGCCCGGAGATCGTCCACCGATACGAGTCGGAGTTGGACTCATGTGTGGCTGAAGAACTCATCACTTTTATTCCTGCGCGGAAAATGCAAAAAAGGGAGAAAATATGTGCTAAGGAGTATCTCCAACATGCCATCGCAAATGGACATAATGCATCCGTTCGGTCCGAGCGGCCTAAACAAGAGGACCAATGGCGACCTGCAAATGGATCGTGCGTTCGATGTATTCCATTTGGTCCCCATTTCCAGCCAAAATTCGGGTTGGCTTTGCGGTTGCCGCGGACAGCGCACGCTCGTGCTCCTCCCCAGGTATTCCTGAGCCCGTGCGTCAGCGACCGAGGGAGATGAGGAGACGCAGGCCCACACACACATCCCTTCTTAAATGGAGACCCTTCGTTCTCCCGGTCCCATCGATTCCCGAAGCCACTCCAGTCCACTGCCACCTAGCATCTGAAGTTTCTGAGGAGGAAACCCTAGCCATGGCGAAGGGTGGCAAGTGGTTCCGCCCTGGCCGCAATGGTCACGAGGCTGGCGGGTTTGGCTCTGGCAGCAATGGCGGCCGCCGCTTCTTCTTCCACGGCGGGTCTATGTGGAGCTTGAGATGGCGCGCCAGTTCGCCGAGGCGGGCATGCCCTTGCCCTAGCCAGAATGCACATCCCTCACTGGCACAGCTGCCACCCCTCTTCTGCCTTCCAATGTGTGGTCGTCATCGCAGGTGTTCATCAACCTCGGCGACGAGGACTAGAAGTTGCCGGCAGCATCGCCCCCACACGGCTATTATCTTTGTGTTTTTAGTAAATCGTGGACTTTTAGGCCTCCATATCTATATATGTATATTATGTTTAAAGTTTCTTATGTCTGCTATTTTTTTACGGTTTGAGGCTGTTTGTACTGTATCCACCCGCATTCAACCTTGTCCGCGGATCACCGTAAACGGACTGAACTGGACAGATTACATGTCCGAAATGTGGTGCACTGTTGGAGATGCACCAAGCAAGCTGCTTGTAAGTTTATCTTGTTTGGACCTCGTACTGTCGACTGTCGTACACTGCACTCGTGCTCCGTGAAGTTCTTCCCCTGGGCCGGGAACACAGCTCCTGCATTGGAGCGCCGCTGAGACTGCTCATAGTGGGAGTAACTTAGCTAGTAACATCACACAACCCAAGGCATTTTGGTGACATGGCATGACAATGAATGAAGAAAGAGAGTGAGGTGGTAACTAGCTATGTTACCATAACATCACACACCCAAGACAAGTTGAGTCTACACCATAGTAAATGACACAATGCATGACACCACATATTAGTTACTACCCACTATGGAGGTAGTAACTTAGACTAGTAACATATGTCATGTTACTAGTCTAAGTTACTCCCCACTATGACTAGCCTGAAGAAGCGACAACGCACGGCCGCCCACGCATACCAAAGTCAACCTCTTGTTAACTATAGCCAGCCAGCCATGGACACGGCTCACGAGCCAGCTGTTGGCCGGAACGGAAAACGTATACCCCTGGTTTGCGACGGACGGACGCGTATGGTCAAACCGAACCCAAACTATAGATTTTTAAAAATGCGGCACACAAGACATCCTTCTTAACTTATCTTGCGCATTGATGGCGGCTGGCTACGTGACATGCACGTACACCTACCCGGCCGGTAACATGCATCGTGACGGCCACGCAGCGCCCACGACTGGCTTGCCAAAGTATAGACTATCAGTATTCTGTACTCGCTAATTGTTAGAGATATATTTGGTATATGTGTATTTGGTAGTATATGATTTGTAATCATCTCCTGCCTTATCTCTAGGATAGCTATCTTACCTCCAGGTACTCTATATATACTCGCCATGAGGCAATACAACATCCATCATATTCCGCATATCTCTCTCCCTCTCTATCCTTCAACATGGTATCAGCGGCACGCTCCTTGACCTAGCCGCCACCAAGCTTCCCGCCGGAGGTCGATCTCCATGATCTACTCCGGCCGCGCAACCCGTATGAGGTTCGTCGCCGATCCGTTGATCCGCCCTCGAGTCTTTTTTTTTTTTCCAATAGATTTCTTTTTGCTTTTGTCGCTCGATCGGCGTTTTTTTGGTTTACCGATCATTGATCGGATTGAGTCGCCCATCGCCATCGCCCTCTGCGCCTCTACTCCGACAACGGCATCGACCTGCACCGGCCATCAACCGCAGCACACGCATGCGCGCCGCACACGGGCGCCCTACGTGCATCGCAGCAGGCTGTTCTTGCTCGCGCGGTCTTCATCGCCTGTCCGTCTTCGTCGCCATCGATCGGGACTTCATCGACAACGCCGCCATCGACTTCGATCTGCGCGTCGTCCACGCCATGGCGCATATCGTGCCGCCGTCGGTCTGATCAACTGACCCCGCGCACGTCAACGCCAAGCACATCCCCGAGCACGCGCCTACCACCGATCGAGCATCGGTTGCCGCCGTGCCGCCTTCGGGTCGCAGCGCGCCGCCTTTGGCCCACGCCTGACAACGACGCGCTTCTGAGGCGCCGTCGCCGTGGCGTCCCGCCGCTGCACCGACTCGCGCCCTGCAGCTACGCCCCCTCAGGCCGTGGCGTCGCCGCACGCGGTCACCTTCGCCGTCCCCGCGCATCGACGTCCGAGGCCACCACAGCGCCGCCCTTCGGCGCGGGTCGCTCCCTGTGTCTTCGTCACGCCGCTGGGTCTCCTCGCTTTGTACCGCCGCCGCGCCCCCAGGTCGCCGGGGCTCGCCAACCTCTTCAGTCGCGCTGGGCTCGCCGACCACCGCAACGCCCGTAGGCGTCCAGCATGACCACCCTGGTCACCGCTGGGTTAGCCGCCTTCTACGTCTCCAACCGTCTCGACTTCGTCGCCCGTGTCATCGCCTCGTCCCCGTCTACACCACCTGCTACTCTACTTCGAGAACCGTGGGCAGCGTCGGCATCTCTCCGTCGATCTGCGACCGCGACGCTTCCGGAGGCCTCCTCTGCTAGTCCCTCTGACACGGCGACAAGTTCATGATGGTCCGTGCCCCTCGCATGCCCGGTACTGGCAACACCGGAAGTGCCTTCGTCCCCGACACGTTCCCGAGTCCGGCACACTCGCGCCGGACGTCTCGTCTTCATCGGCTTCGACACCGTCTTCTTCGGCATCGCCTACGCCTCGACCGCGTCACCGCCGAGTTCTTCTATGCGTACTCGGTTCTGGCAAACCGAGTATGCCTTCGTCCCCGACGTGCGCCTGGTTTTGGCAAAACTAGGGCTGCACCTCGTCCTCGACGGCTCGGACTGCATCGACTTCGGCATCGACAACCTCCACGACTGCCTCGACGCGTCTCCGTCACTCTCCTCGCGCACTACGCGCTTGCGGCTACATCGACACCGGCACCCGCCCACGAAATCGACCACGGCAATCCCTCGCGCGGCTCCCTCGACCAAGGCTGCGGCACCCACGCTCTCGGCTACCTCGACATCGGCATAAAGGGCTACCATCTCGCTTGCGCCTCACCAGCCTCCTCTCCAGTCCAAGCTGCCGCGACGCAACTCCGTCCACGACGCTCCCGCTACGACTGCGGGGAGTGTCAGCCTTCTGGGGTCCACTTTGGTTTATCTCCGCGACCGTCCGCGACGCTACTGTTGTTCACGTCACTACCGCTACGAAGTGTTAGAGATATATTTGGTATATGTGTATTTGGTAGTATATGATTTGTAATCATCTCTGCCTTATCTCTAGGATAGCTATCTTAGCCTCCAAGTCTTGTACTCTATATATACTCGCCCATGAGGCGCAATACAACATCCATCATATTTCGCATATCTCTCTCCCTCTCTATCCTTCAACACTAATCAAACTGAGAGACAGAAAACGGTTTGGCATCAACAAGGCGAGAAACGGAGGTTCTTGTTGGGTTCGGAGAGGTGCTCTGATTTTCCCCCCGTACGTGTGGCTGGTCCTGCTGGAGGCAGCGTTGATCCCGCGGCTCGTTTACCAACGCTTGCACGCACGTTTTGGGGAGAAGAATTTGATTAATCCAACGAAGAAGAAGAAGAAGCGACACCTCTTGTACGTGCGAGTTTGACACAGTATCTTCGACAAAAGACTAGTTGAATCAGTGTATCTCGATGAAAAATATTACTCCTTCCAATTCATTTTTTTCCTTTTCCGATCAAAGAAAGGATCTCTGCCATTTCAATTTCAGTAGAGAGAAAACTGCACGAGACAGACTAAGCTAAGAACCGGAACTTGCTCGCTACCTCGAAGGAGCTTAAATCCCCACGAATTAACCCAAAAACAACATGAGGAGACACAGATTTCGACTCAAAGATTCGCATGTTTCGTTCTTTCCACGGGTTCCACGCCACATAAACAGTAGCAGGAGCTTGCAACCTAGCCGCATTCTCTTTGTGCAACTTCCACATCTTAGCTCCACCACATGTGATTCGACCGGTTTGCTGCTAACATCGTTCTCCAACAGTATGGTTATATGCATGTGCTAATAAGTTATAATTGGTCCGTCTTTTTCATCTTCTTCCTTTTCTCTCTATTTTAGTAAGAAAAATCTACCGTGCCCTTTTTTGAAATGTACCGTGTCCTTGATACTGTATCATAGCACTTGATACTGTATCATAACACGTAGAACAAGAAAAATTAATGTCAAACTAATCTTGTACACACTTTTGCATTGAGATTCTACGAATCATCAAATATAATTAACCTATGATACTACTACATGATACTATGCAGTGTGAAGATAGTATCACACACCAGTACCATATGCATGATACTGCTATATGATACTCTCCATTATAACTAGTCTAAATAAACAGCTCCTTTGCGTCGTGCAAGGTTTAAAGGAAACTTTGGTCACTCAGCACGCAAAGCTATAGCTACACAGATATAAATAGATGTCTTTCGTCGCATAAATCACGCCGCTATGCATTAGCAGTACTAGTACTACGTACCACTGCCTCCACCAGCCCCCCGTCCTAGGTACGTAGGCCATCTGCAGCGGCTCGACGCATTTCGAACATCGAAACGGACGTGTCGATTTGCGTCGATCCAAATGGTCGAAATCGTTCGGGCGTCCGTCTGCATCGGGGGTGGCTCCAGCGGCACGACGCATAATTTTTTTTTCATTCATGAAGCCATAATTAACATTACTAAAAAAACATTAAAAAATCCATAAAGACGTGCTAAAAGTACGTGCTGCCTACTGGTCGTCGTCGCTGACGAGGTCAATGAACTCCGGCGTCGGCCATGGAAGCTCGTACGCCGGCGGTGGAGGAGGTACCGCCGCATGGGAAGGAGGCTATGGCCAGGGATCCCACGCCGGAGCAGCAGGCGGAGCGCGGTCGTTGGAACGTGTCGGCGTGGCTGGAGGAGTCGCCGGCCTCCCCTCCCGGCAAGTTCGCGTCCGGCCATGGTACCGGCCGGTTTTCCTCCCATAGCTGCCGCGCGAGGTCAACGCGGACATACCGGCCGACCCGTGCCTTCTTGCCGGAACGCGAGCCGCTAGCCTCCTGGTCGTTCTTCGTCTTGCGGAACGGCCAACATTTCTTTCCCATGGCGTCGGTGGGGTGGATACTGTGGGATTTGGCAATGGTTTGGTCTGGGAAATGGGCGCCGACAACGTCCCTTTAAGAGGCTCCGACGCCATCTCGCCTTCAATGGCCTGCCAGTGCAACGCCTACTAGCTGCGCACGCTTGAAGCCGAGGCACGCCATTAACGCGCCCCGCAAGGCTGCAGCGCGCCGCCGAAGTAATGCCGCGAAACGAAGCAGTTGTGCCGCTGCCAGGCGGGCCCGTGTGAGGACCGAGCGGACACTTTGCGCGTCCGCAGAGACGCAAACCTGGCGCATATTTGGGCCAGGTTTGCGTCTCCGCGTATGGGCCGATCACTTTGCTTCGTCCCGCTGGAGGTGGTGCCAGACGCATTTTCGGTCACGACGGACACAAACGGTCGCTCAGTGTCCGTTTGCGTCGCGCCGCTAGAGATGCCCTTATCGAGAACGCTTGGTTTGCCTCTGAACTTGGTTTGCCTCTGAACTAGTATACAACATTGGTTCAACTATATATAGTAAAGCATCAAGATGATACAGGTACACATATACTCGCGGAAGGACTTTAGCTACAACAAGATGATGCATCATTTTAACTCTAACAACATTTAATATTAAGTCACATTGCACTTGTGGTCAAACTTCTCAGTCAGTCGCCCATCCTCGCATTACTCTAACCCTAGCACGATTAACTTCTTTGTTCCTTCCAGACAAGCTTCCGTGAAAGAAATGTCACCTTGTTGATAATACTACCATATCAATTCTATTAACCCATATTCCTTGATGTCGCACATCTTTATTTCTTTTAATTCCAAACAATTACTTATGTAAACTACAATGAATAAGTAATATTAATCCTGAATTCAAATGACAATAAAATGATTTTTTATCCTTTTCTATTTAATATGGAATAAATAATATCTTTAAATTTGTAAATCAGAATTTGACAAATAATATGTCTAAATCGATCAGAAAAAATGAAAGGAATCCAAATATGACATATATATATATATATCATATTTTAAACCTAAAAATGATTTTTCCAAAAAATCATGAGCATTAGATCATGTAACTGTAGTTCAAATCTGACCGACTTCCTATCGATTTGGCAGGAATTTATCTTTTTCACGAGGGGTGGACGAAAATGTTTAAGAAACCCTGTTGGGAAATTGTGCATTTATGGTGGTAAAATATTTTTTTTAAATGAGGTGGTACCATTGTGAAAGTTTCATTTGGTGGTTGCTTCACAAAACACCCCAATTTTGGGACTCGAAAAATGGAAAATAGCTTTTTGGTGCGACGAAAAGGAAATCTTCCTCCTGCAACATTATTCGCCATCCCAAGATGCACATGTGTGCATAATATGGGCACATTATCACAAACTATGCCACGAATCTAGCCATAACATTGGTCGTTCGGCCTAAAAACCATGAAACATCGAACATGATAGCTCATTTCTGAGAAGGTTTTCTGAGATATTTGCAATACTCCAAGTTTGATATTTTTCCTTTCAACTATGTCACATAATATGACACCACCCGAAGGTTTTTCATTGTTTTGATCGTTTTTGAATCTCTTATGCCCGTTTCAAACTATGATCAAAACGGCGGGCATGAAGATTCTTAGCTCGGGGATGAGCCTCGCTAAACTTGCAATGGATCTATGATAAAATAGCATATTGTGAACCTAAAAATGATTTTTCCAAAAAAACCATAAGCATTAGATCATGTACCTGTTGTTCAAATCTGACTGACTTCCTGTAATTAGTTTCCATGCCGTAGAGATCATGGCATGCCGCAACAATCGTTGCTAATTTTCCCTTGTGGCAAGACATGGACAAAAGATTGGTCCTGTAATGACAACATCTTTAAGGAAACACATTGGAAGATCAATTAGGTCGACTATAGAGGGAGGGGGTAAATAGACGATGATGCCAATGTAGTGAAAGTTGATTCACTTTAACAAGTTGTTTTCTACCTGTTGCGTAAAACATCCTAAGCATGCAAACTACAAATATAAACCTGCGAAAAAGTAGATTCAAAGAAAATAATAGATCTAGAGATAGAGAATTACAAACAGATGAATATTTATCCTCCATGTTCAAATTTTTGGTGTTGTCCTATGTCTTAGTTGGAGGAGGTTCATACACATAGTCCTAAGCATACAAAGTCCCTAATTACATAGACCTACATATCCCTCTTTGAGTAAGCACACCAAGTCCATGCCGAATCACCAAGAGTAGATATTCATATTGTAGGATAACGTAGCATAGAAAACAAAAATTTTCCTACGACGAACACGCAATCCAAGCCAAGATGCAATCTAGAAGACGGTAGCAACGAGGGGATTGTCGAGACTCACCCTTGAAGAGATTCCAAAGCCTACAAGAGGAGGCTCTTGTTGCTGCGGTAGACGTTCACTTGCCGCTTGCAAAAGCGCGTAGAAGATCTTGATCACGATCGGTTCCGGCGCCACGAACGGGCAGCACCTCCGTGCTCGGTCACACGTTCGGTTGTTGATGAAGACGACGTCCACCTCCCGTTCCAGCGGGCAGCGGAAGTAGTAGCTCCTCTTGAATCCGACAGCACGACGGCGTGGTGTCGGTGGCGGTGGAGAAATCCGGCGGAGCTTCGCTAAGCGTGCGGGATATGGTGGAGGAGCGGGGCGCTAGGGTTTGGGGAGAGGGTGGCCGGCCACTAAGGGGTGCGGCCAAGCTTTTGTGTGGCCCCCTCCCCTATGCCCCTCATTATATAGGTGGAAGCCCCAAGTGTTGGACTACAAGTCTCCGAATAAGACCCGAACCAAAACCTTCCATATGGTGGGAAACCTTCCCAAGCTAGGATTCCCACTAGAGGTGGGAATTCCACCTACCATATGGGGGTGACTAAGTCTTGGGACTTCCCCACTATTCCTGCCATGATGGAGTCCATGTGGACTCCCCTTCCTGGTTTCTTCCACCTTCTAGACCTTCTAGAACCTTCCATAGAACCTTCCATCATTTTAATTCACATAAAATGACATCCTATATATGAATCTTATTCTCCGGAATTCCGGAACTCCTCGTGATGTCCGGGATCTCATCCGGACTCGAACAAATATTCGAACTCCATTCCATATTCAAGTTCTACCATTTCAACATCCAACTTTAAGTGTGTCACCCTACGGTTCGTGAACTATGCGGACATGGTTGAGTACTCACTCCGACCAATAACCAATAGCGGGATCTGGAGATCCATAATGGCTCCCACATATTCAACGATGACTTTAGTGATCGAATGAACCATTCATACGATACCAATTCCCTTTGTCACGCGATATTTTACTTGTCCGAGGTTTGATCATCGGTATCACACTATACCTTGTTCAACCTCGTCTCTTGACAAGTACTTTACTCGTACCGTGGTATGTGGTCTCTTATGAACTTATTCATATGCTTGCAAGACATTAGACGACATTCCACCGAGAGGGCCCAGAGTATATCTATCCGTCATCGGGATGGACAAATCCCACTATTGATCCATATGCCTCAACTCATACTTTCCGGATACTTAATCCCACCTTTATAACCACCCATTTACGCAGTGGCGTTTGATGTAATCAAAGTACCTTTCCGGTATAAGTGATTTACATGATCTCATGGTCATAAGGACTAGGTAACTATGTAATAAAAGCTTATAGCAAATAACTTAATGACGTGATCTAATGCTATGCTTAATTGGGTGTGTCCATTACATCATTCATATAATGATATAACCTTGTTATTAATAACATCCAATGTTCATGATTATGAAACTAATCATCTATTAATCAACAAGCTAGTTAAGAGGCTTACTAGGGACTCTTTGTTTGTTTACATATCACACATGTATCAATGTTTCGTTAATACAATTATAGCATGGTATATAAACATTTATCATAAACATAAAGATATATAATAACCACTTTTATTATTGCCTCTTGGGCATATCTCCAACAGCTCCCACTTGCACTAGAGTCAATAATCTAGATTACATTGTAAGGTACCTAACACCCATGGCATTCTGGTGTTGGTCATGCTTTGCCCTAGGGAGAGCTTTAGTCAACGGATCTGCTACATTCAGATCAGTGTGTACTTTGCAAATCTTTACTTCTCCATCTTCGATGTACTCGCGAATCGAATGATAACGCAGCTTGATATGCTTCAGCCTCTTGTGTGACCTTGGTTCTTGTGCATTGGCGATGGCACCCATGTTGTCACAGTAGATGACTAGTGGGTCCAATGCACTAGGAACCACACCGAGCTCTACAATGAACCTCTTCATCCATACCGCTTCGATGAAGCCTCCGCTATGTACTCCGATTCTGTTGAGGATTTCGCCACCGTGCACTGCTTCGAGCTTGCCCAGCTTACTGCAGCACCATTCAATATAAACACGTACCGATTGTGACTTAGAGTCATCGGATCAGTGTTCCAACTTGCATCGGTGTAACTTGTTACAACGAGCTCTTGGTCACCTCCATAACAAAGAAACATATCCTTAGTTCTTTTCAAGTACTTCAGGATATTCTTGACCGCTGTCCAGTGTTCCATTCCTGGATCACTTTGATATCTGCTAGTCAAACTAACAGCATGTGCTATATCCGGTCTTGTACATAGCATGGCATACATGATAGAGCCTACTGCCGAGGCATAGGGGATCTGACTCATCCTTTCTCTTTCTTCTGCCGTAGCCGGTCCTTGAGTCTTACTCAAGACCTTGCCTGGTAACATAGGTAAGAATCCTTTCTTACTTTCGTCCATTCTAAACTTCTTCGAATCTTGTCCAGGTATGTACTCGTGATAGCCCTATTAGATGTCTTGATCTATCTCTATAAATCTTGATGCCTAATATGTATGATGCTTCACCAAGGTCTTTCATTGAAAAACTATTATTCAAATAACCCTTTACACTGCTTAATAGTTCTATATCATTCCCAATCAATAATATGTCATCTACATATAATATCAGGAATGCTACAGATCTCCCACTCACTTTCTTGTAAATACAGGCCTCTCCATGACACTGTATAAACCCGAAGTCTTTGATCACCTTATCAAAACGTCGGTTCCAACTTCTCGATGCTTGCTTCACCATAGATTGAACGCTGAAGTTTGCATACTTTGTCAGCATTTTTAGGATCGACAAAACCTTTGGGTTGTACCATATACAACTCTTCCTCAATGTCTCCATTAAGGAACGCCGTTTTGACATCCATCTGCCAAATCTCATAATCGAAAAATGCAGCTATTGCTAACAAAATCCTCACAGATTTTAGCTTCGCTACGGTGAGAAAGTCTCATCGTAGTCAACACCTTGAATTTGTCGGAAACCCTTTGCGACAAGTCGAGCTTTATAGACAGTAATATTACCATCAGCATCTGTTTTTCTTTTGAAGATCCATTTATTCTCGACAGCCTTGCGGCTATCAGGTAAGTCTACCAAAGTCCATACTTTGTTATCATACATGGATCCCATTTCGGATTTCATGGCTTCTTGCCATTTGTTGGAATCTGGGCTCATCATCGCTTCTTCATACGTCGCAGGGTCTTCATCATTGTTATCCACAATCATGACATTTAGACAAGGATCATACCAATCTGGAGTGGCACGATCCCTTGTCGATCTGCGAGGTTCAGTGTCTCATTTGAAGTTTCATGATCATTATCATTAGCTTCCTCTCGTTGCCGGTGTAGGTGGTACAGAACATTTTCCGACTGCGCTACTCGATCAACGAGTAGAGATTCTTCAATCTCATCGAGTTCTACTTTTCTTCCACTTCTTTAGTGAGAAATTCTTTCTCAAGAAAGGTTCCGTTCTTAGCAACAAAGATCTTGCCTTCGGATCTGTGATAGAAAGTGTACCCTATAGTTTCCTTAGGGTATCCTATGAAGACGCATTTCTCGCTTTGGGTTCTAGCTTGTCCGGTTGTAACTTTTTTACATAGGCTTCGCAACCCCAAACTTTTAGGAACGACAGCTTAGGTTTCTTATTAAACCATAATTCATACGGTGTCGTTTCAACGGATTTTGATGGTGCTCTATTTAAAGTGAATGCGGCTGTCTCTAATGCATAACTCCAAAATGATAAAGGTAAATCGTAAGAGACATCATAGAACGAACCATATCTAAGAGAGTTCGATTACGACGTTCGACACACCGTTTCGTTGTGGTGTTCCCGGCGGTGTCAATTGTGAAAGTATTCGCATTTCTTTAAATGCATGCCAAACTCATAACTCAGATATTCACCTCGCGATCAGATCGTAGAAATTTAATCTTCTTGTTACGTTGATTTTCTACTTCACTTTGGAATTCCTTAAACTTCTCGAAAGTTTCGGATTTATGTTTCATTAAATAGATATACCCATATCTACTCAAATCATCTGTGAAGGTTAGAACATAACGATAACCACCGCGCGATGCTACACTCATTGGTCCACACACATCTGTATGTATGATTTCCAATAAGTCAGTAGCTCGCTCCATCATACCCGAGAATGGAGTCTTAGTCATTTTTCCCATCGGACATGCTTCGCATCTATCAAGTGACTCAAAGTCAAGTGATTCAAGTAATCCATCGGTATGGAGTTTCTTCATGCGTTTCACTCCAATATGACCAAGACGACAGTGCCACATATAAGTAGAATTATCATTCAATTTAATTCGCTTAGCATCAATGTTATGTATATGTGTATCACTACTATCGAGATCTAACAGAAATAAGCCATTCTTTTCAGGTGCTCGACCATAAAAGATATTATTCATAAAAATAGAACAACCATTATTCTCAGACTTGAATGAATAACCGTCTTGCATTAAACAAGATCCTGATATAATGTTCATGCTTAACGCGGGTACAAAATAACAATTATTTAGGCTTAAAACTAATCCCGAAGGTAGATGTAGAGGAAGTGTGCCGACAGCGATCACATCGACTTTGGATCCATTTCAACGCGCATCGTCACTTCATCCTTCAGTCTTCGTTTATTCTTTAGTTCCTGTTTCGAGTTACAAATATGAGCAACCGAACCAGTATCAAATACCCAGGTACTAGTACGAGAACCAGTGAGATAAACATCTATAACATGTATATCAGATATACCTTCTTTCTTCTTCTTGACAAGGCCGCTCTTCGATCCGCCAAATACTTGGAGCAATTACGCCCAGTGTCCCTTCTCCTTGCGTAATAACACTCAGCATCGGCTTAGGGCCAGACTTAGGTTTCACAGAGGCGTGGCAGCTTTCTTGCCACCCTTCTTGAATTTTCCCTTAGACTTGCCCTGTTTCTTGAACCTGGTGGTCTTGTTGACCATCAACACTTGGTGCTCTTTCTTGATCTCAATCTCAGCAGCTTTTAGCATGCCAAAGAGTTCAGGAAACTCCTTGTTCATGTTCGCATATTGTAGTTCATCACAAAGTTCTTGTAACTTGGTGGCAGTGATTGAAGGACACGATTAATCCCCAGTCTGTTAGGAATCACTATTCCCAAGTCATGAGTTTCTTCGCATGCCCGGTCATGACGAGCATGTGCTCACTAATGGAGCTGCCTTCTTCCATCATACAGCTGAAAAATGTTTCGATGCTTCATAGCATTCCACGGCCGCATGAGTCTCAAAAATAGTCTTCAACTCTTTCATCAACTCATGAGGATCGTGGTGCTCAAAACGTTTTTGAAGATCGGATTCCAGATGCATAAGATGGCACACTGAACTTGAGAGTACCGAGTTTTCCGAGTCGCGTAAACATTCTTTACTTCATCGGTTTCAGTTTGCAGGAGGGTCACCTAGCGGTGCATCAAGCACATATTGCAGATTTCGCCATTGAGGAAGATCCTCACATGACGGAACCAGTCGGTGAAGTTGCTACCGTTGCTCTTAAGCTTTTCTTTCTCTAGGAACTGGTTAAAATTGATTGGGGACGCCATATCTACAACATATTTGCAATAGTTTAGACTAATGTTTATGACAAATTGAGTTCAAATTTTAATTTAACAAAATTAAAAACTAGGTGAACTCCCACTCAAAACAATATCCCTCGCATTGTCTTAGTGATCACACGAACCAAATCCATCACACCTATGCCCGATCATCACGAGACAAGATGTAATTTCAATGGCGAACACTCAAAGTGTTCATCATATCAATCATATGATTCATGCTCTACCTTTCGGTATCACGTGTTCCGAGACCATGTCTGTACATGCTAGGCTCGTCAAGGCCACCTTAGTATCCGCATGTGCAAAACTGACTTGCACCCATTGTATGCACTTGTTGATTCTATCACACCCGATCATCACGAGATGCTTCAAACGACAAGTCTTGGCAACGGTGCTACTAAGGATGAACACTTTATTATCTTGAAATTTTAGTGAGAGGGATCATCTTATAATGCTACCGTCGTGATCTAAGCAAAATAAGATGCATAAAAGGATTAACATCACATGCAGTTCATATGTGATATGATATGGCCCTTTTGTTTGCGCCTTTGATCTTCATCTCCAAAGCACGGACATGATCTCCATCATCGTCGGCGAAGCACCAAGGTCAATGGCGCCGTCTTCATGATCGTCCTCCATGTAGCAACTATTACAACTACTTTGAAATACTACTCAACATGAAATTTAAAGACAACCATAAGGCTCCTGCCGGTTGCCACAATACAATAATGATCATCTCATACATATTCATCATCACATTATGGCCACATCACATCACCAAACCCTGCAAAAACAAGTTAGACGTTCTCTAATTTGGTTTGCATATTTTACGTGGTTTAGGGTTTTCGAGCAAGATCCAATCTACCTACGAACATGAACCACAACGGTGATACTAGTGTTGTCAATAGAAGAATAAATTGAATCTTCACTATAGTAGGAGAGACAGACACCCGCAAAGCCACTTATGCAATACAAGTTGCAGCGTGGAGCAAATCTCATGAACGCGGTCATGTAAAGTTAGCCCGAGCCGCTTCATCCCACTATGCCACAAAGATGCAAAGTACTCAACTAAAGATAACAAGAGCATCAACGCCCACAAACCATTGTGTTCTACTCGTGCAACCATCTATGCATAGACACAGCTCTGATACCACTGTAGGATAACGTAGCATAGAAAACAAAAATTTTCCTACGGCGAACACGCAATCCAAGCCAAGATGCAATCTAGAAGACGGTAGCAACGAGGGGATTGTCGAGACTCACCCTTGAAGAGATTCCAAAGCCTACAAGAGGAGGCTCTTGTTGCTGCGGTAGACGTTCACTTGCCGCTTGCAAAGCGCGTAGAAGATCTTGATCACGATCGGTTCCGGCGCCACGAACGGGCAGCACCTCCATACTCGGTCACACGTTCGGTTGTTGATGAAGACGACGTCCACCTCCCTGTTCCAGCGGGCAGCGGAAGTAGTAGCTCCTCTTGAATCCGACAGCACGACGGCGTGGTGTCGGTGGCGGTGGAGAAATCCGGCGGAGCTTCGCTAAGCGTGCGGGATATGGAGGAGCGGGCGCTAGGGTTTGGGGAGAGGGTGGCCGGCCACTAAGGGGTGCGGCCAAGCTATGGCTTTTGTGTGGCCAGCCCCTCCCCTATGCCCCTCATTATATAGGTGGAAGCCCCAAGTGTTGGACTACAAGTCTCCGAATAAGACCCGAACCCAAAACCTTCCATATGGTGGGAAACCTTCCCAAGCTAGGATTCCCACTAGAGGTGGGAATTCCACCTACCATATGGGGGGTGGCCGGCCCCTAGGGGAGTCCACTTGGGACTCCTCCCCCACTAGGGTTGGCCGGCCATGGAGGTGGAGTCCCATGTGGACTCCACCTTCCTTGGTGTGTTCTTCCGGACTTTTCTAGAACCTTCTAGAACCTTCCATATAACCTTCCGAATCATTTTAATTCACATAAAATGACATCCTATATATGAATCTTATTCTCCGGACCATTCCGGAACTCCTCGTGATGTCCGGGATCTCATCCGGGACTCCGAACAAATATTCGAACTCCATTCCATATTCAAGTTCTACCATTTCAACATCCAACTTTAAGTGTGTCACCCTACGGTTCGTGAACTATGCGGACATGGTTGAGTACTCACTCCGACCAATAACCAATAGCGGGATCTGGAGATCCATAATGGCTCCACATATTCAACGATGACTTTAGTGATCGAATGAACCATTCACATACGATACCAATTCCCTTTGTCACGCGATATTTTACTTGTCCGAGGTTTGATCATCGGTATCACACTATACCTTGTTCAACCTCGTCTCTTGACAAGTACTCTTTACTCGTACCGTGGTATGTGGTCTCTTATGAACTTATTCATATGCTTGCAAGACATTAGACAACATTCCACCGAGAGGCCCAGAGTATATCTATCCGTCATCGGGATGGACAAATCCCACTATTGATCCATATGCCTCAACTCATACTTTCCGGATACTTAATCCCACCTTTATAACCACCCATTTACGCAGTGGCGTTTGATGTAATCAAAGTACCTTTCCGGTATAAGTGATTTACATGATCTCATGGTCATAAGGACTAGGTAACTATGTAATAAAAGCTTATAGCAAATAACTTAATGACGTGATCTAATGCTATGCTTAATTGGGTGTGTCCATTACATCATTCATATAATGATATAACCTTGTTATTAATAACATCCAATGTTCATGATTATGAAACTAATCATCTATTAATCAACAAGCTAGTTAAGAGGCTTACTAGGGACTCTTTGTTTGTTTACATATCACACATGTATCAATGTTTCAGTTAATACAATTATAGCATGGTATATAAACATTTATCATAAACATAAAGATATATAATAACCACTTTTATTATTGCCTCTTGGGCATATCTCCAACACATATGTACTAGGTGATCTCCGGCCATTGCAAACTCTGAGTTCCTTCAATCACCATGAATGTTTCGAAGTGATACCTAGCCTCCTAGGGGCAAGCATCCTCCAAAAATTAACAAAACTTGGGTTTGGACATTAAAGCCTTCGCAAATATCCACAAATAAGTTCTGTCAAAATACCATAGTACTCAAAATGATTTGAGTGGATAATATGGAGTATGTGCAAAAGGATTGGAATGTGAGGCTTTAAGCTCACGCAAGGGCTTCTCAACTCCCTCACTTTTCCACGGGATGTGGATGGGTATATATATAGAAAAGGTGAAACTTCGACCATTACATAAAAATGTAACTTGCCAGGTAGATTTGGATTGTGAAACCCAATCTCAGTGGTACTAGCTTGAATAGAAGATCTCTAAAAATGAAAATCAACCAGATGCACTTGGAGAGAGCATCGGAACTTTCTAGTATTTAAGGAAATAATTGGTACATCAGACAATCCAATAATGCACTTTAATCTTGCTGATATTTATGGATCCAGGTTGGATGATGAGACTAGAGCTTCTCTTCAAGTTACTACTGCTAACAAGGAAATAGAGGATGTAGTTAAGGAATTTCCCAATGAGAAGTCACCTGGGCCAGATGGATTTAACAATGAATTCATTAAGAATTGTTGGTCTATTGTTGGAAAAGATATAAAGGATCTTATCAAAAAATTATGTGTTGGAAATGTTAATCTTGAGAAAATTATTTATTTTTTATCACACTCATTCCAAAGACTGATAATCCTTTATCTCATGGGGATTTTAGGCCTATTTCTCTGTCGAATAGTGTCCTAAAAGTTGTTGCCAAGCTCCTTGCAAATAGACTTCAAAGAATTATCCAAAAAAATCAGACGAATGAGTATGGTTTTCTCAAGGAGAAATGTATTCAAGGTTGTCGTGGGTGGGCATTTGAATATCTATTCCAATGTCATCATCCATGGAGGAGATAATTGTGCTCAAACTGGACTTCAAGGGGCTTTGCAACCAAATGGATAAATTGGATCGACTTAATCCTGAGCTCAGTATTTCTTCTTAATGGTGTTACAGGGAAAAAGTATTGCATCTATCACCTTTATTGTTTGTGCTTGCAACAAATTTGCTTCAGTCAATCCTCGACAAAATGATTTTCTTTAGGGAACGTTGACTACACCTATTACATTTCCTACTTGTCCAGACTTCCCTATTAGTCAATATGTTGATGATACCCTTGTGGTCATGAAAGAATTGTTGTGTCTAAAATCCTTGTTGCACACTTTTGCTTAATACAATGGATTGAAAGTAAATTGTCACAAATCAAGCATGATTCCTGTTAAAATGGATGAGCAAAGATTATCACATTTCAGCGGTACGTACTCACTAGTCAAAAAATCGGTTGATTCAGCGATTAATCGGCTGATTGATCATTACTCGGTGGACACCGGCGAATCCTCAGATGGCCCTTCTAAGATAGGAGGAATCCAACTAATTTATCGGCCGATTAATCGGCCGATTTTCCCATTAATCATTAAGCACCGGCCGACCGAGTTGACACCGATAAACGATTTCCTCAACATTGCCAGTACCAAAAATTGCAAAAAGAAGAAGCTCCCCTTTCACTTACCTTGGTATGCCATTGGCGATCAATAAGCCCTCTCTTGAATATTTTCTTCCTATGGTTCACATAGTGGAAATAAGACTTTGTGGTATTGTAGATTTCTTAACCATATTGTAGATTATGGTGGAAAACTACAAATGGTTAAATCTGTCCTAGCCACCCTTCCAACTTTTTACATGGGTTGTTTAGACATCCCACTGACAATAAAATATAAAGTGATTAAATACATGGGACATTGCCTTTGGAGGAAAAATAACTCAGATATAAGAGCTAAAGGTCCAACACGTGTGTCTTGGAAAATAGTTTGCATACCAAAAAAATTCAGGATGTACTTGGTGTTTTAAACTTGGGGATACAGAACAAGGCATTGCTCCTCAAAAATCTTCATATAGAATAATCAAGACATTCCTTGGGTACATTTGGTGAGAAATATATATTATAATAATGGGAAGTTTCTTAGTTATCACTAGTTGATACCCCGCGCGTTGCGGCGGGCATTTAATGTTATGAAATGTAAGCATATATCTACTTACATGACTGGTTTCATGTTCCCGCGGGAATCACATACAAAAAAAAGAGCTCCTTTAGAGAATAGTGTATTTCCTTATACTACCACATGATTTCATCATATCTTAAATGGATAAATTTATACGTCCCCTTTCTCTTCGCATAGAACCACTTATTATTGTATTTGTAAAGAAGGTATATATTTCATTTGCCATAAAAGAATTCATTTATATATACTGCACTATATAGGATTTTTTCTGCTGCTTAGACAGGTAAACAACGTTAGCTCTCAGATAGTCTTTAACATCGTGTGGGAGCTATCTTTTCCACCTGAATTACAAACTGACTTTTTCCATATTACAAACTGAAGATGCTGAAGCTGCAGAGATACCATTAGCATTCGTGGCCAAGCATCTAAGAAGATCCTACATCACATCACTGTTTCTTCTGTTTTGTTCCTTGAAATTGCCATGGCATAACAGTATAGCTTCCTAAAAATATTATACCAATCAAATATGACAAAAATTCTAAGATATATCGAGATATTAATTGTTGTGTAACTGTAAGAGACATAAATTTTTGAAAAGAAGGGCTAGAGCGCACCATGATTCTAGGTGAGCATGTCAATTATTTATTCACGGGAACAACAAATTACGGTAAAGAACAACATTTTCGTACAACAATGAGGACTGTTTGGAATAGAATTGGTGGGATAACTCAAACTTAACCGAAGCAAGAAACCTTCTTATCTGATGCAATGGCTACAAGGGAATGGTTGGTTGCAAACTATTAGAATTCTATTCAGCTGTTTGTTGGTATTTATGTTGATACTCCATCAAACATAGTAAATGTCGCTCGCAATAAAAATTAAATTACATTATCATTCTGATCATGCCACTACGTGTTGCAACGTTCCCAATCTAGCATTTTTATCCAAGATTCATTGGTAGAGTATCTCTTTTAACTAAAATCAAATAGGATGAACGGATGAAGAGATGGATGGCAAGTTCAGAAAAGGACGGAGCCTTAGAAACCTGATTGTTTGTCGCCACTGCCTTGGTTCTTGGGTTCGTTGCTTCACCTTTTCCTTTTGGTCAGCACTGAAGTTACGATCTTATGGATACATTCTCTTTTATGCTTGGATCTTGAGGTTGTCACCACATGAGCTTCCCGTTCCAGCACCTGCACGGGTTCAGGTTGGTGGATGGCGGCAGTAGAAACAGCAGCAGCGCAGAGACCAGGGAAACACTGCATCGTTGGCCAAGGCTCTGTACATGACCATCATGATCCCAAATTCCCAATTAAGATCAGCACACTCGATCATATACTGGTAACTGTACCACATGTACCAGCAGGACAGGGAGCACGCACGGATGCAGTGGTTGATCGGGAGTTGCAGCGCGTGGAGTTGGAGGAGGAGCAAGAGGGTTCCTTGGTATTTGAAGATGAGGCGAATGTTGAGGAGGGATGGTCAGAAAGCTAGCGCAGATATCGGTTAAATAATCACGATGGCGACGCATGGTCTACTGTTGAATAATATGCTGCGCTCATCTGTTACGGAATGTGTACAGGCTTGAGCAATTGTCTGAGGTATATATATGAAGCGTTCCAATACAATCACGCTACCACATGACGGCATAAGACGATAACTGGGAAAGTGTGAGGGATAACTATGACCGTATGTTTGAAATCTGACAGACAGGAACAATTGGGATGATGTGGCAACACCAAATTTCAGCTTGCAAACATTAAATGCTTTTTAGTGGGGATGAACTTTATAGATATTATAGATATGGAAGGATCCTTTTGGTGGAAAGCACACCTAAAGTTAGTTGATACATATAAACCTATGGGTAAATACAATTTGGGAACAAGTCACACTGCTTTTTTCTGGACTAGTCTATGGTATGATTCTTGTCTTCATCGGTAGTTCCCTCATATGCTTTCTTTTGCAAAATAAAATGAATTTTCAGTTCATGAAGCAATTAATACCGAATACCTGGAAGATCTTTTTCACCTACCTTTATCTCCACAAGCTTTTGAAGAATTTCAACAAATGAAAGTTATCTGTCAAAAAATTTCTTGTTATGGTGGAAAAAGGCAACACTGATAGACGGAATTATATCTAGAAGTGATTCTTTTACTTCCAAACAATCCTACAATGCTATGGTGGGATTTCAGTTAGCACCTCCACTTTTCACTTGGATTTGGAATTTCTCTTGTCAATTGAAGCACAAATTCTTCTTCTGGTTACTGCTGCAAGGAAGATTAATTCAAGTAATTTCCTAGGAAGAAAATTTTATACACTGCCTACCTACTCATGTGTAACCTTGCAATGTAACGAAGAAGAAGATCTGATTCATCTCTTCTGGACATGCCCTTTTGCAAAAGAATGCTGGAATTATGTGTGCCCGCGAAGAACTAGAAATCTCTATGTTATGGAGGCCTTTTCTAACCTAAGAGAAAAATTAAAGTTGCCTTTCTTCATGGAAATATTAATTTTAGCTGCATGGGACATTTGGATTGTAACAAGTAATAAGATTTTTAACCATAAAGTACCAAACTTTCGGAGTTGGAAAGCGATCTATTTACAAGATCTTCGGATAGACAGTTCATGATGCAAAATAAGCATGTATATATACTTTTAAAGAGTGGCTTCAGTCTCAAGTGTAGAGTTTCTTTTAGTTCAGTTTAGTTTCTTTTACATTTTTGTGATCATTTGAAAATAACTACGATAGGTTTTTTTAATAAAAATTGTACTGGGATTTCCCCCTCAAAAAAACTTTCCAACTCATAAAAACAAGTTTTTATCGTTGGAAGAGCTTGGGCATTCTCTATTGCGGTCCCAGCCCCTTCGAAAATATTTACCAAAGTAAAATGCAAGTTGAATCTTCACATCCTTCTATAATAACTTTAATTGAGCACCGGTAATGAAGCCTTGGTAGGTATGGAGTGATAGGGAGGTGGATTTGCTACTGATAGAAAGCCATATACACCACTCGCTATGCTAACCAAGTGAATGGATATGAGAAGAATAAGCGCTTAATTGTTAATTTCTGCTAAGACCGCATGCATTAATCGATGCAGAAACCGGGGCCATAGTAACCGAGTTAATGAACATGAGGAGAAATATCGCTTAACTTCTAGTTGCGATTTTTAATTTTGTCAAAAATGCTCGGTGACTCAAATATTTTGGTGTGCCATTGTCTGATATGTGTACCGTTTTAGATTTACTGTATCAAATGCTTCAAATATATCTCGAGAAAGCATAAGGCAACTTGGACACATTTTCCCTTGTTTCTCTGTCCAATATTTAGAATATTCGATGAAAGATTACTAATGATCCAGCCCATCAATACCATGGTTGACTATCCCCTAATTTCATACACGCAAACATAATCTGGCGATGATTTCTTAAGACAGACACTACCATCCCACGACCAATAAAATAAGGGAAAGAAATGCTAATTGCCCCTATGGCATGACCAGCTTCCATGACCAGGAAAACATACCATCCTTAGTCGCTCACCATTGCCTCTTCGTCCCTCTGTGCTTTTGCCATTGTTGGACGATCACCTCTCAGAGCAGAGAGAAAGTTTATACTACAGGAACACTTGGAGAGAGACAAGAGCTTCTCCTTCCAATGCATATGGCAAGGACAAGGAGATCATTGGTTTAGGATCAAATCAGGAGCACGAAAAATCAGGAGCACAAAAGGTAGCTTTCATCCCCCCTTTGATTTCCTTACTAATTTGCATCCAACAGTCGAGAAGAATGCGTGGTGGATTTACAAAAAAGCTGTGCTTGTTTTCTTCCAATGCACTTTGTTGCATCCAAAGAAGATTCAAAAGCAAAAGCATTTGCAGATTTAGTGTTCCTCTTTCTTGCGATCTGCATGACATGATGAAGTAGTTATGAATTCGTATGGAGTCACCTACCAAGCAGCAAATTAAGCAGATAAACAAACAAGAATTTCTCAGATTTCGAGAAATGTGCCTAAACTGACGCACAGGAGTTCAAATTTTTGTTTGGTTCTCTCATTTCGATGGATTTGTCGTGTCATCTGCGAGAATTCACCGGGACCCTTTCCTTATAAAGCAGGACCAGTTGGGTATATTACACGAAGGGAGGAAGAAAGCCAAGAATTAACCAAACAGCTGGCCGCCATGGCCAACATCAGCAGCAGCCCGTCGGTCTCGGTATCCGACGAGAGCTTGGAGGCGGATGCGAGGTGCTGCTCGTCATCGTCGACGGCGCCGAGCCTGCTCGACACGGTCGACTTCAGCCGCAGCCCCTCCGACGTGTCCACTTTCTCCGAGCACAGCGTTGACCTCAGCGGGCCATTCGGCACGGCCGCCGTGTCCAAGCTGATCGGCGGCCGCGGCTCCCCCGCGCTCAGCCGGCTGAGCATGAAGCCCCGCGCCGACGTGCTCGACCGGCGCGGAACGGAGGACGAGATTGAGCTGGTGAAGGAGAGGTTCTCGAAGCTCCTGCTGGGCGAGGACATGTCAGGGGGCGGCAAGGGCGTGTGCACCGCCGTGGCCATCTCCAACGCCATTACCAACCTCTACGCGACGGTGTTCGGGAACTGCCACAAGCTGGAGCCGCTTCCTGCGGGGAAGAAGACGATGTGGCGGAGGGAGATGGACTGCCTCCTCGCCGTCTGCGACTACATCGTCGAGTTCTACCCTTCCTCGCAGTCGCTCTCCGACGGCACCCGCGTCGAGGTCATGGCCACCAGGCCGAGATCCGACATCTACATCAATCTCCCCGCCCTCGAGAAGCTCGACGCCATGCTCATCGTAATTACTCACAACTCCTTCCATCAGTCGATCGTTCTTTCTTCTGACAAATTAATGATGACCATCTTTCTTTCATTGTTCTGATCAATGCCAACAAAATTTTCGTGTGTACGTGCAGGAGATCATGGACAGCTTCCAGAAAGCAGAGTTCTGGTACGCGGACGCCGGGACGAGGTCGTTCGGGTCGGTGACGTCCTCTTCGTCTCCGTCGTCATCGTTCCGGCGGTCGACGGCGACCCACCGGAACGAGGACAAGTGGTGGATGCCGGTGCCGTGCGTCCCGGACGGCGGCCTGTCCGTGAAGGCGCGGAAGGAGCTCCGGCAGAAGCGCGACTGCGCCAACCAGATCCACAAGGCTGCCGTGGCCATCAACAGCGGCGTGCTGAGCGACATGGAGGTGCCGGAGTCGTTCATGGCGCTGCTCCCGAAGAGCGGGAGGGCGAGCGTGGGGGACTCGGTGTACCGCGCCATGCACGGGTCCGACAAGTTCTCGCCGGAATACCTGCTGGACTGCGTGGACGTGTCATCGGAGCACGAGGCGCTGGCGTTGGCCGACCGGGTGGAGGCGGCCATGTACGTGTGGCGGCGCAAGGCGACCGCGAGCCACGGCGGCAACAGGTCGGCGCAGTGGAGCAAGGTCAAGGAGCTCGCCGCGGCCGCCGATGACGGCGGCGAAGGCGGCAAGAACGTGGCGCTGGCGAGCAGGGCCGAGAGCCTCCTGCTCTGCATCAAGCACCGCTTCCCCGGCCTCTCGCAGACCACCCTCGACACCAGCAAGATCCAGTTCAACAAGGTAACTGCTTAAAACAACAACAGAACATTGCATTCTATTCTGAATCTGACATGGTCATTTTGTTCTGAACTTACATGATCATTTTGTATCTGAATTTGACATGATCATCGCATACTTGATCATCATGTAACACGAAATATACTTTTTCCTGATAGAGTGAGATGGATCATTTTGTGCGTGTAGGATGTTGGGCAGGCGATCCTGGAGAGCTACTCAAGGGTGCTGGAGAGCTTGGCGTTCAACGTCGTCTCGTGGACAGAAGAGGTTCTTTTTGCCGACAAGAACGCCAGGAAATAGCGAGCGATAAACCTGACGGATTCTCCCAGAGCATGCCCCCTAAGAGCGAAATGTGTTTTTCGCGTTTCCCAACTCTTCTGATGCTGGAGTTGAGGGAAATAGGCTAGGATGATCTCACGGTAGCTTTTTTACTGTAAGGTTTCTACTGACGTAGTGAAGGATTTGTAGGATTTGTCTTGCAAAGAATATAAGCAGGGTGTGTCTGACCAACAGTGAGTCTTGTGTGTATGACAACTAACAAACTAGCAAGTACTTTGTTTTCGAGAAATTCGCTCTGGAGCTCGGGCTAGAGTTGGTTCGATTTTCTTGAAAATTCTGAAAACGGTATTTCAAAGTTCCAAACTATTCTGAACACAAATCTGGATGTAGGTAAGTATGTATCCTAGTACAAGCGTGTAAAGTTTCAGTATAAAAATTCATTATACTCTGGGCGACATGAAAATGGCTTTTTGAAATGTGTACCGTTCTTTTCTTTCGGAAATTCAATTCGGAACATGGAAGCATATGCTCCTGCCACCGGAAAAATATTTTGAAATGTTCAAAAAATTCGAACAAAACATTTCTTGCTTACGTATCAACATTTTACGTGCGCAGACCAAATCTTGCGAAAAACCGACATTTTTTGTGACTTGTGCGAAAAAGATAAACAAAACGTCTCATACACAACCATTTTTTACAGAAAAATTTGTCTTTTTTTACAGATGACACTCAAAATGTCGGTTTTCTGTGGAACCACTTTGTGAACGTGTAGAATTTTGAGATGTATCTACTAAATTTTGTGTTCAAATTTTTCAACATTTTAAAAGTGCATTTCAAATGAAGTTTAAAAACCGGGAGCATATGCTCCCGGGTGCCAAAACGCCACTCCCTCCTCTTTCCTTTTCTTTGAAAATGTGTACCGTTCATCAGACTCAGATCCACACTTTTATTATTTTGTGTAGGCCAGAGCATAATATATTTTGTATTAGAACTTTACACGCATGTAGTATACATCCTTAACCCATCAAGATTTTTTCCCTGTTCTTTTGAAACTTTTAAATGCGGTTTTCAAATAAATATATAAGCTACATGTAGCCCAAGCTCACGAACGCTGCACTCCTTTTTCCTCCTCTTACTCCAGCTCCTAACCAACTCTTTCTTTCTTATCGAGCTTGGTATTCATGCAGGCATGTTGTTAATACATGCAGCGCACATCAAAAACAAACCTTACTTAACACTAACAGAATCTTCAGACAAATTCAACATCATCCAACCTAGCTCTAGAAAAAACATCCGCCTTAGTTGACCCTTTTATTTATCAAATTCAAACTTAAGTACCGTAATAACATTAGAAAAGTCAGTGATCAAATGCACTGCACTTCACGTACATATGTACTTGATATATAGACCCTTTGAGTAACAGCAAATCCAGGTAAGTGCACATGTTTATCCAAGGAAACAAAGTTTACTTTACTGAAGATGCAGCGGTATCTCATAAAGAAGATGTAGTGGCATTCGATCTGTCATATATGGTAACTTTTACAGTGTGTTATTCTTGACAAACTTCTACACATGTACACACAAATACAGAAAAATTATACATCATGTGCGATCACCTCTGATCACAATGGGAAAAAAAAGAAAAAAATTGCAAGGCCTGCAGACTGCTGTGCATTTTAGCTGTCTAAGAGGCATGGCTGTGACAGGTTGTCCAAACTTCATCCAGGCAAACTGCACAGCTAGGAGATTTGCAGGTTGAAACTTTAGCTGTCATGGACCAGAAAAAGTTCCTCTGCAGTTAGAACTTCGACGAGCAAAACGTCGTCAAAATTCACAATCACATGATACTTGCATAGGCCAAACAAAACAGCCCATGTTATTCTGCCGTGTAAAATGTGTTATTGTCAGCACAAAAACCTCTACAGTTATACCTAATGTATATACTCATCACAGAGCACCGTTGACAAGGGACCTGATCAGATGTTCAAATCCACAAGTCAAAAACAGCCTCGTCAATTAACTCATCTAATACAAACTCCCATATCTCCACAACAATTCCTTCAGTTTTCGATCGAATGTCCATCCATGTCCGAACCTCCAAATCCATTTTAATCGTGTGATCTAATGTACTTGGAAAACTATGCCGGAGACCATTCTCAACATATTTCTCAACTTCTGAGATGAGGTTTTCTCCCATTGGAGGTGCCCTTATGTCGTGTTTGAGAAACGATAACCAAGAAGAAAGTCTAAAATATCTATCTTGGATCTCTGTCAGAGCTTCACAGATACAGTCAAACAGAATCTTCAGATCATCTATTTGACCACCTTCATTCGGTAATTCTTCCAACATGCAAGGGCTGATTAATTCGTCCTCTAGATACCATACCTCTAAATTCTCTTCATCACATAATTCTGAGAGCTCCAAAACCAACTTTATGTAATCTAACCGGACATTCTTGTCCTCCCAAAAGACCTTTAAATCTGATTCATTATCTGGGAAGTACAGGGCTCCACGCAAATCTTCACACAGATCACCTGTATGTCAAAAAATGATGAAGTCATACAGATTGATCAGAAAAGATTATATTTACAGGGAAGGCGGAAAAGGTTATATTAATTTATGTAAATTGGGCTCACATTGTTTAATGGTTTCGCATTCAATATCAGCAACATCTTCATAGAATGAATCGAGAACAGATATAGGACTGGGCTGTTCTTGCTTGTCATGGCTTAGCTCGAGGGAACAATCTGAGATAAATTTGGTTGATGCTCTTGGTTCGGGTGTTTCTGGTTCTTGCTGCTCCAATTCAACAATGCTCTCAGGATAGCTCAACAACATGTGAGCAGGTTCTTTTCCTTGTTCTGGTTCCTCCAATATATCCTATTAATGAAGCATACGTCAGATAATTTATAATGCAACGAAAAGATGAAACGACGCTAGCATTTTTTGGGGGAGCTTACTGGCTGTGGGTTGCTTCTGTATTGTTCTGCTGGGATGAGTTGTGCGTTGCACATTGTTTCAGAACAGTCCATTTTGTCAATTCCTCCAACAGTTATGGTGTCTACCACATCAGTACCATTTATTTGTCCTGCACATGATTCTAGAGTTATTTGTGTTTAAAGATTAAAAAAAAGTTAGCACTCAGTTCACGCTAATTCATGTGAAGGTTACCTTCTCGTGGTTCTTCTTTCATGCTACATTTGTCCTGAACAGCAACCTGATCATCACCTGCACTAGTACACTGTGCAATGCTGCTCCCTGAGTCATCCAATGATTGGCTCATCTCTTGTGTGGATTCTTCTCCATCAACAATGGGTACAAGGCAAGCATCTGTCTCTTCAAGTGTGAGATCAATGTGGCATTTTCCACTAGGTCTACTCCTAGGAGATGACACATCGCAGTGGGGGAGCAAAAGCATTCCTTCCAAGGATTTTGAGACCTGGGCTGATGGATAGTTGCTGGACATATCATTATCCTTTAACATATCCGTTAAATGCTTCTTGGCCTCCTTGTAGAAAATAGAAGTATCTTGTGATGCTACTATATGATCACTGACTTGAGTCTCAGTGCCATTTTGTTGCTTTTGCTTGCTGCTGGTTGAAGGCCTGACGATGTCGTTCTTAAAATTTGATGCAGATTTGTCTGCCAAGTTCCCTTGGGTGTGATTACCAGAATCCTTCTTAGTTGCAATCATGGAATGCCATCGTGAAACTCTTTGAAGGTCATCGGCAGGTACCGCATTTCTTTCTCTTCTATCGCCAGTCACAATTCTGAATCTCCTCCTGACTTCCTTGATTGAAAATTTTGAACTCTCTCTCCCACTGTACTCTGGAGTTTGAGACGTACTAGGTTGCTGATTTAAATACCTTGCACTGGTTGTGACTGTCTGATCAATCCCTTTTCCTGGATTTGGCTTTAGAATAACTATTTTGCTAACAGGTTGTGATCTGTTGGTTCCTTCTGGCAACATCTGCTTTCTTTTTGACCAATCCTTCCTCCAGAAGAACATATGTTTGCTCTCCTTAGCATGTGGCTGTGTAGACAAGTCATGATTATTTGAGCCTCTTTTCTCTTCCAGGCAATTAGTTTCTCCAAGAATTTTATTGGGCTCTAACTTGGTTGTCAATCTACTGTTTTGGTGGTTTCTGATATTTTCCAGCATATGTGAATTTGGCTTCTGAAGCAGCTTCAGGAAAAGTTCCTTGTTTGAACCCATTATCTCCAATGCATCCTTGAATTCTTTGGATTGAACTGCCCTACTGCTAGAAATGTCATTATCCTCCAGTAGCTTTTCTCCCTTGCTCTCTTGTGATTGCTCATGATCAATATTGCAATTAGAACTACTTAAATCATTGAGCCTCTTATGGATTAGGGACTTCAATGAAGGACACAATTCATTGTTACTCTTGCAATCACCATGTGGACATTCATTATGGCACCTATAAATCTCACCTAAGAAGCTCGCTAGGGCAGATTCGAGATCATATTCAGTGTGGTTCAAGCTCTTGGAACCATCAGAATCCAGTGATCCAGAAAACTTGGACGCCAAGATGTGCGTGTCATGATTTAAGGCTCCTGTTGTGTTATTTGTATGCTCTGAGTTTCCATCTAGAGATAGATCGTTTGCCCGATCAGCTAATCTTCTCCGAATCTCATTGTTTGGAACTGTCCTCAAAAGATTCGCATGTCCCAATTCCTCCTCCATAAGTTTTTTTACGGTTGATTTCCGTGAAGTGACATCTTCTATTTTCTGAAAAACATAAAAAGTGAAACTGTAGCGCTTTAGGAAAATCGATGTTTCCTGGATGGTTGCATGATATTTGTAGAGTCTGTGGTGCAGTTAACAGTTTCAGTTACAGATAGTGTTCACTAAACTATGACAGTGGATTTGCTGCTGCAATTTCAATCTTCTTAGTTCATGTAGAGGACTTACATCGTCTTCATCTATTTCCTCGAAATTACTAGGCATCTTCATTGCGTGCCCTCTGTCTGAGAAAAATAAAATACAATGTCCATCATCAGAATATTGTGTAATAACACTACCAAGTAAAGAGAAATCTTGCTTTGGACACTGTTTGCTGAAACCATAGCATTTACTGTTTAGTAGTTCTAGATTGCGCATAAGATGCAGCGACGGATCTTCTTTAACTTAGACTAAAAATAGCACAGCGATTGAAAGACTTATCCATCCGCAGAAGTTACACTTCTAGACTGTAAATACAATTCCCTGAAGCAAGCCAGTGAAAGGAACCAAGCAAATGACCAAGAAACTTAATAGTATTAACATCTAAAGCAACCAAGAAAATGACCAAGAAACTAATAGTGTTAGCATCTCTCTTGGTTTTCTTACACGACTTGCTAACCATTGTGTGGTTTTCCTATAAATTCAGTGACAGCATGTGAAGTTCCAAAGTAACTTGAATCATGTGAATTTCATAGCAGCAATGAGTCTATGATTAGTAAAGGAAATAGTTTTACCCGTGATCTCGCGGAGCTTATGCCTCCCGTTGGCCTGCTTCGCTTCCATCAAGAATCTGGGGTCACGCCGGAAATAGACCATGCGCATTAGGCCCCAGACGCAGCCCACATTGGTATCCTCTTGTCTCGTAGACGGCCTCTTGCTCCGCTTCCCCATTTCAGATCAATCCTTTCTTTACTGTCTCTTCTATTGTTTTGTATACCTCTTGGATCACTGCACGTAACGAGTACATCAAGATAAGTTACCAGCCAGATTTCCAATGGCAAAGGAAGGATATTTGTCTGAACTCTGAAGAAAAAGAAGAGTAGAACCAGGACTTTTTCAGGCGCAGAAGAAGGGAAAGCGGCAGGTATGTGATGAACCCACGACAATCCAACTAATCTTAAGCAAGAAAATGAATGTTATTGATAAAGCTGTGCAGAACAAATCCAACTAATACAGCTGCTCGACAACTTTTTCTTACAAGCTCCCATCTTCATCGTGCAAGCACGGGGGCTCACCAAACTGTCAAGAAATTTACTAAAACAAGAAAATAAAACCCGCACAGCCTAACCAAATCCCAACCAACAGAAAACATGGCAGATCCCAACCAGCGCCCATACTGATCCAACAGAGATCGCGCGGCTGAACCTACCTTGATGACTCACAGATCACGACCGGAGAGAAGCTTCAGCCGCCCGGCGCTTTCCCCCTCTCCAGTGAGTCTCCTCCTCTCGCTCCCGCACAAAAAAGAACAGTAACAGAACCGCTCCTCACAGCATCTTCTACCAGGTCTCGGCGGCCATGTGAACAGGCGGCGGCCCTCGCTGTCGCCCGTCCTCCTTTCGGCGAGGAAGAAAGGAATCGGCGGGAGACTGTGCTTTCTTTCTTGGAGCGGGAATCAGCTCGCCCAATCCAAGCAGGTCAGCATCGGCTTCGGCTTTGGTTGCTTGGTGGAACGGAATGGAATGGAATGGAGCGCACCGGGCTACGGCAGCTGGGCAGGCAGCCCACCACATGCCACTTTCGGCGAGTGCGCCAGCATTTTCTCGTCTGGGGGAAAAAGGGGAGAGTGGAGGTAGGCGATGGCTGCAAGCAAGCAAGTTCAGCTAACCAAAGCTGGAGACCTAACTCTGATCTGGCTCCGTGCTAAGCATGGCCTCCCAGTATTATTAGATTTGATTGATAGCGTATTAGACTTAGACAGACTGGTCTTTTAAAAGAAAGATGACTATTGGACAGACTGCATAAGGGTTTAATCAAGATTAGGATTATTGGTGTTTGGGAGACTTCAAATTTTGACAACACCAAGGTGTAAACATCGTTCTGCTTTATAGTGGAATTATTGTGTTGCGACATTTTTTTTTTTTTTGAGAATGCGACATGGCTTTTTGTAACACCTTGTTTTGATGTATGTATCTATATCTGAAATTGATGACATTTTATAACTTTTTTCTGACATCAATAACTTGAAGTGGTCTATGGTTGCTGCTCTAGTCCGCTAGTTCTTTGAGGTTTTAGCATGACATCTTCCCGTCTGTCTACTACGACAATCTCTATTACGACAAGCTTTGCTTGGCTCTGGTAATGGAGGGGTGAGGATAGTGAGGCGCATTTCGCTTGTGCTAGTATTTGTAGTCGTCGCTAGGTGGTCTAATGATGTTTCTACAATTTTTATTTCTCTTTGTACTAATGTTGATGATTATTAATAGATTGGTGTAATTTTTGTAAAAAAACCTTGAAGTGGTGTTTTATGTTTTGCCATTTTCAATCCTGTTAGGCTTTGTTACTTTGTGGCAGTTTTTTAAAGGGAAATCAGCTCCCGCTGTTGCAACATAGCAGAGTAAGAATGTACTAATGTCAGTTCCCTAAAAAAAAAAGTTATGTCAGTCAACCATACAAATTTGTTCATACAGATCCATAGAGATATTCACCGTGTTTTAATAATTAATTCTTCCAGTGAAAGATAACTGTACTTTTTAATCTCATTGCTGTAAAATATTAAATCTTACATGGATGTTAATATCGTGTCAACACAGCGTCGGCCGATAGTTTGTTAGTCTTTATTTTTTGCAACATTTGGTAGACGCGTCTCTGAAGTCCAACGCAAAACATGTTTATATCCCTTAAGAAAAGACAGGAGCGGGTGAGGTCTTAGTGTCTGCAATCAAAAACTGGGATTCGACATTTCAAAAGAAAAAGAACAGGGTTTCGTAGCATGCCGGACAGAGTAACCTGGTAAACAACCACCGACGGTGGCGACTGGTTTTGCCGTTTGCGACCTAATCTGTCTCAAAACGCTAACTTTTATCCGAGAAAGAGGTGCTATCCCACTCCAATTCTCAACAAGTGGTTTATAAAGAAATAAAACGTGGCTTCTTTCTTTAGCCAGCACAATCTGTAATAATCCAATCAAACTTTGATCATGTGGTGTACTTTGCTTTATCCGTCTGAAAAGAACATCTTCAAATCCTTTAGAGATATTTTAATTTATAGGATTTGTATAGAAATTGTGTAAAATTCGAATCATATAGGAAAATCGCATACACAAGTTGTTTGATTTATATGAACACATCCTATAGCAACTAATCCTATATAGATCTTGCAGTGTAAATCCTATAAAAAAAGTTAGTGCATGCCTCATGGAAAATTATTTTGCTATAATCAAACATGTTATCTTCCTATAGGATTCAGGTAGGCATGCCATCCCTAATCGTATGATTTTCCTATTCGTATGATTTTTCTATCTATGAATCAAAGGAGCCCTAAGGTAACATCCCGGTCACCCCTCGATTGGGCCTAGAGACCAACACTAGTATCTACACACAACAACTTCATGGCAATTCTCGAGGATCTCTAGACTATCACTAAAGACCAACACTAGTCTTTCATGCGCACTTTGTCCTCACTTGTGCACACCTGGGATTAACATTGTGGACAGTCACCCATCCTTAAATCGCTCCAGAAAAGGATGCTTAACCTTGGAGTTGCTTTGGAGATGAGCTTCTAGAAAAAAAATTACAACTTATTAGTATGCGTATTCTATCAATCTTATTAAGCCATGTATCATGATCGGTTACATCCTGGAGGCCTTATCTCGCTCTAGAGGTGCGCCTAGTGTCGTCAGAGGACGTGTGAAATTGTGTCTCCGACGGATCTCCTGGGATCCACTCTGTCCCCATTCGTGTATGTCCGCGTGGTTACGATTTCGCTCTTAAGAAATTATCTTCTAGCTAAAAAAGACAACCTTTTCTTTTTTTTCATCCTTTTTTCTCTAACTAGAAGAAGCCTTATATTGAAAAGATCAGATCATTCAGTTACAGTACTACATAGCTCGATTCTGTTCCTTTCTTGAACGAGAAAAGGAAATACACAGCTCATTTTGCAAAGATGCTGTTTGTTATTTAACTGCTAGAGACAAGGGGTAGTGGTTCAGATGGGATCTATCGGGGTGGGCCTAGCGAGCAGTGAACTTTACAACTCGAGTCTGTGTCAGAAAAGGAGGCATTCCAGCAGGGGTCGTTAGGTTTGGTTAGCGACTTGATTAGCTCTTCCAAATACCACCTTGCACTGCGACAGCGAGCGCTCTAGACGCGCCACTTTTTGGCATCACCTCGCCGTGTTTGGTTTCGTTTACGATAAACCAAACCAAACGAAAATCGTGGCTGTCGTTTAGACACCTATTTACCAATTTGTTGTTCTGAAACGACATTTTTACTGACCTGTCGTTTAGACATCTATTTACCGTGTATTTGGGAGCTTATTTGTAATGATATCATGCACGAAAAAAAAAGGGGAGATTATGTGATCACCGAACTAAAGCATACGCGTTCCCTGAAAAAAAAAAGTGACGTTGGTTATCAATGCCATGGTGGAAAACTTCACGGAGCACTCAGAATTTGTGTTTCAAAGTTTCAAAAAAATCTGAAATAAAATTCTAGAGATAGGTAATGATGTATACTCAATGGTGTAAAATCTCATATAAACTGCTTCATATTCTAGGCTACACAAAAATCATAAATTATGATAAATTTTATAGTGAATAGTGCATGTTTCAATACTATAGAATTTCTCAGATTTTGTCAATTTCGTGTAGCCTAGAATACAAATCAGTTTGTATTGAGATTTTACACCATTGTAACATTCATCATTGGTTACCTCCAGAATTTTATTTTGGATTTTTTTAAAATTTTAAAATATGAATTTTAAGTATTCGAAAATAAAGAGCTACATGTAGCTCGGTCTTAAAACGCCACACTCATGCCATGGTAGGCTATAGTCGACTGCCGCAAGATTCATATTTCGATATTTTTCAAAACCATGAGAAAAGCTGCATGAATGGATTGAGATAGGGAGAAATCCTAAAAAGGCTATAGGTTTTAATAGGGTGTGATATTTCTCGGTCGATTGAGAACTAGTTTCCTTCTCAGTCAGATGATGTCCTCAAATCTCAATTGCAACTCATCTTGCAACTGATGACTAGCACGAATCACGAAGTAAATCAAATGGTGTAGGACTTAACTGAGCATGAACTTAATCCTTAGCTTGCTCAGAACTAGTAAGTCCCTTTTTAACAGTAGCGATACAACTCAAGTCTCGATCCTAATGGATCCCAAACACACACGCATACCTGAAGTCCCTACAACGGATCTGAGTGTAACTCAAGTACATCAAAGGATCATTACAAGAATGTATTGGATGCCTCAAGTTCTGATTCTTGCATGAAGTCTCCTAATCTTGCCTAGCGCTTCATCAGTAGCTCATCCACCTTTGATTTGACCAGTACCCTTCAGCTCTACAGGTATAATGATATTTGAAAATAACGTTACATGTTAACACGACCCAACCAGCACACAGAAACAAAGTCAGTAAAAAGAAAAGCCTGGAGAAACGAAAAATAAAGGGAAAAACTACCAGCTCTGTTTCGATAGTGTCGAACTTTGGTGGACTTCTATCGCCTTCGCTCATGCTGGAAGAAGGAAAGCTATGGCTACTCTTCTCATGTTGGTCTCGTGGGAGATTTGGAAGAAGCGCAATGCAAGAACTTTCAAGAATGTGTCGACCATGCCCACTATCATCTTTGAGAGAATCAAATCGGAGGCTAGGACTTGGGCTGTAGCCGGTGCTAAACACTTGGGTCTTTTCATAGCGGGAGAGTAACCTTTTTTGCCCTTGGCAGGGTTTGTAACACTAAAACCTTGACTGTAAAACTTTCTGCTCTTCTCTATTAATGAATTAAGGCAAACCTTTTGCCTTTCTTTCAAAAAAAAAAACTACCAGCTCTAGCCTGTTGGTAAAGTAAATTTACCCCCCTTGGCAAGTGGCAACACTGCCTTGCATCCTCCTTGATCTAGTCGATAATGTTCTGAATAGGCTTGTCTGATCGCTTAATAAGATTACGTAGAATTTTATTGTTCAATTTGTCAATTTTGTAATGACTACGAGTCTATGGCCTTCTATATGTAATAATCTAGGTTGTATACATGCAGCTTCGGGTCATGCCAGGATATCAGAGAGGTTTTTGCCAGACGTGTTGATGAACTCCAACTCTGGCATTGGACTAGGTGACGTAGTACTGTACGGCTGCTTGGGATATTATTCTCGATCTGTACCTACTGCCCTAATTTGGCAATCAGTTCAGCATTCAAGTCACTGGATCTGACTGAGATCTAGAGGTAGCGGAAGAGGAATAATTTAGGGTACCTCTGGCTCATGACTGCGCCTATATCTCTGGGTGTTGAAACGCAAATGTGCATAGTGCTTGTTAGTCAGATAGTTTGGTGGGATCTTAAACCCAAGAAGCGGTACCAAACAAAGCAAACGGCAGCACATTGCGCATATCATACAGGATGGAGCCACATCATAGAAAAAATGTTTGACTTTAAGGGGAAGAAACCTGAAGCGCTGTTATTTTACTTTAATTCATATTATTTGACACCGATATAGATGTATTTAGACACATTTTAAATATAGGTAAATCCATTTTAGTGGCAAATAATATTAATCAGAGGAAATACTAGAAGTGATTGTGTGCACGCACCAAATTGCGAGTGTGGAGACTCGAACCTGAGCAGGCGGGGATGCATCAGCCCATCCCAACAACCGCTATGCCTCGGTTCACAATGCCACATCATAGAGTAAACGGGGTTATCACGTTGCTTACATATCGGTCGGCAGCAACGTCATACATTGTTGTTAGCTGATCGTCTCGCGGTTCCTGCATGCATCTCCCTTTCTACCGTAACCGCTCTACCGTAACTGAGAACATCTCAGTTGCAAACCAGGTTATTACTCATGGCCAGCACGAATCATGTTGTGATTCAACGGTCTAGAAGTCAACCGAGAATTAGACTTCTGGACTATAGGGTCGCACCGTGGTTCATGCTAGCATAAATTGCAATATGGGTTGCAACTGGAATTTTCTAGTTTCATATCGGTTGCAACTCAGAAAAAACATCAGACCCGTTAAATTGCATTATGCTTTGTGTTAACCATGAGTTGCAACTTGTGTTCCGAATGACTTAGACCGTTGCATTGTTTCATGAGTTGTAACTTGGGTGGTAACTCAAAAATTCTAGAACATTATCTAATTAGGTGTGGCAGACTGCAGCCTCTCGTCGGCGGGGAGGTTTCAGTTTTTCGTTTAGTTTGTTTTTAGTGTTTTCTTTGGGATGGTGAGGCGATGGTTACATCTTAAAGTCAAAATAAGGTCACCTCCGCCCTATCCTCGCTCCGGCGGGGTCTAGCGTCGGTGGAGGGCGCGTGGAGTTATGTGTCCGGCGGATCTCCTGGGATCCGATCGGTTTTCGTGTTCGTTGGTGCAGGTCAGTCTCTTCCAATCTACGGTTGTCATCATTGGTGATGGTTACTCCTTTAGTGTGCTGGTTCTTCGGGGTCTTAGCACAATAACTTTGTGTTTGTCTACTACAACAAGCTCTACTACAACAAGTTTTGCTTGGCTCCAGTGATGGAGGGGCAGGGCCAGGGGTGGCGCGCCTTCGGCTCGCGCTAGTGTTTGTAGTCGTCACTTGGTGGTCCAATGATCTATTTCTAATTTTTATTATTTTTAAATCTCTTTATACTGCTGTTGATGATTATTAACAGATCGTTGGTATTTCGCAAAAGAATTAGCTTGACTGAGAATTAGTCAGGCCCATAAAATTACTTGGGCGTACTAAAACAAAAAGTCTGCCCCCCATCCATGGCGGTCGAGTAGGACAAGCGCGTTTAGAGCATCTCCAGTCGCGTCCCCCAAACCGTCCCCCAAAGGGATTTGGGGCGCGCCGGACAAAAAATGCGTTCCAGCCGCGCGATTTTGTCCGGCGCCCGAGCCGTCCCCGTCCCACAGGGGACGCCCGGCACGCCGGACACAACAAGCGAGGTGAACCGACGCGGGGCCGACCCCGCGGCACGGGAAAATTCGTCTCACACTCCCGCCAAATCCCGCCTCCCGCCAAATCGCGCCTATCCCGCCGCGTTTCAGGCCTCCCAAAACATAACCCGCCGCCGATTCATTTCTCCTATCTGCCGATTTCTTTCTCCCTCCCGCCGTCCACCCGCCGCCGCTACCCTCTCCACATGGCGCCGCCGACAGCCCCCAAAAGATGGCAAAGCGAAGAAGCCGCCGGGCACAAAGGGGCGAAAGCGCCGTTCGCGAAGCCGCACCACTGCGAAGAAGAAGCTGAAGGATGGACCGACGATCAATGGCAGCAAGATTGCCTGCGCCGGAAGCTATCGACGGCGGAGCGGAAAGGACGGAGGGCGGCGGAGCGGAGAAGAAGCTCGGCGCGCCAGCACCAGCACATAATGGCCGGGTGTATCGCCACCAACGCGAGCCCATGGAGTACGTCCATGCCGGTGTACGTTCCGGGAGTGATCTCTCCGTTGCAAGCCGCCTTCTACAACGACGGCCCCTCCGCCACTCCCGGGTGCGTGACGCCAACTTGTCGCCGCACTACCGGATGCGCTGCCGCACGGCGGCTTCAACCCCAACAACCTCTACTCCCGGCGTACGAGCAGCGCGAGCCAGACCCGGTCCGGACGGCGACCCTTTCACCGGCCGCAGGGTCCGCTCGAATACGACGGCGCCGGTGCTGAGGAGGACGACGGGGTTGAGGAGGAGGACGACGAGGAAGAGGACGGGGTGGAGGACGACGATGAGGAGGACGAAGAGGGCGGCGAGGAAGAGGACGACGAGGGTGCCGGTGACGATGATCTCGTGGAGGTAGACGCGGACGGCGTGAGGACGAAGATGAAGAAGAAGAAGTAGAAGGCGTCGGGCACACGAGGCCCGAAGTGGACGGTTCTGGAAGATTGTCGTGGAGTTGTGGGCGACGGTGAGCCTCCATCATCGGCGCCAACCAAAAAGCGGGAAGTATTGGCGAGGATCAAGGCCGAGTTCGATGGGCGCAGGCTGATCAACAGCAACTACAACAGAGTGACAATGAAGAGGAGCCAAAAGGCAATGTCGACACGATGGGCCATCATCCAGGCGTCGGTGAACTCCTTCCATGGGTACCATCAGGACTTAGAGACCATAGGCGACAGCGGCGCCGACGTCGCCCAACTGGTACGACTCTTTCTTCCATAATCCGTAGCGCCTACATTGTGTTCGACGAAATGACTGCTTCCTTTGGTTAGTTTGATAGGGCCATGGATTTGTACTCGAAGAACTCGGAAGGTCACAAGTCTTTCGTGCTCATGCATTGCTATGGCAAGCTCAAAATGAATGAGAAATGACGGTTGACGCGCTTGTCGCTATCCAAGGAAGGACGGCATTGATCTGGACGCGCCGCTGGCAACTCGACAGGGCGTCCTACGGCAACAAGGCTGCCAAGGCCGCATTGGCCGACGCTGCGTCGTCTGAGAAGACGCAGGCGTCGATCACGAAATGCCTCGCCGACATCTCCTCGACTTTTATCTCCCGCGACAAGAAGGCCGACCAAAGGTGGGCCGAGCTGCTCAAGAGGCAAGAGGAGAAGTGGAGCTCAAGAAACGCAGGGACGACATGTCCCCAGAACGCGACAGAGGGAATGTCTCAACGCGAGTGGCGCACAACTTCTTCAAAGGCCAGATCTTCGATGACATCGAAGCCAAAATGGCGGCGGACGCGCGCTGGCAGCGTCGGGCAGCGGCCAGCCAAGAAGAGCGTGACGCGTCTTCTTGCTACACTGCTGCCTCTGCGTGGCGGCGAGCGACGCACCATGCACAAGAACAGCAGATCGCGACGAGGTCATCGTGCTCGACGGCCTGCGTCGACTCGGATACGACGCCGTCGCTCAACCCCTTCTTCTAATTTGCATGCACCACCGGTGTAATATGATCGCGCTCAGTACATTGATCGCTACTGATCGCGACGAATCGGCGGAACGATCTCTTTTGAATGCATCTATTTGAATTTCTGATTGGGGGCGGTGTTTGGGGACGAGGAGCGACGCCCCCAAAGCAACACGAACAAAACGCCCCAAACGCTTGATCCGGCGGCGGTGGCGGACGCACTTTAAAGTCTTTGTCGAGGCAAAGCAATGTAAACCATGCATTTCGCATGATGATGTTGTGCTACCTACGCTGCCGTGATGAACATACCTGGACAGTGCGAGTAGCGAGTGCCCAGATTTCAGCGCCAAGGTCGTCCAGCTCAAACGTGACATGAGTGAATGGGCAGTAATAACGAGTAGTACTACCAACAGTTTGTGCAACATTCTCCAGCTTAGTGAAGGAATTCAGTACCTCCTTTGCCGCGCTATATGTTTTCTGTTGCAAGGAATGAAGGATACATCGAGCTGTTTTTAGTTATGCCGGAGCAGGACCCCGGGTACAGATAGCTGGCTGGACCTGTGTGATGGGCACACGAAACGAACAGCGTCATGATGATACGACATCACCAACCAATCTTGGTGCCGCTGCCTTATCTGCGTGTTTGGCTGCATCTATTTTTGGATCTCCAGGGTATTTGGGATATCTTCTCCGTTTCGTTTGATGATAGCTTGTCATGCCACTAGTTGTATGGAGTGGACAACTATTCTCTTTTTATTTAGTACAGAACTTATTTTGGCTCGGGTTCAAATTACTTATGGTTGTACACATGAGGCTACTATGATAACCTCTTATATAAAAGTTGTGAGGTTACCTAACAGGACTAAATATACTAATATTATCATTACCAATATTCAGTTCACCAAGAGGGGTGGTAATAGGAAGCACCACCCTAAACCCTGATGGTGGATGGCAGATGCACCATGAGTAAAGCTACTATAACTGACGATGCACCACAAGTTCATCATCGAAGGGATTAATATATAGCACTTCCCACAATATTACAACAATTTTAATCAAGCCCTAGCAGGGGGATATTAGATCACCTCCCAAAATGTACATGATTAAAATTGTATACCAAGCGTCTGCATGGCCACGTCCTAAGCGAGGCCCTCCTTTCACGTGCTCTCATCGTATCATAGTCACCACCATCAGTTGTGTTGCCAGCGAGCAGCGAGGTAGTCTATTGTCTTGATTAGCAAGCGTGGATAGAAGAGTTGGCCCAGACCAATATATTTAGGCGCGAAGATCGTCTTCGTCTGACATCTGAACATAATTCACTATGGGCTTGTTTACCAAGCTAGCAAGCTTCTGGCAGGCCAAAGATTGAAAATACAATGTGTTAGTACATATCAACATGTAGGTTATCAACATGTAAGTTGCTGTGATGGAATCTGAACTTGTACAGATTTGTTTAAGAAATAAATCGAACTTGCGTTTATCTACACACACATCTCAGTTAAGAGCTCAGCTCTCAAGGAACAACAAAAGATTAGTTTTACCTTTTTCCCCTTGATATGTAATACTCCCCACAGGAGACTACTACAGCGCTTCCCCTGCTGAACACTTCGTTGTCATCAAGCAGCTCATCCACGAACACAAGGCGCTCCTCAACCTTCCAAATAAACAAACATTACATGCACAAAATGTTAGAATTTCAGGACAGATGCAGTGGTTTTATGTGCCAGTTTCAGATGTTGTCAATGGCAGTTCTGAAAATCATTTTGCTTCCTCTAATTGGAGGCGACGTTTGGTAGGGAAAACGAGCTATATTTTCATTCATAAATCACCACGTACTTATAACAATGGTATTATTGGTACAATGAAAATTAGATACCGCCTTTACTGTCCACAACGAAAGGAGAAAGGTTGAGGAATACAATAAAAATAGTATGGATTTGCCTAGCGAGAGCGGATTTTCAGCTCCTGCACACTAGTGATCTCTTTATTTTGAATTTTTCACAAAAAGAAATTACAAGTGAAAAAACATCTCCAGTATATATATGTTAAAACATTCTATGAATCCGCAAATTTTATGAACAACTCTTTTGCCTTTTGGGTTGCACAAAAGGACATATGGTGATCTATAATAGTAGAAAATAGTAGTTCTACCGTTTGCTGTTCCACATCACCACATTTTGTGTGGAGATGAGAGCAACCCTGGGTCCACCATTCCGACCGGCTGCCCTGCCTCGCAGTTTCCATCCCAAGCCAGCATCCTTGGTTCGCTACAATCCATATTCAAGCCAATCTTTTCTGCAATCTCCATCTTCTTCTTCTTATACTGGTGCAGAGTCTTGGGTCTAGGAAGCTTCCAAACTTCTCTCTAATCAATTCTTTAGCGTCCCCGTCCAGAGCATCACGAGGAATGCCTTTCACGCAAGAGTAAAATTTTGATCTCAAATCAAACAATTTCCTGTTTTTCAGGTAGAGCAGCATGGACTTTTCATGTCAAGGAAAAGAATTGCTCTTCATCACTTGCCTCAGAGCAGGTGTGAACCTCAACTCCTCCTTAGTGACAAGCTTCCAAATCTCAAGAAAGATAGCATCCCATTCTTCACAGAACAAGTAGTCATAATGCTAGCTCCAAATGTGATCGCTATAGGCAGTATTGGCTAAATCAACAGTCAAGCCCGTAAATCTTGACGCGATCTTCAGTGCTTGGTAACCTCCTCTAGTTTCCATCTCTCTCCACTCATCTGATCCTTTATCCCCAATATACTTTTTCAGCCACTGGAGTTTTCTTCACAATTCAGTAAAGAACATGACATAGTCTTCATCCATTTTGTAGGTAGTGAAATTTGAGCGGTAGCCCCCCCCCCCCAATCTAAGTAGTGTTCCTCACCATCATGATTTTTAAGATGCCGCTGGTAGTTCCCCAAGTCTTTAAGGCAGGAGAATTCAGGGTCGAAGTACCAGCAAACAGAGCCACCTTCGTCTTTCTCGAGAAAGTTGAAGTAATCCTTCAAATCAAAATGAAGCTGAGTGATGTCCTCGGTTATTTTTCCAAGAAAATCAGGTAACTCCTTTTGCAGCGTCTCGTCATCTACGGACTCCCCCTTGGACAGCTTATGAGCTTTGAGGCGGTAGATCACAAGACCCCTGTATAATTGGCGCTGGGTCTTGTCGTCCAGGATGCACCTTCTATCGACAAAGATAGTATCCTTCTGTCTCAAATTGTTGGGATGCATCATGCATTATTTCATCAAGGCTGACGTCAAAGTCTTCCAGATCCGCCGCCGTGAAGAAAGGGTCTTCTTCATCCCCCTGGGCAGGAGGAGAGTGTGATGAGCTGCTCCGGACCTCGCCGTGAAGAGATGGGCCGAGGTGCTTGCGCCTCTTCTCTCCCGAGTCCCGTCCACTCTCCGGAACCGGCATCGGCGCCCATGCCCGAGCAGTCCGGACGACGGTATTAAACAGGAGCGAATCGGGGTGGATTCGGGCAGCCGGCGATGCGACGAACAAGCTTGTTGGAGCGAATCGAGCAAAGGACGAGGGCGGCGGCGATGGAGAGGTGAAGAGCGAGATAGGGTTTCGGGACAGATGGGATAACTCGGTTCAGTTACACAGTATCAAAAAGTGCAATTACACTTTTCTAACAGAAAAGTGCAACTCAAAGCATATTTTTATAAGTGACTTAGACTTAAGAAAATCTCAGTTGACTGAGACATAGCAAAACCGTTACTTTTGAGGCCGGCGAGCTGTTTTTAAGGCAACTCTTAAACATAAGGCTCGAAGTGAGCCCGGTTTTGAATTAACAAAACCATCAACCGGCCAGGAGTTACAACAAGATTACAACACACACGCGCAAAGCGCACAACCCAAACCGCAACACAAGACAACACAGAATAGCAAGCCGAAGCGCCATATGATTCATGAAGAGGGAGCCTTGTCTTCTGTTGCACCGGAGCGATCGCGACCGAATCCACGCCAACGAACCTCCACCGCACCAACACTGCAACTCAAGGGGGAACTCAGCGCGGGCTGGCCACCGTAGAGCTTGAGGAACCAAAGGGGGAAGGGTCTTGCGGCGACGCTCCAAGAAGGTGAATGGCGCAAGAATGCGTCATCATCGTCGGCAGAAGGACCTGCAGTTTTCACCTGACCGGGCACCACCACCCACGGAGCTCGGCTAGGTCCACCAAACACACAACATCATCCCCTGGCGTTGGGATAGGCACACCGGCAAGAGCTGCGACCAGACGCCGACCTAGCAAAGCCCCCGCGCTAGGAAGGAAATCAGCTACCGCAGCCAACCGTAAAAGCAGCCAGCCATGTTGTGAGAGGGCTGCGACACCATCGAGAGGTCACACGGTGTTAAGCACTACCTGAGAAGCTTACACGAAGCGAGGCCTCCAAGAGGAGCAAATTGAGGCGGAGGATGGAATCCATCATTTCGAACAGGAGGGTCATCATCGGGACGCCTTCAACAAGGGAACGACACCCGCAGGTGACGCCGTCGCCGCACAGGAGAGCCATGCGCAACTTTCGCCGAGGTCCAAACCTGGATAGAAAATCCGGACGCCGTCGCGAGGACGTAGAGCGAACAAGGCGGAGAACACTGCCGCGCCTCCAACCTAAGGCGCACAAGGAGCTAGCCCCAACTCAACTCAACCGCAGGAAACACGTGCTGGCTGGAGGATGAACGCAACCGCAACATCAGCACCAGCGCAACCGTGAAGGTCGGAGGGAAAGACCACAGTCGCGAAAGCAGCTATAGCCCAGGACGTGCTGCCGCCCACGGCGAGCACACGCTAGCCTAGGGACCCTTCCCTGAAACAGCCAGCCAGCATCGGAAGCGCCCAGCGAAGACCGAGGGCCACCGACACGAACGGGCGAAGAAGCCGCTGGATCTATACCTAACTGTTGGAGATATGCCCAAGAGGCAATAATAAAAGTGGTTATTATATATCTTTGTGTTTATGATAAATGTTTATATACCATGCTATAATTGTATTAACCGAAACATTGATACATGTGTGTTATGTAAACAACAAGGAGTCCCTAGTAAGCCTCTTGTATAACTAGCTTGTTGATTAATAGATGATCATGGTTTCGTGATCATGAACATTGGATGTTATTAATAACAAGGTTATGTCATTATGTGAATGATGTAATGGACACACCCAATTAAGCGTAGCATAAGATCACGTCATTAAGTTATTTGCTATAATCTTTCGATACATAGTTACCTAGTCCTTTCGACCATGAGATCATATAAATCACTTATACCGGAAAGGTACTTTGATTACATCAAACGCCACTGCGTAAATGGATGGTTATAAAGGTGGGATTAAGTATCCGGAAAGTATGAGTTGAGGCATATGGATCAAAGTGGGATTTGTCCATCCCGATGACGGATAGATATACTCTGGGCCCTCTCGGTGGAATGTCATCTAAATAGCTTGCAAGCATATGAATGGTTCATAAGAGACTACATACCACGGTACGAGTAAAGAGTACTTGTCAGGAGACGAGGTTGAACGAGGTATAGAGATACCGATGATCAAACCTCGGACAAGTAATATCGCGTGACAAAGGGAATCGGTATCGTATGTAAATGGTTCATTCGATCACTAAGTCATCGTTGAATATGTGGGAGCCATTATGGATCTCCAGGTCCCGCTATTGGTTATTGGTTGAGAGAAGTCTCAACCATGTCGCATAGTTCACGAACCGTAGGGTGACACACTTAAGGTTTGATGTCGTTTAAGTAGATATGGAATATGGAATGGAGTTCGAAGTTTTGTTAGGAGTCTCGGATGGGATCCAGACATCACGAGGAGTCCTAATGGTCCTGAGAATAATATTCATATATAGGAAGTCATATTCCAAGTTTGTAAATGATCCGGTGCATTTATGGCAGTTCTAGAAGGTTCTAGAAAAGTCCGGAAGAAATCACCATGGAAAGTAGTCCCGGAGGACTCCACCTTGCATGGCCTGCCAACCCTAAGGGGAGGAGTCCGTGGACTCCCTAGGTGGCGGCCAAGCCCCCCAAGGAGTGGAGTCCCACCTTGAGTGGGATTCCCTCCTTGGGTAGGTTTTGTCCCTTTGGTAGGTTTTGGTTTCAGGTCTTATTCGAAGACTTGGATACCAACACTTGGGGATTTCCACCTATATAATGAGGAGCAAGGGGAGGGGGCCGGCCACTTCAAGCCACAACCTTGGCCGCCCCTTTGTGGCCGGCCAAGCCCTCCTCTCCCAAACCCTAGCCTCTCCTCCTCCACCACCTCTCCCGCATACGCTTAGGCGAAGCCCTGCCGGAGTTCTCCACCACCACCGCCACCACGCCGTCGTGTTGCCGGGATTCCGAGGAGGATCTACTACTTCCGCTGCCCGCTGGAACGGGGAGGAGGACGTCATCTTCATCAACACCGAACGTGTGACCGAGTACGGAGGTGCGCCGATTGTGGCACCGTCAAGATCAAGATCTTCTACGCGCTTTTGCAAGCAAGTGATCGACTACATCCACCCCGAGATCTAATCTTGTTAAGCTTTGCGAATCTTCGAGGGTTAGTCTCATCATCTCCTCGTTGCTACCGTCTACTAGATTAGATCTTGGCTTGTTTTTCGTTCTTGCGGTAGGAAAATTTTTGTTTTCTATGCTACGAATCCCATCAGTGGTATCAGAGCCGTGTCTATGCATAGATGGTTGCACGAGTAGAACACAATGTTTTTGTGGGCGTTGATGCTTATGTTGTCTTTAGTTTGAGTACTTTGCATCTTTGTGGCATAGTGGGATGAAGCGGCTCGGGCTAACTTTACATGACCGTGTTCATGAGATTTGCTCCACGCTCGACATGCAACTTGTATTGCATAAGTGGCTTTGCGGGTGTCTGTCTCTCCTACTATAGTGAAGATTCAATTTACTCTTCTATTGACAACACTAGTATCACCGTTGTGTTTCATGTTCGTAGGTAGATTAGATCTCACTCGAAACCCTAAACCACGTAAAATATGCAAACCAAATTAGAGAACGTCTAACTTGTTTTTGCAGGGTTTGGTGATGTGATATGGCCATGATGTGATGATGAATATGTATGAGATGATCATTATTGTATTGTGGCAACCCAGGAGCCTTATGGTTGTCTTTAAATTTCATGTTGAGTAGTTTTTCAAAGTAGTTGTAATAGTTGCTACATGAGGTGAACAACCATGAAGACGGCGCCATGGACCTTGACGCTACGCCGATGATGATGGAGATCATGCCCGTTGATGATGGAGATCATGTCCGTGCTTTGAGATGAAGATCGAAGGCGCAAAGACTAAAGGGCCATATCATATCACATGAATTGCATGTGATGTTAATCCTTTATGCATCTTATTTTGCTTAGAACGCACGGTAGCATTATAAGATGATCCTCACATTAATATCAAGATAATAAAGTGTTCTCCCTCATATGCACGTTGATTGTCGTTTCGAAGCATCTCGTGATGATCGGATGTGATAGACTCAACGCTCACATACAACGGGTGTAAGCCATGTTTGCACACGCTGAATACTTGGGTTTTCTTGACGAGCCTAGCATGTACAGACATGGCTCGGACAACGGAAACCGAAAGGTTGAACACGAGTCATATGGATGATATGATCAACATGTTGATGTTCACCATTGAAGCTACATCATCTCACGTGATGATCGGTTTTGGTGTAGTGGATGTGGATCGTGTACCACTTAACAACTATGAGGGATGTTGTATTAAGTGGGAGTTCATTAGTAATTAGATTAAAACTTGAACTAATTATCATAAACATAGTCTGAGTAGTATTTTGAATTAAATTTGTAGAATTGGCATCCGGTTTTCTACCATGCTAGTCTTGTAATTGAGATTGAAATATGTTAAGTCTGACAATTAACTTTACGGACTGGTACCGTATTGTTAAAGAATCAAGAAATAATTAAGTCCTATTGCAAACTTTTAGTAAACCTCACATTGTTGATTCAAAGAGCTATGGTTTCAATTAGTACCTACAATTATCTTGTCTCCATGAAACTTGATGTTCAAATTTGTTTGAAAAGTAAGGAGCTGAAAAGTTTTGTTTTCAGAAAGAAGCGAGGTATGAGATATATGCGATATCTAAGACCTTACCGCAAGATGATAGAATATAATCTAGTGAGACTACATAAACTCATAAGTTTTATGGGAATGTACGAAGGTTGAAGACGCAAGGCGTCCCAATCCTCCAACTATTGGGTCACTAACAATATTCGCATATCCATGAAGTGATCATCCTTAGTATGCACCGTTGCTAAGACTCGTCGTTTAGAAGCATCTCGTGATGATCGGGTGTCATAGATTCCACGAGTGCATACAACGGGGAAGCCGATTTGCACATGAATACTAAGGTTAAACTTTACGAGCCTAGTATGTACAAACATGGTCTCGAAAGTCGTCATGATATGATGGATAAATTATGAGTGAAATTGTTCATCATATTACAAAGTTACTAATAGTGAAATCTAGAACACTTGTCATATGATGATCAACTTCAAAGAAAGAACCTCAAGGTTATTGGTATTTGACCAATGGACCTAGAAGTTATTGAAGGTGAAGTATTTTCTGAGAATGAGGAAAATTAAAAGAGAAACTACAAAAGATATTTTGGCAGAAAGAAAGAAAAGACTAGAAAGTCTAGCTCAGGTGTATATACATGATATATACATGTTATGGATGTATTCCTTGTTTGGTCACATAATGAAATTCTTGGGTATTTGTACCAGATTGGTTGGTATGAGATGTCATACAATACAACGCAATACAAGAATACGATGGCCTAAGTGACTGATAAGGAATATGGTAATAATGCACGTCTGGAATATAATAAAGTGTTATTATGTTTGTCGTTGGCATTCTACCTAGCCATTAGAATTTATAATAAAGAACTTAATAATTGTTATTTTGCTCTGGTCAAATGAAAACAATGAGTTGTTCAAATTATGACATTACTCCATGTTCGATGGATAAGTTATTATAAATCTTAATGGTGAAACACACATACATAACACTGACGCTAAAATGCCATAAGGCAAATGATTTGAATTCCACTCATTTGTGGAACCGCCATTTAGGTCATGTTAGAAAGGAACGCATGAAGAAACTCCATGCAGATGGATTTTTGGAGTCATTTGTTTTTTGAATTGTTTGGCGTTTGCAAATCTTTTCTAAAGAGAATGACTGAAATACCGTTCATAGGCCAAGAGTTGAACGGACAACTGACTTAGTGGAAACATACATGATGATGTATATGGTTCATTGGGCATAGTTGTGTGCGGGAGATTCTTCTACTTCATGAAAACTTCCAACAATGAATTGAGTATATATATGTGGATATATTCGATAAGGAAGAAGTTTGAAACATTTGAATGGATTCAAATAAATTTCAGCATGAAGTGGAAATCATCGTAATAGAAAAGTCAAATATCTATGATTGGATCATAGTGGAAATATTTGAATTACGAGTTTTTAGCGAACATCTGAGAGAGTTATGAAATTGTTCTATAACTCACGTTTCTTGGAGTATCATAGTGATGATGGAGTATCCGAGAGATGTATCCAAACCTTGTTGGGTCAATGATGATTGATACGTCTCAAACGTATCTATAATTTCTTATGTTCCATGCTACTTTTATTACAATACTTGAATGTTTTATACATACTTTATTATACATTTTCCGGCACTAACCTATTAACAAGATGCCAAGTGCCAGTTGCTGTTTCTGTGTTTTTGGTTTCAAATCCTAGTAAGGAAATATTCTCGACTGGGACGAAATCAACGCCCATGGGCTATTTTTACACGAAGCTTCCAGAAGACCGAGGTACGAAGTGGGGCCACGAGGCGCCACACAACAGGCGCGGCCTGGCCCCGGCCGCGCGACTGGTGTGGGGCCTCGTGCCGCCACTTGACCTACCCTTCCGCCTACTTAAAGCCTTCGTCGCGAAACCCCGTACCGAGAGCCACGATACGGAAAACCTTCCGAGACGCCGCCGCGAATCCCATCTCGGGATTCAGAGATCGCTCGCACCGCCGGAGAGGGGAATCATCACCGGATGGGCTCTACATCATCATGCCCGCTCCGATTGATGCGTGAGTAGTTCATCCTTGGACTATGGGTCCATAGAAGTAGCTAGATGGTTGTCTTCTCCGCTTGTGCTTTCATTGTATTAGATCTTGTGAGCTGCCTAACATGATCAAGATCATCTATTTGTAATGCTACATGTTGTGTTTGGCAGATCCGATGAATATAGAATATTATGTTAAGTTGATTATCAATCTATCATATATGTGTTGTTTATGCTCTTGCATGCTCTCCGTTGCTAGTAGAGGCTCTGCCAAGTTGATACTTGTAACTCCAAGAGGGGGTAATTATGCTCGATAGTGGGTTCATGCCTCCATTGAATCTGGGACAGTGACAGAAAGTTCTAAGGTTGTGGATGTGCTGTTGCTACTAGGGATAAAACATCGATACGTTTAATCCTTTGTTTTCAGCAAGCCGGTGAGATTGACAACCTCACTGTTACGTTGGGACAAAGTACTTTGATTGTGTTGTGCAGGTTCCACGTTGGCGCCGGTTTCACCGGTGTTGCGCGCCGCACTACATTCCTCCACCAACAACCTTCACGTGCTTCTGGCTCCTACTGGTTGATAACCTTGGTTTCTTTCTGAGGGAAAACTTGTCACTGTGCGCATCATACCTTCCTCTTGGGGTTCCCAACGGACGTGTACATCTACGCGCATGAAGGATCGCTTTTCGGCGCTCGTTGCTGGGAGATCAAGACACAAGGGGAGTCTCCACTTCCAATCTCTTTACTTTGTTTTTGTCTTGCTTTACTTTATTTATTGTCTTGTTTGCTTCATATCCAAAAACACAAAAAAATTAGTTACTTTACTTTCTGTCTTGTTTACTTGCTCTATATCAAAAAACACAAAAACATTAGTTACTTGCATTTAATTTATTTTGTTATCATGTCTAGTCATGTACTTGTTTTTATTTTCAGTAGTTAGGCTTAATGGAAAACAATAAAAAAAAATAGAGATCTTTATGAACTTTATCTTGAGTTAGGACATGATGTGTTTGAAGAGAAAATTAAGAAACCCATGGAACTTTGTTTACAAAATAGTTGTAGCAATGTTATTAGCATGAACTCTTTGAACACCATTATTGCTAAAGCTATGGAAGAATTTAAGCTTGGGGAAGCTGGTTTTGAGGAGCATGATATTTTTAGTCCCCCAAGCATGGAGGAGAAAATTTACTTTGATGATACTTACCTCCTATATATGATGCTTGCAATAATAAATATGATATTTTCAGTCCACCTACTATTGAGGAGAAAGTTAATTATGATTACAATATGCCTTCTATGTATGATGATTATGGTGATGAGAATAATAATGATAGCTATTTTATTGAATTTGCTCCCACTACAACTAATAAAATTGATTATGCTTATGTGGAGAGTAATAATTTTATGCATGTAGCTCATGACTAGAATGTTTTATGTGATAGTTATATTGTTGAGTTTGTTCATGATGCTACTGAAAGTTATTATGAGAGAGGGAAACATGGTTATATGCATCTTAATAATATTAAGTTTCCCTCTTTATGTTGAGAATCTTGAAGTTACTCGTGTTTTGTCTTCCTATGCTTGTCACTTTGTTCTTCATGAATTTATTTGTGTACAAGATTCCTTTTCATAGGAAGTGGGTTAGGCTTAAATGTGTTTTGGATTTGCTTTTTGATGCTCTCTTTTGCTTCATCTCTTGAAAATACTTGATTTGCACTTTCTGCGCCTAGCTGAAAGGCGTTAAAGAAAAGCACTTCTTGGGAGATAACCCATGTTTCATTTTTTTTACTGTATTGTTGAGTCTTGGAATTTGTTTACTACTGTAGCAACCTCTCCTTATCATGTTTTTGTGCCAAGTAAAGTTTCTATGCTAAAGTTGATGCTATATTTGGGATCGCAGAAACAGCATTGCTGTCTGTCACGAATTCTGGCATAAATCTCTGTAAAAAAATCAAAAAAAATCTGCAAATTTACGAGCGTGATCCTCAGATATGTACTCAACTTTCATTAGTTTTGAGTTTTTCCATTTGAGCAAGTTAAGTGCCCCTTCCAGATGCATCTTTACGGAATGTTCTGTTTTTGACAGATTCTGTCTTTTATTTCGCGTTGCCGCTTTTGCTATGTTGAATTAGTTTCTTTGTTCCATTAAATTTCAGAAGCTTTGTGCAATGTCCAGAAGTGTTAAGAATGATTGTGTCACCTCTGAATATGTGAATTTGTGGTTATGCACTAACCCTCTAATGAGTTTGCTTGAAGTGTGTGTGAAGGAAATTTTCAAGAGAAGAGGATGATATACTATGATCAAGAAGAGTGAAAGGTCTAAGCTTGGGGATGCCCCGGTGGTTCATCCCTGCATATTTTAAGAAGACTCAAGCATCTAAGCTTGGGATGCCCAAGGCATCCCTTCTTCATCGACAACATTATCAGGTCACTTCTAGTGAAACTATATTTTTATTCCGTCACATTCTTATGTTCTTTACTTGGAGCGTCGTTTTTTTTATTTTTGTTTTGTTTTGAATAAAGTTGGATCCCGCCATTCTTATATTGGAGATATAACGCTCCGCTTTTTCTTATGGAACACTTGTGTTCTTAATTGTGCTTTAATGTTCATGGCGAAAGCTAATTGCTTCGTTAGATTGCTATTTGGTTGGAATTGGAAAGTGCTGCATATGGTTTGATAATTTGGCAATTGTTTGAGCTCTTATAGATCATGTTTAAGCTCTTGCATCATGTAGTTTAATCTATTAATGAAGAACTACTGTAGAGCTTGTTTAATTTGGTTTTCATGATTGTTCTCTCTAAGTCTAGATATTTTCGGATAAAGTGTTTGAACAACAAGGAAGACAGTAGAGCCTTATAATACTTGCAATATGTTCTTGTGTGAGTTTTGTGTCTGTTCATACTTGTGTTTGCTTCAAACAACCTTGCTAGCCCAAACCTTGTACTGAGAGGAAATGCTTCGTGCATCCAAACACCTTGAGCCAAACTCCATGCCATTTGTGTCCACCATATCTACCTACTATGTGGTATTTTTCTGCCATTCCAAAGTAAATTACTTGAGTGCTACCTTTAAAATTTCATTCCTCTACCTTTACAATATATAGCTCATGGGACAAATAGCTTAAAAACTATTGTGGTGATGAATATGTAGTTATGTGTCTTAATTCTTATAAGTTGCTTGTTGAGCGGTAACCATGTTTCTGGGGACGCCATCAACTTTACCTTTGTTGGATATCATGTGAGATGCTATGCATGTTCGTCTTGTCTGAAGTAGTGCGATTTCATGATCAAATGGTTTGAGTATGCATATGTTAGAGAAGAACATTGGGCCGCTAACTAAAGCCATGTATCATGGTGGAAGTTTCAGTTTGGACATACAACCTCAATCTCTTATGAGAATAATAATCGTTGTTGAATGCTTAAGCATTAAAAGAGGAGTCCATTATCTCTTGTCTATGTTGTCCGGTATGGATGTCTAAGTTGAGAATAATCAAAAGCGAGAAATCCAATGCGTGCTTTCTCCTTAGACACTTGTACAGGCGGCATAGAGGTACCCCTTTGTGACACTTGGTTGAAACATATGTTATGCAATGATAATCCGTGTCTTCCGAGCTAAGTAGGACAAGGTGCGAGCACTATTAGTACTCTATGCATGAGACATGCAACTTGTAGGAAGTATGATCATATGACATATGAATACCATTGACAAAATTGTTTCTATGTTTTCAAAACAAAAGCTCTAGCACAAAAATAGTAATCAATGCTTCCTCTCGCGAAGGGCCATTCTTTTACTTTATTGTTGATTCAGTTTACCCACTTCTTTTCTATCTTAGAAGCAAACACTTGTGTTAACCTGTGTGCATTGATTCTTACATGTTTACTTATTGCACCTGTTATATTACTCTATGTTGACATATATCCATGAGATATACATGTTACAAGTTGAAAGCAATTGCTGAAACTTAATCATCCTTTGTGTTGCTTCAATGCATTCTACTTTGAATTTATTGCTTATGAGTTAGATCTTATGCAACTCTTATTGATACTTGTCTTGAAAGTACTATTCATGAAAAATTTTGCTATATGATTCATTTGCTTAGTCATTATCTTTGTTAGCAATCTTTTGTTCAGATCACTCCATTCATCTCATATGCTTTACAATAATGTTGATCAAGATTATGTTGGTAGCATGTCACTTCAGAAATTATTTGTGTGATCGTTTACCTACTCGAGGACGAGTAGGAACTAAGCTTGGGGATGCTTGATACGTCTCAAACGTATCTATAATTTCTTATGTTCCATGCTACTTTTATTACAATACTTGAATGTTTTATACATACTTTACAGCATTATTATACATTTTCCGGCACTAACCTATTAACAAGATGCCAGTGCCGCTTGCTGTTTTCACTGTTTTTGGTTTCAGAAATCCTAGTAAGGAAATATTCTAATTGGACGAAATCAACGCCCAGGGCCTATTTTTACACGAAGATTCCAAGACCGAGAGGTACGAGGGGCCACGAGGCGCGACACAACAGGGCGGCGCGGCCTCGCCTCCGCCGCGCCCCCTGGTGTGTGGGGCCTCGTGCCGCCACTTGACCTACCCTTCCGCCTACTTAAAGCCTCCGTCGCGAAACCCCCGTACCGAGAGCCACGATACGGAAAACCTTCCAGAGACGCGTCGCCGCGAATCCCATCTCGCGGGATTCAGAGATCGCCTCCGGCACCCTGCCGAGGGGAATCATCACCGGAGGGGCTCTACATCATCATGCCCGCCTCCGGATTGATGCGTGAGTAGTTCATCCTTGGACTATGGGTCCATAGCAGTAGCTAGATGGTTGTCTTCTCCGCTTGTGCTTTCATTGTATTAGATCTTGTGAGCTGCCTAACATGATCAAGATCATCTATTTGTAATGCTACATGTTGTGTTTGGCGAGATCCGATGAATATAGAATATTATGTTAAGTTGATTATCAATCTATCATATATGTGTTGTTTATATTCTTGCATGCTCTCCGTTGCTAGTAGAGGCTCTGGCAAGTTGATACTTGTAACTCCAAGAGGGGGTAATTATGCTCGATAGTGGGTTCATGCCTCCATTGAACCTGGGACAGTGTAGAAAGTTCTAAGGTTGTGGATGTGCTGTTGCTACTAGGGATAAAACATTGATGCTTTGTCTAAGGATATTTGTGTTGATTACATTACGCACCATACTTAATGCAATTATCTCTTGTTTACAACTTAATACCGGAAGGGGTTCGGATGATAACCCGAAGGTGGATTATTTAGGCATAGATGCATGCTGGATAGCGGTCTATGTACTTTGTCGTAATGCCCTGATTAAATCACATAGTAATCATCGTTGATATGTATTGAATCTTTATTTGTCAATTGCTCGCCTGTAATTTGTTCACCCAAACATGTTAGTTATCTTATTGGAGAGACACCACTAGTGAACCGTGGACCCCGGTCCATTCTTTTACATCTGAATACATCTATCGTTTACTCGTTCTTTGCAAACAAACACATCTTCCACTTGATACGCTTAATCCTTTGTTTTCAGAAGCCGGTGAGATTGACAACCTGTTTCGTTGGGACAAAGTACTTTGATTGTGTTGTGCAGTTCCACGTTGGCGCCGGTTTCACCGGTGTTGCGCCGCACTACATTCCTCCACCAACAACCTTCACGTGCTTCTTGGCTCCTACTGGTTCGATAACCTTGGTTTCTTTCTGAGGGAAAACTTGTCACTGTGCGCATCATACCTTCCTCTTGGGGTTCCCAACGGACGTGTACATCTACGCGCATCAATGATATAAAATATTGATGCCATTATATTTTTGTGGATTATGCTTTAGTGACTACCGTTTTTACACTAATAGAGCATCATCATGATCCGTTGAAATGACACCATACGAGTTATGGCATGGGTATGAACCCTAATAGTCTTTTTCTTAAATTTTGGTATGCATAGCATAAGTAAGTGAGTTTACAACCAAAATCGGATGAATGTCTTTGTTGGTTATCCCAGAGAATTGATTGGGAATTCTTTCCACTATGAAGTAAAAGACAAAAGTGTTTGTTAATGTTACTTCTTATTTCCAAGAAATTGTTTTCTAGCGAAGTATTTGTGTGGGAGGACAATAGAACTTGATAAGGTTTATGAACCTGAGCATAATGATCAGAGTAGCGCAGCATCGGAATTGGTTCCGAAAGCGGCCACAACGATCATGGCTCCCATGACTACAAAGTGTTTTAAGCCATGGAGATCGAAGTACATATTGAACCTTGTAGGTATGGTTTACTTTGTGATCAAATAAATGATTTGTGAACAAAGGATTGATTTTTAACAATGATAAACCAACAACAAACAAAGAAGTTATGATGGGCCCTGACTCCGTTAAAATGGCTATACGCCATGAAATCCAAGATAGATGAATACTTTCTGAAAGTAAATGGATCTATAAAATTGATGGAGTTGGATGTAATATCCTTAAAGAAGCTCGGCTTGTCGAAAAGTTGTTTACGACAAAGTTCAAAGAGTTGAGTATGATAAGATTAGATCTTCCGTAGCAATGCTTATAGTCCATGTGGATTATTCTAGTAATCGCTACATATTTCTTTTATGAGATATGCTAGTAGGATGGCAAAATATATTACTTAATAGAAGTGTGTATTAAAGGTGTATACAAGATACAACCAAGAGTTTTGCTAGTCCGTAGAATACTAGATAGGAATACGACCTTCAATTGGATAAAGTGAGTATTATGGAGTTGGAATCTTCACCGGATGAAATAGTCAAAGAGTTTTGATTTCATCAGAGACGATGAAGATGCTTGCATTTGCAAGAAATTAGTGGGAGCGCTGACACATATTTGTAATACTTTATGTAGCTGACATATCGTTGATTATAAATATTATAATTATATAATTGATTAAAAGGTTTCATTGAGAATTAGCTTCAATGAAAGGATATGGACTGAAACATATTTAGTGTCAAGATCTATGAAGATAGATTGAAACACATAATAAGTTTAAGTCAAAGTACATAGAATCAATATTGAAGTAGTTCAATATAAAAATATTAAGAAAATGTTCTTGTCATGTGAAGGTTTAACAAGACTTGAGTGTATCTGACACTCAATGAGTAAAAACACATGAGTGATAATAGATCACGAATAATATGTACACAATCAGATGTCTTGTGTTCTAAAAGTGTTATGAGCATGTACCAGAATGATTCATGTGATGATCATTGAACGACAGTAAGAATATCCCTGTGTGCTTCAGAAGAACCAAGGATATATATATATATAGTTTTATATGGGGTAATGACAAACAAATCGCTGTAAGGTGTTGCACCGATACTTGTTTGGTCACATATAAGAATTAATTTCAGATCTTAATTAGGCTAAGTGATATTAAAAAGGTAGCACAATGCTAGATTTAGAAGAGTTCTAAATATTGTGACGGATTCTACAAATGAAGGCAGAGTATGTCATTGTTTTGACAATGACTGAGGATGTTAAGTCAAGAGGTTCTTTGAGAACTTGGTGTAGTTCCGATAGTGTCATAACTTTGAAGCTATATTGTATGTGACAATATTAGTGACATATTTCAGACCGCGGAATTAAGGTTCCACCAGAGGACTAAGATATATGCCGACTCATTTGGAAATGAGTGATGCGTTGAGACGCAAATGAATTGCAAAATACATACGTTTCGAGCATGTCGATCCGTAGACTAAAACGTCTCCCGTAGGCGAAACATGATAAAACACCAAAGGCCAAGGTGTTATATCTTTACAAATGTAAACTAGATTATTGACTCTAGTGCAAGTGGGAGACTGTTGAAGATATGCCCAAGAGGCAATAATAAAAGTGGTTATTATATATCTTTGTGTTTATGATAAATGTTTATATACCATGCTATAATTGTATTAACCGAAACATTGATACATGTGTGTTATGTAAACAACAAGGAGTCCCTAGTAAGCCTCTTGTATAACTAGCTTGTTGATTAATAGATGATCATGGTTTCGTGATCATGAACATTGGATGTTATTAATAACAAGGTTATGTCATTATGTGAATGATGTAATGGACACACCCAATTAAGCGTAGCATAAGATCACGTCATTAAGTTATTTGCTATAAGCTTTCGATACATAGTTACCTAGTCCTTTCGACCATGAGATCATATAAATCACTTATACGAAAGGTACTTTGATTACATCAAACGCCACCGCGTAAATGGGTGGTTATAAAGGTGGGATTAAGTATCCCAAAGTATGAGTTGAGGCATATGGATCAACAAAGTGGATTTGTCCATCCCGATGATAGATATACTCGGGTCCTCTCGGTGGAATGTCGTCTAAATAGCTTGCAAGCATAAGAATGGTTAAGAGACTACATACCACGGTACGAGTAAAGAGTACTTGTCAGGAGACGAGGTTGAACGAGGTATAGAGATACCGATGATCAAACCTCGAACAAGTAATATCGCGTGACAAAGGGAATCGGTATCATATGTAAATGGTTCATTCGATCACTAAGTCATCGTTGAATATGTGGGAGCCATTATGGATCTCCAGGTCCCGCTATTGGTTATTGGTTGGAGAGAAGTCTCAACCATGTCTGCATAGTTCACGAACCGTAGGGTGACACACTTAAGGTTTGATGTCGTTTAAGTAGATATGGAATATGGAATGGAGTTTGAAGTTTTGTTCGAGTCTCGGATGGGATCCAGGACATCACGAGGAGGTCCGAATGGTCCGGAGAATAAGATTCATATATAGGAAGTCATATTCCAAGTTTGGAAATGATCCTGTGCATTTATGGCAGGTTCTAGAAGGTTCTAGAAAAGTCTGAAGAAATCACCATGGAAAGTGGAGTCCCGGAGGGACTCCACCTTGCATGGCCTGCCAACCCTAAGGGGGAGGAGTCCCAGGTGGACTCCCTAGGGTGGCTGCCAAGCCCCCAAGGAAAGGTGGGAGTCCCACCTTGAGGGATTCCCTCCTTGGGTAGGTTTTGTCCCTTTGGTAGGTTTTGGTTTCAGGTCTTATTCGAAGACTTGGATACCAACACTTGGGAATTTCCACCTATATAATGAGGAGCAAGGGGAGGGCCACTTCAAGCCACAACCTTGGCCGCCCCCTTTGTGGCCGGCCAAGCCCTCCTCTCCCCAAACCCTAGCCTCTCCTCCTCCACCACCTCTCCCGCATACGCTTAGGCGAAGCCCTGCCGGAGTTCTCCACCACCACCGCCACCACGTCATGCTGCCAGGATTCCGAGGAGGATCCTACTTCCGCTGCCCGCCGGAACGGGAGGAGGACGTCGTCTTCATCAACACCGAACGTGTGACCGAGTACGGAGGTGCTGCCCACAGTCAAGATCAAGATCAGCTATTGCAAGGGCGTGATCGACATCCCACCCCGAGATCTCGCTAAGCTTTGCGAATCTTCGAGGGTTAGTCTCATCATCTCCTCGGCTACCGTCTACTAGATTAGATCGAGGGCCACCGACACGCGGGGAAAAGTTTTCTGGATCTATACCTAACAGACCAAGCACGAACGCGAAGAACAATGGAGGCACGGGTTGGAGGGTGTCCAAACGCGGACGCAAAACGCACCCGCCGAACACCCATAGACCTCGCAGATCCCGGCCGGGTCATGCCCAAATCTGGCCGCCAAACCCCGAACCCAACACCATTGCCGGCGGCCACACCACCGCCGCGTCCGAGGCCCACATCACCCGCCCCAGCGGGATGGTCAGCTGACCGAGCCCTGGCAGGCCCAGATCTGGGCCCACAAGCCCAGATCCGGCCAAACCCTAGCCGCCAGCAGCAGCCACCGGCGACCGGCGGACGCACGAGGCGTCGCACCACCAGAAGCAGCTGGCGGCCGGAGCATCAGAGTCGCGCCGCGCCGCCGTACAAGCGCGACCCGCCCCAGCGAGCCTGCCCGACGAGCGGGAGGGAGCGTAGAGACGCGCGCGTCGCGCGTCGCGGCCGCGACCGGACGGCCGGCCGAACACGGCCCGTGGTGCAGCGGCCGGAGCAGATCGCCGGACTTCGCCGCCGCCAGGTCGGGACCGCCCCGTCGGGCCGCCTCTCCGCCGCCGCCGGCACCGGCGGGCTTTGCCCGGCGGTCCCACCGGTGGGCGGGAGGAGGGAGGGGAGGGGGCACGGGCGGAGGAGGCGGGCGCCCTGGCACGGGGGCGATGATACGTCTCCAACGTATCTATACTTTATGTTCCATGCTACTTTATTGATGATACCTACATGTTTTATACACATTATATGTCATTATTATGCATTTCCGGAACTAACCTATTGACGAGATGCCGAAGGGCCAGTTCCTGTTTTCTGCTGTTTTTGGTTCAGAAATCCTAGTAAGGAAATATTCTGGAATCGGACGAAATCAATGCCCAAGATCCTATTTTTCCACGAAGCTTCCGTAACACCCGAGAGCCGTCGAGAGGCCACAGGGGCCCACACATGGTGGCGGCGCGGCCCAGAGGGGGCGCCGCCCTAGTGTCCGTGGCCCGCACCCCCTCCGACTCCGCCCTTCGCCTAAGGGTCCCGACCTAAACCTCGAGAGGAATAAGGGACGAGAAAAGTTCCGCAGCCGCCGCCATCGCGGGCCAAGATCGGACAGAGTCTCCCGTTCCGCACGCCGCCGGACGGGGAAGTGCCCCTGAAGGCTTCTCCATCGACACCGCCGCCATCTTCACCGCCATCTTCATCACCGCGTGCTCCCATGAGGAGTGAGTAGTTCTCCATCGAGGCTCGGGGCTGTACCGGTAGCTATGTTCATCTCTCTCCTATGTACTTCAATACAATAATCTCATGAGCTGCCTTACATGATTGAGATTCATATGATGATGCTTGTAATCTAGATGTCATTATGCTAGTCAAGTGGGTTTTACTTATGTGATCTCCGGAGACTCCTTGTCCCACGTGTGTAAAGGTGACAGTGTGTGCACCGTGTGGGTCTCTTAGGCTATATTTCACAGAATACTTATTCACTGTTATGAATGGCATAGTGAAGTGCTTATTTATATCCCTTTATGATTGCAATGTGTTTTGTATCACTATTTATCTATGTGCTACTCATGTGATGTTATTAAAGTAGTCTATTCCTCCCGCATGGTGTAATGGTGACAGTGTGTGCATCGTGTAGTTCTTGTCGTAGATTATGATCATAACCTCTTGTAGGTTATGGAGTTGATTATCGCTATGATAGTATTGATGTGATTTATGCCTCCTTCATAGTGTGATGGTGACAAGTGTGCATGCTATGTTAGTACTTGGTTTATTTTGCAAAGATCTATTATGCTCTAAGGTTACTTAAACATGAATATCGAATGTTGTGGAGCTTGTTAACTCCGGCATTGAGGGTTCTTGTAGCCCTACACAATTAGTGGTGTTCATCATCCAACAAGAGTATATGTAGCACAAAGGAAGAGAACTTATTTATTATGTGATCAATGTTGAGAGTGTCCACTAGTGAAAGTATGATCCCTAGGCCTTGTTTCCACCATAAAGAATTGCTTCCACGCTAGCAAGTTATTTTCTGGCGCCGCTTGTTTACTGTTTTACTGCATCTTTACTTTCTGCAATAGTACCACCATCTATACCACTTGTGTTTTACTATCTCTTCGCTTAACTAGTGCACCTATACATCCGACAAGTGTATTAGGTGTGTTGGGGACACAAGAGACTTCTTGCATTGTGATCGCAGGTTGCTTGAGAGGGATATCTTTGACCTCTTCCTCCTGAGTTCGATAAATCTTGGGTGATCCACTTAAGGGAAAACTTGCTGCTGTTCTACAAACCTCTGCTCTTGGAGGCCCAACACTGTCTACAGGAAAAGAAGCGTGAGTAGACATCAGGCGACGGGAGCGGAGCCACGAAAAAAGCCTAGCTCGTCTAGAGAGAGAATCAAGGCAGGTCCCTTATCTTTTTAAGGCAACTCTAAAGGCATGTATTGGTAGAGAAGGCACAACTTCTTTTAGCAGTTCATGTCATCTAGAGACGATGATAAATATAATCGGTACAATGCATTATTTTTTATTGTCATCTCTTGCAATAAATGATAATTAATTATATTTAGTAGGAAATTATGTGACTAAGGGAAGACAAGTCGTACAATGGGGAAAATAGCATTCTCTTATTTCATAAGAGATCATCTTTTAGCTAAGGAAAGACAACATTCTCTCTCTTCATTCTCTCTTCTCCAACTAAGCAAAAATCTGACGTGGCAAGCGTAAGGGAAGGCTGACATCACCCTATTATACGTGCCCTAAGTTTGTTCGGTTCCACGCGGCCATCACATCCCGTAAATCGAGTCAGTCCCCCGAAAAATTCAATCCTCTCCCGAACCGTGAATAGAGTTAAATACACTAATAGCCCTTGTATTTATGTGTGTGGCTCGATTTAGTTCTCATGCATGCAATTTGCAGAATTTTACGCACTTGCTTGTCAATTGGATTCGATTTAGTCCAAAACCAGGTTTGCCATCAAAATTGCACTTATGTGGATGACACGTGGATGTGGGTCCCGCTCACAGGAGAGCCTCCACCCTAGAAATTTGCACGTAGCCCCTCCCGCATATAGAACTTACATTAGTGCTCCCAGAAGTTTGCAGATCGCACCCTCCGTATCTAGTCAATTAATCAACACCCCAAGCTGTTTTAGTTCCAGGGAGTTTTGTTATGTGCGAGGGAGGGAAAAAGAAGGAGATAGAGAGGGAAGCATGGGAAGGCAACCGGTGGCGGCGACATGTAGCGACTGATCAAGGAGGGAAAACTACTTGGAGGCGACACCGGCGGTGGCATTGATCGCGTCAGCAATGGCTCACATATGCCACCATGAAGGGGAACCGCCGCCTTGTTTCAAGCCAGTCCTCACCTCGAATCATGTTCCAGCGTTTTTTTTGAAAAAAGTTGAATTTAGGATTATTTATGTAGAGTAGAAATGACATGTGCGTGTTTATTAATTTAATTGGTAATTTAAGGAGAAATAAAGTTTGGTTTAGGGAATTGAGAAATTGCCGACTTTAAATAATAAATGGGATATTTTCGCATAAATAACATAGTGGGAAATTAACCAATCGTAAAGGATGATTTAGGAGGGGTTATATGCAAATTTCTAGGACATCCGCCCCAGTGTGTGCATCGTGTAGTTCTTGTCGTAGATTATGATCATAATCTCTTGTAGGTTATGGAGTTGATTATCGCTATGATAGTATTGATGTGATTTATGCCTCCTTCATAGTGTGATGGTGACAGGGCATGCTATGTTAGTACTTGGTCTATTTTGCAAAGATCTATTATGCTCTAAGGTTACTTAAACATGAATATCGAATGTTGTGGAGCTTGTTAACTCCGGCATTGAGGGTTCGTGTACTCCTACACAATTAGTGGTGTTCATCATCCAACAAGAGTATATGTAGCACAAAGGAAGAGAACTTATTTATTATGTGATCAATGTTGAGAGTGTCCACTAGTGAAAGTATGATCCCTAGGCCTTGTTTCCACCATAAAGAATTGCTTCCCACGCTAGTGTTATTTTCTCAAGGCCTGCTTGTTTACTGCTTTACCCATCTTACTTTTCTGTAATATTACCACCATCTATACCACTTGTGTTTTACTATCTCTTCGCCAACTAGTGCACCTATACATCCGACAAGTGTATTAGGTTGGGGACACAAGAGACTTCTTATTGTGTCGCAGGTTGCTTGAGAGATATCTTTGACCTCTTCCTCCCCGAGTTCGATAAACCTTGGGTGATCCACTTAAGGGAAAACTTGCTCTGTTTCTACAAACCTCTTGGGGCCAACACTGTCTACAAGTAGAAGCGTGAGTAGACATCAAGCTATTTTCCGCTGCCGGGAGGAAAGGTAAAAGGTACTCACACTCCGGATCTCGGCTACCAAGCTATTTTCCGGCGCTGCTTGGTACTAAGCTATTTCCTTTAGATCCCGCAATTGCATCTTTTGGTTTCTTGTTTACACTAGTTAGGCATAATGGACAACAATGAGCTTCTTATTTTATTTCCGAGTTAAGACATGGATTGTTTGTTGCGAAAATTAAAAACCTATGGAATCTTATTTGCATGCTAGTAGCAATGATATTAGTATGAACGCTTTGAACACCATTGTTGCTAATGATATGGAAAATTCTAAGCTTGGGGAAGCTGGTTTTGATGAGCATGATTTTTAGTCCCCCAAGCATTGAGGAGAAAATTTTCTTTGATGATACTTTGCCTCCTATTTATGATGATTATAATGATAGTGGTCTTTTGGTGTCGCCTACTATGGAGAGTAAATTTTATTATGATTATACTATGCCTCCTACACTTGATGAGAATAATAATGATAGCTACTTTGTTGAATTTGCTCCCACTACAACTAATAAAATTGATTATGCTTATGTGGAGAGTAATAATTTTATGCATATGGCTCATGACAAGAATGTTTATGTGATAGTTATATTGTTGAGTTACTAAAGTTATTATGAGAGAGGGAAACATGGTTATATGCATCTTAATAATATTAAGTTTCCCCTCTTTATGTTGAGAATCTTGAAATTGCGCTTGTGTTGCTTTTCTATCCTTGCCACTTTGTTCTTCATGAATTTATTTGTGTACAAGATTCCTATGCATAGGAAGCATGTTAGACTTAAATGTGTTTTGAATTTGCCTCTTGATGCTCTCTTTTGCTTCAAATACTATTTCTTGCGAGTGCATCATTAAAACTGCTGAGCCCATCTTAATGGCTATAAAGAAAGAACTTCTTGGGAGATAACCCATGTGTTTATTTTACTACAGCAATTTTTGTTTTGTTTAGTCTTGGAAGTTGTTACTACTGTAGCAACCTCTCCTTATCATGTTTTTGTGCCAAGTAAAGTTTCTATGTTAAAGTTGATGTTATATTTGGGATCGCTGCGCAGAAACAGCATTGCTGTCTGTCACGAATTCTGGCACAAGTCTCTGTAGAAAATTCGAAAAAATCTGCAAAATTACGAGCGTGATCCTCAGATATGTACGCAACTTTCATTAGTTTTGAGTTTTTCCATTTGAGCAAGTTAAGTGCCCAGTCCAGATGCATCTTTACGGACTGTTCTGTTTTTGACAGATTCTGTCTTTTATTTCGCATTGCCGCTTTTGCTATGTTGAATGAGTTTCTTTGTTCCATTAACTTTCAGAAGCTTTGTGCAATGTCCAGAAGTGTTAAGAATGATTGTGTCACCTCTGAACATGTGAATTTTGATTATGCACTAACCCTCTAATGAGTTTGCTTGAAGTTTGGTGGAGGAAGTTTTCAAGGGTCAATAGAAGAGGATGATATACTATGATCAAGAAGAGTGAAAGGTTCAAGCTTGGGGATGCCCCGGTGGTTCATCCCGCATATTTTAAGAAGACTCAAGCATCTAAGCTTGGGGATGCCCAAGGCATCTTCTTCATCGACAACTTATCGTGTTTCTTCTAGTGAAACTATATTTTTATTCAGTCACATCTTATGTATTTTACTTGGAGCGTCTCTGTGTGCTTTTATTTTCGTTTTGTTATTTTCATTTCTCTGAATAAGTTCATCCTTGTGTGGGAGAGACACGCTCCGCTGGTTCATATGAACACATGTGTTCTTAGCTTTTAATATTCAAGGGCGAAAGTTGATCGCTTCACTTGTTGTTATATGGTTGGAAACGGAATGCTACATGTAGTAATTGGTAAAATGTCTTGGATAATGTGATACTTGGAAATTGTTGTGCTCATGTTTAAGCTCTTGCATCATATACTTTGCACCCATTAATGAAGAAATACATAGAGCTTACTAAAATTTGGTTTGCATACTTGGTCTCTCTAAGGTCTAGATAATTTCTAGTATTGAGTTTTGAACAACAAGGAAGACGGTAGAGTCTTATAATATTTACAATATGTCTTTTATGTGAGTTTTGCTGCACCGGTTCATCCTTGAGTTTGCTTCAAATAACCTTGCTAGCCTAAACCTTGTATCGAGAGGGAATACTTCTCATGCATCCAAAATCCTTGAGCCAACCACTATGCCATTTGTGTCCACCATACCTACCTACTACATGGTATTTCTCCGCCATTCCAAAGTAAATTGCTTGAGTGCTACCTTTAAATTTCCATCATTCGCCTTTGCAATATATAGCTCATGGGACAAAATAGCCTTAAAAACTATTGTGGTATTGAATATGTACTTATGCACTTTATCTCTTATTAAGTTGCTTGTTGTGCGATAACCATGCTTCCGGGGACGCCATCAACTCTTTGTTGAATATCATGTGAGTTGCTATGCATGTCCGTCTTGTCTGAAGTAAGAGAGATCTACCACCTTAATGGTTAGATCATGCATATTGTTAGAGAAGAACATTGGGCCGCTAACTAAAGCCATGAATCATGGTGGAAGTTTCAGTTTTGGACATATATCCTCAATCTCATATGAGAACACTAATTGTTGCCACATGCTTATGCATTAAAGAGGAGTCCATTATCTCGTTGTCCATGTTGTCCCGGTATGGCTGCCTAAGTTGAGAATAATCAAAAGCGAGAAATCCAAAATGCGAGCTTCCCTTAGACCTTTGTACAGCGGCATGGAGGTACCTTGTGACACTTGGTTAAAACATGTGTATTGCGATGATCCGGTAGTCCAAGCTAATTAGGACAAGGTGCGGGCACTATTAGTATACTATGCATGAGGCTTGCAACTTGTAAGATATAATTTACATAATACATATGCTTTATTACTACCGCCGACAAAATTGTTTCATGTTTTCAAAATAAAAGCTCTAGCACAAATATAGCAATCGATGCTTTCTTTTTGACCTTCTTTTACTTTTACGTTGAGTCAGTTCACCTATCTCTCTCCACCTCAAGAAGCAAACACTTGTGTGAACTGTGCATTGATTCCTACATACTTGCATATTGCACTTGTTATGTTACTTTACATTGACACTATCCATGAGATATACATGTTATAAGTTGAAAGCAACCGCTGAAACTTAATCTTCCTTTGTGTTGCTTCAATACCTTTACTTTGATTTATTGCTTTATGAGTTAACTCTTATGCAAGACTTATTGATGCTTGTCTTGAAAGTACTATTCATGAAAAGTCTTTGCTTTATGATTCATTTGTTTACTCATGTCATTACCATTGTTTTGATCGCTGCATTCATCTCATATGCTTACAATAGTATGATCAAGGTTATGATGGCATGTCACTTAAGAAATTATCATTGTTATCGCTTACCTACTCGAGGACGAGTAGAACTAAGCTTGGGATGCTGATACGCCCAACGTATCTATAATTTCTTATGTTCCATGCTACTTTATTGATGATACCTACATGTTTTATACACATTATATGTCATTATTATGCGTCTCCGAACTAACCTATTGACGAGATGCCGGGAGGCCTCTGCTGTTTTGGTTCCGTAAATCCTAGTAAGGAAATATTCTCGATACGAAATCAATGCCCAAGATCCTATTTTTCCAAATCCAGAACACCCGAGAGGCTGCAGGAGGGGCCACAGGCCCACACATGGTGGCGCGCGAGGAGGGGCGGCCGCCTCTAGTGTCCGTGTGGCCCCTGACCTCCGACTCCTTCGCCTATTTAAGGGTCCCTGACCTAAACCTCGAGAGGAATAAGCCACGGTACGAAAAGTTCCAGAGCCGCGTCATCGCGAAGCCAAGATCCGGGACAGAGTCTCTGTTCCGGCACGCCGCCGGACGGGAAGTGCCCCCGGCTTCTCCATCGACACCGCTGCCATCTTCACCGCCATCTTCATCACCGCCGCTGCTCCCATGAGGAGGGAGTAGTTCTCCATTGAGGCTCGCTGTACCGGTAGCTATGTGGTTCATCTCTTCTATGTACTTCAATACAATAATCTCATGAGCTGCCTTACATGATTGAGATTCATATGATGATGCTTGTAATATAGATGTCATTATGCTAGTCAAGTGGGTTTTACTTATGTGATCTCCTGAGACTCCTTGTCCCACGTGTGTAAAGGTGAAGTGTGTGCACCGTGTGGGTCTCTTAGGCTATATTTCACAATACTTATTCACTATTATGAATGGCATAGTGAAGTGCTTATTTATATCCCTTTATGATTGCAATGTTTTGTATCACTATTTATCTATGTGCTACTCATGTGATATTATTAAAGTAGTCTATTCCTCCTGCATGGTGTAATGGTGCATGTGTGCATCGTGTAGTTCTTGTCGTAGATTATGATCATAATCTCTTGTAGGTTATGGAGTTGATTATCGCTATGATAGTATTGATGTGATTTATGCCTCCTTCATAGTGTGATGGTGACAGTGTGCATGTTATGTTAGTACTTGGTTTATTTTGCAAAGATCTATTATGCTCTAAGGTTACTTAAACATGAATATCGAATGTTGTGGAGCTTGTTAACTCCGGCATTGAGGGCTCTTGTAGCCCTACACAATTAGTGGTGTTCATCATCCAACAAGAGTATATGTAGCACAAAGGAAGAGAACTTATTTATTATGTGATCAATGTTGAGAGTGTCCACTAGTGAAAGTATGATCCCTAGGCCTTGTTTCCACCATAAAGAATTGCTTCCCACGCTAGCTATTTTCTGGCGCCGCTTGTTTACTGTTTTACTGCATCTACTTTCTGCAATAGTACCACCATCTATACCACTTGTGTTTTACTATCTCTTCGTCGAACTAGTGCACCTATACATCTCACAAGTGTATTAGGTGTGTTGGGGACACAAGAGACTTCTTGCATTGTGACGCAGGGTTGCTTGAGAGGGATATCTTTGACCTCTTCCTCCCCGAGTTCGATAAACTTGGTGATCCACTTAAGGGAAAACTTGCGTTGTTCTACAAACCTCGCTCTTGGAGGCCCACCGCTACAGAAAAGAAGCGTGAGTAGACATCAGGCGACGGGAGCGGAGCCACGAAAAAAGCCTAGCTCGTCTAGAGAGAGAATCAAGGCAGGTCCCTTATCTTTTTAAGGCAACTCTAAAGGCATGTATTGGTAGAGAAGGCACAACTTCTTTTAGCAGTTCATGTCATCTAGAGACGATGATAAATATAATCGGTACAATGCATTATTTTTTATTGTCATCTCTTGCAATAAATGATAATTAATTATATTTAGTAGGAAATTATGTGACTAAGGGAAGACAAGTCGTACAATGGGGAAAATAGCATTCTCTTATTTCATAAGAGATCATCTTTTAGCTAAGGAAAGACAACATTCTCTCTCTTCATTCTCTCTTCTCCAACTAAGCAAAAATCTGACGTGGCAAGCGTAAGGGAAGGCTGACATCACCCTATTATACGTGCCCTAAGTTTGTTCGGTTCCACGCGGCCATCACATCCCGTAAATCGAGTCAGTCCCCCGAAAAATTCAATCCTCTCCCGAACCGTGAATAGAGTTAAATACACTAATAGCCCTTGTATTTATGTGTGTGGCTCGATTTAGTTCTCATGCATGCAATTTGCAGAATTTTACGCACTTGCTTGTCAATTGGATTCGATTTAGTCCAAAACCAGGTTTGCCATCAAAATTGCACTTATGTGGATGACACGTGGATGTGGGTCCCGCTCACAGGAGAGCCTCCATCCTAGAAATTTGCACGTAGCCCCTCCCGCATATAGAACTTACATTAGTGCTCCCAGAAAGTTCGCAGATCGCACCCTCCGTATCTAGTCAATTAATCAACACCCCAAGCTGTTTTAGTTCTAGGGAGTTTTGTTATGTGCGAGGGAGGGAAAAAGAAGGAGATAGAGAGGGAAGCATGGGAAGGCAACCGGTGGCGGCGACATGTAGCGACTGATCAAGGAGGGAAAACTACTTGGAGGCGACACCGGCGGTGGCATTGATCGCGTCAGCAATGGCTCACATATGCCACCATGAAGGGGAACCGCCGCCTTGTTTCAAGCCAGTCCTCACCTCGAATCATGTTCCATCGTTTTTTTTGAAAAAAGTTGAATTTAGGATTATTTATGTAGAGTAGAAATGACATGTGCGTGTTTATTAATTTAATTGGTAATTTAAGGAGAAATAAAGTTTGGTTTAGGGAATTGAGAAATTGCCGACTTTAAATAATAAATGGGATATTTTCGCATAAATAACATAGTGGGAAATTAACCAATCGTAAAGGATGATTTAGGAGGGGTTATATGCAAATTTCTAGGACATCCGCCCTTTTCCGAGTGGGGCCCACGTCCACGTGTCCTCCACGGCTCCACGTCAACGCAATTTCGATGACAAAACTGATTTGGGACTAAATCAAACCCACTTCACAAGTACCTGCATAAAATTCTGCAAATTGTAAGTATGAGGACTAAATCGAGTTACAAGCACAAGTAGAAGGACTAATAATGTATTTAACTCCCATGAATACACGCTCTGCGATCCGCACTATACATCGCAATTTTGTGGGACGGAACATTCAACTCCCTCCCTTCCTCTTCTCTCGCGACCTCACCGACGGCATGTGTCCCCACCGCCTCCCCACCGCTTTTTCGTGCCGGATTTCCCCCATGAACCTCTCGGAGTACCCGGCCGCCGCTGGCCTGGTCTCGTGGCCTCAGCTGCCGCCTGCTGCTCCACCCGTGGCCGCCCTTCCACCACCAAGCACCTCGTCACCGTTGGTGCGGCCCCAACTGCTCCGGCAGCCCACGCTGGTGCTGCCCCGGCGAGTGCGAAGAAGCTGCGGGAAGGCGTGAAGAAACTGCGTCCGGGCACGAAGAAGCCAGGGGAGGGTACGAAGAAGGCACGGGAGGGCGTGAAGAGGAAGCCAACTGCTGCTATGCCAGCCTGACTCCGCAGGCTACCGAGATTGTCAGGTCACAGGTGCACGGCGACGACGCCTCCAACTTGTTCGGTAGAATGCCGCAGAGGTATGACGAGGCAAAGTGTGATGTTCCGCCGTCGTTCATGGAAATTCTAAACGATTCCGAGGTGAATATTACGGAGCCTCCTATTGCCGCATACGACATCAAAGACAATGGTAGCAAAGGGGAGGAGGATGTGGAGGATGGCGACGCTACGGACAAGACACATTGGAAGAGGTCGACGCTGCGGCCTTCGGTGAGGCGATGAAGGAGAGGAAAAAGAGAGTTGTCAACTACTCCGAGGTCGAAGACACTTGCTTGGTTCGAGCGTGGTCACAAGTGTCCATGGACGCTATCCACGGGACGTACCAAACCGGCAGGTGCTACTGGCAGTGAATCAATGACAAATTCTTCCACCTCATGTCTCGTGTTAAAATGTCGGTGACTCGTTTCTATCGATACCTACAAGGCCGGTGGGATGTGATCAGGGCGACTTGCAACCGATGGAGTGGGGAAATGGAGCAAGTCCGCAGTGCAACTCCAAGTGGCGTACCTATCAATGACTATGTAAGGTCATTGCATATTCGAGGTTTTTTTATTGTGTTAATATGTGCATTGCATAGTAATTTTGCATTTTATGATGTGAATGTAGGAAAGGATTGCTATGGAGAGGCATGAGCGATGGAGGCCTCCAAGGAAAGATCATTCATTCTACAACATTGTTGGAAGCTACTAGAACATATGGACAAGTGAAAACTGAGGAACCAAGAGGCACCACCAAAGAAGAGAGCCTTCCTTTTTTTGGATGATGAAAGTGATGAAGAAGGAGGTAGGAACAAGGAAAAGCCGGAAGGGAACAAGAAGGTAAAAGAGAGGATCAAGCTTGAAACCGATGCGACAAACTTGGCTTCCAAGATCGATGAGTTCGTGAAGTCAAAAGAAATCATGACGCTAAAGACTTTGCAAGCGAAGGCTATCATGACTGACAAGAAGAATGAGATGAAGCAAGCAAGGTGACAAGCAATTCGTGATTTGGAAGAGAGAAAACTAGCACTTGAGGAGAAGAAAGTGTCATTGCCGACGAGAATAGGATGATAGATGGATCCTTCCACCATGGATGAGTTTACTAAAGAATGACGACATATGAGGAGGATTGAGATCATTTCGAGGAGGCAAACCTGTGTTACCCCGCTGGCTACGGCGACTGTAGGTGGAGGTGGAGGCGGAGGAGATGGATCTTCAGCTACAACGACTGCCTGCGCCGGTGGAGGTGCAACCGGCAACGTCGGCCTTACCTGAGCTTCCTTCTATATCGTGTTGGTTGATGAGTGCCTAAATAACATATTTTGCGCATATTTTGGATCGTTTTATTTACGAATTATGCTGTCAAATTTGTGAAACAGTCGCGTTTGCAGTCAAAACTGTCAAAACTATCTAATGTTTACAGATCGTTTGTTGTGCGGCAGCGCCGAACAGATCTGGCGCCGCCGTGCGGGCTCGAAAATCGTGTTTACTGGGCCGATAAGTAAGGCTCTGCTAGAGTTGCTCTAACACCATCTTCACTCGTGCCTCCCATTTTGGGCCGTACGGAGGGCTGCCGGCGTCAAAATGATAATGGGGCCAGTTAACTTCCAGCCGTTCTCCCCGTAAAAAAAATCAAATTTTGATTTTGATGAAACAAACGATTTTATAGATTGCATACATAGTTCGGCTAATAAAAAAAAACTAAATCTCGAGGGCTAGGCGCGGCACATTGCTGCCGTGTAGTCCTCGTCGTCGTCGGGATCCTGCTTCGGCGGCACGTAGTAGCTGCCGCTGCAGCCCTGGCCGGTGTTGCTGTCGTCGCCATCGTCCTCCAGGTCGATGAACGAGCCGAGGCGGCGTGCGTACCGACCACTCTCGAGGAACTCGTCCGTCTCCTGGAACGAGGCCCGCTCAATAATCCGCTGGCCCGGGAACTCTTTCGTGTCGTCCTCCACCTTTAGCTAGAGCAGAGAAAGGGCAGTCCAGCTTGCCCGCGGCGTTGGAGTCCACGGGGAGGAGAAGGCGTGCGGCGGCCGCGGATGATGACTTCGCCGCCCGCACGCCTGCGAGGGCGCTCGTCGGGCTCCTGCTTCACAGGCATGAGGAGGAGGGGAGACAGCATTGAGTATGGCGAGTAGCAGGCGCAGGAGGAGGAGGAGGAGCGTGACGAAGACGACGCCTGGTGGCGGCCCGCGTCCCACCTTCCTTCCTAGCGGCGTGCTCCTAGGTGCGGCTACGGTGATGGTATCGTGAGTGGTGAGTCGTTCCCGTCGACGATGTGGTCGAGGACCCGGGCAAGGGTCCTCCCATGGGCGCTCCACCACCGCCGCTGCCCCTCGGAGTTGAAGTTGTGCGGCGGAGGCCCGTTGCCGTTGTACGTGGAGATTTCGCCTTCGCGCTGCCGGGTGAAGAACGTCGACCACACGTTGTTGTTGTCAGGGTCCCATCGCGGGTCGTTGCGCTTCTCCGGCGTGAGAGCCAACCAGAAGTGGTCGTAGATGGCTGCCCGCAGCACCGATCTGACAGGCATGGGCGGCACTTGCAAGCCCGTCGGTGATGAGGACTCATCCCGATAGACACCGCATGTCCAATGGGACAGGGTAGCTTGCCACAGAGGGCATCATCGACGAGCAGCCAGCGCGGCCCAAAGCCTTAATAATCTAGAAGTCAACCGAGAATTAGCAAAACCAAAAAATTAGCTAAATTTTCAATTGACTTCTAAAATTAGCATGATTGACCGTGGTTTATTCTAGAACTAGAATGAGTTGTAATATGGGTTACAAACTTACAATTGACATTTTCTAGTTTCATATGGGTTAGGTTGCAAGTGATAAAAAACCATCCGACCCCTCAAATTGCTATGTTATGTGTTAGTTATGAGTTGCAACATATATTGCAAATACCTTAGAATGTTCAGTTGCTTCGGGATTTATACTAGTTATTATGAGTTGTAAGTTGGATTGCACCTATACAAAGTCATTGTCGATCCGGGGATCCGGCAAGCAAAGTAAACATGCATTGCGCATGATGGTGTTGCGCTGCCTACGCTGCCGTGATGAACGTACGCCGACTCGCCGAGTCAGTACGTGCGTGGACAGTGCGAGGGAACCGTAGATTCGTAGCGAGAGCCCAGATTTCAGCGCCAAGGCCGTCCAGCTCAAACGTGACAGCCTACGTTATAAATGGGCAGTAATAGCGAGTAGTACTACTACCAACAGTTTGTGCTTAGCTGGCCGGAGATGGGGAGGGCGACGCGCCGGAGTAGATATTAGGTGTAGATTTAGGGTTTTTGGCCATGTGCCTGTAGTTTGGAGTAGGGTATCAGATCTTCCTGGCCAGATCTGGTGCATCCGGGAGTGGTGGCTTTCTCCTCTTCTCCGATGGTCGGAGACGGCGACGGCCACCCCGGCTCCGGGGATCTCCACAAATAAGGTCAGCGGATCGACTCTCTTGTGGGGCGGTGCCCTGCTTTTTTCTCTTCTTTCGGCCTGCCGTGGCGGCGAGGGAAGGAAGAGAACGAGCAGTGGTGGCGCTGAAGAGGGAGGAGGTCGGGGGTCATCCGCTCTGCCGCATCGGCGCAACGGCAGGCGGTCGACGAAAGAAGAGTTCGTCAGGCTTCCAAGGTGGAAGGCGGCTGATGCTCCTCTGGAGGCGAGCCCTCAGTTTCATAAGCGCAAACATCTTGTGGTGTGCATGAAAAGGAGGGGGCTTCTTCCGCTAGCCGACCGTGGTGGCGAGGAGTGGAAGGGATGCTGCCTCTCTTTCTCAGCATCTGCAAGGTGGTGGTTCGGGTTTTGGCTGCAGCTTCGAGCACCTGGGATTCTTCTCCAGCCCTACTTTCTTCGCCCATTACCTCCTATCCGTGGCAGGAATGGGGAGTTTGATGATGGGTCGTTTTGCATCGCCGGTGTTGGCGAAGATTCGTATGCTTCCAGCAGCGCCAAGAATCACTGGAGTTGGGAAGCTATCTTCTGGAGCATCATCTCGGCGGGGGATGGAAGCCGTCCGACATCCAAGGCCAACCCATGGCCTATCCAAAAGCCGGAGAAGGGACCCGGCGAATCAACCTCCTTTGTGAGGCCCCTCATGAGGTTTGCAGCTGCATACTACGTCTGCTTAGAGGCAAGTGGTTTTGTCCCGGCCTCTGAGCATGACGGCGGCGTAGCTGACCTCCGGCTCGACGGTGGAGAAAGAGAAGGATCAGATTGCTGTTCTACATTTCTCAGTGAGGTCTTTTCTGTAAATGCTGGGGACCTATATATTTTCGCTGATCTTATGGGTCTTCTGTAATAACTTGTACCTCCTCCGTTCGGAATTAATGAAAGCTTCTAGGCCCTTTGGGCCACTCCTTGTTAAAAAAAAGACTTCCTTTGCCTCGCGTTTTGTCTTTTGTTGCAAGGAATGAAGGAGTCATTGAGCTGTTTTTAGTAAATGCCGGGACCCCGGGCTGGCTGGACCTGTGTGATGGGCACACGAAACGAACAGCGTCATGATGATACGTACCAACCAATCTTGGTGCCGCTGCCTTATCTACGTGTTTTGCTGTATCTATTTTGGGCCTCCAGGGCATTTGGGATATTTTCTCCCCTTCGTTTAATAGCTTGTCATGCTACTAATCATATGGAGTGTATACTATCCTCTCTTTGCTTAGTACTGCAAAGAACTTATTTTGGCTGGATTGATGTAAATCACTTGTACACATAAGACTGCTATATATGATAACATATTGCATTAAAGTGGCGAGGTTACCTGGTATTGGATACTAGTTTCAAAAGGGGTGGTATAGGCAGCACCATCCTAACTAACAGTACCCTAATGGTGGATGCACCACGAGTAGCTCATAATGCATCACAAGTTTATCATCAGAGGGGTTAGTATATACCTCTCACGATATGACATACCAGGAACAAAGTCCTAACTCAGGGATATCAGACCACCTCCCAAAATATACATGATCTTATCACCATCAACAGATGATGAGCAGCAAAGAAGCAATTAACTAATCAAAATATTTGTGTCCCCACGTCCTAAGTAAGGCCCTCCTCTCACGCGTCCTCATCGTAGCATAGTCACCACCTTTAGCTATGTTATCTTAATCATTGAGCGTGGATCGAAGAGTTGGCCCCCCTTAATATACTTTTTGATAAAGAAAATATGTTAATATTGGGAAGAGACCAATTTCATTCGGCCTCTGCAACAACGCACTGCCCTAGTGTCTTTACGGATGCACATAGTTAGAAATACAAAGAGAAAATATAGAAAAGAAAAGTCTCGCTAAAGTGATCAAACCCTTGTAGCAGCGGACCAAACACCACCAAAACAGCACCGAAAACCCATCTTCTCCAAAAATGACGTCTCCAAGAAGGAAACAGTGCACAAACACCTTAATAACCCTGATCATCGATCATAGGTTTTCACCCAGGAAAAAGTCCAGGCTAACAAACGCCTTCAACAAAGCTATTAACAGGCACAACCAATTAAGGCTAGACCTTGGGTTTTCACGCTGCAAGTTTAGACTCTGAATTTCTCATGTGTTGTCACCCCACTTGCCAATGTCGTTGCTCCAAGTCACGAACTACCAAGCCAAAACCTCGTCGCCACTAGAACTTGACCCGCCATTACTAGTCCTCAAATCTTAGCTTCCATGCCATTCTCCGCGACTGACTTCACCATGAAACTAAGACATGTCTCACAATGGTAATAGTCTGCAGAGCTTCCCATCGTTCCTCTAAAACCAAACGGTCTGAAAAAACACGATTGCGCGCGACTGTAGTCCATCCGATCTGGCAAACGCCATGCATGCAGTCCATTTGGAGTTCTCTTCTGGAGCCTTCCGAAACTTGACACTCGAGCCAAATCAATGAAGAGGCATCAAGTAGAACTACGTCATGACGTGAGAGGGATCCTAGGCGGTTTTGGCTCGTAGGAGCCCCCGCTCGCGGGAGCAACGCAGCCAGCTAGGTCCATCAATGATGTTAGTTGACCCCGGTTACTACTGGGCAGGCCTAAGATTGAGAATACAATGTGTTAGTGCATATCAACATGTAGGTTATGAACAAGCGTAACTAAAAAAACCTCCATGCTATCTTACCATGAGATGTTGCCTCAACTTCTCATCACCATCGATCAGAAAGCATGTATTGGAATTACACCATCTGAGGTTGCCTTGCTCTCTCATCTTGCATATCTAGTTCCACCTCATTCTCCATTTCCTGAGGTGGTTGTACAGCTGAAGAGTGGTCAATGTGATACCAGTGCATTGACAATCTTATGTACCTGCCTTTCTCTCAAGCTGTTGTGACAACAGCTTACCCCACTCTTCACGAGCTCAACCGTCCTATACATGACAAATTATGGCAAAGAAGCTTCTGAAACCATTGCAGGTATGTAGGTATACATGGCTGGATCGGGGATAGTATTGGTAGGAGCATCCAAGACATGTCAATGTTCTTCAATGAGGGATGATACACCTACAAACAATTTGTACTGATGAAATACGCAATCTAAGCTACAACATGAAAGGTTTGAGGTTTCTTATGGCCACATGTACAAGATTTAGCATAGAGATCGTAGAAAAAGGAGAAGTCGGCTGTCGCTATGCTCGAGGGAGAAGAAGGCGGGACCACTGTCATGCTTGAGGGAGAAAAAGGCAAGACCTACAATCAAAGACATCAAATCCCAATAAATTTAGGCATGAAAATAGATAGCACATAACCTAAATCGCTAGCATGAATTATGGTAATCACTCAATTAGTACCAACAATCACCATCAGCATATCCATACCGTAGGGGCTCGCGGTATCTCCATAAATGGCTCTACCAAAACATGGCGTTCCTAACATGTATAGATCAAAGGTGCGTTACCCATCATGCATGCCACAATAGTTTGCTTTCCTCTTCCCTTCTCCTCGCTACAGTGCCCGTGAGAGGCGAAAAGGAGAAGCCAGGTTTCCCTAGTCTCTCCGCCGGCCAGACCGCCGGTTCCCTCACTCTCCACCGGCTGCCTCGGCGGCGGGAGAGTGGGGGAACCGCGGATCTGCGGATCCGGCTTGTAGATAGTAGGGTCGATGGGTCAACCGGCGGCGTTGTGGTGGTGGAGGCGACGCCGGGAGGAATAAAGGAGCCTCAGCTCAATCCCCATCGCGACGACGCCTTCCCTGGTGGCGTCGGAGAGCTGGAGGCCATGGGTGCCCGTGGATCTGGAGGATCCATGGGAGTAGGGTTCCTCGGGGGTTCGGCATGGCGGCGGCGCCAACTCCCTTGTGGATTTTGTCCTCCGGCTTCGCCGTCGTGGTCGCGCTCACTCCAACGCCGCCATGGAGCTAGGGAGGATCTGTACAGGAGTCACGCTGGCATCAAGGGCCAGTCCACTCCAGGGGCTGTTGTCGCCGATGCGGGCTTGGTGGATGTGGATGGGCGGCGTCGCGGTTTTCCATCGACTCTGTCGATTGGCTCCGGCGGCGGCGCGACTCGGACAAGCTCGGGGCTCTCCCCGGCCGATGTTCCCCAAAGAAGGCAACTCCGCCGTGCTCGGCGGGTGCGGTTAGAGGTCCACAAAGCAGCGACGTCTGCGAGGGTGCTTCTCCGAGTCAAGGTTCGCTGGATTCATCTCTTTCCCTTCCGGCGTCTCGACGGCGGCGGGTGCGGGAGATGCTCGATGGCGTTCTGTACAAAGATCTCAAGGGCCTTGTGTAATTTTCTTTTTTGTGAGGTCTTTTGTGCAAATTGTCGGAACAGCTGTTGTTCTGGAGTGTTCGTGTTGTTTCCACGTTGTAATCGGTTGCTAATATGAATGGACGCGTGGTAACTTCTCAAAAAAAACGCCTGAGGGCAGGTGTTGGGGGGATGACCCCCGGTATGCCAAAGGCATGCCAAACCGGATGGTCTTATCCATCAAGATACCGGTTTAATATTTATACCGGAGCTCAAAGTTAAGAGAGTTTGGCTAAGTAAGGCTAAGCCGGTATCCCCAAGAGGGGTATACCGGGACCGGATAGAAAGAATGTCGGAGACCGAAAGGAAGAGCATGTCGGCAGGACCAGTCAAAGATTCTCTTCAGAGCTAGAAGACAAGGATGAGCTAAGCAAAGTGGCTTTAAACGAAGGCTCGAGGACAAAGAGGAGGATGACGGTCAGCAAGCCGAGGACGTCGCTCCCTGTTTAAAGAAGACCGGCGTCATCTATGATTAAAGTAGCTTTGTAAAGTATCTTTGTAAAGTAGTTAGTCTAGTCAAAGATGCCATTAGGGTTTCTTGCCCTGTAAGCCACCCTCTCCTATATAAGGAGAGGGGGAGCCCCATTCATACGCGCGGAACGTAGAGAGAGAGAAACCTTGTAAGCTCAAACCTGTAACCTGTGGAGATCAATGAAGATAATGATCTAGAGCGAGTTCTTCCTTGTGTCTTTCTTCTTCAACCTCTGGCCTTGGCCAAGTTCTTGAGGAAACCATCCGGAAGTTCATCCCATCTAGTCATAAACCCTCCCCCGAATCCTCTAGCGTCCATTCGGCCCCAACATAAGCCATCCTATGGTATTTGTTCACCACGACGACAGTTGGCGCCCACCGTGGGGCATGAAGTGGCGCTTGCTGGAGTTCATATTCGGGCGGGCATCCTCGACATCAACGGCGAGCGCACGGTGTCCGCGCTCGTGCAACGCATCTACAACATGGACTTCATCAACGACAACGCAGCCGCTTCGCCAACGGCGGCAAGTCCCCAGAACGGCCGCACCATCGAGTTCGGCAGCCTGCCTATTTCGGCACCGTTCGTGCGCCGCGCCTCGCCGGTGCCGGTGGCGCCGGATCCGCCAAGGTGGCTGTGCGCTGGCCGTGCCGCCGGCGTGGAGGTCATGATGGCTGGTGTGGTCAACAAAGGAGCTGTGGAGGAAGGAGATGAACGTGCGGCATCGACCCGCCCGGCAAAACCACCGCTGGAGCGTGATGAGGCGCGGAGCATCTTCAGCGCCACCGGCAACCCCTCTTCAGCGGCGATGCACACGCTGGCCACGCCATCGCGCAACATCGACCCGGCAAAGGCTCGGAGGAGCTGGAAGCCACGCGCAAGGCGTTGCTTACCGGTGGCGCCGACATCATCCGGGCGCAGCGCGAGCTGAACCTAACCCTACGTGAGTACAACGCAGCCCATGGCTTTGCTTCAGTTAGTGCTCATGCTGCTAGGATACTGGAAAACCTAAGGCTCGCAATCTAGATCAGATTTGCGCAAAGAAGTTCTTGCCGCAAAAGTGCATCTGTGCCGTGAGCATTGTAGAGAAGCCTAAGTACGAGTCTGGATAAAACTATAAGAGCCGCTAAAGCTGCAGTAGAACTATGCGAATCGTCCGAGACGAGTTGGCAAAACAACAAGAGCGTGTTAAAGAGCTGCTGAAAACTATCGAGCAGCAGAATGCCGAGCAGCTAGCTAGCTGAACGAGGCAGTGGCCTCAAAATCCGCGCGTTCAACAAAGAATGCCGGAAGTAAGTCCCATGGGCAGGCGGTCCCCCCATCCGGACAAAAGAAGGGAAAGAGAAAAGAACGCACGGCAGATGACTGTGTATGATCCAGTTCTTGCCGGAAAGCAAAAAGCCGGGCAACAAGATGCCGGAGAAAAAGCCAAGGGCAGACTGGGCTACGCCAAGGAGGCTATGCCGGGAACAATCATGCCGGTAGATATGAAACCGGGCAAAACTATCGAGCGCAAGGGCGGCGTTTGTCGATGAAGAAATGCCGCCACCAGGTACCGGCAGGCAAGGGCCGCGGAACCGGAAGGATATGGCGAATCAGATTCCGAGGTGGAACGAACTAAAGCCCGCCGGAACCCTTTGGGGGAACGGTTGGGGGAAAGATACTTACCAAGCCAGGATGCGAGGCACAGGGCTGGACAGTAGTGTATCTTTCTGAAATGATTGAATCTGAGGGTCCTCCTGGTCCAAAGTGCTTTGCCCACGAATCATGAGAGAAGAGCCACCGTACGCATTTCAGTTGCCACGGGATACAAAACATATGACGGCACAACGCCGAAAGACTGGTGGCGGACTATGTCACTGCTGTTTATGTAGCAGTGGTGGAGTAAACCGGCGTTGGGCGGTAAGAATCATACCGTCCTACTGGTGGGACCTGCGCGGATCTGCTTAACAACTTGCCGCAGGAAGCATTAATGGATGGCTGGACTTTGAGGAAGCCTTCGTAAGCAACTTCAGCACTTACAAGAGGCCAAACCGCCCCAACAGCTCGCACTGCGCCAGCAGCGTACAGAGAAACAGACCGGGATTATCTCACCGGTGGAACTCAATGAGAAACACGTGTGAAGGAGCGATTGAAGCACAAGCGATCGCTTGGTTCGGTCAAGGATGCCGGAGGGCATCACCGCTATGGCAAAGGCTACAGAGGAATATGCCAAGCACATTGGCAGAAATGATGCGAGTGGCGGAAAATTATGCGTTGGGAGATCCAATGCAACCGGCAGTACAAGCTGAGCCGGAGCAGTCAAACCCGCCTCAGCAGCGACAAGAGCAATACCGGGACAACCGGAACAACAAAAGAAGGGAAGATTTCCGGATCGAAGATATGCGCGCAGCAAGTTGCCGCTGTGCAAGAAAATTATGATGCCCTGCAGCCGAGACGAAAACCGGATCGCAACCATGGGCGGGTCCTAAGAAGCATGGGTCGAAAAGAAACCCTGGGGCCGGAAAAAGAATCGGCAAGAGCCCGTGAAATACACCATGGAAGCCGCCATGGATCAACCTTGCCGGTGGCACACGCCGAACCCGGATCACCCGTCAAACCATCTGACAAAGGATTGTTCTTGGACTAAGTACTTAATGCAAAAAGGGGCAGTGAAGGATGCGCAAGGACAAGGGTGCGCCACAATGTTGCCGCCGCCGCAAGATATGTTGCGCCAACAACAACTACCACCACCGCCACCGCTTACTGGAGCGAATGCTTTACCGGTACAGCCTCAGCCAAACAGGCAACAGTACCAGCAAGTCAACCGGGTGGAGGAGAATCGTGATCAACCACCTCCACCGGCACCTTTGGGCCGGAATGTTTACGAAGATCCACATTTGTGCATGGTTGTCTTTGTCACCGAACCAACCGACAGAAGAGCGTGCATCGCGTTCCATGGAAGTGAACGGGATGCCGGCAGTACCCAAGTACATGCTATGGTCAGATCAGGAAATCACCTGGTCGTTCAAGGATCACCCCAAAATCATGCCGAATCCGGGCAGATACGCTCTTGTTGTGGACCCAATTATGAAAGGGCCGGAAACTCGGGTAAACTTCAGCAAGGTGCTGATAGACAACGGCAGCAGCATAAACATCATGTACAAGCATACCATGCGTACACCGGGCATAACAGAGAATATGCTGCAGCCAACTCGTACAACTTTCCATGGGATCGTGCCGGGTTTGTCTTGTGCTCCAATAGGAAAAGTTCGGGTGGATGTATCGTTTGGAGGACGTGACAATTGTCGTGTTGAAAACATAGAGTTCGAGGTGGTGGACTTAGATAGTCCTTACCATGCGTTGCTGGGAAGGCCGGCATTGGCAGCTTTCATGGCCTCAACCCATACGGCTTACCTCAAGATGAAGATGCCGGCACCTCGTGGACCCTTGACCGTGGTCGGAAACTATAAAGTCTCGATGGAAACCGCTTCCGCCGGATCAAATCTGGCAGAATCGCTGGTGATAGCGGAGGAAAAGAAAAGAATGCAAACTGTTGCGCTGGCTCAGTCCTCAAAGTTGAGCTTAGCGGCAATGAGTGGAAACTTGGCCTCACCGGCATTCAAGCCACAAACGAGACAAAGGACATTGTGCTGATCCGCTTACCCAGCGCACCGTTCGTACGGTGCCGGCCTCGCCAAGCATAGGAAAGCTGCCGCCTTCCTCCGTGAGAATCGGAACATTTTTGCCTGGTCTACTGATGACTTGGTAGGAGTTCCGAGGGAGCTGGCTGAGCACTCTCTAAACGTTCGGAAGGATGCCAAGCCGTGAGACAACCTTTGCGCCGGTTCGCGAAGATAGGAGGAAAATCATTGGAGAAGAAGTGACAAAGCTGTTGGTCGCCGGCTTCATCGTGGAGGTCACGCACACGAGTGGCTGGCTAATCCGGTGATGGTCGAGAAGAAAAAAGATGAGAACCCGGAGGCACAAGTTCCGAAGGTGTGGCGCATGTGCATCGACTACACCAACCTCAACAAAGCTTGCCCAAGAGATCCTTTCCTTTGCCCCGAATCGATCAAGTGATTGATTCTACCGCTGTGTGAGTTGTTGTCTTTCCTGGATGCATATTCCGGCTTCCACCAAATCCCTCTGAAAAGGAAGATCAAATAAAATCTGCGTTCATTACCCCGCACGGGGCTTATTGCTATGTTACAATGCCTTTGTTTGCGCAACGCTGGTGCAACGTACCAGCGTATGCAAAAATGCTTGTTTGATCAAATCGGAAAGAATGTGCAAGTCTATGTGGACGATATCGTGATAAAAACTAAGGTAAAAGACACCTTAATCGATGACATCCGGCAAACATTTGACAACCTAAGACGGTTCCGGATGAAACTCAATCCGGCAAAAATGCACTTTCGGTGTCCCCGCCGGTAAGCTACTGGTTTCCTTGTGTCAAGCCGGGAATTGAGGTGAATCCAAAAATCCGGGCAATAGAAAGAATGACAATACCGCGAGAACTCAAAGATGTGCAAAGTTTACCGGAAGCTTGGCATCGCTAAGCCGGTTCATAAGCAGGCTAGGAGAAAAGGCCCTGCCACTTTATGCTCTAATGAAAAATCCGATACTTTCGTCTGGACCCCTCAGGCAGCATTTAAAGAGCTAAAAACAATGCTACTTACCGCACGAATACTAGCCTCACCTTTGGAAAGGGAACCTATGCTGCTCTATATAGCGGCAACAAACCGGGTGGTTAGCGTTGTGGTTGTGGTGGAACGAGAAGAGGAAGGAAAAACCGTGCAAAGGCCGGTATACTACCTGAGCGAGGTGCTCTTCTCCTCAAAACAGAATTACCCGCACTTCCAAAATATGACTTATGGCGTGTTCATGGCCGCCACGAAGCTCAAGCATTACTTTGAGGAGCACCCCATGAAGGTGGTGAGTGAGGCACCCATCTCCGATATCATGGGCAACAAGGACGCCAGCGGCCGGATTGCAAAATGGGCAATTCAGCTATCACCATATGTACCGGTGTATGAAAGAAGAGATGCCATAAAATCGCAAGATTTAGCTGATTTCTTGGTCGATTGGGCGGAGATACAATACAAGCCGCCGAACACAAGATAGAATACGGAAAATGCACTTGACGGATCCAAACTCAAGGAGGGTCTGGGTGCCGGTGTGGTACTCACCTCACCTAAGGGAGATCACCTCCGGTATGTTCTACAAGTGCACTTCAGATGTCGCTGAGTACGAAGCTCTGATACATGGGCTTAAAGTCGCAAAAGAAATCGGAGCGCTCCGGATCATTTGCTACGGCGATTCAGATCTGGTGGTGCAGCAGTGTTTCGGAGATTGGGATGCAAAAGATGCCAACATGGCCTCATACCGGTTTCATGTGCAAAAATTGCCGGCTTCTTCGAAGGGTGTGAGTTTCACCATGTGCGCGGGCTGAAAATGAAGCCGCGGATGCTCTATCCAAGCTAGGCTCGTCGAGGCAAGAAATTCCCCCCGGAATAGCCTTGGCACACTTAAGAGTTCCATCAATCAAACCAAGTCCGGAATCGGGATCAATTTTCGTACCGGAAACGCATGTGGTGCCAATGGATATCGATGAAGGAAACCCGGGGACTGATCCGGCACACTCGGGGACTGTTCCAGCGAACCCGGGGACTCCACCGGTAAGCTCGGGGACTGCAGCACCCATACCGGCAGAGGTAACGCTCGTGGACAACATGGACATAGACATGCCGATGTTTGTGGTTAGAGAAGCGCCATCTTGGGTTAAACCTATTAAGGAATTCCTGATCAACGGCACCTTGCCGGTTGACGAAAATGAAGAAGGATACAGAGGAGGTCCAAAGCTTACACCATCATCAATGGCGAGGTATACAAGAGAAGTGTTACCGGTGTCCTCCAAAGATGTGTGGAACCGGAAGAAGGAAAAGAGATGCTCGAGGAGAATGCGGGCACCACGCTTCGTCAAGGGCGCTGGTGGCAAAAGTGTTCCAGCATGGGTTCTATTGGCCAACGGCTTTGGAGAATGCGGAGGATATGGTAAGAAAATGCAATGGGTGCCGGAGGTACGCCAAACAAAACCATACCCCAGCATCCGGTTTAAAAACCATACCGTTAACTTGGCCATTCGCTGTCTGGTGCCTGGACATGGTTGGACCATTTAAAACCGCAAGGGGAAACATGACCCACATCTTGGTCATGGTGGATAAATTCACCAAGTGGCTGGAAGTGAAGTATCGCAAAATGTGATGGCCACAAAGAGTAAAGTTCCTAAAAGATGTAATTCTGCGGTATGGATACCCGCACAAGTATCATAACCGACAATGGCTCAAACTTTGATCAAGGAGAATTCAAGCGATTTTGTGAAGACAAGAACATCCGGTTGGATTTGTGCTCGTGGCGCACCCACAAGGCAATGGCCAAGTTGAAAGAACGAATGCTTTAGTACTTTCCGGTATCAAACCAAGACTCATTGATGCAATGGAAAAATCGCCGGGGTGTTGGATCGATGAGCTACCATCAGTGCTGTGGAGCCTAAGAACAACTCCGAACCGATCTACCAGATACACGCCATTCTTCATGGTTTATGGGGCAGAAGCGGTCATACCAACCAACATTCTCCATGATTCACCAAGGGTGCAGCTCTATACCGAAGAAGAGGTAAAGGAGGCCCGAGAAAACGATGTGGACTTGCTAGAAGAGGCAAGAGAATTAGCTCTGGCAAGAACATCCATTTACCAGCAAAACCTCAGACGCTATCACAGCCGGAAGGTTAACCCGAGGGTATTCCGAGAAGGAGACCTAGTGTTACGCCTGGTGTGCAGCGCACTGAAGGACGGCACAAGCTTTCCCCCCCGTGGGAAGGACCTTTCATTGTGAGCAAGGCTCTCCACAATGATGCCTATTACCTGATTGATGCACAGGAATGGAAGAAAGGAAAGGCGGACAAGTCAGGAGAGGAGACCAAACGCCCATGGAATGTAGCTTTGTTGCGTCCTTTCTACTCTTGAAGTGATGCTGTAAGAAGTTCCTTTTTGTACCTTATTTTGATATGAATAAAAAGATGTCGGAACCTCGAATGAATCTCGGGGACTACCCTTATTAAGTTGCATGAAACATGTCTATTTTTTCTGTTGCCGGTTGCCTATTGAATGTTTTTTCTTTCCGGTTTAGTAGTGTGCTAGACCATACCGGAGTCTTCGACTCTGCTGTTGTCCATAACTTGGCTTCATGGCAAGCAAGATAAACCGGTAGGGGATAAGCACATGAACTGCGGAAAGGGAGAGCAGGAAAGAACAATCCGAAAAGTTTAACTAACCCCGGTTATACCGGTTTTTTGCAAAAATTTCAAGTTATTTCTAAGTTCAAGAAAATGCTTGCTTGGTAAAAGAACTTTGTGCTCATACGCCAAAAATGCCCAGAGAAGGTAGGCAGAGCCAAGGCAAAAGAGCCAAGTATGCATCAATTGGATGCGAAAACAATTTCAAATCATTGCAAGTGCAAGAAAAAGCAACACAAATTTAATAAGTTACCGGTATAGCCTACCGGCATAAAATGTTGTACCACAGACCAAAAGGATAAGTTTTATCTTACATCATAAACCCCGGCATACCGGGGTAGAATTTAACGAGTTTTGTTACAAAGCAAGCAGGAGCAGGTAACATCTTTTCACAACATATAGTCAAGCAGCAGGGCTTCAGGGAGGGCCCGGCATCAGGAGCTTCCGGTGGCACATCCTCGCCTTCATCTTCCTCCTCCTCGCTCGATAGTCCTTGACGTCTTCGAGGGGGGATGAAGGTGTGCATCTCAGCGTACTCCGCGATATGGTACGCGTGTTCGCCGCTTAGCGGTAAGGACCGGGTCCGGGTCGGTGGAGCGCCTTCACGCACGCCGAGGAGGCGCCCGATCCAGCTCCGGATACCAGAGCGTGCAACGCGAAGCGCCGAGTCCGCTCCGCACGGGCAGCAGAGCACCGCCACTCCCGATCCTTCGCGTGCACCTTTCAGCGGTCGCGATAAGGGAGAAGGTGTCGGGCACCACTTCGCCGGGCCAGAGAGTCTTGAAGAGCTGGGAGGCCACCTCAGGGATGTCGGAAAGGTTCCGATCCACCGAGCGCATGTGGGAGACCGCGCGTTTAGAGCAACCAAGTGATCATAAGGATCCCAGGTGCACCCAGATTCTCGCGCCTGCTGCGCCCGGTGCTCGCAACCTTCTTTATAGCGTGTGCCTGGGAATCCGGAAAGAGCCCTGCAAGACAAGCGAAAGCTAAGTATATGATACCGGAATAAATAAGCTTATAAGCAGAAACCGAAAAAGAGAAAAGAAAAACGTACGAAGGGCAAGCGCATGTGCATCAGTCCGCGTAACCAGAAGGTCGTACTCCATCTGTTCCGCCTTCAACCGCGCGACCTCGCCCTCGCTGCTTTCTGTGCCCTGGTGGCCTCCTCCGCGGCAGCTTTGTGCGTCGCGGCCTTGCCCTCGGCTGTTTTCAGCGCCTTGGTGGCCTCTTCCAGCCCGGCCTGCAACACCACATTGGCGTTGCCGGCATCCTCCAGCGCCTCATTAAGCCTAGCCTCCGCAGCAGATTCAGCGGCCTTCAGCTCTTCAGCACTGCCTGGATAGCCTGATCCTTTAGCTCCCTAGAGATCTCCTTCTGGGCCTCCAAGGCCTTCTGGTGATCCCGGATGAGCTGCTCCTTTTCAGCTAAAAGCCGAAAAAGGAAGATGTTAGCGAAAACACAAAAACAGACGAGACACAAAGAAGCAAGTTAACCGGAAAAACAGAAATTGTACCTTGGAGTGCGGCAACCTGGGCCTTGAGGGCCTCAATGGAGGCTTCCGGGATAGCTGTTATGCAAAAAACTTGTAAGTAACAAAGAAAAGAAAACCTTCCGGTAAAAAGATGCCGGAGGCGCAAGAAGTTACCTTGGCACTTGCTGTGTGCCTCAGCTAGGTCCCGGTGCTCCCAAAGAAGCTCCTCGAAGAGAGCCTTCCGGGCGTCAGCCGTGCTCTATTGAAGGAAATGATGTTAGCCAACAACAAAAATCTTAACCTGAAACTTGGGGACTGGGAGTTTGTGGTATCCTATGGGAAAGATGCCGGTTTTGGAGATTCTTTAAAAGAAAGTTTTTGCGCTAAGACCTACGCTCTCAACCCAAAACTCGGGGACTGGGAGTTTGTGGTATCCTATGGGAAAGATGCCGGTTTTGGAGATTCTTTAAAAGAAAGTTTTGCGCTAAGAGCTGCACTCTCAACCCAAAACTCGGGGACTGGGAGAATAGACAAGATCCGAAAAGAAAGAAACCGGCATCAATAAAATTTACAAGAAGGTTGGTGGAACTTACCACCACGTTGCTGGTGGCGTCGTACCACGCACTGTCGAACTCCTTCACGGCACGCTTGAGCCGCGTGAAGTGTTCTTCAGTGGACCAGGGGCCAGCAGGATCCGGCGCCGAAGGCGGTCTTTCCCCAAGCCACGGTAGCTGCGGAGATGTCCGCATCATTCCATTTTTGGGCATAGGGGAGAAGATGCCCCAAGTCCTTGCCCTCGCGCTTCAGCTCAACAATCCGGCCGGAAGGTTTTCCTGGACCACAACGGCGGCAGGCCCGACATGCAGCTAGAGGCCGCAAGCCGCTGAGGCGCTGCCATCCGCGGCCCCGCGGGACGCCCTGGCTTGAGGAAGTCCTGTGATCTTGAGGGTCGCAGGCGACGGCTTGGGCGCAAGGAGGTCCTTGGTTGGTGGAGGCGTTGGCGTTCCGATTGCCTCAGGAACAGAGGTTTCGGCGGCGCGTTGGCGTAGAGGCTGCCGGCACGGAAGTCCGGCGGAGGGTCTTTCTTCTTTTCTTTTTTTCAAGGAAGGTTCCTTCCCACACGTTCTTTCCCGGGCCCATGTTGTGGCGCCGTGTCTTGGGTCTCGTGGAGGCAAGGTCCTCCTCCGCGCGGTGATCCGGGTGGGGGCGCGCCCGGTCTTGTTGTGCCTCCCAGGGAGGCAGAGGGTGCCGGCACCGACGGTACCGGGCTTGAGGAGGAGGAGGAGTTGAGGTCCCGCAGATCCGGCAGAGCCCTCAGGCCTGGAGCCAAGCTTGAGCGCGGGGCTGAAAAAGAGAAAAGGAAAAGATTGGGAAAAAAGCAACCGGAAAGGAACTTGGTGAAAGAGAAACAAGCAGAAAAGTGGAGCCTTACCCGGTAGAGGTCGGCATCTGTTTGCCCTTGTGGCGCCTCACAGCTACGCCTTACCCGCGAGAAGTTCGGTCCGGAAGCGTTACTGGAGGAGCTTGGCGGGCCGGCATCAAGCCGGGGTCTTGTTTTTCTTGCCCTGCCATGAGTTTGTCCACAAACTCTTGGCCTGCCTCGGCCTGCAGGGGGCGACATGCTCATGGACCTGTGGGTTGATGTTGTCTGAGGGAACATCTACAGAAGAACGATAACATAAGAATATGAGAGGTAGAAAAGGAGAGCTACCTCTAAGATGGTCAATTCATCAGACAAACCGGCGGGTTCCGGCGGAGACTTGCCGAGGCGCGAGGCAGCAGTCCGGCCCATCTTCAGGTCCCGCCAATGAATGACGGGGTCGGGGTCAAAATTGTCGAGACCGCGCTTCCGGCAACGGCCTCGCCGGTCAGATTCGATGCCGGGGAAACGGTCCTTTGCTTGAAAGAACAAAAGAGAAAAAGAGGGTTAACCGCAATGAAAGCTTCCGGTGAACCGACCCGAGTTGCGTAATTTCTACTTCTTGGGTCGGAGGGTTAGTAGAGCTAAGAGGCCGGAGGCCCCATTCCCAATCTTCCGGCATGGCACTGGCAGATCTGCCTGGCCTTAAGGACAACGTCCTTCTTGCTGAGAGAAGCCCGGTGATCTTGGTAGGATCATCGGGGCCATACATCTCGCACATCTTGTGGGCGCGGCGCTGAAGAGGAAGCACCCGCGCGGAGATGAAGGTGCGGATGATATCGTCGGAGCAGATGTCGGTGTCCTTCATCTGCTGTTTCATGAAGCGTATAATCCGGTTAGTCTCGTTGTGAGACTCCTTCGGATTGTAGCTCCCTGGTCTTGGTGGGCGGCGCGGATCAAAAGGAGGCAGATCAATAAGATCTGCGGCGCCGTTGTTCTTCACATAAAGAAGGTCCCTTGCCATAACCGGCATGACTCGAGACCGGAAAACTTGAAGAAGGGGCTCCCTTGACGAGAGCCAACGATGCAAGACCCGCATTGTACGGGGGTTTGGGTTTAGGAATGTCTAAGCCCTGAACGGAATTAATCCGAAGGGCGAAGAATCGAGCAAACGTCTCGCGAGTGGGACGACGTAAGCCTCCATGAAGGTGGCATAGCAGGAGAGGTAGAAAATGGAAGATGGTGAGGTTGGAGTTTGTAAAAATCAAGGAAACTCCGGAAAAGAGGAGACAGGAGGCCGAAGCCGCGCTCGAAGTGAGCAAGGAAGACGACGCGTTCACCGGGGTTAGGCACCGGTTCAACCTCGTCGTCAGGAAGCCGGCAGGTTACTCCTTCCGGAATCCTCCGGGACCGGTATAGCCAGTCAATCTCGTATTCACTAACGCTGGAACCCATCCAGGCTCCGCGAGTGATATCGGAAGGGTCAGACCGAAGCTTGGCTAGAGCTACCGGCATCTTGCTCTTGGCCGCCGTCGGTTTCCATCTGGGCTAGATCTGCGCTCGCGACTTTCCGGATTACTGGAGGAGGAAGTGGAAAGGTACTGCTCGGAAGACATGCGGATTTGAGGAGCCCCGGTATCTACTCGAAAAAACAGATTTCCCAAGAACTACCCCCGCGCGAAGATCTACGAAAGAGAGAAAAAGCAGCAGAAGAGGAAGTAAATACGCAAGCAACTCAAGATCCGAAAAGCAAGAAAAAGAGGGGTAACCCAGATTAAGCCTAACCTGGGGCGGCGGAGTCGCGGAGGAGGAAGTTCGCCGGTGGTTTGGTGAGCTTGCCGTGGGCGAGGAAGTCCGTCGACGGCGAGGAGGAAAGAAGCTCGAGAAAGCGTCAATGTCGCGGCCGCGGAAGCAGCACCGCAGAAGCTCTTCGCGCGATGAAGTCCGGCGGCGTCCGGCGGAGCACTAGCGTGGGTTAGCCGGGCGGCGGAGCTCGAGCAGCGAAAGGAGCGGCGAAGACGCAAGAGCGAGGAGCACTTGTGCGCGATGAACTGGGGAATGCGAGGAAAGGAAGGAGAAGGGGCGGTTTTGCCTTATAAAGGAAGAGAGAGAAGTGGGCAAAAACCGCTGAACCGCGGCGGTTCGGGCCATGGGCCGCAACGGTTCACTCCACGGGCTGCCACGTGGTGCGGCGATACACGCGAAACCGCGAGAAGCCACAGGGAGGGACACACGATCCAGAGAATTGGTTGGGATCCGTGGAGCAATTAATACGCGCGCGGAAACCGAACGGAAGTGACCCCTGACACTGGCGCGTCAGTCACAGTGCGCATGTCACTGACAGACGCGGGACCCGATATATTCTCGACTTCGCCGAGGAAGTATTTAATGACCAAGATGTCGGAAGATAAGCTGCCGGAAAATGCCTTGCAAAGAGAGAGGGCATGAGTCCATTTTAATTTTTTTTTGTTGCGGCATGCTAGGATGTGGTTACCATGTATGCAACTCAGGGTTGGAACGTGCATGCACGGTTTGGTTAACCACCATTTCTAGCAAGAAACACGCTTCGAAGTTTTCCTAGCACCAATCCCTCTTATTGCATCATCATCATCATAAACCAAGGTACGCCATATTACAAATGATGCTTTACATCGCTCGCTAGTCAGCACATAGGCTATGGGTATCCACAAGACTAAATCTCAAAAAAAGGCGCAGATTGGCTAAGCAACTAGCGCCACCATCTACAGATGTGCACCAGGACGCCAATTCGACAGAGCCTACAAAACTGAGATCATGCTTTTTCAATCCTGGGTGTCCATGATCATGTTTAATCTAGGCTGACTCTAGGAAAATCATCCATACAAGGGCGGCAAGCAGATTTTTACTAATTCAGTTGCACGGTCCAGCCCATCGAATCCTCCTCCTGGCCCATCTGGAGGCTTGTCAGCGACGTGTATAGTTGCTGAGACACGGCACCGACTCCTTGGTTGCCAGCGTATTCTATCCTGCAAGGCAGAAGCCGGTGCGCGTTAGATCTGGTATTTTACTGTACATGGAACTTAAACTTGTAGGAATTTGTTAAATAAACAAACCGGATTTCGATTTAACACATTGCAGCTAAAAGCTCAACTCTTAAGGAACAATGGAAGTTTAGCTTTACCTTTTCCCTTGATATGTAATACTACCCACGGGAGACACTACTACAGCGGTCCCTGTGCAGAACACTTCATCAGCATCAAGCAGCTCATCCACGGACACAAGGCGCTCCTCAACCTTCCAAAAAATAAATACATGCAAAAAACATTACACAGATTTGAGAACAGATGCAATGATTTTCAGTGATGGTTTCAGATATTTCCAGTTGGCAATTCTGAAGAGCATTTTGCTTCTTCTGATTAGATCGACATCACAAGGAAAAACAAACTATATTTTCATCCATCAATCACCCTGTAGCTATAGCTCAGAGCTAAGCACAAAGATATTCTTCGTACAACGAAAGATATATGCCCCTGTTAATATTCATAACGTAAGGAGAAGGATTGAGCAATACAATGACATAACGTGGATCTACCTAACGGAAGAAATAACGTGGATCAACCTAACAGAAGTGGATTTTTTGGCTCTTGAGCTTAGGTGATTGTATTATTGGAAAATTCTACAAAGTTTATTCACAAGTAACCCAAACACATACTGCACAAGCAATACATTTATCAAATTCAAAGTGGATTCGCCCCAGCAAGGGAGTTGGGTAGACTAAAAGATACTGCGTTTAGCTCTGTGTGGCCTTATCGTTTTGGTGGGGAACGGAACAACCAGCGACCGACTTTTTTTCACAATACATAACCTGCAGAACGTCATCCGACCGAGGTAACCGCTACGTTATTGGCAACCGACACGGCTATTCTCTCTGAATCCACACGAATTCTTAAGAAAACGCGACCTCGTTCTGTTCCCATACATTCCCACCAGCTTCGATTGAATGAAAGTCCTTCTGAACTGAAACCATGAATTGGATTCAAACCAATATTTCTGACTTTTCCTTCAGTCCATCATGATGGAAGAATCCCGCTGCCCGGGATCCCGGCATCCCTCCCACCTTTCCGTGAGATATTAGCCTGAATTATCAACAACAATAAAAGAACTCCAATCCAGAAAGAAATTCAACCATGGCAAAAAAAATCCTATTCTTCGAAAAACCTCCTAATGGCCCTGCCCATCTCACGACGTGGACTCGAACCACAATTTCTCTTTTTAGTAGATCCTGGTCTGTCATCCTCCTCATTATAGTCCTCCTAGAATTCAAGTCTTTTCGCCAGAATCCAGGTTGGATAATCTATCAAATGCTGGTTAAGTGAATTCATTAACTCCTTTTTTAGAATTGAACCCACTTAGGCAGGTTTATTCAAACGTTTTTTATTCCATCCTTCTTCTCCGAGAAGTGAAAGAGGCTGTGTCATGACGACAGCAATGCCGACAGTCATCCGTCTTATCCCATTTCAACGTATACATTTCAAAACATCCTATGAATCTGCATTTTTTTGTGAAAAACCCTTTTACATTTGTGGAATGCACAACAAGGCATATGGTGATACTTAATACTCCATCCGTTCCATAGATAGTGTCGCAGATTTTTCTAGATACACATGTATCTAGACGCATTTTAGTGTGTAGATACATGCGAAGTTAGACAAATCTGCGACACTTACCATGGAACGGAGGTTGTAGCAAACAGTAGTGCTACTGTTTGCTATTTTACATCACCACATTTTGCTTCTTTTGTGCATCTCACAAACGGAAGGTTTTTCATGAATACTCGCATATTCATAGTGAGTCCCCTAATATTCCTGGGATTTTTTGGAATTTTTTTAACATGTAAATGTACTTTTTAAATATCTCCAAACACTGGAGCTTGGGATCCAAAAGCAATTAACACATTAAATATGCTCTCTTTACTGCTCAATGCTACTGTTAACTGGTAGCTATCAAAGAAAAAACTGAAAGGCATCAAAGGGTGGGCATTCGGTTTTAACCAAAATTTCGGTTCAGTTTTTGCGGTTTTTGAACAAATTCAGTTTTCAAAAATGGTAACCGAAATTGGCATGAAAATTTAGGAAACCGAAGATTCGGTTAACCGACAAATTCGGTTCGGTTTTCGGTTAAAACCGAATGAACCTACTCACTTGAACAAATAGTAGGCATCACCGAAGAAAGCAAATAGTGATTGACATATCAACGGAAAAAGCATCAACTGCGCAAGAAATTGACAAATGAGCACCAATCGTGGAGGGATGCTATTTGGTAGGCTGCGGCACTCGTGGTACAGGTGCATCACTCGTGAGCGATTAAAAGGGGTAGCTAAGACTTCGAGCGACGTGTTCTATTATGCAGGCTCCACGCTATATTCAGAAAAAGCTAGTACATCAAAGACCAAAGTCATACATTGAATGAATAATTTTTGGAACATCAAACGCAATTGGGCTTCTATGGAATGATCGGCTTATGCACAAATTGATGGTAGGTTACTCAATTGGTGGGGCTAAAAACCGAATTCTACCAAATTTAATTCGGTTAGTATAAATGGAAACCGAAAAATAGCGGTTAATGGAAAAAACCGAGATTTCGGTTAGTTCGGTTTCGGCTTCGATTCGGTTTTCGGTTTCACGGTTTTTATGCCCACCGACAAACTATCCAATTACAGGCAAATATCTACACAAAACAAACTAATTGGTGACAATCTCGATTGTCGATTCATTGAATTGACAAATCATACCTGGAAGCCTTTGCTCAGAGCAACATCAATTATGCTTTTCCTTGTGATTCCCGGCAATATTGTTCCTTTTATTGCTGGAGTTGAAATAACATTGCCCTGGTGCAAATAGCAAGAAAAGAAATAAAAAAATATCAAAGTTACAAACGGCGTGCATGAGATAGCCTTGAAATGTGCTGAAATAACTGGTCTTAATCAAAATCAGTCTTATCATTCCGGAGATAGTACAGTTCTGCAACATTTATAAGAAACCAGGGTGATACACAATCTTGCAAAACCTAACAGGTGTAGATCAGCCAGATGGTCCTACATCCCGGGGAACAGTCATGATGCCCTTATACTACTAGAGAATCCAAAATAGTTATCTATTAGTATTAAGGAGTGCTGATATGCTGACCAATCCCATAAAGTAATCTGTTCAAAGTATGAAATCCATTCCTTTATAGGCTCAAATTCCACAAACGGAGGTGTCATGCTAATGGGTGTTGCTATCAACCACGTGCTCCTAACATTCAAGATTTCTACTCCTTTATTTTTTCATTTTTTTTCCTTTTACCAACATACAAAAGTCAAAAGAAATATGAAGTAAAGCATGTTAAGTTCGAATTGAAGATGGTACTAGGTTAGCTAGAATGATCTATGGTCACCATAGTAGTAGCTTTCAGAACTAAACAGCATTGCCTGAACTTATGACAATTTTTTAATCCGAAATAGCAGGATAACTGACAGTGACAGCGATGTCTTACCTTCACAACAAAAATATTGCACGAAGATACTTCTTCGAGATACTTTTTGTGAACAGCATCCAAGTAGAGAACATCAGAATAGCCTTTCTCCTTTGCAATCTTCTGAGCCATCAAGACCTATGCAACAAAAAGAAGACATGATGATAACGAAGAAGCCATGAATACAAGTTAAAGCTAGTTAGCACAACCTTACAAAGAGGACAGCAGAAAATATTCTATATCATGGATATCAACTAGTGAAAAGATTGACCACAATTTCAGGATATTACCCTTTACATCTTTATAGTATAGGTTATTACCTCAATGAAAACAAGCAGAATAAAGTGCCCTTATGGATGAAATGAGCAATTATTAACATCTCAAATAGGCTTTACTCCATAACAGATAGGCTTCCGATGGGAGTCATTTCGTCGGACCTCTCCAACGACGCCGATCTAGATTCCGATCAGACGGCTCCCCGTCTTCTTTTTACACGCGTTAACTAAGCATTGCTTTGACAACCAAAATCCCGAAATTAACTGCTGTTAATTCTTGCAGGTCCAACCCCTCTGCCTCCGAGTGACCCACTGCTCCCCAATCGAACCCTACTCCCCATGGAGCCCTGCTCTCCTCCATTCGCCTTAAATCTCCCACCACGCTGCCCAATCCAGGTCGAGCACCAGCGGCAGCGGCTGGTTTATCTCGTTCGCTGGTGACACGCATGGCGTTCTGCCGGCGTTACTGGCGGCCAACGCCGAAGGTGTTCGAGACGTCTCAATCCGGCTGAAGCTTAGGGCCTGACGGTGCTTCCACTTCTCACGGCCACCTTCTATGTCCCTTCAACGACTACACGACCCGGCGGCGAAGGTAATAGCAAGGCCTATATCTCCATGTGTTGTTTCTGAAATTTCTCAACAATAAGTTCTTGGAGTCCTCTACCAATCAGTACAGTGAATCAATTTTTCCAGCGGAATCATATATCCAATTTGTGGTCATATAATGTATCTACTATCTTTCCGATCCTTAGGGGTTAACAATAACTACAAATTTTCTAGCAGAAGATGTACTGTATGTTCATGCTTGCTGTGTCAAAAGGTAGGAAGTTATGATGATGAAGTTGGTACATATGTTGTACAATTGGACGGAACCAATGCTATATTACAAATTTCAAATTTGTCTGCTTCTACATAGATTGAAATTTGCTGCCTACAAACAAATTGATGCCTTTATACTTCCATGCTTTAAATTCGCCAACTGATTCATATACTTATGTCATCATATATTTGAGTCACATGTGTTCGTAAATCGCTATGGTTTAATATAACTTTGCTACTAGCTAATTATTTGGGAAGCAAATTGATGCTTGTTGTACTGTGAAAACTATATTAGCAAATAGCAATGATCATGTTTGGATTTATTTTTGCTGCTTCCATGTACTTCTTGTTATGCTGTCTCAGATTTGCCTTTTGCTTCAATGTAAATGTTTCCAAAAAATTATGCACAGATGATGACAATGAAGTTTGGCACATATCTAGAAATTTTGGCGGCAGACCATTGTATATTACACTTTTGAAATATGTATGCTTCTAGAAAGATTTCAACAAGCTGCAACCAAGCATATTTGATTCTTCTGGTTCCCATGTTTCCACATAATATTTTTGTGTTTCTTAAGTACTGACTGTTTGCTTCTACAATTTCACACGTAAACATGCTTCTGATATCCTTTACAGCACTACATATCCAAATTGGCCAAGGATGTAAAGGCAGCAAAGGATGCCGATCCAGATTGTAGCCGACGAAGCCGTTCCCACCTTGCCCGCCTTGCCACATTATAGATTACCTTTTTTCCCAACGGCTGCTATCATCAGGCTATAACGATGTTAACATGAGCACGTCAAGATCGAGATTACTCTGGTCGACGTCTCTTGTTTGAAGCACCACCAGTGAAGCGAGCAACTACTTCACGCTGCCGGTAGCAGGCCAGTGTGCCAGCACCCAGCAGGAGTAGGCAGGGAGGGTTGCCAACGGTGGCATGAGGTCTCTATTGCAGGTCATTGACAAGCCTCTAATATTCCCCACGAATTGACGTGGATGTGCCATTGCTACAAGAATTGGACCATGGTTTTAAAGGCGTCCCTAAGGCGTCGCCTAGGCGACGCTTAGGCGTCAAGGCGCCCGCCCTCCGCCTTGGAAAATCGACCGCTTTAGGCGCCTAGGCGTCCAAAGCGCCCGCCTAGGCGTCGCTTAGGCGTCAGAGCGCCCCCTGACCGCTCTAAGACGCCTTAACGCCTTTAAAACCATGAATTGGACGACAGGCATTTTGCCAGATGACACACACCATATAAACACTAGTAAAAAAGTTGTAAATTTGAAGTCCCAGCAGAAGAATTTGACATGTGCTAGTGAATGCTAAAGCGCCATAACTACAAAAGAAAATACATCATGTTTCAAGAATGAAGACGCATGATTTAATTATCTAGTCTATAATATTCCACTTTCAAAAATATCTCCAACGACACCACCCCATTTCAAGTATATGCTATCTCTAAAGTTTTTTTCATTTCAGATTAGCAAGATTAAAATAATTGCACTTATGGTATAAGAAAATCCGAAAATCATAACAACAGTCTTGCATTTTTTAACTTTTAACATTGAAAGCCCGAAAATCATCAAATCAAGGTGTAAGAAAGATAAATGCAAACTTGCATCATAGTCCTATAGGTACAATGTTGCACGACAAAGTTGTTGTAGATTCAAGCTAACAAAAAATAGAATTACCGAGGCATAATTTCCGATGGTCTTCACACCTCCAGTTCCACCAGGGGTAGCCCGATGAAACTTATCTTCAACTATCAAATTTATTGGAGCTAATCCTTCCTGCAGATATAACTAAACAAATTAAGCCGGCACACCATCATACAAAAAAAATCAGTCATCGAATAGTGCATCAGCTAATACAGTACCACAACTAATTGTACTTACTATAGTTGCTACATAATTTTTAGTCCAAAATATGATGTCATACAGGGTGGAAATTAGAACAATATATACTACAGTCCGTCCAATGATTTTTTTATTGTGGGCTTGTGGCAAAAATATCTCATGAAAGTAGTGGACGATCAAGCTTAACCTTTTGATACAAACCTTAAAGTAGTTCCCAACAGGGGAGGCGAAAATAATGAATGTATACTCAGGAGCAGGCGCCAGACCAAGAACAGCACCACTTCCCACAAGTAGTGGCCTGATATACAAAGAACCTTTACCAGTAGGAGGCACCTGCATCCATAAGATGCTTGATAAATGATTATATTATGCACATAAACAGTGACATAGCCACTGCGGAAGTGACCCAACATTTCAGATAGACAACTCACCCATCTCTTGTTTGCTAAAACGGTTTGTTTTACTGCATCCACAAATTGCTCGACCGGAGGTGCAGGCATGCACATCCTCTCGGCACCAGTTTGCATCCTCGTCGCATTTTCCAATGGGCGAAACAACAGGATGGAGCCATCACTTTTCCTATACGCCTTTAGGCCTTCAAACAATCCCTACAAACCAGAACCAGAACAACGAGATTTGGGCCTTCTAAACGATACTCCAATCTACCAGATACATGGACCAAGGAGTTTCTACCTCAAACACAAACCTGTCCATAATTTAGGACTCCGGAAGATGGGTTCATCGCTATGGGCCCAAACGGCACCATGTCACCCTTGTCGAAGTTCCCATCCGGCCCACATTTTGCGATATACATATAGTCGGTTTCCACTAGCCCAAAACCAAGGCTCTCCCAATCCAAATCAGCAAACTCTGATGTATTCCTGGTAAGCCATAAGATTGTTACCCGAACTATTTTGACACAACTAAACACATCATCGCGAACAATCTATCACAGGCGAATCGCCATGCCCAGTGCGTTGTACAGTCAGACTAAAATCACATACGTGTAGTTACTTGCTAGAGAAGCCTCGCATCTGCCTTTGCATCCAGCCTTTGGTAGGGGAAGTTGTGAAATGGAATAAAACCGATTCTGAATCTGCATCAACGATAAAGTACCACAGACCAGATTATTCTACATGAGAAACAACAAAGCGTCCTTACTTTCCGATCTCCAACTCAAAAAAAAAAATCATCAGATCCCCTCAAATAAAAAAAAAATCGCAACTTTTCAACCTAATCGCCCATGCTAATTAGTCCCGCTCTCTACGAATCTACAGCAGTAAGTAGTATCAGCCCGTGAAGAAAGAAGCCAGTGAGAGCTGAACAGACCTGAATAGCCGGCGTCGACGGCGGCGGCGACAGGGCTAGCACCCGGGGCCGCGGGCCAGCGAACGGCACCACGGCGAGCAGAGCGCCGTGGGAGGCTGTGCCGCAACCCATCATTTGTAAGGCTCGGTAATGGAGCTCACGCTCTCTCACGGTGGCCTAGGGTTTCGCGGCGGCGCACAGTCCGCCTGGTAGAGGAGGAAACCGAGTATCAGCAGCCAGAGTGTGTCGCCAAATAGCATTGCCAAATGCTTATTTGGCTTTTGGCGTCTCGATAAGCAACGCTGTGGAGAGAGAGATTGGAGACGTTGCCAAGTGCCAAAAAATATGGAGTGGACGCAAATATATGCGCCGGTGTCAAATCCAACGGCGGAATAGAAAAATAGGATGGACCCACATGGCACGTAGGTGCTGAGTGTGGAATTAGTACCGATACAGGAAGAGAGAAAATGCCAACAATTGTTTTCTATGCTAACATGTGTCCGGATGGGTCCATATAGGAAGAAATTATCATTAAAATATGTTTCGGAGATCTTAACAAATTTGGCACCGCTTTCATTCATGCACACGTGGACAATTTGACTTTAGCAACCATGGCTGCTCTAAGACCTTCTCACTCATTGGCGCTCCCAAGGCTAAGAGTATCTCCACCTGTTGGATAAACCCGAGCCATAATCCGGATGAAAATTAGTTCGAATTGGACTATTTTTGACATGGGGAGCAAATTTGAGTGGGCCAGAGCGTGGAATCTTCACTGACGCGGGCTAGAGCGCGGAATCTTCACTGACACGCGGCCTAGAGCGCGGAATTTGCTCCATCCGGAGTCCCGGGTATCACCCCGGGAAACCGAGGATGGCATGGAGAGTCCGGACGGATTTATGCCTAAGTTCGGATGAAAACGAGAAGCTGGTGGCGTGACTGGGCCATTTTCGTCCGTCCGGATGAAAAAAAGAGACCCAGGGGGCCTTCCCAGGAACATGGCTGGAGATACTCTAAAATCGGCGCTATTTAGCATACGTTCAGTCTAGAAGGTCCAGTTTCCCAGTGATGAGCTCAGGGACGCGGCGAAAAACTTGAAATATGAACAAAATTTGGAAAAAAAAACAACTAAATTAGGCTAAATTTGTACGTATTAGACGAGTTCGAAGTTTTTTCGTTGAATTCTTACATATATATAAAGTCAACGTACAGACGGTAGACAAAAACAAAAAAAAAAAAAAACGGCGTCAATAGGCAGAACATTCCATGGGTCAACTTAATCTGGAATGCACACTATGTTGATGGTTCAGTTCCGGTTACAATACACAAAGGCTCATTCTGGTGGAGGGATTGCTCTTCTTTAATTAAAGAATTTAAAGATATGGCCACATTTAATGTTGGAATAGGAAATTTAGTAAGCTTATGGAATGATTGTTGGAGCAATAAGAATCTGGAAGAAATTTCCCACAGTTGCACTCGTTTGCAAAGAATGCAGACATCTCGGTTAAAATGGCCAGAAATATTAGTACAAAGATTTTCTATAATCTATTTAATCTTCCTTTGTCGATCATTACTGACAACCAATGCAACATCTTGCGAGAGCAGCTTGAGAGCACAAACCCAACATAAATTGATTAATGGTCGTCTCCATAGGGAGATAATTTTTCAACCAAGAAGATGTACTTACAATTACTAAATGTCCAAGATGCTCCTGATTCTTTTAAATGGATATGGAAACAACAGTTCTTTTACTGGCTGATGATCCAAGGTAGGGTTAATACTAAAGAACTCACGTCCATGAAAAAATTCTTCATTGAGAATAACAAGTGTGTGTTATGTGATGACAATGCCATTGAAGATCAGAAGCATCTCTTTTTAGAATGTGACTTTAGCATAATTTTTTGGTGGAAACTAAACCATGAGTGGAACCCAGAAATTTATATTATGGACATGATCGTTGAGGGAAAACAGAGGAATACTCTATAGTTTTTTAATGATTCAGTCATTGCGGGAACATGGAGCATATGTAACCATCGCAACAGGATCATCTTACAGGATCATCTTTGAGAATGAACACAGAGACTTGCACACATGTTTTAAGATGTTCAAACAATATTTCGCTCAAATCATTATCAGAGCTAAACCTAGCTTGAAGGAAGGCATGCAATACTGGCTTGATTCTTTGTAAACTTAGCTAACTTCTCTGTCTTGTCTTGTTTGTAAATACACTCTGCTCTTAAAAATTACTGCAGTAGTGACTTCCCCCTACTGTTTATGCTCAAAAAAAAATCATAGGACAAGCTTGTCTACAAAACATGTAAACATAATTAAATACCTCTTCTATCAACTAAAATTAGAAAAGGGTACGTCGGCGGTGAAACATACCTTGTGGCCATTTCAGCGAGCAACTTCGGTGTGCCATGTTGCGGCTTGGCTTGAGGAGGACATCGTCGTCGTCGAACAGAGCGCGGTAGCATGGCGCTACCAAATTGACTGACTTACGCGAAATTGGCGAATCGAGCGGGTGGAATCGATGAATCGGGCGACGACTGCTAGCTCGAATACCACAGCCCAAACGATGTAGCGTGCTGCAGTGGACACGCTAAATATGGTGCCTTGGCTAAGACAAAGTAACGCTGGAGGGCAAAATAAAAGTGAGCGACACGCTATATCGACGGGCGCCATATAATGCAACTGGTGGAGTTGCTCTTAATGTGAGGCCCCTTGCGCTCCTTCGAGAAGAACATACCAACATAAAAAAAACTTAGCCCAACTTTTTTTTGAGTGTAACCCGCTCGCTTTATTAATTAACAGCCAAATTTACAGGGATCAACAAAGTATCATGGGGTTCTAAGAGCCACACATGGCGCCCCTGGCCTAACGAAAGAGCATATCGAGCTAAGTTATGAGTATCGAGCTAAGTTAAGAGCATCTGAATTTGATTCTCGTCCTTCATGGATGAACGAAATACTAGAGAAAGTGGAACGCTACAGATTACTCTCCTTTACTATGCATAGCATCCGCCAGTTCCATCCGCCAAGTCCTTCACAACTTGTTTGCAGTCACTAGCCACCACCATATCATGGATCATAAGATCATTTGCTAGTGCAAGAGATTCCCTGCAAGCTAGTGCCTCGAGCGTCCCTGGATCAGTGATGTCTACGGGTGCTTCTATTCTTGTAGACAGTGTTAGGCCTCCAAGAGCAGAGGTTTGTAGAACAGCAACAATTTTCCCTTAAGTGAATCACCCAAGGTTTATCGAACTAAGGTAGAGGTCAAAGATAGTCCTCTCAAGCAACCCTGCAATTAAGATACAAGAAGTCTCTTGTGTCCCCAGCACACCTAATACACTTGTCAGATGTATAGGCGCACTAGTTCGGCGAAGAGATATTAAAACACAGGTGGTATAGATGGTAGTAATATTGCAGAAAGTAAAGATGCAGTAAAAAAGAAACAAGCGATGTTTGCAGTATTTGGAAACAAGGCCTAGGGATCATACTTTCACTAGTGGACACTCTCAACATTGATCACATAATAAATTAATAACTTCTCCTCATTTGTGCTACATATGCTCTTGTTTGATAACAAACATCATTCATTGTGTAGGGCTACAAGAGCTCCCTCAAGCCGGAGTTAACAAGCGCCACAACATTCAGCATTCATATTTAAGTAACCTTAGAGCATAATAGATCTTTGCAATTTAAACCGAGAACTAACATAGCATACACACTGTCACCATTACACTATGAAGGGGGAATAGATCACATCAATACTATCATAGTAATAATTAACTCCATAATCTACAAGAGATTATGATCATAACCTACGCCAAGAACTACACGATGCACACACTATCACCATTACACCATGGAGGAGGAATAGACTACTTTAATAACATCACAAGAGTAGCACATAGACTAATAGCGATACAAAGCTCATCATATGGATCTCAATCATGCAAAGCAATTCATGAGATCATTGTATTGGGGTACATGAGAGAGAGAGATTAACCACATAGCTACCGGTAGAGCCCTCAGCCTCGGGGGAGAACTACTCCCTCCTCATCATGGGAGACAGCGATGGCGATGAAGATGGCGGTGGTGTCTGATGTCTACTCACGCTTCTTTTCCTGTAGACAGTGTTGGGCCTCTGATACGTCTCAAACGTATCTATAATTTCTTATGTTCAATGCTACTTTTATTACAATACTTGAATGTTTTATACATACTTTACAGCATTATTATACATTTTCCGGCACTAACCTATTAACAAGATGAGTGCCGCTGCTGTTTTTGGTTTCAGAAATCCTAGTAAGGAAATATTCTCGGAATTGGACGAAATCAACGCCCAGGGCCTATTTTTACACGAAGCTTCCAGAAGACCGGGGAAAGGAAGTGGGGCCACGAGGCGCGACACAACAGGGCGGCGCGGCTGGGGCCGCGCGCCCTTGTGTGTGGGGCCCTCGTGCCGCCACTTGACCTACCCTTCCGCCTACATATAGCCTTCATCGCGAAACCCCCCGTACCGAGAGCCACGATACGAAAACCTTCCGAGACGCCGTCGCGAATCCCATCTCGGGGATTCAGGAGATCACCTCCCACCCTGCCGGAGAGGGGAATCATCACCGGAGGGGCTCTACATCATCATGCCCGCCTCTGGATTGATGCGTGAGTAGTTCATCCTTGGACTATGGGTCCATAGCGTAGCTAGATGGTTGTCTTCTCCGCTTGTGCTATCATTGTTTAGATCTTGTGAGCTGCCTAACATGATCAAGATCATCTATTTGTAATGCTACATGTTGTGTTTGGCGGGATCCGATGAATATAGAATATTATGTTAAGTTGATTATCAATCTATCATATATGTGTTGTTTATGTTCTTGCATGCTCTCCGTTGCTAGTAGAGGCTCTGGCCAAGTTGATACTTGTAACTCCAAGAGGGAGTATTTATGCTCGATAGTGGGTTCATGCCTCCATTGAATCTGGGACAGTGACAGAAAGTTCTAAGGTTGTGGATGTGCTGTTGCTACTAGGGATAAAACATTGATGCTTTGTCTATGGATATTTGTGTTGATTACATTACGCACCATACTTAATGCAATTATCTGTTGTTTACAACTTAATACTGGAAGGGGTTCGGATGATAACCTCGAAGGTGGATTATTTAGGCATAGATGCATGCTGGATAGCGGTCTATGTACTTTGTCGTAATGCTCGATTAAATCACATAGTAATCATCGTTGATATGTATTGAATCTTTATTTGTCAATTGCCCGCATGTAATTTGTTCACCCAGCATGTTAGTTATCTTATTGGAGAGACACCTCTAGTGAACTGTGGACCCCGGTCCATTCTTTTACATCTGAATACATTCTACTGTTTTACTGTTCTTTGCAAACAAACACCATCTTCCACTCGATACGCTTAATCCTTTGTTTTCAGCAAGCCGGTGAGATTGACAACCTCACTGTTCGTTGGGGCAAAGTACTTTGATTGTGTTGTGCAGGTTCCACGTTGGCGCCGGTTTCACTGGTGTTGCGCCGCACTACATTCCTCCACCAACAACCTTCACGTGCTTCTTGGCTCCTACTGGTTCGATAACCTTGGTTTCTTTCGGAGGGAAAACTTGCTGCTTGCGCATCACACCTTCCTCTTGGGGTTCCCAACGGACGTGTACATCTACGCGCATCAAGCTCTTTTTCGCCGTTGCGGGGAGATCAAGACACGCTGCAAGGGAGTCTCCACTTCCAATCTCTTTACTTTGTTTTTGTCTTGCTTTACTTTATTTTATTTACTGTCTTGTTTGCTTCATATTAAAAACACACACAAAAAATTAGTTACTTTACTTACTGTCTTATTTACTTGCTCTATATCAAAACACAAAAAAATTAGTTACTTGTCTTTATTTTATTTGCCTAGTTTACTTTACTACTGTTATAATGGGTACTCCTGAAAATACTAAGTTGTGTGATTTCACTAGCACAAATAATAATGATTTTATATGTACTCCTATTGCTCCACCTGCTACTACAGCAGAATTCTATGAAATTAAACCTGCTTTACTGAATCTTGTTATGAGAGAGCAATTTTCTGGTGTTAGTATGATGATGCTGTCCATCTTAATAATTTTGTTGAACTTTGTGAAATGCAAAAGTATAAGGATATACATGGTGATATTATAAAACTGAAATTGTTTCCTTTCTCATTAAGAGGAAGAGCTAAAGATTGGTTGCTTTCTTTGCCTAAGAATAGTATTGATTCATGGACTAAATGTAAAGATGCTTTTATTAGTAAATATTATCCTCCTGCTAAGATTATATCTTTGAGAAGTAGCATAATGAATTTTAAACAATTTGATAATGAACATGTTGCTCAAGCATGGGAGAGAATTAAATCTTTGGTAAAGAATTGCCCAACCCATGGACTGACTACTTGGATGATCATCCAAACCTTTTATGCAGGATTGAATTTTTCCTCGAGGAACCTATTGGATTCAGCTGCTGGAGGTACTTTTATGTCCATCACCTTGGGCGCCGCGACTAAATTACTTGATGATATGATGATCAATTACTCTGAATGGCACACTGAAAGAACTCCTCAATGTAAGAAGGTAAATTCTGTTGAAGAAACCTCTTCTTTGGGTGATAAGATTGATGCTATTATGTCTATGCTTGCAAATGGTAGATCTCATATTGATCCTAATAATGTTCCTTTAGCTTCATTGGTTGCTCAAGAAGAAAATGTTGATGTGAATTTCATTAAGAACAATAATTTCAACAACAATGCTTATAGGAATAATTATGGTAACAACAACTATAGGCCATATCCTTCTAATAATGGTAATGGTTATGGTAATTCTTATGGTAATTCTTACAACAATAATAAGAGTGTACCCTCTGGTCTTGAAGTGATGCTTAAAGAATTTATTAGTACACAAACTGCTTTCAATAAAACTGTTGAAGAAAAGCTTGGTAAAATTGATATTCTTGCTTCTAAGGTTGATAGTCTTGCTCTTGATGTTGATCTTTTAAAATTGAAAGTTATGCCTGAGAAAGTTGAAGATGCTAGGTTTGCTAAAACAAATTCCATCCAAGTTCGAATTAATGATAATATTAGAATGTTGGCTGAATTGCATGCTAGGTGGGATAGAGAAGAAAAAGAAAAACTTGCTAAAGAGAATAATGTAGCTAAAGTATGGACTATTACCACCACTAGTAATGTTGATTCTTCACATGTTGTTGCACCTCCTACTATCAATGGTAAAATAATTTGTGTTGGCAATGTTTATACTCCTAGTGCAAAGCGTACAAAATTGCATGAAACTGCTGAAACTGTTGTTTGTGATAAAACTGCTGAAATTTTTCAAAATATTGGTGACAATGATTCCATTGCTGTAGAACATAATGGTTTAGATTTTGATGATTGTCATATTACTGAAGTTATAAAGTTCTTACAAAAACTTGCTAGAAGTCCCAACGCTAGTGCTATAAATTTAGCCTTTACAAAACATATTACAAATGCTCTCATTAAAGCTAGGGAAGAGAAATTAAAACTTGAAGCTTCTATTCCTAGGAAGTTAGAAGATGGTTGGGAGCCCATCATTAAAATGAAATTCAATGATTTTGAATGTAATGCTTTATGTGATCTTGTGTATTTCTGTTATGCCTAAGAAGATTTATGATATGCTTGACTTGCCACCATTGAAGAATTGTTATTTGGATGTTAATCTTGCCGATAATGTTAAAAAGAAACTTTTGGGGAGGATTGGTAATGTTCGCATTATGGTTAACAATAACCTTGTCCCCGTTGATTTTGTTGTCTTGGATATTGAATGCAATGCATCTTGTCCTATTGTGTTGGGAAGACCTTTTCTTCGAACCGTTGGTGCTGTTATTGATATGAAGGAAGGTAATATTAAATATCAATTTCCTCTCAAGAAAGGTATGGAACACTTCCCTAGAAAGAGAATGAAGTTGCCTTTTGATTCTATTATTAGAACAAGTTATGATGTTGATGCTTCTTCTCTTGATGTTACTTGATTTGCACTTTCTGCGCCTAGCTGAAAGGCGTTAAAGAAAAACACTTCTTGGGAGATAACCCAAGTTTCATTTTATTTACTGTATTGTTGAGTCTTGGAAGTTTTTTACTACTGTAGCAACCTCTCCTTATCATGTTTTTGTGCCAAGTAATGTTTTTATGCTAAAGTTGATGATAGATTTGGATCGCTGCGCAGAAACAGCATTGCTGTCTGTCACGAATTCTCGCAGAAGTCTCTGTAAAAAAATCTAAAAAATCTGCAAATTTACGAGCGTGATCCTCATATATGTACGCAACTTTCATTAGTTTTGAGTTTTTCCATTTGAGCAAGTTAAGTGCCCTGCCAGATTCATCTTTACGGACTGTTCTGTTTTTGACAGATTCTGCCTTTTATTTCGCATTGCCGCTTTTGCTATGTTGAATGAGTTTCTTTGTTCCATTAACTTTCAGAAGCTTTGTGCAATGTCCAGAAGTGTTTAGAATGATTGTGTCACCTCTGAATATGTGAATTTTTGGTTATGCACTAACCCTCTAATGAGTTTGCTTAAAGTTTGTGTGAAGGAAGTTTTCAAGGGTCAAGAGAAGAGGATGATATACTATGATCAAGAAGAGTGAAAGGTCTAAGCTTGGGGATGCCCTGGTTCATCCCTGCATATTTTAAGAAGACTCAAGCATCTAAGTTTGGGGATGCCCAAGGCATCCCCTTCTTCATCGACAACATTATCAGGTCACTTCTACTGAAACTATATTTTTATTCCATCACATTTTATGTTCTTTACTTGGAGCGTCGGTTTGCTTTTATTTTTGTTTTTGTTTTGAATAAAGTTGGATCCCACCATCCTTATATTGGAGATATTACGCTCCGCTTTTTCATATGGAACACTTGTGTTCTTAAATTGTGCTTTAATGTTCATGGCGAAGGCTGAAATTGCTTCGTTAAATTGCTATTTGGTTGGAATCGAAAAATGCTGCATATGGTTTGATAATTTGGCAATTGTTTGAGCTCTCATTAGATCATGTTTAAGCTCTTGCATCATGTAGTTTAATCTATTAATGAATAACTACCGTAGAGCTTGTTTAATTTGGTTTGCGTGATTGTTCTCTCTAAGTCTAGATATTTTCGGTAAAGTGTTTGAACAACAAGGAGAGACAGTGTAGAGTCTTATAATGCTTGCAATATGTTCTTGTGTGAGTTTTGCTGTACCTGTTCATACTTGTGTTTGCTTCAAACAACCTTGCTAGCCCAAACCTTGTACTGAGAGGAAATGCTTCTCGTGCATCCAAACACCTTGAGCCAAAACCCATGCCATTTGTGTCCACCATATCTACCTACTATGTGGTATTTTTCTGCCATTCCAAAGTAAATTACTTGAGTGCTACCTTTAAAATTTCATTCCTTTATCTTTGCAATATATAGCTCATGGGACAAATAGCTTAAAAACTATTGTGGTGATGAATATGTAGTTATGTGTCTTAATTCTTATAAGTTGCTTGTTGAGCGGTAACCATGTTTCTGGGGACGCCATCAACTTTATCTTTGTTGGATATCATGTGAGATGCTATGCATGTTCGTCTTGTCTGAAGTAAGTGCGATTTCATGATCAAATGGTTTGAGTATGCATATGTTAGAGAAGAACATTGGGCCGCTAACTAAAGCCATGTATCATGGTGGAAGTTTCAGTTTGGACATACAACCTCAATCTCTTATGAGAATATTAACTGTTGTTGAATGCTTAAGCATTAAAAGAGGAGTCCATTATCTGTTGTCTATGTTGTCCCGGTATGGATGTCTAAGTTGAGAATAATCAAAAGCGAGAAATCCAATGCGTGTTTTCTCCTTAGACACTTGTACAGGCGGCATAGAGGTACCCCTTTGTGACACTTGGTTGAAACATATGTTATGCGATGATAATCCGTGTCTTCCGAGCTAAGTAGGACAAGGTGCGAGCACTATTAGTACTCTATGCATGAGACATGCAACTTGTAGGAAGTATTATGCATAGCACATATGAATTATTACTACCGTTGACAAAATTGTTTCTATGTTTTCAAAACAAAAGCTCTAGCACAAAAATAGTAATCCATGCTTCCCTCTGCGAAGGGCCAATCTTTTACTTTATGTTGAGTCAGTTTACCCACTTATTTCTATCTTAGAAGCAAACACTTGTGTTAACTGTGTGCATTGATTCTTACATGTTTACTTATTGCACCTGTTATATTACTCTATGTTGACAAATATCCATGAGATATACATGTTACAAGTTGAAAGCAATTGCTGAAACTTAATCATCCTTTGTGTTGCTTCAATGCATTCTACTTTGAATTTATTGCTTATGAGTTAGCTCTTATGCAACTCTTATTGATACTTGTCTTGAAAGTACTATTCATGAAAAGTTTTGCTATATGATTCATTTGCTTAGTCATTATCTTTGTTAGCAATCTTTTGTTCAGATCACTCCATTCATCTCATATGCTTTACAATATTGTTGATCAAGATTATGTTGGTAGCATGTCACTTCAGAAATTATTTGTGTTATCGTTTACCTACTCGAGGACGAGTAGGAACTAAGCTTGGGGATGCTTGATACGTCTCAAACGTATCTATAATTTTTTATGTTCCATGCTACTTTTATTACAATACTTGAATGTTTTATACATACTTTACAACATTATTATACATTTTCCGGCACTAACCTATTAACAAGATGCCGAAGTGCCAGTGCTTCTGCTGTTTTTGGTTTCAGAAATCCTAGTAAGGAAATATTCTCGGAATTGGACGAAATCAACGCCAGGGGCCTATTTACACGAAGCTTCCAGAAGACCGAGGGGAAAGGAAGTGGGGCCACGAGGCGCCGACACAACAGGGCGGCGCGGCCTGGCCTGGCCGCGCGGCCCTGGTGTGTGGGGCCCTCGTGCCGCCACTTGACCTACCCTTCCGCCTACATATAGCCTTCGTCGCGAAACCCCATGTACCGAGAGCCACGATACGGAAAACCTTCCAGAGACGCCGCCGCCGCGAATCCCATCTCGGGGGATTCAGGAGATCACCTCCGGCACCCTGCCGGAGAGGGGAATCATCACCGGAGGGGCTCTACATCATCATGCCCGCCTCTGGATTGATGCGTGAGTAGTTCATCCTTGGACTATGGGTCCATAGCAGTAGCTAGATGGTTGTCTTCTCCGCTTGTGCTATCATTGTTTAGATCTTGTGAGCTGCCTAACATGATCAAGATCATCTATTTGTAATGCTACATGTTGTGTTTGGCGGGATCCGATGAATATAGAATATTATGTTAAGTTGATTATCAATCTATCATATATGTGTTGTTTATGTTCTTGCATGCTCTCCGTTGCTAGTAGAGGCTCTGGCCAAGTTGATACTTGTAACTCCAAGAGGGAGTATTTATGCTCGATAGTGGGTTCATGCCTCCATTGAATCTGGGACAGTGACAGAAAGTTCTAAGGTTGTGGATGTGTTGTTGCTACTAGGGATAAAACATTGATGCTTTGTCTATGGATATTTGTGTTGATTACATTACGCACCATACTTAATGCAATTATCTATTGTTTACAACTTAATACCGGAAGGGGTTCGGATGATGATGAAGGTGGATTATTTAGGCATAGATGCATGCTGGATAGCGGTCTATGTACTTTGTCGTAATGCCCTGATTAAATCACATAGTAATCATCGTTGATATGTATTGAATCTTTATTTGTCAATTGCCCGCCTGTAATTTGTTCACCCAATGTTAGTTATCTTATTGGAGAGACACCTCTAGTGAACTGTGGACCCGGTCCATTCTTTTACATCTGAATACATTCTACTGTTTTACTGTTCTTTGCAAACAAACACCATCTTCCACTCGATACGCTTAATCCTTTGTTTTCAGCAAGCCGGTGAGATTGACAACCTCATCGTTACGTTGGGGCAAAGTACTTTGATTGTGTTGTGCAGGTTCCACGTTGGCGCCGGTTTCACTGGTGTTGCCGCACTACATTCCTCCACCAACAACCTTCACGTGCTTCTTGGTTTACTGGTTCGATAACCTTGGTTTCGGAGGGAAAACTTGCTGCTGTGCGCATCACACCTTCCTCTTGGGGTTCCCAACGGACGTACACACGCGCATCAGCCTCCAAGAGCAGAGGTTTGTAGAACAGCAGCAAGTTTTCCCTTAAGTGGATCACCCAAGGTTTATCGAAATCAGGGAGGAAGAGGTCAAAGATAGTCCTCTCAAGCAACCCTGCAATCACGATACAAGAAGTCTCTTGTGTCCCCAACACACCTAATACACTTGTCAGATGTATAGGTGCACTAGTTCGGCGAAGAGATAGTGAAATACAAGTAGTATGGATGTATATGAGTGGTAATAGTAATCTGAATAAAATATGGCAGCGAGTAAACATGCAACAGAACAGTAAATAAACGGAGATTCGATATTTGGAAACAAGGCCTAGGGATCATACTTTCACTAGTGGACACTCTCGACATTGATCACATAAGTAAATAAGTTCTCTTCCTTTGTACTACTTTCAAAGACTCTATTGTTGGATAACAAACACCATTCATTGTGTAGGGCTACGAGAGCACCTCAATGCCGGAGTTAACAAGCTCCACAACGTCATAAAGGAATCACATAGAGAGTAATTCCGGAGTTCATATAAAGTAACTCTAGAGTGCATAGTAATAGTTAACTTCACAATCTACAAGAGATCACGATCATAACCTACGCCAAGTACTACATGATGCACACACTGTCCACATTACATCATGAAGGAGGAATAGACTACTTTAATAACATCACTAGAGTAGCACATAGATTAATAGTGATACAAAGCTCATCATATGGATCTCAATCATGCAAAGCAATTCATGAGATCATTGTATTGGAGTACGAGAGAGAGATTAACCACATAGCTACGGTAGAGCCCTCAGCCTCGGGGAGAACTACTCCCTCCTCATCATAGGAGACAGCGATGGCGATGAAGATGGCGGTGGTGTCGATGGAGATGGCTCCCCCCGTCCCGGCAGGGTGCCGGAACAGAGACTTCTGTCCCCTGAATTGGAGTTTCGCGATGGCGGCGGCGCCCGTGGAGCTTTTCTGGAGTTTCGTCAATCGGTATCGAATATTTAGGTCACGAGGGGTTAAATAGGCGAAGAGGCGGCGCGAGGGGGTGCCAGAGGTGGGCTCCCCACCCCGGGCGCGCCCCCCTCCTTGCCCGCGCCGCCAGGTGGTGTGGGGCCCCCCTAGCCCCTCTCCGGCTCCCCTTCGGTGTCCTGGTCCATCTCGGTGAATTATAATGTTGGGTCTTCGTTTCGTCGAATTCCGAGAATATTGCCCGAACAACCTTTCTGGAACCAAAAACAACAGAAAACAAGAACTGGCACTGTGGCATCTTGTTAATAGGTTAGTTCCGGAAAATGCATCAAAATGATATAAAGTGTGAACAAAACATGTAGGTATTGTCATAAAACTAGCATGGAACATCAGAAATTATGGATACGTTTGAGACGTATGAAGCATCCCCAAGCTTAGTTCCTACTCGCCCTCGAGTAGGTAGACGATAACAACGATAATTTCTGAAGTGACATGCTACCAACATAATCTTGATCAACATTATTGTAAAGCATATGAGATGAATGCAGCGATTCGAAGCAATGATGAAGACAATGAGTAAGCAACTGAATCATATAGCAAAGACTTTTCACGAATAGTACTTTCAAGACAAGCATCAATAAGACTTGCATAAGAGTTAACTCATAAAGCAATAAATTCTTAGTAAAAAGCTTTGAAACAACACAAAGGAAGATATAAGTTTCAGCGGTTTGCTTTCAACTTCAACATGTATATCTCATGGATAATTGTCAACACAAAGTAATATAACAAGTGCAATAGGTAAACATGTAAGAATCAATGCACACAGTTTACACAAGTGTTTGCTTCTAAGATAGAAAGAAGTAGGTAAACTTACTCAACAATAAAGTAAAAGAATGGCCCTTCGCAGGGAAGCATTGATTGCTATATTTGTGCTAGAGCTTTTGTTTTGAAAACATAAGAGAGAGTAAAGTTTTGAGCAGTGTTTGTTGTTGTCAACGAATGGTAGTGGGCACTCTAACCCCCTTGCCAGACAGACTTTCAAAGAGCGGCTCCCATGAAATTTTATTTTTGGGTGGCACTCCTTCCAACCTTGCTTTCACAAACCATGGCTAACCGAATCCTCGGGTGCCTGCCAACAATCTCATACCATGAAGGAGTGCCTTTTTATTTTAGTTTTATTTAGATGACACTCCTCCCCACCTTTGCTTTCTCAAGCCATGGCTAACCGAATCCTCGGGTGCCGACCAACAATCACATACCATGGAGGAGTGTCTATTTATAAATTTATGAAAGTTAATTAATTCGGGGCTGGGAACCCCATTGCCAGCTCTTTTTGCAAAATTATTGGATAAGCGGATGAAGCCACTAGTCCATTGGTGAAAGTTGCCCAACAAGATTGAAAGATAAACTCCACATACTTCCTCATGAGCTATAAAACATTGACACAAATAAGAGGTAATAACTTTTGAATTGTTTAAATATAGCACTCAAGCAATTTACTTTGGAATGGCGGAGAAATACCATGTGGTAGGTAGGTATGGTGGACAATTGGCATAGTTTTTGGCTCAAGGATTTGGATGCACGAGAAGAATCCCTCTCAATACAAGGCTAGGCTAGCAAGGTTATTTTAAGCAAACTCAAGTATAAAACGGTGCAAGACTCACATATGAACATATTGTAAGCATTATAAGACTTTACATCGTCTCCTTGTTGTTCAAACACCTTAACCAGAAAATATCTAGACTTAGAGAGACCAATCATGCAAACCAAATTTTAACAAGCTCTATGTAGTTCTTCATTAATAGGTGCAAAGTATATGATGCAAGAGCTTAAACATGATCTATATGAGCACAACAATTGCCAAGTATCAAATTATTCAAGACATTATACCATTTACCACATGAAGCATTTCCTGTTTCCAACCATATAACAATGAACGAAGCAGTTTTCAACCTTCGCCATGAACATTAAAAGTAAAGCTAAGAACACATGTGTTCATATGCAACAGCGGAGCGTGTCTCTCTCCCACACAAGCATGAATTTATTCAAACAAAACAAAAACAAACAGACGCTCCAAGTAAAGTACATAAGATGTGACCTGATACGTCTCAAACGTATCTATAATTTCTTATGTTCCATGCTACTTTTATTACAATACTTGAATGTTTTATACATACTTTACAGCATTATTATACATTTTCCGGCACTAACCTACTAACAAGATGCCGAAGTGCCAATTGCTGTTTTCTGCTGTTTTTGGTTTCAGAAATCCTAGTAAGGAAATATTCTCGTAATTGGACGAAATCAACGCCCAGGGGCCTATTTTTACACGAAGCTTCCAGAAGACCGAAAGGGAGACGAAGTGGGGCCACGAGGTGGCGACACCAGGCGGGCGGCCCGGCCCCCGGTGCGCGGCCTTGTTGTGTGGGCCCTCGTGACGCCTCCGACCTACCCTTCCGCCTACAAATAGCCTTCATCGCGAAACCCCTGTACAGAGCAACGATACGAAAAGTTCCAGAGACGCCGCCACCGCCAATCCCATCTCGGGGATTCAGGAGATCGCCCGGCACCCTGCCGGAGAGGGGAATCATCACCGGAGGGCTCTACATCACCATGCCCGCCTCCGGACTGATGCGTGAGTAGTTCATCCTTGGACTATGGGTCCATAGCAGTAGCTAGATGGTTGTCTTCTCTTGTGCTATCATGTTTAGATCTTATGAGCTGCCTAACATGATCAAGATCATCTATTAGTAATGCTACATGTTGTGTTTGGTGGGATCCGATGAATATGGAATACTATGTCAAGTTGATTATTGATCTATCATATATGTGTTGTTTATGTTCTTGCATGCTCTCCGTTTCTAGTAGAGGCTCTGGTCAAGTTGATACTTGTAACTCCAAGAGGGAGTATTTATGCTCGATAGTGGGTTCATGCCTCCATTGAATCTGGGACAGTGACAGAAAGTTCTAAGGTTGTGGATGTGTGTTGCCACTAGGGATAAAACATCAATGCTTTGTCTAAGGATATTTGTGTTGATTACATTACGCATCATACTTAATGCAATTGTCTGTTGTTTGCAACTTAATACTGGAAGGGGTGCGGATGCTAACCCGAAGGTGGACTTATTAGGCATAGATGCATGCTGGATGGCGGTCTATGTTCTTTGTCGTAATGCCCTGGTTAAATCTCATAGTGATCATCATGATATGTATATGAATCTTTATTTGTCAATTGCCCACCTGTAATTTGTTCACCCAGCATGCTATTTATCTGATTGGAGAGACACCACTAGTGAACTGGACCCCGGTCCATTCTTTTACATCGAAATACAATCTACTGCAATCATTGTTCTCTGTTGTTTTCTACAAGCAAACATCATTCTCCACACTATACGTTTAATCCTTTGTTTTCAGCAAGCCGGTGAGATTGACAACCTCACTGTTAAGTTGGGGAAAAGTACTGTGATTGCGTTGTGCAGGTTCCACGTTGGCGTCGGAATCACTGGTGTTGCGCCGCACTACACTCCTCCACCAACAACCTTCACGTGGCCTTCATCTCCTACTAGTTCGATAACCTTGGTTTCTTACTGAGGGAAAACTTGCTGCTGTACGCATCACACCTTCCTCTTGGGGTTCCCAACGGACGTGTGCTTCACGCGTTATCATGATCGAATAAAAATATAGTTTCAATAGAAGAAACCTGATAAGTTGATGAAGAAGGGGATGCCGTGGGCATCCCCAAGCTTAGACGCTTGAGTCTTCTTGAAATATGCAGGGATGCACCATGGGGCATCCCCAAGCTTAGGCATTTCACTCTTCTCGATCATATATCATCCTCCTCTCTTGACCCTTGAAAACTTCCTCCACACCAAACTTAGAGCAAACTCATTAGAGGGTTAGTGCATAATCAAAATTCACATGTTCAGAGGTGACACAATCATTCTTAACACTTTGGACATTGCACAAAGCTTCTAAAAGTTAATGGAACAAAGAAACTCATTCAACATAGCAAAAGCGGCAATGCGAAATAAAAGGCAGAATCTGTCAAACAGAACAGTCCATAAAGATGAATTTTGCAGGGGCACTTAACTTGCTCAAACGGAAAAACTCAAAACTAATGAAAGTTGCATACATATCTGAGGATCACGCACGTAAATTGGCAGATTTTTCTGAGTTACCTACAGAGAGTTCTGCGCAAATTCGTGACAGACAAATCTGTTTCTACGTAATCCAAATCTAGTATCAACCTTACCATAGAGACTTTACTTGGCACAAAAACATGATAATGAGAGGTTGCTACAGTGGTAACAACTTCCAAGACACAACAAAATAGTAGCAAAATAAACACATGGGTTATCTCCCAAGAAGTGCTTTCTTTATAGCCATTAAGATGGGCTCAGCAATTTTAATGATGATGCTTTCATAAGGATGAGAGTCGCAGCAAAGAGAGCATCAAAAAGCAAGTATGAAGCCAATTTAAGCCTAACTTCCTATGAAAAGGAATCTTGTACACAAATAAATTCATGAAGAACAAAGTGACAAGCATAAGAAGATAAGACACGAGTAACTTCAAGATTCTCAACATAAAGAGGGGAAACTTAATATTATTAAGATGCATACAACCGTGTTTCCCTCTCTCATAATAACTTTTAGTAGCATCATTGATGAAATCCATAATATAACCATCACTTAAAACATTCTTATCATGGTTCATATGCATAAGGGTATCATTATTTTTGACATAAGAAAAACTCTTCTTATTAATAGTAATTGGAGCAGGATCATTATTAAGAATTTGAACATGGTAAACAAGTTGCATACTAAGGGAATGGTTTTTGGCAAGCCCATCATAACTATGACAAGTTTCATAAGGATAATTGTAACATGTGTCATATCCATCTCTATAGCGATTATCTAAACCAGAATATGTAATATCATCATTTTCACTAAAAGTAGAGGTCTCAAATATAGGATCTTCAAGCACAACATCCCCAAGCTTAGAGCTTTCAATATCATCGTTTGAGGGGACATGAATAATGCTATCATCATTACTTTCATAATCAGTACCAAAGAGATTTCCAATATCAAAGGTAGTGTGCTCTTCCAAATCATGATCACTAATATGGGTAAAGGGCATAGGAAGATCATCGTACTTAGATTCATTATCATAATAATCATTAGGAGCAACATACTTACGGTTACCTATTGTTACCTCATACACGCGGGGATATGTTGTTACCTCTTTCTTTTTATTCCCCACAACATTCAGCATTTATATTTAAGTAACCTTAGAGCATAATAGATCTTTGCAATTTAAACCGAGAACTAACATAGCATACACACTGTCACCATTACACTATGAAGGGGGAATAGATCACATCAATACTATCATAGTAATAATTAACTCCATAATCTACAAGAGATTATGATCATAACCTACACCAAGAACTACACGATGCACACACTGTCACCATTACACCATTGAGGAGGAATAGACTACTTTAATAACATCACAAGAGTAGCACATAGACTAATAGCGATACAAAGCTCATCATATGGATCTCAATCATGCAAAGCAATTCATGAGATCATTGTATTGGGGTACATGAGAGAGAGATTAACCACATAGCTACCGGTAGAGCCCTCTGGGGAGAACTACTCCCTCCTCATCATGGGAGACAACGATGGCGATGAAGATGGCGGTGGTGTCGATGGAGATGACTCGGGGGCAATTCCCCCGGCAGGTGCCGAACAGAGACTTTTGTCCCCCGAATTGAAGTTTCGCGATGGCGGCGGCGTCCCTGGAGTCTTTTTGGAGTTTCGTCAATCGGTGTCGGGTTTTTAGGTCGCGAGGGACTTTATAGGCGAAGAGGCGGCGTCGGAGGGGCACCAGGGCGCCCTCCCCATAGGCCGGCGCGGCCGGGCCTGCCCGCGCGACCTGTGGTGTGGGGGCCCTGGGCCTCCTCTCCGTCTCCCCTTCGGTGTTCTGGTACGTCTCGGTGAATTAAGATGTTTGGTCTTTGTTTCATCGAATTCCGAGAATATTGCCCGAACAGCCTTTCTGGAACCAACAGCAGAAAACAGGAACTGGCACTTCGGCATCTTGTTAATAGGTTAGTTCCGGAAAATGCATAAAAACATCATAAAGTGTGAACAAAACATGTAGGTATTGTCATAAAACTAGCATGGAACATTAGAAATTATAGATACGTTGGAGACGTATCAAGCATCCCCAAGCTTAGTTCCTACTCGCCCTCGAGTAGGTAAACGATAACAACAAATAATTTCTGAAGTGACATGCTACCAACATAATCTTGATCAACAATATTGTAAAGCATATGAGATGAATGAAGTGATTCAAAGCAATGGTAAAGATGATGATTAAACAACTGAATCATATAGCAAAGACTTTTCATGAATAGTACTTTCAAGACAAGCATCAATAAGTCTTGCATAAGAGTTAACTCATAAAGCAATAAATTCTTAGTAGAAAGCTTTGAAGCAACACAAAGGAAGATACAAGTTTCAGCGGTTGCTTTCAACTTCAACATGTTTATCTAATGGATAATTGTCAACACAAAGTAATATGATGAATGCAAATAAGCAAGTATGTAAGAATCAATGCACAGTTGACACAAGTGTTTGCTTCTAAGATAGAAAGAAGTAGGTAAACTGACTCAACATAAAGTAAAAGAATGGCCCTTCGCAGAGGGAAGCATGGATTGCTATATTTTTGCTAGAGCTTTTATTTTGAAAACATAGAAACAATTTTGTCAATGGTAGTAATAATTCATATGTGCTATGCATAATACTTCCTACAAGTTGCAAGCCTCATGCATAGAATACCAATAGTGCCCGCACCTTGTCCTAATTAGCTTGGATTACATGGATTATCATTGCATAACATATGTTTCAACCAAGTGTCACAAAGGGGTACCTCTATGCCGCCTGTACAAATGTCTAAGGAGAAAGCACACATTGGATTTCTCGCTTTTGATTATTCTCAACTTAGACATCCATACCGAGACAACATAGACAACAGATAATGGACTCCTCTTTTAAAGCTTAAGCATTCAACAACAGATAATATTCTCATAAGAGAGTGAGGATGTATGTCCAAACTGAAAACTTCCACCATGATACATGGCTTTGGTTAGCGGCCCAATGTTCTTCTCTAACATATGCATACTCAAACCATTTGATCATGACATCACCCTTACTTCAGACAAGACGAACATGCATAGCATCTCACATGATATCCAACAAAGGTAAAAAGTTGATGGCGTCCCCAGAAACATGGTTACCGCTCAACAAGCAACTTATAAGAACTAAGACACATAACTACATATTCATCACCACAATAGTTTTTAAGCTATTTTTCCCATGAGCTATATATTGCAAAGACAAAGGATGGAATTTTAAAGGTAGCACTCAAGCAATTTACTTTGGAATGGCAGAAAAATACCATGTAGTAGGTAGGTATGGTGGACACAAATGGCATAGTTTTTGGCTCAAGGATTTTGGATGCACGAGAAGTAATCCCTCTCAATACAAGGCTTAGGCTAGCAAGGTTGTTTGAAGCAAACACAAGTATGAACCGGTACAACAAAACTTACATAAGAACATATTGCAAGCATTATAAGACTCTACACTGTCTTCCTTGTTGTTCAAACACCTCACAAGAAAATATCTAGACTTTAGAGAGACCAATCATGCAAACCAAATTTCAACAAGGTCTACAACAGTTCTTCATTAATAGGTGCAAAGTACATGATGCAAGAGCTTAAACATGATCTATTTGAGCAAAACAATTACCAAGTATCAAATTATTCAAGACATTATACCAATTACCACATGTAGCATTTTCTGTTTCCAACCATATAACAATTAACGAAGCAGTTTCAACCTTCGTCATGAACATTAAAAATAAAGCTAAGAACACATGTGTTCATACGCAACAGCGGAGCGTGTCTCTCTCCCACACAAGCATGAATTTATTCAGAAAACTAAGATAACAAAACGAAAATAAAAGCACACAGACGCTCCAAGTAAAGTACATAAGATGTGACGGAATAAAAATATAGTTTCACTAGAAGTGACCTGATAAGTTGTCGATGAAGAAGGGGATGCCTTGGGCATCCCCAAGCTTAGATGCTTGAGTCTTCTTAAAATATGCAGGGATGAACCACCAGGGCATCCCCAAGCTTAGACCTTTCACTCTTCTTGATCATAGTATATCATCCTCTTCTCTTGACCCTTGAAAAGTTCCTCCACACCAAACTTAAAGCAAACTCATTAGAGGGTTAGTGCATAATCAAAAATTCATATGTTCAGAGGTGACATAATCATTCTTAACACTTCTGGACATTGCACAAAGCTTCTGAAAGTTAATGGAACAAAGAAATTCATTCAACATAGCAAAAGCGGCAATGCGAAATAAAAGGCAGAATAAAACAACAAAGTCCGTAAAGACGAATTTTCCAGAGGCACTTAACTTGCTCAAACGGAAAACTCAAAACTAATGAAAGTTGCGTACATGTCTGAGGATCACGCACGTAAATTGGCAGATATTTTTGATTTTTCTACAGAGAGATCTACGCAAATTCGTGACAGAAAGCAAATCTGTTTCCGTGCAGTAATCCAAATCTTGTATCAACTTTATCATAGAGACTTTACTTGGCACAAAAACATGATAAGGAGAGGTTGCTATAGTAGTAACAACTTCGAAGACTCAACAATATAGTAGCAAAATAAACACATGGGTTATCTCCCAAGAAGTGCCTTCTTTATAGTCATTAAGATGGGCTCATCAATTTTAATGATGATGCTTTCATAAGGATGAGAGTCGCAGCAAAGAGAGCATCAAAAAGCAAGTAGGAAACAAATTTAAGCCTAACCCTCTTCCTATGAAAAGGAATCTTGTACACAAATAAATTCATGAAGAACAAAGTGGCAAGCATAAGAAGATAAGACACGAGTAACTTCAAGATTCTCAACATAAAGAGAGGAAACTTAATATTATTAAGATGCATGTAACCATGTTTCCCTCTCTCATAATAACTTTTAGTAGCATCATTGATGAAATCCACAATATAACCATCACTTAAAATATTCTTATCATGGTTCATATGCATAAAAGTATCATTATCAAGAATTTGAACATGGTAAACAAGTTGCATACTAAGGAAATGGTTTTTGGCAATCCCATCATAACTATGACAAGTTTCATAAGGATAGTTATAACTTGTGTCATATCCATCTCTATAATGATTATCTAAACCAGAATATATAATATCATCATTTTCACTAAAAGTAAAGGTCTCAAATATAGGATCTTCAAACACAACATCCCCAAGCTTAGAGCTTTCAATATCAACGTTTGAGGGAACATGAATAGTGCTAACATCATTACTTTCATAATCGGTACCAAAAAGATTTCCAATATCAAAGGTAGTGTGCTCTTCTAAATCATGATCACTAATATGGGTAAAGGGCATAGGAAGATCATTGTACTCAGATTCATTATCATAATAATCATTAGGAGCAACATACTTACGGTTACCTATCGTTATCTCATACACGCGGGGATATGCCGTTACCTCTTTCTTTTTATTCCCCCTCTTCTTCCTCTTCTTCGTTCTTCTTCCTCTTCTTTTCCTTCTCCTCGTTCCCTTCTTTAGGAGGAAGAGGCTTGAAGGGAGGCTTCTCCACATAACCTGATTTATTTCCAGAAACAATAGAAGAAACTTGGGAGGATTCCTCCTTTTCATTAATAAGTTTGAAACACACAGCGGTCCTATCATATTTTGGCAAAGTGTCATCTTCTAAAATAGTTTGTATGTAAGTATTTGTATGGTAATTATTAATTCAATAAGAAAGACACCCATGCAAGACATCATCAATATCAAGATCGTTAATATGTAACAAAGAAATTTTTCTTGATAACTCTTCACACTTCAAAAATAAGGTAAGTTCATCATGCTGATTAGGAGTAATTTCATCATCACAATACAAATTTGCAGCACTCATGGGGTTCGAATTATCATTGGAGGAGCATTGAAAATTAAAATGACCAACTCTATGGCAAAGTTCACAAATAAAAGGATAGAGGGCACACACTTTTTCACCAAGATCATCTAGAGCCCTAGACCACTTTCTAGTTTTTTCATTCTATGATGGATACAATATTCATCTTCGATTTGATTAATTCCACAAGGTCTATGTATTCCACAAAAATTAACATGCTTATAGGAAATAGCATTTTCAGAAGTTTGAACATGTTCATTGCAATCATTAATAACAGTTTCATCCTTCATGCAAGTGTCTTTAAAAGGTTCATGATACTTATCAAAATTCTTTCTAGGCAATTCAAAATGAGAAGCAAAAGCTTTATAAAGATTTGCAACAATTTGAGAGTCAAGACCATAAGTAGCACTCATATTTCGAAATTTATCAGTATCCATAAAAGTTTCAATGCATTCATAATCATAATTTATACCTGACTCTCTACCTTTGTCATTCTCCCAATCTTCAGCGTTCTCCTCAATCCGATCAAGAAGATCCCATCTAGCTTCAACCTCCTTGCTTGTGAAAGATCCCTCCAAACAGGCATCAAGATAGTCCTTGTGATGTCCTGAAAGCCTTGCATAAAAATTATTAATAATAACATTACGGGGGAGCTCATGAATGGGACATTTGAGCATTAGTGACTTCAATCTCCTCCCATGCTTGGGAAATACTCTCTCCATCACGAGGATAAAAGTTATAAATGTAATTCCTATCAATATGCACTTCATGAGGAGGATAAAATTTAGAATAAAAGAGAGATACAATTTCCTCCCAACCAAGAGAATGACTATTCTTCACAATTTATACCAATGCGCCGCTTTACCAGACAACGAAATAGAGAATAGTTTCTTCCTCACTTCATCCATAGAGATACCTGCACACTTGAATAACCCGCATAATTCATGTAAAAACAGTAAATGATCTTCAGGACGGACAGTTCCATCCCCTTCATAGCGGTTATCTATAACACGTTCAATAATTTTCATAGGTATCTTGAAAGGAATATTTTCAGTAGGTGGATTTAAAATATCACAAGCATCATTAGAGTTATCGCATATGGGAGATAAAGTATTATCAGAGCAAATTTTCTCCCCTAAAGATGGGAAGCTAAAAAGATCATAAAAACTAGCTTCCCCAAGCTTAGACTTTTCCATAGCATTAGCAGTAATTGCGTTCATACTAATAACATTGCTACTAGCATGCAAATAAGGTTCCATAGGTTTTTTAATTTTCGCATCAAACAATTCTAACTCAGGAAAAAGATTAAAAAGCTCACTAATTTTGTTGTTGTTTTCCATTAAGCCTAACTAGTGAAAATAAAAACAAGAAACAAAAAGATATAATTGCAGAATCTAAAGGAGATAGCTTCGAGCACTCACACACCGGCAACAGTGCTAGGAAATAGCTTAGTAGTCGGAGGATGTGAATACCTTTTACCTTACCTTCTCGGCAACGGCGCCAGAAAATAGCTTGATGTCTACGGGTGCTTCTATTCTTGTAGACAGTGTTGGGCCTCCAAGAGCAGAGGTTTGTAGAACAACAACAAGTTTCCCTTAAGTGAATCACCCAAGGTTTATCGAACTCAGGGAGGTAGAGGTCAAAGATAGTCCTCTCAAGCAACCCTGCAATTAAGATACAAGAAGTCTCTTGTGTCCCCAACACACCTAATACATTTGTCAGATGTATAGGCGCACTAGTTCGGCGAAGAGATATTAAAACACAGGTGGTATAGATGGTAGTAATATTGCAGGAAGTAAAGATGCAAAAGTAAACAAGCGATGTTTGCAGTATTTGGAAACAAGGCCTAGGGATCATACTTTCACTAGTGGACACTCTCAACATTGATCACATAATAAATTAATAACTTCTCCTCATTTGTGCTACATATGCTCTTGTTTGATAACAAACACCATTCATTGTGTAGGGCTACAAGAGCTCCCTCAAGCCGGAGTTAACAAGCGCCACAACATTCAACATTCATATTTAAGTAACCTTAGAGCATAATAGATCTTTGCAATTTAAACCGAGAACTAACATAGCATACACACTGTCACCATTACACTATGAAGGGGGAATAGATCACATCAATACTATCATAGTAATAATTAACTTCATAATCTACAAGAGATTATGATCATAACCTACGCCAAGAACTACACGATGCACACACTGTCACCATTACACCATGGAGGAGGAATAGACTACTTTAATAACATCACAAGAGTAGCACATAGACTAATAGCGATACAAAGCTCATCATATGGATCTCAATCATGCAAAGCAATTCATGAGATCATTGTATTGGGGTACATGAGTGAGAATGCAAGTAGAATGCATTGAAGCAACACAAAGGATGATTAAGTTTCAGCAATTGCTTTCAACTTGTAACATGTATATCTCATGGATATTTGTCAACATAGAGTAATATAACAGGTGCAATAAGTAAACATGTAAGAATCAATGCACACAGTTAACACAAGTGTTTGCTTCTAAGATAGAAAGAAGTGGGTAAACTGACTCAACATAAAGTAAAAGAATGGCCCTTCGCAGAGGGAAGCATGGATTACTATTTTTGTGCTAGAGCTTTTGTTTTGAAAAAATAGAAACAATTTTGTCAACGGTAGTAATAATTCATATGTGCTATGCATAATACTTCCTACAAGTTGCAAGTCTCATGCATAGAGTACTAATAGTGCTCGCACCTTGTCCTACTTAGCTCGGAAAACACGGATTATCATCGCATAACATATGTTTCAACCAAGTGTCACAAAGGGGTACCTCTATGCCGCCTGTACAAAGGTCTAAGGAGAAAGCACGCATTGGATTTCTCGCTTTTGATTATTCTCAACTTAGACATCCATACCGGGACAACATAGACAACAGATAATGGACTCCTCTTTTAATGCTTAAGCATTCAACAACAGTTAATATTCTCATAAGAGATTGAGGTTGTATGTCCAAACTGAAACTTCCACCATGATACATGGCTTTAGTTAGCGGCCCAATGCTCTTCTCTAACATATGCATACCCAAACCATTTGATCATGAAATCGCACTTACTTCAGACAAGACGAACATGCATAGCATTGATGTCTACGGGTGCTTCTATTCTTGTAGACAGTGTTGGGCCTCCAAGAGCAGAGGTTTGTAGAACAGCAGCAAGTTTCCCTTAAGTGGATTACCCAAGGTTTATCGAACTCAGGGAGGAAGAGGTCAAAGATATCCCTCTCATGCAACCCTGCAACCACAAAGCAAGAAGTCTCTTGTGTCCCCAACACACCTAATAGGTGCACTAGTTCGGCGAAGAGATAGTGAAATACAGGTGGTATGAATAAATATGAGCAGTAGTACGGTGCCAGAAAATAGCTTGCTAGCGTGCAGTTGATGGTAGTAATATTGTAGGAAGTAAACAAGCAGTAGTAACGCAGCAGTAGTAATTCAGTAAAACAGAACAAGCAGTGATAGCAGTATTTAGGAACAAGGCCTAGGGATTAGACTTTCACTAGTGGACACTCTCAACTTTGATCACATAACAGAATAGATAAATGCATACTCTACACTCTCTTGTTGGATGATGAACACATTGCGTAGGATTACACGAACCCTCAATGCCGGAGTTAACAAGCTCCACAATTCAATGTTCATATTTAAATAACCTTAGAGTGCATGAAAGATCGACACGACTAAACCAAGTACTAACTTAGCATGCACACTGTCACCTTCACGCCATGTAGGAGGAATAGATCACATCAATACCATCATAGAAATAGTTAACTTCATAATCTACAAGAGATCATAATCATAGCCTACGCCAAGTACTAACACGGATGCACACACTGTCACCATTACATCGTGTAGGAGGAATAAAACTACTTTAATAACTTCACTAGAGTAGCACATAGATAAATTGTGATACAAAACACATTGCAATCATAAAGAGATATAAATAAGCACTTCACTATGCCATTCATAACAGTGAATAAGTATTCTGTGAAATATAGCCTAAGAGACCCACACGGTGCACACACTGTCACCTTTACACACGTGGGACAAGGAGTCTCCGGAGATCACATAAGTAAAACTCACTTGACTAGCACAATGACATCTAGATTACAAGCATCATCATATGAATCTCAATCATGTAAGGCAGCTCATGAGATTATTGTATTGAAGCACATAGGAGAGAGATGAACCACATAGCTACCGGTACAGCCCCGAGCCTCGATGGAGAACTACCCTCTTCATGGGAGCAGCAGCGTTGATGAAGATGGCGGTGGAGATGGCAGCGGTGTCGATGGAGAAGCCTTCCGGGGCACTTCCCCGCTCCGGCAGGGTGCCGAACAGAGACTCCTGTCCCCCGATCTTGGCTTCGCGATGGCGGCGGCTCTGGAAGGTTTCGTGGGTTTCGTCCAACGTAATAGGGTTTTCGCGACGGAGGCTTTAAATAGGCGGAAGGGCAGCCTCGGAGGGGGCACGGGGCCACCACACCATAGGGTGGCGCGCCCCCCCTCCGGCCGCGGTGTGGTGTGGCCCCCAGGGCTTCCCTCCGCGGCTCTCGGGTGTTCGGATGGTTCCAAAATAGGAACTGGGCGTTGATTTCGTCTCGATTCCGAGAATATTTTGTTACTAGGATTTCTGAAACCAAAAGCAGAAAAGGAACGGCACTTCGGCATCTTGTTAATAGGTTAGTTCCAAAATGCACGAATATGACATAAAGTGTGCATAAAACATGTAGGTATCATCAATAAAGTAGCATGGAACATAAGAAATTATCGATACGTTGGAGACGTATCAGCATCCCCAAGCTTAGTTCTACTCGTCCCGAGCAGGTAAAACGATAACAAAGATAATTTCTGAAGTGACATGCCATCATAAACTTGATCATATTGTAAACATATGTAATGAATGCAGCGATCAAAACAATGGTAATGACATGAGTAAACAAATGAATCATAAAGCAAAGACTTTTCATGAATAGTACTTCAAGACAAGCATCAATAAGTATTGCATAAGAGTTAACTCATAAAGCAATAAATTCAAAGTAAAGGCATTGAAGCAACACAATGGAAGATTAAGTTTCAGCGGTTGCTTTCAACTTGTAACATGTATATCTCATGGATAGTTGTCAATGCAAAGTAATATAATAAGTGCAATATGCAAGTATGTAGGAATCAATGCATAGTTCACACAAGTATTTGCTTCTTAAGGTGAAGAGAGATAGGTAAACTGACTCAACAATAAAGTAAAAGAATGGCCCTTCAAAGAGGAAAGCATCGATTGCTATATTTGTGCTAGAGCTTTGATTTTGAAAACATATAGAGAGCATAAAAATAAAGTTTTGAGAGGTGTTTGTTGTTGTCAACGAATGGTAGCGGGTACTCTAACCCCCTTGCCAGACAAACCTTCAAAGAGCGGCTCCCATTTTATTTTATTTTTGGGTGGCACTCCTTCCAACCTTTCTTTCACAAACCATGGCTAACCGAATCCTCGGGTGCCTGCCAACAATCTCATACCATGAAGGAGTGCCTTTTTATTTTAGTTTTATTATGATGACACTCCTCCCCACCTTTGCTTTCTCAAGCCATGGCTAACCGAATCCTTCGGGTGCCGTCCAACAATCACATACCATGGAGGAGTGTCTATTTTTGTTAATTAATTTGGGACTGGGAATCCCATTGCCAGCTCTTTTTGCAAAATTATTGGATAAGCGGATGAAGCCACTAGTCCATTGGTGAAAGTTGCCCAACAAGATTGAAAGATAAACACCACATACTTCCTCATGAGCTATAAAACATTGACACAAATAAGAGGTGATAAATTTTGAATTATTTAAAGGTAGCACTCAAGCAATTTACTTTGGAATGGCGGAGAAATACCATGTAGTAGGTAGGTATGGTGGACACAAATGACATAGTGGTTGGCTCAAAGATTTTGGATGCATGAGAAGTATTCCCTCTCGATACAAGGTTTATGCTAGCAAGGTTATTTGAAGCAAACTCAAGGATGAACCGGTGCAGCAAAACTCACATAAAAGACATATTGTAAACATTATAAGACTCTACACCGTCTTCCTTGTTGTTCAAAACTCAATACTAGAAATTATCTAGACCTTAGAGAGACCAAATATGCAAACCAATTTTTATTAAGCTCTATGTATTTCTTCATTAATGGGTGCAAAGTATATAATGCAAGAGCTTAAACATGAGCACAACAATTGCCAAGTATCACATTATCCAAGACATTTTACCAATTACTACATGTAGCATTTTTCAATTCCAACCATATAACAATTTAACGAAGAGGAAACTTCGCCATGAATATTATGAGCTAAGAACACATGTGTTCATACGAACCAGCGGAGCGTGTCTCTCTCCCACACAAGGATGAACTTATTCAGAGAACTAAGATAACAAAACAAAAATAAAAGCACACACAGACGCTCCAAGTAAAGTACATAAGATGTGACCGAATAAAAATATAGTTTCAAGAGAAGGAACCTGATACTTTGTCGATGAAGAAGGGGATGCCTTGGGCATCCCCAAGCTTAGATGCTTGAGTCTTCTTGAAATATGCAGGGATGAACCACCGGGGCATCCCCAAGCTTAGACTTTTCACTCTTCTTGATCGTAGTATATCATCCTCCTCTCTTGACCCTTGAAAACTTCCTCCACACCAAACTCGAAACAACTCATTAGAGGGTTAGTGCATAATCAAAAATTCACATGTTCAGAGGTGACACAATCATTCTTAACACTTCTGGACATTGCCCAAAGCTACTGGAAGTTAATGGAACAAAGAAATCTATCCCACATAGCAAAAGAGGCAATGCGAAATAAAAGACAGAATCTGTCAAAAACAGAACAGTCCGTAAAGACGAATTTTAAAATGGCACCAGACTTGCTCAAATGGAAAAACTCAAAACTAATGAAAGTTGCGTACATATCTGAGGATCACGCTCGTAAATTGGCAGATTTTTTAGAATTTTCTACAGAGACTTGTGCCAGAATTCGTGACAGACAGCAATGCTGTTTCTGCGCAGCGATCCCAAATATAACATCAACTTTAACATAGAAACTTTACTTGGCACAAAAACATGATAAGGAGAGGTTGCTACAGTAGTAAACAACTTCCAAGACTCAACAAAACAAAAATTGCTGTAGTAAAATAAACACATGGGTTATCTCCCAAGAAGTTCTTTCTTTATAGCCATTAAGATGGGCTCAGCAGTTTTAATGATGCACTCGCAAGAAATAGTATTTGAAGCAAAAGAGAGCTTCAAGAGGCAAATTCAAAACACGTTTAAGCCTAACATGCTTCCTATGCAGAGGAATCTTGTACATAAATGAATTCATGAATAACAAAGTGACAAGCATAAGAGGATAAAACACGAGTAACTTCAAGATTCTCAACATAAAGAGAGGAAACTTAATATTATTAAGATGAATATAACCATGTTTCCCTCTCTCATAATAACTTTCAGTAGCATCATTGATGAAATCCACAATATAACCATCACTTAAAACATTCTTATCATGGTTCATATGTATAAAGTTATTACTCTCCACATAGGCATAATCAATTTTATTAGTTGTAGTGGGAGCAAATTCAACAAAGTAGCTATCAAATATAGGAGGTATATTGTAATCATAATCAAATTTATCCTCCATAACAGGTGGTAACAAAAGACTACTATCATTATAATCATCATAAATGGGAGGCAAAGTATCATCAAAGTAAATTTTCTCCTCAATGCTTGGGGGACTAAAAATATCATGCTCATCAAAGCCAGCTTCCCCAAGCTTAGAATTTTCCATAGCATTAGCAACAATAGTGTTCAAAGCATTCATATTAATATGTTCCATGGGTTTTTTAATTTTCGCATCAAACCATCCATGTCTTAAATCAGGAAATAGAATAAAAAGGTCATTGTTGTCCATTATGCCTAACTAGTGTAAACAAGAAACCAAATGTCGCAATTGCAGAGTCTAAAGGAAATAGCTTCGAGCACGCACACAATGGCGCCAGAAAAGTACTGTTACCTGGAACCGAAGTATGAGTGCCTTTTACCTTTCCTCCCCGCCAGAAAAGTGCTTGATGTCTACGGGTGCTTCTATTCTTGTAGAGAGTGTTGGGCCTCCAAGAGCAGAGGTTTGTAGAACAACAGCAAGTTTCCCTTAAGTGGATTACCCAAGGTTTATCGAACTCAGGGAGGAAGAGGTCAAAGATATCCCTCTCATGCAACCCTGCAACCACAAAGCAAGAAGTCTCTTGTGTCCCCAACACACCTAATAGGTGCACTAGTTCGGCGAAGAGATAGTGAAATACAGGTGGTATGAATAAATATGAGCAGTAGTACGGCGAAAATAGCTTGCTAGCGTGCAGTTGATGGTAGTAATATTGTAGGAAGTAAACAAGCAGTAGTAACGCAGCAGTAGTAATTCAGTAAACAAGTAACAAGCAGTGATAGCAGTATTTAGGAACAAGGCCTAGGGATTAGACTTTCACTAGTGGACACTCTCAACTTTTATCACATAACAGAATAGATAAATGCATACTCTACACTCTCTTGTTGGATGATGAACACATTGCGTAGGATTACACGAACCCTCAATGCCGGAGTTAACAAGCTCCACAATTCAATGTTCATATTTAAATAACCTTAGAGTGCATGAAAGATCGACACGACTAAACCAAGTACTAACTTAGCATGCACACTGTCACCTTCACGCCATGTAGGAGGAATAGATCACATCAATACCATCATAGCAATAGTTAACTTCATAATCTACAAGAGATCATAATCATAGCCTACGCCAAGTACTAACACGGATGCACACACTGTCACCATTACATCGTGTAGGAGGAATAAAACTACTTTAATAACTTCACTAGAGTAGCACATAGATAAATTGTGATACAAAACACATTGCAATCATAAAGAGATATAAATAAGCACTTCACTATGCCATTCATAACAATGAATAAGTATTCTGTGAAATATAGCCTAAGAGACCCACACGGTGCACACACTGTCACCTTTACACACGTGGGACAAGGAGTCTCCGGAGATCACATAAGTAAAACTCACTTGACTAGCACAATGACATCTAGATTACAAGCACCATCATATGAATCTCAATCATGTAAGGCAGCTCATGAGATTATTGTATTGAAGCACATAGGAGAGAGATGAACCACATAGCTACCGGTACAGCCCCGAGCCTCGATGGAGAACTACCCCTCTTCATGGGAGCAGCAGCGTTGATGAAGATGGCGGTGGAGATGGCAGCGGTGTCGATGGAGAAGCCTTCCGGGGCACTTCCCCGCTCCGGCAGGGTGCCGGAACAGAGACTCCTGTCCCCCAGATCTTGGCTTCGCGATGGCGGCGGCTCTGGAAGGTTTCTGTGGGTTTCGTCCAACGTAATAGGGTTTTCGCGACGGAGGCTTTAAATAGGCGGAAGGGCAGCCTCGGAGGGGGCCTGGGGCCACCACACCATAGGGCGGCGCCCCCCCCCCTCTGGCCGCGCCTGTGGTGTGGGCCCCCCAGGGCTTCTCTGGCGGCTCTCGGGTGTTCTGGATGGTTCCGGGAAAAATAGGAACCTGGGCGTTGATTTCGTCCGATTCGAGAATATTTCGTTACTAGGATTTCTGAAACCAAAAACAGCAGAAAACAGGAACTGGCACTTCGGCATCTTGTTAATAGGTTAGTTCCAGAAAATGCACGAATATGACATAAAGTGTGCATAAAACATGTAGGTATCATCAATAAAGTAGCATGGAACATAAGAAATTATCGATACGTTGGAGACGTATCAAGCATCTCACATGATATCCAACAAAGGTAAAGTTGATGGCGTCCCCAGAAACATGGTTACCGCTCAACAAGCAACTTATAAGAATTAAGACACATAACTACATATTCATCACCACAATAGTTTTTAAGCTATTTGTCCCATGAGCTATATATTGTAAAGGTAAAGGAATGAAATTTTAAAGGTAGCACTCAAGTAATTTACTTTGGAATGGCAGAAAAATACCACATAGTAGGTAGATATGATGGACACAAATGACATGGGTTTTGGCTCAAGGTGTTTGGATGCACGAGAAGCATTTCCTCTCAGTACAAGGTTTGGGCTAGCGAGGTTGTTTGAAGCAAACACAAGTATGAAAAGGTACAGCAAAACTCACACAAGAACATATTGCAAGCATTATAAGGCTCTACACTGTCTTCCTTGTTGTTCAAACACTTTACCCGAAAATATCTAGACTTAGAGAGACCAATCATGCAAACCAAATTAAACAAGCTCTATGGTAGTTCTTCATTAATAGATTAAACTACATGATGCAAGAGCTTAAACATGATCTATGAGAGCTCAAACAATTGCCAAGTTACCAAACCATATGCAGCATTTTCCGATTCCAACCAAATAGCAATTTAACGAAGCAATTTTAGCCTTCGCCATGAACATTAAAGCACAATTAAGAACACAAGTGTTCCATATGAAAAAGCGGAGCGTAATATCTCCAATATAAGAATGGTGGGATCCAACTTTATTCAAAACAAAAAAAAAGCAAACCGACGCTCCAAGTAAAAAACATAAGATGTGATGGAATAAAAATATAGTTTCACTAGAAGTGACCTGATAATGTTGTCGATGAAGAAGGGGATGCCTTGGGCATCCCCAAGCTTAGATGCTTGAGTCTTCTTAAAATATGCAGGGATGAACCACCGGGGCATCCCCAAGCTTAGACCTTTCACTCTTCTTGATCATAGTATATCATCCTCTTCTCTTGACCCTTGAAAACTTCCTTCACACAAACTTTAAGCAAACTCATTAGAGGGTTAGTGCATAACCAAAAATTCACATATTCAGAGGTGACACAATCATTCTTAACACTTCTGGACATTGCACAAAGCTTCTGAAAGTTAATGGAACAAAGAAACTCATTCAACATAGCAAAAGCGGCAATGCGAAATAAAAGACAGAATCTGTCAAAAACAGAACAGTCCGTAAAGATGAATCTGGCAGGGGCACTTAACTTGCTCAAATAGAAAAACTCAAAACTAATGAAAGTTGCGTACATATATGAGGATCATGCTCGTAAAGATTTTTCTATTTTTTTACAGAGACTTCTGCGAGAATTCGTGACAGAAAGCAATGCTGTTTCTGCGCAGCGATCCAAATCTATCATCAACTTTAACATAGAAAGTTTACTTGGCACAAAAACATGATAAGGAGAGGTTGCTATAGTAGTAAACAACTTCCAAGACTCAACAATACAGTAAATAAAATGAAACTTGGGTTATCTCCCAAGAAGTGCTTTTCTTTAACGCCTTTCAGCTAGGCGCAGAAAGTGCAAATCAAGTAACATCAAGAGACGAAGCATCAACATCATAACTTGTTCTAATAATAGAATCAAAAGGCAACTTCATTCTCTTTCTAGGGAAGTGTTCCATACCTTTCTTGAGAGGAAATTGATATTTAATATTACCTTCCTTCATATCAATAACAGCACCAACGGTTCGAAGAAAAGGTCTTCCCAACACAATAGGACAAGATGCATTGCATTTGATATCCAAGACAACAAAATCAACGGGGACAAGGTTATTGTTAACCGTAATACGCACATTATCAATCCTCCCCAAAGATTTCTTTTTAACATTATCGGCAAGATTAACATCCAAATAACAATTTTTCAATGGTGGCAAGTCAAGCATATCATAAATCTTTTTAGGCATAACAGAAATACTTGCACCAAGATCACATAAAGCATTACATTCAAAGTCATTGAATTTCATTTTAATGATGGGCTCCCAACCATCTTCTAACTTCCTAGGAATAGAAGCTTCAAGTCTTAATTTCTCTTCCCTAGCTTTAATGAGAGCATTTGTAATATGTTTTGTAAAGGCTAAATTTATAACACTAGCATTAGGACTTCTAGCAAGTTTTTGCAAGAACTTTATAACTTCAGTAATATGACAATCATCAAAATCTAAACCATTATGTTCTACAGCAATGGAATCATTGTCACCAATATTTTGAAAAATTTCAGCAGTTTTATCACAAACAGCAGTTTCAGCAGTTTCAGGCAATTTTGTACGCTTTGCACTAGGAGTAGAAACATTGCCAACACCAATTATTTTACCATTGATAGTAGGAGGTGCAGCAACATGTGAAGAATCAACATTACTAGTGGTGGTAATAGTCCATACTTTAGCTACATTATTCTCTTTAGCAAGTTTTTCTTTTTCTTCTCTATCCCACCTAGCATGCAATTCAGCCATCAATCTTATATTATCATTAATTCGAACTTGGATGGCATTTGCTGTAGCAGAAAATTTTGTATCATTATCCTCAGGTTTAGCAGCCATTTTATTAATTAAAGAAGATTGTGATTCAGACATATATGAGATTCGCTTTTCAGCGTTTGTAAGTTTAGTTTGCAAACCAGAAATTTTCACATTCAAATTTTCAAGTTGATTTCCTATATTTTTCAACAAGGCAGATTGTTCATTCATAGTTTTAGTAAACAATTGATTTTGCTCATATTGCGATTGCATAAAGCTCTTAGTAGTTCTTTCAATTTCCAATATCTTTTCCTCATTAGGCAAAACAGATCTACCATAAGAATTACCATAACCACTACCATTATTAAAAGGATATGGCCTATAGTTGTTGTTGAAATTATTATTTTTAATGAAATTCACATCAACATTTTCTTCTTGAGCAACCAATGAAGCTAAAGGAACATTATTAGGATCAATATGAGATCTACCATTTGCAAGCATAGACATAATAGCATCAATCTTATCACCCAAAGAAGAGGTTTCTTCAACAGAATTTACCTTCTTACCTTGAGGAGTTCTTTCAGTGTGCCATTCAGAGTAATTGATCATCATATCATCAAGTAATTTAGTTGCGGCGCCCAGAGTGATGGACATAAAAGTACCTCCAGCAGCTGAATCCAATAGGTTCCTTGAGGAAAAATTCAATCCTGCATAAAAGGTTTGGATAATCATCCAAGTAGTCAGTCCATGGGTTGGGCAATTCTTTACCAAAGATTTCATTCTCTCCCATGCTTGAGCAACATGTTCATTATCAAATTGTTTAAAATTCATTATGCTACTTCTCAAAGATATAATCTTAGCAGGAGGATAATATTTACTAATAAAAGCATCTTTACACTTAGTCCATGAATCAATACTATTCTTAGGCAAAGATAGCAACCAATCTTTAGCTCTTCCTCTTAATGAGAAAGGAAACAATTTCAGTTTTATAATATCACCATCTATATCCTTATACTTTTGCATTTCACAAAGTTCAACAAAATTATTAAGATGGGCAGCAGCATCATCAGTACTAACACCATAAAATTGCTCTCTCATAACAAGATTCAGTAAAGCAGGTTTAATTTCATAGAATTCTGCTGTAGTAGCAGGTGGAGCAATAGGAGTACATATAAAATCATTATTATTTGTGCTAGTGAAATCACACAACTTAATATTTTTAGGAGTACCCATTATAGTAGCAATAAAGTAAACTAGGCAAATAAAGTAAAGACAAGTAACTAATTTTTGTGTGTGTTTTGATATAGAACTAGTAAATAAGACAGTAAATAAAGTAACTAATTTTTGTGTGTTTTTAATATGTAGCAAACAAGATAGTAAATAAAAATAAAGTAAAGCAAGACAAAAACAAAGTAAAGAGATTGGAAGTGGAGACTCCCCTTGCAGCGTGTCTTGATCTCCCCGGCAACGGCGCCAGAAATTTAAGCCTTGATGCGCGTAGATGTACACGTCCGTTGGGAACCCCAAGAGGAAGGTATGATGCGCACAGCAGCAAGTTTCCCTCAGTATGAAACCAAGGTTATCGAACCAGTAGGAGCCAAGAAGCACGTGAAGGTTGTTGGTGGAGGAATGTAGTGCGGCGCAACACCAGTGAAACCAGCGCCAACGTGGAACCTGCACAACACAATCAAAGTACTTTGCCCCAACGCAACAGTGAGGTTGTCAATCTCACCGGCTTGCTGAAAACAAAGGATTAAACGTATCGAGTGGAAGATGGTGTTTGTTTGCAAAGAACAAGTAAAGAACAATAATTGCAGTAGAATGTATTCAGATGTAAAAGAATGGACCGGGATCCACAGTTCACTAGTGGTGTCTCTCCAATAAGATAACTAACATGTTGGGTGAACAAATTACAGGCGGGCAATTGACAAATAAAGATTCAATACATATCAACGATGATTACTATGTGATTTAATCAGGGCATTACGACAAAGTACATAGACCGCTATCCAGCATGCATCTATGCCTAAATAATCCACCTTCAGGTTATCATCCGAACCCCTTCCGTATTAAGTTGTAAACAACAGATAATTGCATTAAGTATGGTGCGTAATGTAATCAACACAAATATCCTTAGACAAAGCATCGATGTTTTATCCCTAGTAGCAACATCACATCCACAACCTTAGAACTTTCTGTCACTGTCCCAGATTCAATGGAGGCATGAACCCACTATCGAGCATAAATACTCCCTCTTGGAGTTACAAGTATCAACTTGGCCAGAGCCTCTACTAGCAACGGAGAGCATGCAAGAACATAAACAACACATATATGATAGATTGATAACCAACTTAACATAATATTCTATATTCATCGGATCCCGCCAAACACAACATGTAGCATTACAAATAGATGATCTTGATCATGTTAGGCAGCTCACAAGATCTAAACAATGATAGCACAAGCGGAGAAGACAACCATCTAGCTACTGCTATGGACCCATAGTCCAAGGATGAACTACTCACGCATCAATCCGGAGGCGGGCATGATGATGTAGAGCCCTCCGGTGATGATTCCCCTCTCCGGTGTAGGATAACGTAGCATAGAAAACAAAAATTTTCCTACGGCGAACACGCAATCCAAGCCAAGATGCAATCTAGAAGACGGTAGCAACGAGGGGATTGTCGAGACTCACCCTTGAAGAGATTCCAAAGCCTACAAGAGGAGGCTCTTGTTGCTGCGGTAGACGTTCACTTGCCGCTTGCAAAAGCGCGTAGAAGATCTTGATCACGATCGGTTCCGGCGCCACGAACGGGCAGCACCTCCGTACTCGGTCACACGTTCGGTTGTTGATGAAGACGACGTCCACCTCCCCGTTCCAGCGGGCAGCGGAAGTAGTAGCTCCTCTTGAATCCGACAGCACGACGGCGTGGTGTCGGTGTAGAAGTCCGGCGGAGCTTCGCTAAGCTATGCGGGCAATATGAAGTGGAGGAGCAAAGCTAGGGTTTGGGAGGGGGTGGCCGGCTTGTGGTCTTGGGGTGGCCGGCCCCCTCCCTTGGCACCTCATTATATAGGTGGATCCCAAGTGTTGGTGTCCAAGTCTTCGAATAAGACCCGAAACCAAAACCTTCCATAGGAGGGGGAAACCTAGCCCAACTAGGACTCCCACCCAAAGGTGGGATTCCCACCTCCCATGTGGGGGGTGGCCGGCCCCCTATGGTGGAGTCCACTTGGGACTCCACCCCCACTAGGGCTGGCCGGCCATGGAGGTGGAGTCCCTTGTGGACTCCACCTTCCTTGGTGGTTTCTTCCGGACTTTTCTAGAACCTTCTAGAACCTTCCATAGAACCTTCCGCGACATTTTATTTCACATAAAATGACATCCTATATATGAATCTTATTCTCCGGACCATTCCGGAACTCCTCGTGATGTCCGGGATCTCATCCGGGACTCCGAACAAATATTCGAACTCCATTCCATAATTCAAGTACTACCATTTCAACATCCAACTTTAAGTGTGTCACCCTACGGTTCGAGAACTATGTGGACATGGTTGAGTACTCACTCCGACCAATAACCAATAGCGGGATCTGGAGATCCATAATGGCTCCCACATATTCAACGATGACTTTAGTGATCGAATGAACCATTCACATACATTACCAATTCCCTTTGTCTCACGATATTTTACTTGTCCGAGGTTTGATCTTCGGTATCACTCTATACCTTGTTCAACCTCGTCTCCTGACAAGTACTCTTTACTCGTACCGTGGTATGTGGTCTCTTATGAACTCATTCATATGCTTGCAAGACATTAGACGACATTCCACCGAGAGGGCCCAGAGTATATCTATCCGTCATCGGGATGGACAAATCCCACTGTTGATCCATATGCCTCAACTCATACTTTCCGGATACTTAATCCCACCTTTATAGCCACCCATTTACGCAGTGGTGTTTGGTGTAATCAAAGTACCTTTCCGGTATAAGTGATTTACATGATCTCATGGTCATAAGGACTAGGTAACTATGTATCGAAAGCTTATAGCAAATAACTTAATGACGAGATCTTATGCTACGCTTAATTGGGTGTGTCCATTACATCATTCACACAATGACATAACCTTGTTATTAATAACATCCAATGTTCATGATTATGAAACTAATCATCCATTAATCAACAAGCTAGTTTAAGAGGCATACTAGGGACTTCTTGTTTGTCTACATATCACACATGTACTAATGTTTCGGTTAATACAATTCTAGCATGATATATAAACATTTATCATAAACATAAAGATATAAATAATAACCATTTTATTATTGCCTCTAGGGCATATCTCCTTCAGTCTCCCACTTGCACTAGAGTCAATAATCTAGTTTACATTTGTAAAGATATAACACCTTGGCCTTCCGGTGTTTTATCATGTATTGCTCACGGGAGAGGTTTTTAGTCAACGGATCTGACACGCTCAGAAACGTATGTATTTTGTAATTCATTTGCCTCTCAACGCATCACTCATTTCCAAATGAGTCGGCATTAAATATGTTTGGTCTTCTGGTGGAACCTTAATTCCGCGGTCTGAAATATGTCACTAATATTGTCATACACAATATAGCTTCAAAGTTCTGACTCGTCGGAACTACACCATGTTCTCAAAGAACCTCTTGACTTAACATCCTTTGTCATTGTCAAAACAATGACATACTCTGCCTTCTTTTGTAGAATCCGTCACAATATTTAGAACTCTTCTAAATCTAGGATAGACAACTTCTAGCTCATTATGCTACCTTTTAAACAACACTTAGTCTAATTTGAGATTGAAATTATATTTTATATGTGACAAAACCAATATCGGTGTAACACCTTACAGCGATTTGTTTGTCATTTCTTCATACAAATATATATATATATCCTTAGTTCTTCTAAAGTACTCAAGGATATTCTTACTGTCGTCCAATGATCATCATATGAATCATTCTGGTATATGCTCATAACACTTTATAGCACATGATATCTGATTGTGTACATTTTATTCGTGATCTAAAATCACTCATGTGTTTTTACTCATCGAGTGTCAGATACACTCAAGTCTTGTTAAACCTTCACATGACAAGAACATTTTCTTAATATTTCTATATTGAACTACTTCAATATCCATCATATGTACTTTGACTTAAACTTATTTATGTGTTTCAATCTATCTTCATAGATCTTGACACTAAATTTGTTTCAGTCCATATCCTTTTAATCAAGTATATAATTACATCATTTATAACCAACTATATGTCACCTACATAAAGTATTATAAATGTGTCTTAGCGCTCCCACTTAATTTCTTGCAAATGCAAGCCTCTTCATCATTTCTGATGAAATCAAAAACTCTTTGACTATTTCATCTGGTGAAGATTCAAACTCCGCGATACTCACTTCATCAATTTGAAGTTTGTATACCTATCTAATATACCACGGACCAGCAAAACTCTTGGTTGTATCTTGTATACATACTTCTGTTAAGTAGTGTATTTTGCCATCCTACTAGCATATCTCATAAAAGAAATATGTAGTGATTACTAGAATAATCCACATAGATTATAAGCATTGCTACGGAAGATCTAATCTTATCGTATTCAACTCTTTGAACTTTGTCGTAAACAATTTTTCGATAAGTCAAGCTTTCTTCAAGGATATTTCATCCAAGTCTATCAATTTCATAGATCCATTTACTTTCATAAAGTATTCATCTATCTTGGATTTCATGGCGCATGGCCATTTTAATGGAGTCAGGGCCCATCATAACTTCTTTGTTTTGTAGTTGGTTTATCATTGATCAAAATCAATCCTTTGTCCACAAATCATTTATTTGATCACAAAGTAAACCATACCTACAAGGTTCAATATGTACTTCGATCTCCATGGCTAAAACATTTTGTAGTCATGAGAGCCATGATCGTCGTGGCCGCTTCCGAAACCAATTCCGATGCTGCGCTACTCTGATCATTATGCTCAGGTTCATAAACCTTATCAAATTATATTGTCCTCCCACTCAAATACTTCACTCGAAACAATTTCTCGGAAATAAGAAACATTGACAAACACTTTTGTCTTTGTCTCGTGGGAAGAATTCCCAATTAAATCTCTGGGATAACCAACAAAGACATTCATCCGATTTTGGTTGACTATTAGGGTTTATACCCATGCCATAACTTGTATGGTGTCATTTCAACAGATCATGATGATGCTCTATTCAGTGTAAAAGCGGTAGTCACTAAAGCATAATCCACAAAAATATAATGGCATCAATATTTTATCTCATCATTGATCCAACAAAGTTTGGATATATCTCTTGGATACTTCATCATCACTATGATACTCCAAGAAACGTAAGTTGTAGAACAATTTCATAACTCTCTTAGATGTTCGCTAAAACTCGTAATTCAAATATTTCCACCATGATCCAATCATAGATATTTGATTTCTATTACGATGATTTCCACTTCATGCTGAAATTTATTTGAATCCTATTCAAATGTTTCAAACTTTTCCTTATTGAATATATCCACATATATACTCAATTCATTGTTTGAAAGTTTTCATGAAGTAGAAGAATCTTCCGCACACAACTATGCCCAGTGAACCATATACATCATCATGTATTTTTCACTAAGTTAGTTGCCCATTCAACTCTTGGCCTATGAACGGTATTTTAATCATTCTCTTTAGAAAAGATTTGCAAGCACCAAATGATTCAAAAATCAAATGACTCCAAAAATCCATTTGCATGGAGTTCCTTCATGTGTTCCTTTCTAACATGACCTAAATGGCGGTTCCACAAATAAGTGGAATTCAAATCATTTGCCTTATGGCATTTTAGCGTCAGTGTTATGTATGTGTGTTTCACCATTAAGATTTATAATAACTTATCCATCGTACATGGAGTAATGTCATAATTTAAACAACTCATTGTTTTTATTTGACCAGAGCAAAATAACAATTTATTAAGCTCTTTATTATAAATTCTAAGGGCTAGATAGAATGCCAATGACGAACATAATAACACTTTATTTTTGTTCCAGACGTGCATTCCTATCATATTCCTTGTCAGTCACTTAGGCCATTGTATTCTTGTATTGCGTTGTTTTGTATGACACTTCATACCAACCAATATGGTACAAATACCCAAGAATTTCATTGTGTGACCTAACTAGGAATACAACCATAACATGTATATCATTTATATACACCTGAGCTAGACATTCTAGTCTTTTCTTTCTTTCTGCCAATAATCTTTTGTAGTTTCTCTTTTAGCTTTCCTCATTATTCAGAAAAACACATCAACATCATTAACTTCTAGGTTTGTTGGTCAAATACCAATAACCTTGAGGTTCTTACTTTGAAGTTGATCATCATATGACAAGTGTTCCAGATTTCACTATTAGTAACTTTGTAATATGATGAACAGTTTCACTCATAATTTTATCCATCATATCATGACGACTTTCCGAGACCATGTCTGTACATGCTAGGCTCGTAAAGTTTTAACCTTGGTATTTGCATGTGCAAATCTAGCTTGCACCCGTTTTATGCACACGTAGAATCTATCACACCCGATCATCACGTGATGCTTCGAAACGACGAGTCTTAGTAACGGTGCATATTTAAGGATGGTCACTTCATGGATATGCGAATATCGTTAGTGCCCCAATAGTTGGAGGATTGTGACGCCTTGCGTCTTCAACCTTCGTACATTCCCATAAAACTTATGAGTTTATGTAGTCTCACCAAACTTTATTCTATCATCTTGCAATAAGGTCTTAGATATCACATATATCTCATACCTTGATTATTTCTGAAAACTAAATTTTCAGCTCCTTACTTTTCAAACAGATTTGAACTTCAAGTTTCACGGAGACAAGATAACTTTAGGTACTAATTGAAACCATAGCTCTTTGAATCAACAATGTGAGGTTTACTAAAAGTTTGCAATAGGACTTAATCAATTCTTGATTCTTTAACAATACGGTACCAATCCGTAAAGTTTCTTGTCAGATTTTAACAGTATTTCTATCTCAATTACAAGACTAGCGCATGGTAGAAAACGGATGCCAATACTACAAAATTAATTCAAAATACTACTCAGACTATGTTTATGATAATTAGTTCATGTTTTAATCTAATTACTAATGAACTCCCACTTAATACAACATCCCTCATAGTTGTTAAGTGGTACACGATCCAAATCCACTACACCAAAACCGATCATCACGTGAGATGATGTAGCTTCAATGGTGAACATCAACATGTTGATCATATCATCCATATGACTCGTGTTCAACCTTTCGGTTTCCGTTGTCCCGAGGCCATGTCTGTACATGCTAGGCTCGTCAAGCAAACCCAAGTATTCCGCGTGTGCAACATGGCTTACACCCGTTGTATGTGAATCGTTGAATCTATCACATCCGATCATCACGAGATGCTTTGAAACGACGAACTGTTACAACGGTGCATACGAGGGGAGAACACTTTATTATCTTGATATTAATGTGAGGGATCATCTTATAATGCTACCGTCGCGTTCTAAGCAAAATAAGATGCATAAAGGATTAACATCACATGCAATTCATATGTGATATGATATGGCCCTTTTGTCGTTGCGCCTTCGATCTTCATCTCCAAAGCACGGACATGATCTCCATCATTAACGGGCATGATCTCCATCATCGTTGGCGTAGCGTCAAGGTTCATGGCGCCGTCTTCATGATTGTTCACCTCATGTAGCAACTATTACAACTACTTTGAAATACTACTCAACATGAAATTTAAAGACAACCATAAGGCTCCTGCCGGTTGCCACAATACAATAATGATCATCTCATACATATTCATCATCACATTATGGCCATATCACATCACCAAACCCTGCAAAAACAAGTTAGACGTCTCTAATTTGGTTTGCATATTTTACGTGGTTTAGGGTTTTCGAGAGAGATCTAATCTACCTACGAACATGAACCACAACGTTGATACTAATGTTTTCAATAGAAGAGTAAATTGAATCTTCACTATAGTAGGAGAGACAGACACCCGCAAAGCCTCTTATGCAATACAAGTTGCATGTCGAACGAGGAACAAGTCTCATGAACGCGGTCATGTAAAGTTAGTCCGAGCCGCTTCATCCCACTATGCCACAAAGATGCAAAGTACTCAAACTAAAGATAACAAGAGCATCAACGCCCACAAACCATTGTGTTCTACTCGTGCAACCATCTATGCATAGACACGGCTCTGATACCACTGTAGGATAACGTAGCATAGAAAACAAAAATTTTCCTACGGCGAACACGCAATCCAAGCCAAGATGCAATCTAGAAGACGGTAGCAACGAGGGGATTGTCGAGACTCACCCTTGAAGAGATTCCAAAGCCTACAAGAGGAGGCTCTTGTTGCTGCGGTAGACGTTCACTTGCCGCTTGCAAAAGCGCGTAGAAGATCTTGATCACGATCGGTTCCGGCGCCACGAACGGGCAGCACCTCCGTACTCGGTCACACGTTCGGTTGTTGATGAAGACGACGTCCACCTCCCCGTTCCAGCGGGCAGCGGAAGTAGTAGCTCCTCTTGAATCCGACAGCACGACGGCGTGGTGTCGGTGGCGGTGTAGAAGTCCGGCGGAGCTTCGCTAAGCTATGCGGGCAATATGAAGTGGAGGAGCAAAGCTAGGGTTTGGGAGGGGTGGCCGGCTTGTGGTCTTGGGGTGGCCGGCCCCCTCCCTTGGCACCTCATTATATAGGTGGATCCCAAGTGTTGGTGTCCAAGTCTTCGAATAAGACCCGAAACCAAAACCTTCCATAGAGGGGGAAACCTAGCCCAACTAGGACTCCCACCCAAAGGTGGGATTCCCACCTTCCATGTGGGGGGTGGCCGGCCCCCTATGGTGGAGTCCACTTGGGACTCCACCCCCACTAGGGCTGGCCGGCCATGGAGGTGGAGTCCCTTGTGGACTCCACCTTCCTTGGTGGTTTCTTCCGGACTTTTCTAGAACCTTCTAGAACCTTCCATAGAACCTTCCGCGACATTTTATTTCACATAAAATGACATCCTATATATGAATCTTATTCTCCGGACCATTCCGGAACTCCTCGTGATGTCCGGGATCTCATCCGGGACTCCGAACAAATATTCGAACTCCATTCCATAATTCAAGTACTACCATTTCAACATCCAACTTTAAGTGTGTCACCCTACGGTTCGAGAACTATGTGGACATGGTTGAGTACTCACTCCGACCAATAACCAATAGCGGGATCTGGAGATCCATAATGGCTCCCACATATTCAACGATGACTTTAGTGATCGAATGAACCATTCACATACATTACCAATTCCCTTTGTCTCACGATATTTTACTTGTCCGAGGTTTGATCTTCGGTATCACTCTATACCTGTTCAACCTCGTCTCCTGACAAGTACTCTTTACTCGTACCGTGGTATGTGGTCTCTTATGAACTCATTCATATGCTTGCAAGACATTAGACGACATTCCACCGAGAGGGCCCAGAGTATATCTATCCGTCATCGGGATGGACAAATCCCACTGTTGATCCATATGCCTCAACTCATACTTTCCGGATACTTAATCCCACCTTTATAGCCACCCATTTACGCAGTGGTGTTTGGTGTAATCAAAGTACCTTTCCGGTATAAGTGATTTACATGATCTCATGGTCATAAGGACTAGGTAACTATGTATCGAAAGCTTATAGCAAATAACTTAATGACGAGATCTTATGCTACGCTTAATTGGGTGTGTCCATTACATCATTCACACAATGACATAACCTTGTTATTAATAACATCCAATGTTCATGATTATGAAACTAATCATCCATTAATCAACAAGCTAGTTTAAGAGGCATACTAGGGACTTCTTGTTTGTCTACATATCACACATGTACTAATGTTTCGGTTAATACAATTCTAGCATGATATATAAACATTTATCATAAACATAAAGATATAAATAATAACCATTTTATTATTGCCTCTAGGGCATATCTCCTTAGGGTGCCGGAGGCGATCTCCTGAATCCCCGAGATGAGATTCGCGACGGCGGCGTCTCCGGAAGGTTTTCCGTATCGTGGCTCTCGTACGGGGGTTTCGCAACGAAGGCTATTTGTAGGCGGAAGGGTAGGTCAGGGGGCGTCACGAGGGGCCCACACAACAGGCCGGCGCGGCCAGGGCCCAGCCGCGCCGCCCTAGTGTGGCGCCTCGTGGCCCCACTTCCTTTCCCCCTCGGTCTTCTGGAAGCTTCGTGCAAAAATAGGACCCTGGGCGTTGATTTCGTCCAATTTCAAGAATATTTCCGTACTAGGATTTCTGAAACCAAAAACAGCAGAAAACAGCAACTGGCACTTCGGCATCTTGTTAATAGGTTAGTGCCGGAAAATGTATAATAATGCTGTAAAGTATGTATAAAACATTCAAGTATTGTAATAAAAGTAGCATGGAACATAAGAAATTATAGATACGTTTGAGACGTATCAAGCATCCCCAAGCTTAGTTCCTACTCGCCCTCGAGTAGGTAAACGATAACACAAATAATTTCTGAAGTGACATGCTACCAACATAATCTTGATCAACATTATTGTAAAGCATATGAGATGAATGGAGTGATCTGAACAAAAGATTGCTAACAAAAGTTGCTAAATTTTTTTTAAATGAAATTTACTTTCTAGGGTTACTAGGTATTTATATTTACCGTTGATAAATAACGGGGCACCGGGTTGATAACTTGTAAACAAAAAAAAGAGTCGCTACATATTTTAAATTAAATTAAATTTTTAGGGTTGATATTTTATTTATATTTATCATTGATAAATAGCGGGTCACCGGGTTGATAGCTTGTAAACTAAAAGAGAGTCGCTAAAATATTCTAAATGAAATACATTTTAGGGTTATTATTTATTTATATTTACCGTTGATAAATAACGAGGCACCAGGTTGATAGCTTGTACAATAAAAAATATTCTCTAAAATATTCTAAATGAAATACTTTTTAGGGTTGGTAGTTATTTATAATTACAATTGATAAATAACGGGGCTCCGGGTTGATAACTTGTAAACTAAAAAGAGTCGCCAAAATATTCGAAATGAATTTATATTTTTAGGGTTGGTAGTTATTCATATTTACTGTTGATAAATATCAGGACACCGGGTTGATAGCTTCTAAACTAAAAAAGATTCGTTAAAATGTTTAAAATAAAATTAACTTTGGGTTGATAATTTTATACATTTTACCATTGATCACTCAAGTACGGAGGGTTGATTATTCAAAACAGAGAGGGTTGATAACTTTTAGTCCGAAAAAAAGTTTCTCGAAACATATCAACATGTGTGCTAGTTTTGAAGATCTCGTCGAGACGGATTTATTAGTGAAAGTGAATCTTAATTTGGAGTTATCGTTTGAAAGTTAAAACGTTTTAAATTTTCAAATTTGGAAAAGATTCTGCTGACATCAGCAGATTCGTTTATTTGTGCATGCATGCAGAACTTTACCTCAATAGCCTGCACCAGGTTCATAATTTTATATATTTACCGTTGATCACTTATGTACGGAGGGTTGATTATTCAAATAGAAAATGGTTGATAACTTTTAGCCCAAAAAAAAGTTTCTCGAAACATATCAACATGGGTGGTAGTTTTGAAGATCTCTTTGAGACGGATTTATTGGTGAAAGCGAATCTTAATTTGGAGTTGTCGTTTGAAAGTTAAAACGTTTTGAATTTTCAAATTTGGAAAGATTCCGCTGACATCAGCAGATTTTTTGTGTGCATGCAGAACTTTCCCTCAATATCCGCACCAGGTTGATAATTTTTACATTTACCGTTGATCACTTAAGTACGGAGGGTTGATTATTCAAATAGAGAGGCTTGATAACTTTTAGCCAGAAAAAAAGTTTGTCGAAACATATTAATATGGGTGCTAGTTTTGAAGATCTCGTCGAGATGGATTTATTGGTGAAAGCGGATCTTAATTTGAAATTATCTTTTGAAAGTTAAAACTTTTTAAATTTTGAAATTTGGAAAAGATTCCATTTGACATCAAGATTCGTTTGTTTGCATGCAGAACTTTCCCTAGGCACCAGGTTGATAATTTTATACATTTGTCGTTGATCACTCAAGTACGGAGGGGTTGATTATTCAAATAGAGAGGGTTGATAACTTTTAGCCAGAAAAAAAGTTTATCAAAACATATTAACATGTATGCTAGTTTTGAAGATCTCGTCGAGATGAATTTATTGGTGAAAGCGAATATTAAATCGGAGTTGTTGTTTAAAAGTTAAAACGTTTTAAACTTTCAAATTTGGAAAGATTCTTGCTTACGTCATCAGATTTGTTTCCTTTTTACAGGCATGCAAATGTACGGCAAAGAAAAACGTGTTTATTCCTAATCTTGTCAAAAATTGATAGCTCGCTAATCTCTTGGCGATCGAGCCCCAAGTAGGACAGCCCCTCAAATTGTCCCATTCAACTCAGCCCAACTGTACTAGCTTCGTTCGTTGCTCAGCCCGTCCGATGAAGTTCAAAAACAAGCCCATCACCAGCCCGAAAGAAGACGGCACCTCATCCCCTTCCTCCCCAATCCAAAACCTCCCACCTCGGAGCCGGCAAGCGAGCACTCAGTCTCTTTCTCCCATGGCCACGGCGCCGCACCTCGCCTTCCACCTCCACCTCCCATTCCCCTTCCCTTCCACTTCCCGCCCGCCGCCCAGAACCCTAGCCCCGCCGCCCGCGCGCCGGGCCCCTCTGCGCCTCGCAGCGGGCCGCCGCTTCCGCCCGCCCACCGCCGACGACGAGCCCCCCGAGGCCGCGGAGGACTCGTCCCACGGCCTCAACAGGTACGACCAGCTCGCGCGCCACGTCGAGAGAGCTCGGAAGCGGCAGCAGGCCGACCAGCCGGAGGTCACCGCCGACCACCCGCTCTTCTCCTCCCCTCCCTCCGCCGGGAGCTACGACCCCGACGACGAGTTCTTCGACGAGATCGACCGCGCTATCGCCGAGAAGCGGGAGGAGTTCACCCGCCGCGGCCTCATCAAGCCGACCCCGCCTCCGCCTCCGCCCGAGCTGGACGGCCCCGCCGACGACCTCTCCCCCGAGGAGGCCATCGACCTCGACGAGATCCGGAGGCTGCAGGGCCTCAGCGTAGCAACTTCCGCGGCGGACGAGGAGGTGGACGGGGGCGAGCTGCTGCTCGACGACGACGACGGCTTGCTGCTCGACGCCGGTGACGAAGCCTTCGACGTGGCGGACGAGCTCGGGCTAGAGGGGCCGAGGCTGCGGCACCCGGCATTCCGCATGACGCTGGCCGAGCTCCTCGACGAGAGCAAGCTGGTCCCGCTCGCGGTGACGGGCGACCAGGACGTCGCGCTCGCGGGGGTGCAGAGCGACGCCCGCCTCGTATCGGCCGGGGACCTCTTCGTGTGCGTCGGAGAGGACGGGCTCGCTGGGCTTACCGAGGCTGACAAGCGCGGCGCCGTCGCCGTGGTGGCCGACCAGGACGTGGACATCGAGGGCACCCTGGCCTGTCGCGCGCTTGTCATTGTCGACGACATCACGGCCGCTCTCCGTGTGCTCCCTGCCTGCCTCTACAGGCGGCCCTCGAAGGACATGGCTGTCATTGGCGTCACCGGGACCGACGGCGTCACCACCACCACCCACCTCGTCAAAGCAATGTATGAAGCCATGGGTATCAGGACTGGCATGGTGGGTGTTCTCGGTGCCTATGCCTTCGGCAGCAACAAGCTTGATTCGCAACCTGGTGCATCAGGAGATCCAATGGCCGTTCAGAAGCTGATGGCAATGATGGTGCACAATGGTGCTGAAGCTGTTGTGTTGGAGACCACCACTGATGGGATGCTACCATCAGGCGTGGACAGTGAGATTGATTACGATATCGCCGTGCTGACCAATGTTAGGCATGCCAATTTGGAGGCTGGGATGACATATGAGGAGTACATGAGCAACATGGCCACTCTTTTTTCCAGAATGGTGGACCCTGAGCGCCATCGTAAGGTGGTAAACATCGATGATCCAAGCGCACCATTCTTTGCCGCCCAGGGAGGGCACGGTGTCCCTGTGGTGACGTATTCGTTTGAGAACAAGAAGGCTGACGTGCACACTCTCAAGTACCAGCTTTCCCTGTTTGAGACGGAGGTTCTTGTGCAGACGCCGCACGGAATCCTTGAAATCTCCTCTGGGCTGCTAGGGAGGGACAACATCTATAACATCCTTGCAACTGTGGCAGTTGGTGTTGCAGTGGGTGCGCCATTGGAGGACATAGTGAAGGGTATCGAAGAGGTGGATGCAATCCCAGGTCGGTGTGAGCTAATTGACGAGGAGCAAGCCTTTGGGGTGATCATCGACCATGCGAGGACACCAGAAGCTCTGTCAAGGCTTCTTGACTGTGTAAAGGAACTAGGTCCACGACGTATTGTCACGGGTATGGCACTTTCCCTCATAGTTCTCATTAACACACTGCTTATTGTATTTAAATTGTTAATTGTTGTACACTGTTGCTATATGTTCTCTGTTCTGTTGGTATTACAGATTGAACCTCCTGCTTTGTTGTTCTATGTAGTTGTTGGATGTTGCGGTGAGAAAGAAAGAGGGAAGAGGCCGATGATGACAAAGATCGCCGCTGAGAAAAGTGATGTTGTTATGTTGACATCCGACAATCCAGCAAGTGAAGACCCCTGTATGGTTCTTAGTATATCTGGTTATGAGATCATAACGTTTTAAACACATGATTGAGCTGTAGTTTTATACATGTTTTCTTGGTCTATTCTGAGCAGTGGATATCCTAGACGATATGTTGTCTGGCGTAGGATGGACCATGGAAGAATACTTGAAGTATGGTGCAAATGATTATTACCCGCCCCTACCAAATGGTCACCGTCTCTTCTTACACGATATTAGAAGAGTTGCAGTGCGAGCTGCTGTTGCAATGGGCGAGCAAGGCGATGTTGTTGTAAGTTTTTTTGTCAAGTTGTCTATTTTCAGTAAGCCTTTGCTGTGGTCCTTAGTCACCACTATATGTGAATATATTGTTGAAATATGCTACACTTGAGTCTCCATGCAAATGATTTTGTGTAATTTGCTTACAGAAGTTGATCTGGTATTCTCTAGTTTTAAGTATAATGATTTCAATGATATAATACCAATCGCGTCATGTGTCTGCTTCGATCTGTTTGATATGTGTCAGAAGTATTTATAAAGTAGGTTGCTGGTTACTATCTGGGTCAAACTGAATGTGCTAGACTGCTAGTAAAGAACTACTGAGTTGCATTAATGTGGTGAGATAGAAGGTTTGACTCTAGGTGTTAACTCTATCATAGGTTTGCTGCTAACCATCTTCCACCTGTTTGTCTATTTTGATCCTTATTCCTGACGACTTTGGTTTATTGTTCAGGTTGTCACTGGAAAAGGAAATGATACCTATGAGTTGGAAGGCGATAAGAAGGAGTTTTTTGATGACAGGGAAGAGTGCCGCGAAGCACTGCAATATGTTGATCAATTGCATCGATCTGGAATAGACACCTCAGAGTTTCCATGGCGGTACGTTTCGTTCTAAACCACTGGTTCTCAGGGCTTGTTCCCTCACTACTCATGTGTACTCCCTCCGATCCCTTTTAATTGACTCGGATTTAGTATAGTTTTGTACTAAATCCGAGTCAATTAAAAGGGATCGGAGGTATATGCGCTTGCTGCCATAAGGTTCTGCCCTTCCAAACACTTCTCCTTGCCTCTAGTTTTTCATTTCCTATAGAAAAGACCAGCCTCCACCCAAAACTCCCAAAGGAATCACATGCTGTAGATTTTGAGAACCCCAATTCATGTTATCTACATACCTCGCACCTTATGTTCTGTTTTAGTATAACTTGGTCTGAATGCATTTGTATTATGTCAGCGATTCGGATGTACCAGTTTCTTCTTTTGCAATGTTGTTTCACATGAAACCACCGGATTACTCATCTTGTTTCTCTCTGTCTGCTACAGGTTACCAGAAAGCCACTGATTGTGATGTACCCAAGATGTCTGAGCTTCTTTTCCCAGTCATGAAGCGGCAATGCATTCCCAATTTTGCTAGCATGAGCTTCTCAAAGATAGGCTAGCCGATCGAGCCAGGCAAGAAATCTGACCCAGCTTGTGCTCAAGGTTCTGACCTTGGTTGCTAACTGCTAACGAATAATTAGCTTATGATTATCTTTGATGATTACTGGAAAGTAGATAAATAGATGGCCTTGAAATTTTGTCTGTGATTATCAGTGATGCAGATTTTTTCCCAGGTGAAAATCTACAAGCAAATAGAAGACATGAGACATTTATAAGTGTAGGTTTTTCTGAATTCTTCTGACAATAACAGTTGCCCCCTAATTAACTGTTGATCCAGCGCTCACTGGAGCTATTTCGCCTCTTTAACGTACTCTAAATTTACATGAAACCAGTCTTCCGAAGAGAGGCGAAATGGCTCCTGAGATGAACAGCAAAATCTTGTTAAAAAGCGTGTACAAAATTTTAAAATATATACGCCGGTTTACTTTGTGCATGTAGGGTCATTTAAGAGTTCCTGACCGCATCACGTAATACGAATATGACTTCCCCTCAAAATGCTTTCCAGTCCCAAACCCTATCAAGGCCATGATAATGGAGATTGATGACCCGCTATCTGTTTGCTTAAAATAGGCTTTCATCCCGCCATATTAATATAGTAACCATAGTGATACAAGAGTTCGAAATAAAGAAAATGCTGGGAAAGCAGTAACAACATGCCCAAAACGAAAAGAAATGAAGACTACAGCGAAGTGACAAAATGAAAACGATGATGACCCAATCGTTGCACCCAACGTCTTTGATCCGTCACGCTCCAGCCACCCCGAAGCACCATCGACACGGTGCATCTGCCCGGACCAGAATGTCCTAGGGGTTTTCCCTGACAAGAGTACAATGGGCAGGGTATTTCCATGACGCCCTCTAGAAAGGAATGGTGCCACGCGAGGTCGGCGTCGCGTCAGGTCAGTCGAGCTGACAGGGATTTCTCCCGACCCCTTCCACAAAAGAACCCTTGCACAAGGGAGCGCCACCACGATCTTGAAGCCACCATCATCTGTCACTTCGTGATGCTTGCAAGTGGCCTGCAAGATGGAAGCACACGACCTCATCGGGACGGGAAACATCAACCCCACAACCACGCGGGAGGAACCCACCTCCACCATCGAGGCAGTCATCGACCGGGCAGAGCAGCAGGGGCCCACCAGGCCCCGTCGGGCCCAGCCGGACCTAGATGGCCCTGTAAAGCCCTGGCCGCTTTGCTGCAGGCAGGCCATAGCGCTGCCTTACCAGCCAGGACGTGTCGTCTCCTCCAACTTCAGCGAGCCCCGAAGCAACAACACGCCGACCCGCTTGAGCCCATCCGGGCCTGCCCGAGCCCATCCAGGCCTGAGGTGCCCAAGCCATGGCCGAGCCGCCCGCCGGCGGCAGTTTTCGTGGAGAGCCACCGCTGGACGGCGCCGCCGCCCGCATCACCCGGCCGCACCGGGCCAAGGCCATCCGAGCTACACCGTCGCCAAGGAGGGAGGGAGGCCCCGAACTGCTATCTGTTTCATGGGAAACGATATGCCATGGTGACAACTTTCACCCTGAAGACGGTGCTTTCGGTGCAACCACATGCGACGACAAGCCAACCCTATGTCATTCGAGTTGAATTAAGTTGTACCTGCTCGTGGGTTCAGTTCCTCCTGTTTGTTGCAATATCATACAATTTGTTGTCATTTTTTTAAGATAAAAGGCATGGCTGTCCGACTTTAAATTAATAAAGCTGAAGAGGTTTAACAGGGTTATTACACACGCTGCACATAGAACTTAACCAAACATAACAGCCAAATTGCCAAACACACGAGGCAAGGGCTCAAATAACTGAAAACAGGAATGAAAGCCACCGACACCAGGCACTAATCCCCAACGTGGCAGGAGATGACGACGACTTCATGTGCTTGGGCGGAGGGAGGAGTACAACTCACGAAGCTCGTTGATGCCCTCCTGATCCCTAGTCTTAGAATTTATACTCCACAGCTGCAAGAACAACATTGTTTTATAGATAACATCAGTGGGGTGGTTAATCACTTTCTTTTCCGTAGTAAGCTTATTACAATAAGCCACAACGCCTAAGACTGCGCAAGGAACAACAGCCAAAGCAATCTACGCGGGAGACCCGCCAAGCTAGAGAGGGTATAGTGGAACTGGGCGAAGTTTGCGGGTCTCCAGTTGCACCCTAGCAACTGGCGTAGGACACTCCAGGCAAAAGATGCCAAGGAGCAGGAAAAAAACATGTCAGCCGCATCTTTCAGAAACCCACACAGTGCGCAAGCGCCATTAGACGGACCGTTGCGCATGGCAATCTGCAGATTGGAAGGCATTGTCAAGAACCAGTTGCCAAGCAAAGATTTTGATCTTCAAGGGAACAGTCGCCCTCCACGTGTCTTTTGCATGAGCCACTGTCGCCCCTGCGACATTTTTCATACAAAGAATTAATCGAGTACCTACCAGAACTACCTTGTCCTGTCCCTGGGCAAGCTATACATTTGTTGTCATTTCCTTCTCGATGTTTTCCTCCACTCATGCATTTGTGTAAATTGTATAGTCTATGCATTGGATTGTGAGGATAATGCAATTTTACATTGTTGCTTGCCACACAGTTGATGTATTTTGGATGTCTGATGGAGAAGGCGAGTTGCTCAATTTTCGTAGTAAATGTTGTGCGCTGATATTGTACAGCGAGCTTGTATCCGGTTAAATGTTGAATGATGAGTGTAAATAACAAAGTCGAGTGTGTCTTGTAACTTGTAAGACTATGTTGGCTTCTAATTTAAAATCGGACAGTGAACTGCCTTTTATCTATACAAAATTAACAGTGGAATAGCTCTACTGGTTTCCACTGGTGGATGTGTGGAACCTTTTTGTCCCACATCATGGTCCTTGGCAAACATTTGGAGGAGTTAGAATGTAAATGTGAGATTTTTGTTGATAGCTGGTTTGGGTCTCATTAGAAGTCTAGTTCAGAGTTGACGAATATGGTTTGAAAGGCGCCTCCCTAGTTAGCGGTTAACCGCCAAACTAGCCCCGAGCGGTCATTTCGCGACCATCCGGAAAAGGAAATTTACTTTTTCCAACTTTCCATTTCGGGCGTCACGTACGGCACGCTTGAAAAATCTTTACTATTAAATTGCAATAGGTGACTGCCTGATGTCACAAATGGGCCTTGCGATATATGGGCCAACCATATTATTATTATTCAACCTCACGTCCAACCGGCCCACACGAAATCTTGTCGAGCCGGAGTTCGATTCAAAACAAAGTCGTGATACACACAATGAACGAGGAAAAAGAGATAAACACGTGACTGGCTCTCGATGGCTTCTCATCGTAAAATAACTGAACCACGTCCAAAAGAATAGCCACCATATCGAGCTGGGTCCTAATCGATCACGGCATGCTTCAGTGTCACGGAAAAACCAATCGTATGTCAAAAAGTTTGCTCTTCCTCCGATCGATCCCGCATGAAAAAACCGGGGCACTAAATGATCACACAGGAAAAAACAGAGGGACGAAAGAAAATCAGCATCCACGAAAGCAGTCTTGACACCTGAACTCCTGATCGGTCCGTGTACGAAAATAAACAAGGTCAGATATATCTGGATCATGCCCAGCTTTCGTCGTTCGTCCCAGGCTTGCGACTGGATCACATGTAAGAGTAAAACAGAACGCCACGCCGCACGTAGCGTCTAGCGCAAACCCATCGAGTCAACCAACCAGAGGAGCAGAGGCAGGCCACGGGGAAGAGTTGCTCCGGCACGGAAACCGTCCGCTGCTGCGCCTGTGGGGGATCTTATCGACGGAGTGTTCGATCGCGCCACAACGTCCCAGCAGCGAGCTCGAGCAAACATCCTCGCGACGCCGCCGTGCGCCTCCTGATCGATGACGAGCTCGACCGTGCGACAAGGTCGCGAGCGGATGGGCGAGTTTGACTTCTACAGGTGTCGCGCCATGTTAGTCACAGGGGTTCTTCCGTAAGCATCTCGAGGCGTCTGCCGCCAGAACCATTGAGCAGTTGAAACATGATGGTAAATTAAGAAGAAGCAAAGATGGACGCCTTTGAGGAGGGGTGTGGCAGGATTGGAGGGTATGTCAGTGCGATTAGGAGTAGAGCATAGCAGTGATGAAGGCAATGAACAACGTTCTAGATTCTGAACATTTGAAGCAGGAGAAGGAATTGAACACATATGTATTATACATGCAGGATTCGAGTGTAATTTAAGGTTTTTGGCTTCTGCAAATTCGGTGAACTTGCTAGGTGGCTCAGCATAGACTGGCCCTGAAAGTTTTTTGCGGGACATAATATGTTTAGTATTACACATTGTCATCAATTCCACCTTGTAAAATGCTTGCTTCGTTGGTTGTGCTCCACATAATTGTACAAAGGTGAAATGGCATGGAGTGGTCTGTGATGTGGCAACCTAAGTGTAACCGTTTCATGTAATTTGATCTTCTTATTTATCCGCAACTCTGAACTATTTTATTTAAGAAATGAGAAATAACATTGGTATTACATGGTATGTTGGATTAAGTGTGTATATATATCAGTTTTTAACAAAATTGATTGAGTGCCAACCAACTATATATAGGCAAAGCTCTGTCCTTAGCGGTGTGCTGGTGCCACCGATTTGACATCAACCACGTCAACCGATCTTATTAGCGTAGGTTACCAGGGAGAGAGAAACACAGAGGGAGAGTCTGGGCAATGAGACATTAAGATCATATGTATGGTATATGTATTTCCCGTAGCGTAGCACGGGTATTGTGCTAGTAATACTAATGCGAGGATGGGGTTCGAACAAACGATCGATCCCGTGCGCGGTGACAGATAACCGCGGCTGACCAGCTCGGCTAGGACGGCTTCGTGTTGAAAAGGGTGACTTACCTTTTTCTATATATAATCAAACATCAAAGTTAGAAGTAAATCTGTAGTTTGTTCCGAACTACAAAAATCTAGCAAGCAAACCGAACGTTAGAATATAGGCTGTACATACGTTAGACGCAATTGTTGATGGGAGAGAATCTTCTATACTTTGCAAATTCAAACCATTTTATTTGCAAAGAATAATTACTATTAAAATTCGTTTTCACCAATAAAATTAATCTAGATAAGATCTTTAAAATTAGCAGTCGTGTTGATATATTTATTTTTTCCAGGCAAAAAGTTATCACCCCGCCACATGTTATTTATCAACAGTAAAAATGTGTGAAGTTACTTATCCAAAAAATTAATTATATTTAGATTTTTTTATTTTTAGCTCACAATTTATCAACGCTCTCCTTCGTTATTTATCAACAGTAAATGAGAATAATTACGTACCCAAAAAGCTAGTTTTATTTTCACTATTTTGATTACATTTTTAGCTCACAATTAATCAACATGTGCCGCCTTATTTATCAACGATAAATGTGAGAAATTATCGACCCGAAAGGCTAATTTATTTTGAATACTTTGCCACTTCTCTAGCTCACAATTTATCAACCATGTGCCGCGTTATTTCTCAACGTAAATGTGAATAATTGCCCTCCCAAAAAGAATATTTATTTTGAATATTTTTGTGACTTTTTAGCTCACAATTTATCAACCCTTAGCCTCGCTATTTATCAACAGTAAATGTGAACAATTACCTATCCAAAAAGCTAATTTTATTGTCAATATTTTGACGATTTTTTGGGGTCACAATTTATCAACCCTGTGTCGCGTTATATATTTATCAACAATTACCTATCCAAAAAGCTAATTTATTTAGAATATTTTGGCATTTCTTTAACTCATAATTTATCAACCCTCCGCCTCGCTATTTATCAACGGTAAATGTGAACCTACCCAAAAAACTAATTTTATTTTGAAAATATTTGCAACTTTTTTTTGCTCGGAATTTATCAACCCACTACCTCGTTGTTGATCAACGATAAATGTGAAAAATTACCTACCCAAACAACTAATTTTATTTTCAATATTTTGAAGAATTTTTTAGCTTACAATTTATCAACCCTGTGCCGCGTTATTTATCAACAGTAAATGTGAAAAATTATTGACCCGAAAAGCCAAATTAATTTAAAGTATTTGGCTATTTTTTTAGCTCACAATTTATCAACTATCTGCCGCTTGATTTATCAACGGTAAATGTGAAAACTTATCGACTCGAAAAGTTTAATTTCACTTAGAATATTTTGGTGATATTTTTATCTCACAAAAATATCAACCCTCTATCCTTTATTTATCAATGGTAAAATATAAAAAGTTACCTACCCAAAAATTTAATTAAGTTGAAAGTGTATTTATTTGAGTTGCAAGTGGTAGTTCATTTGATTTGCAATTGGTTTTCCCACCCGTTATTTTTCCCCTCTTAAAAACCACTAGCCCGAAAAAAGCAATTAAAAATTAGTTCAAATAACATGATTTTCCATACAAAAATAACAACAAAAAACTAAAAAGATAAAAAATGAAACGAAATTGGAAAAAGGCAATTGCAAAAGGAGAATTGAAAAAATAAAAGGGAATCTCGGCTAGAAAAAAAAAACTAAAGAGGGGCAACCAAGATCGAAGGCTACAAAATAAAAGAAAATCGGAATTGACTTGACATAATTAAATGCGCGAATTAAATACTCGAGATTTCCGGACGGAATTAACGCGATCAAAAATTAAATAGACTCCTCCCAGCGAACATAAATTTCATATATTTATTTCCGTAATTAGGAAACGGGAATTGGCTCTCAAACGAATTAAATGCGTGGGATTAACTACCGTAAATAACTGGTATATAATTAAAACGCGCAGGTAACCGAAGACGACAAAAAAGGAAAGGAGAATTAACTCCCGCGGGAGGCGCGCGAGCGTCGCGGGAAGTAACCGCTTCCGCGGTTGATTCTCGTTTGAAAGACTGTTTGAAAAGTTCAGACGTTTTGTAGCTGAAAATCTGCAAATTTTAGTTGAAATTCGATGCAAGAAGTAGTTGCTGCATGGGCACCCGGCGAAAGTGACTGCACATTGGTGCTCCCAACAGGTCTACATACCCGAGTTCTCTTCTCTTTTCCCTTGCTCTACACAGGAGCTCCATTCTCTTCCATGTTTCTCTCGCCTGCCACATTCTGCCTCCGCGATGCTCGATTGGGTTGTAGCCATGACTGTGTTGCGATCATACCACATATCTAGCGTTTTTTGGGAGGTGGCGGTATACTTGACTGTGTTGCTGTTGTATTGTGATTCAAATTAATTGTAAAGGAAGGCTAACTTCTGACGAGCGGAGCGAGGCTTGTCGCCAGTAGGTTTATATATACAACTTGAAGCCACCGGCTAGAGTTTATCAAATTATAAGATAACCTACGGTGTTTGTAAACACTCACTAATATAATAAAGTATTTGCTAGCTGACGTCCGTGGTTTTTTTCCCTCTGTATTGGAAGGAGTTTTCCACGTTAAATCTTATGTCTCTGCTGCGTTTTTCTTTATCGTTCTTCGTTATTTGCTTGTCGCGTTTATAATAGTTGCCACACAGCTCAGCTGAGAGCGAATAAACTAAGCTATTTCAAAGATAGTTTAGGACATAAACTTGCAGATCATTGGATCCAGTTGGTGAGCTTGCCCAAGTGACACAACATAGGTCCAAACCGGGCCCTGAGCGGTGTATCATGTAAGCAAGTTGATGCATCATACATAATATTTGCGTATTGATGACTTTGTAAACTTTGATAAAATATTTATGAAGAATATTAACATTTTAAATATAACATTTATTGTATTACAATCTTCATAGAATATATTTTTATATTATATGTATTTGTAATTATGAATACTAATATATTTTTCTATATTTTTGATCAAACATTGTAAAGTTTGACTTTGACTAAACCTAGATCGTGAACTAAATAAAAACGGAGGGAATACTTATTTTTCTTCCTCAGATCAGCAAGTCCACATATTAAGCGTGTATTTATTATGTTCTTGCCTCCAATCCTGTTATTTTTATAGTCAAATCCTGTTTTGATATACTACCTATTGCCCTATTGGGCAAATCAAATATTTATGATGACTTCATTCCATATGATTTCTAAAAATATTCCCTCCCCTATTTTCATTCAAGGAAAATGATACACAGCTCTGTACAGTGAGTTCTCCGGTCGAGGCGCCTCGAGCTCGCCAGCCGCATCCGCGTTCGTGCCTCGAGTTCGCCGGTGGAGGCGCGCCGGCCTATTCCTCCGCTCTCCCATGGCGATTCAGAAGAAATCGCGCAGGATTAATTAGTGTGCCAATTAGGCATAATTAATTTGGTGTTAGGCATAATTATTTCGGCAATTAGGCTCAATTTTTGGTAGTTTTGTACCTAATTAAATATGTAAAATGTAATTAATACGGAGTAATTGAATCGGGCAACTAGGCCTAATTAATCGGGTAATTAGTACCTAATTAATCGGGCAATTAGCAATATGTGACCTCGTCAAATAGGCCTAATCGATTTTCCCATTTTACTAGTAGTAATCTGGAAATTATTAACGACTAACCTGGCAACTAAGACTACTCATAGTGGGAGTAACTTCACTAGTAACTAAGTGTCCAACTCAGCAAGTTTGCTTATGTGGCAGTGAGTTAATGAGGAGAGAGGAGGATGGAGTAACATAGCTAGTTACTGTAACATCACACCTCCAAGATACAATGAGTCTATAAGCTAATTAATAAAGACATATATGATACTATTTTGATGTTACTAACCACTATGAAGGTAGTAACATAGAGTAGTAACATGCACATGTTACTACTCTATGTTACTTCCCACTATGACTAGTCTAAGGGTAATTAACCTGGCTATCAGTAATATGGCACCTACACTAATTACCGGGCAATTATTCACATTACAATCAGTTGGAAAGTCATGTTTGACCATCGCTCGCATGTGGCTGAATTTTTTTTGCAGCTTGTTTTGATCCTGATAAGGGCACATGTGTGCATGTAGACACACGGATGCGAATAATTTTTAGAATTACATATGTACTGATATATTGGGCCCCACGCGAGTTAATTGGACTCTGCCTGATTTGGTCTGTGGGCTGCGTTTGGGGCACAATTGAGGGAGCACGGATCGGATGGAGGCGTCCATATAAAGAAGTTGCCATACTTGCTTTTTGCCAGACGAATATCACTCTCTGTGTTGTCTCTCACACCAACATGTCTCGACTTCATCTAAAGTTGCACATCTTGTTCTTATGCAGCATTGTTCTTGCGCATCAAAGCTTTGGAGGTCGAGTTCATCAGATCAATCAAGAGGTAAACATTCTTTTGCCCTCGTTGGAGTGCTCACCTTAAGTATGTACGAACTTTTTTTTGTGTGTGTTCATGCGTCGACCTAAACATCGCACGAAGGAACACCGGAGGCGTAGATGCAATGCACAGATGATTTCCTATCGTCCTCTAGTCTTGATTATCCAAGAGTTATTCTTAATTAGTGTTGGCTCTCTCGATTTTATCCTGTTCTGAGAGTTGAAACATGAACCACTGGGTACACGATCTCTCATCTCTGGTAATTTAACAATAAACTGAAGCCTCTGCCTCTGCTTCAGGCTTCAGAGGAGCCATAGCACAGCTCCAGACAAAAGCTTAATTACTGATTATATGCTTCTTTATGTCCTGAAGGAAATTGCGGACGTTTCGCCTGAGATTTTGAGTGTTGAGGCGAAAGCATCAAGTCCACAAGATATGAATCCCAGCCTCAATTCGTCACACACAGTGAGCTCCATTCATGTCCACTTGCCATACCCTTTCCCACCACAATATGGTGCTGAAACATATGTGAGTTGCTTTGCTTGGCCCTCTTTCCCTAAGAAATGGTGTGGATATTGAATTTTTTTCTCATATAATTAATTTCAGTTTGCTAGTTATATGACTCAAGAACGTGATAGCGGATATTTTGGAGTAATTGCTACGATGGACGTCTATGGATACGATCTTAAAGAAGGTCAAATGAGCAGCGGATCCATCTACATAACTAACTTTGAGGGTCAGAATAACGATCAAATCGTTGTTGGGTGGATGGTAATAAGTTACCTTTTTTTTTGTTCATTAGACTTGCCTCATGTTACAATATACTGTGATGCTTAGAAAATCCTTTCCACTAATCATTTGTTCCGCACGATGAATTATGTAGGTGTCTCCGCCTCGGTATAACGACTCTAAAACTCATCTTTCTACGGGTTGGGTGGTATGCATCCTCTCCAATTTGACCACACGTAGTTATGTTAAACTTTTTTTGTTAGGTTGCTCACCACATACACCATGTGGTATGTTGAACTTTTTTAAGGAGGCTAGTTCTCTCTAGTTGCTCATGTTTGAATGAAATTGTGACTTAAACAATGGTCTTAATGAAATTGCAGAAAGATGGAGCACATAATTCAATATGTGGCGACCTAGACTGTCCTGGTCTTCAGCTTGTGAGTGGGTCTCCCATATTCCCCAGTGATATCATATCCCCAGTCACTGAAGGCAACGGGGCACGGCAAACTATTACCATTAAAGTGCTCAAGGTATTTTTTTTCTTAAACTTTGTTCGAGTGAATGGTCAAAACAAAATCCAGCTCTAACGCAATTTTTCTCTCGTCTTCCATGAAATTGGCATTACTCTAGGACAAGTCGAGTGGGGATTGGTGGTTACACTGTGGCGTTAACGGCGACCCAATTCCAATTGGTTACTACCCGGCGTCTCTATTTGACCGCTTATCCATGAAAGCAACTCATATCATTCTTGGTGGCGTTGTTTCAAGGTCAGCTACAGGAATTCCTCCAATGGGCAGTGGAGCCTTCCCCTCTGACTCGGACGAGGCCGCGGTGATCCGTGACATTCAACTAATCGACCAGGATGGCACAAGCACCCCGATTGGCGATGATATGCCCGCCCAAATCACCGACTTCAGGATTTATTCCGTGTCGCCAATGGTAGGATCAAAATTCTCATACGGAGGGCCAAGGAAGTGGGAGTGACCGAGAGGGCACAGACCATCATACCCATGAAGATACAATCAAACATGTGAATTAATCAGTATCCCAGCAAGGAAGATATAAATAAAATCTGTTTTGCCTACGTAATTTCACTTTCCTACTACTATGTTTTAGCACTTCATGTCTCGGTTCCTTGTAGAAGACTACTAGTACTAGCAACGAACTGATGTTTGCATTTTGTGAGCTACTTTTTCCTTAGTTTTTTCTCTTTAAACTGAAAGTTCTGCAAAGCTATGACAGGCTAGACAACTTTTTATAGGAACAATCTAGACAGCTAACATGTTGCCCTGTCGGCGGCGACGACTGACGAGAGAGCCTTGGCAATTAGCATGATCCTTCTATTTAATGGCCTTGGCATGATGAAGCTGCAGACCAACATCGATAAGTTCGATCTATACTGCAAGTAGTCTGCAAACCGGAACGGCCCTATGACGAGATAGAATAGAACCACCATGGAAACCTCGGATCTTTACAAACCCTCCTCCTACAGGCTACTCATGGTCTCGGTCTATGTTGCTTCAACTCAAATAGCCACATTGTATACTCTGTTTTCCAACTTCTACTCTTTCAGTGCTCTCTTCCAACATTCCATTGCAGAAAGTACTAGTAAACGACAATGATGCAGACAATTTCCGCCTTTCTTCGAGATACTTCTGGACCGCACATGAAACATGATTTGTTCTTGAGGTGCCACGTTGGGGACAGAGCATGTACATTAAAGTTAAATTTTCCAATTGAACAATACAACGCTTAGGGCATACGAACATAGTAGTAGTAGATCTGTTAGTTTCTCCCAGTTAAACAGTACGATAACACATAATCTGGAAAGAAGTCAATTGCTTTGCAATTCGATTCTGCCTAAAACAGTCAATCATTTCTTTACAAATCGATCAAGGAATTACATGGATCGATCATCCAAGCACAATTGCATTCGGGACAGTTTTACTTTTACACACGTTGTGCTTTCAATACCGCTGCGAGTGCAACCAAGAAGCTCGGCGTCTTTTTTCTCGGCAAAGGCAAAACTTCAACCTTTGCAGCTGCGACAGAGGGATGAGGAGAAGTGAACCATGGGTGCTTAAGCGCCTTGGCCGCCGTGAGTCGTTTGTCGGGACTCGGGATTGCAGGTGAGAAGCCCTTGCAACACCTAAAATCCTGCTCTTCTCCTCAGGGTCTCAGGGAACATATCCCGCAGCCTGCTGTAATTGAGCCTCCCGGGTAGCAGTTGCTGAAACTTGGCGGTGAGCGGCAGGGACTTGAACTCCGGCCACGTCCGCTTGTTGGGCATGCCGAGCACTCGGAAGATACTCCAGAGCTGGACTATGTGGGTTGTATCGTTGAACTGGTTCTCGCGATCGTCGTTGTCGTCGTCGTCGTCGTGGAACAGAGTCTTGCCGGTGAGCATCTCGACCATGACGCACCCAAGCAACCAGGTGTTCACGAGGGCGTCGTAATCCGGCTTGTGCAGGAGCATCTCTGACGCCATGTAGGGGACGGTGCCGGCTTGGCAGTACGGCGGCGAGTCGGACATGTGGAGTGCGAGCCCGAGGTCGCACATCTTCACGAGTTCCCTGTCTTGCCCGACGAGGATGTTGGCCGGCTTGATGTCGCGGTGGATTATGTGGCGGTCGTGCATCATCTTCGTCCCGGTGAGGAGTTTCCACATGAAGGCGCGCACCTTTGCTTCCGGCAGCGGCGGGTCGCGGCGCCTCTCCCACAAGAAGGTAAGGAGGCTTGTCGCGGCCACGTACTCCATGGCGAGGCACTGGCGGCCGGTGGCGTGGTCGAGCATCAAACCCTCGAAGGCGACCACGTATGGGTTCCCGTTGCAGGCCTCCACGAAGCTGGCCTCCTGCTTCAGCTCGGTGGCATAATTGATGGGGACCGTTTTGGGATTCGAAAAATGAAAAATAGCTTTTTGGTGCGACGAAAAGGAAATCTTCCTCCTCCAACATTATTCGCCATCCCAAGAGGCACATGTGTACACAATATATGCATATTATCATAAATTATGCCACGAATCTAGCAATAGCATTGGTGACTGAAAACCATGAAACATCAAACATGCTAGCTCATTTGTGAGAAGATTTTTTGAGATATTTGCAATATTTCAAGTTTGATATTTTTTTATTTCAACTATGTCACATAATATGACACCACACGAAGGTTTTTCATTGTTTTGATCGTTTTTAAATTTTTTATGCCCTTTTTAAACTATGGTCAAAATGGCGGGCATGAAGATTCTTAGCTCGGGGATGAGCCTCGCTAAACTTGCAATGGATCTCTAATAAAATACTCTAATATTATGAACCTAAAAATGATTTTTCCAAAAAATCATAAGCATTAGATCATGTACCTGTAGTTCAAATCTGACGGACTTCCTGCTGAATTGGCAGAAATTTGTTTTTTTCACGAGAGGTGGACGAAAATGTTTCAGATACTCCGATTGGGAAATTATTTATGTAAGGTGGAATAGTATTATCAAAAAATGAGGTAGTACCATTGTGAAACTTTCATTTTGTGGTTGCTTCACAAAAGACCCTGTTTTTGAGACTCGGAAAATGGAAAGTAACTTTTTGGTGCGCCGAAAATGAAATTTTCCTCCTGCAACATTGTCTGCCATCCCATGTGCATAATATGGGTACATTATCACAAACTATGCGACGATTTTAGCTATAACATTGGTTGTTTGGCGTGAAAGCCATGAAATATCAAACATGATAGCTTATTTTGGAGAATGTTTTTTGAGATATTTGCAATATTCCAAGTTTGATATTTTTTTCAGGATAGATCTTATTTTTCTGAAAATTTTGATATATTATTTATATTTTTATGAATTATATTGATTTAGTTATGATTTTTTAAATATTAATATGGTAAAATGGAAAATAGCTATGCCGATGGCTTTGTCGTCGGCACATGGCTGAAATATGTTACCTCGCCGTCACAGCGGAGAGGCTATGGCGGCGGCCGAAACTATGCTGACGGTTTCCATCGGCACATACCTTCCTGTGCCGACAACTTTCCTGTGCCAACGGCTTGCCTGCTGGCCTGGTTGAAAATGGGCTGACAGTCTCGATATTTAGCCGTCGGCACAGGTCCTGGCCGTCGACACCTTGTGCGTTTCCTGTAGTGTTTGCTCGTAGGTGCAAATGCACCTATTACGAATAATGTATTTTTTTTTGAAATGTCAAAAAATTCTGGAAAAAATTTAGGTGTACATCTTGATATGCTATGTTTACACACAAAACTTTGTGAGAAAAGGACAATTTTTATGGGCTGTGCAAAAAAGACAAAACAACATCTCGTAAAAGGCTATTTTGCTGGACCGAAAATTGTATTTTTTTACACAAGTAATAAAAAATATCATTTTTCCGCGAATGTTGTATGCGGACATATAATGTCCGGGGCGTACACCTAGATTTTTTTTCGGAATTTTTTGACATTTTGAAATATATTTTTTAAACAATGAGTGCATCTACACCTATGAGTCAAAACTGATATCCGAATAAGGGCTTCATTTTCAACACTCTTCGTCCATGTGACACACGAAACATCGGCATCTTCTACTCTATTCTGTATTCAAGTTCCCAGATATCTTCAATCCTGCCGTATTATGTCTCATGCTTTTTCCCGGTCAAGTACTCCATCGTCACTGCGAAGTTCTAATACTCACTATTTATGTCTTTAGCCTCCGTCTAAAATAAGTATTCGTTAATATCATATCCGTTGATAGACTGCACTATTAAGTTTCAATATTTGTAACTTAACGGCACCTTCAGGGATGCACACATCACGATATTTTTCAATGGTGGATGTTTGGCTGGTAGATCGGAGCGCTGCTAGAATTGCATTTCCAACTCTTTGTACTGTTGTTGTTGACGATTACTAATATATTAGTACAGTTTTTTTTTTCAAAAACAAAACCTTATATTAAGGGCCGGAGGGAGTACTACATATATATGCATCTTGTGTGTTATATCTCTTCTGTATACACGCATATTTTCATGCCCACCCAAATCATGGAACAATTTCACCTCGGCGAATCGGAGGTGAAGTTAAGACTGCATTGATCAAAACTGATTCGCAAACGTAAACGCAGAATTTGCATGTCCAAATAATGGAATAATATCACCTCCTTGTTGGCGAAATGGACGGCGCGTATAGCTCGCTATCCTCGCACTCGCACCCATGCGCAGCACCAACGCATGACCAAACCGTCCTCCGATCCAAACCACCGAACAGATCAAGTCCACGCGAACGCCGGCGCTCCCGCAGCCCGTGCGCACGTCAGCCCTGCACTGCACTGCACTCGCTCGCTCGCGCGACGGCGGCGCTAGTCCATCCGTTTTTCCTACAAATACCCCCGCCCCCACATGGATCTATTCACCATTACGACACTCTCCCAGCAAGACAACATACGATATGGGTTCCCTCTCCTACGTCCTCTCCGTTGCCGTCCTGGCGGCGCTGGTCACCGGCGGCGCGTGCATCGCCAAGGTGCCGCCGGGCCCCAACATCACGACCAAATACGACACCAGGTGGCTCCCCGCCAAGGCCACCTGGTACGGCAAGGCCACGGGCGCAGGACCCAAAGACAACGGCAAGTGATTACCATTTATCGATTTAGAATTTCTGCGCTGCGATCATATCTTACCTGAAATATACCGTATGTGTGTGTGCAATGCAGGAGGCGCGTGCGGGATCAAGGACGTGAACCTGCCTCCCTACCTTGGCATGACGGCCTGCGGCAACATCCCCATCTTCAAGGACGGCAAGGGATGCGGCTCCTGCTACGAGGTACCCACGATACACCAGGCTACCAATCGCCAAACCTCAAATTATCTACGCATCGATCGTATATGGTAATATTGGTGCGTACGTGAATTGCAGGTCAAGTGTCAGAAGCCAGTGCCGTGCGCCGACAAGCCGATCACGATCTTCGTCACGGACAAGAACTACGAGCCCATCGCGCCCTACCACTTCGACCTCTCCGGCCATGCCTTCGGCCTCATGGCGTTGCCCGGGAAGGACCAGGCGCTCCGGTCCGTCGGAGAGCTCGAGCTGCAGTTCAGGAGGGTGCGCTGCAAGTACCCGCCCGGCACCAAGATCACCTTCCACGTCGAGAAGGGATCCAACCCCAACTACCTCGCCATACTCGTCAAGTTCGTCTCTGACGACGGCGACATTGTCCAGGTGGACATCCAGGAGAAGCAGTCGCCAGCGTGGAAGCCAATGACGCAGTCGTGGGGCGCCGTCTGGAGGTGGGATGGCGCCATTCCGATCAAGGGGCCCTTCTCGCTCCGCCTCACCAGCGAGTCCGGCAAGAAGCTCGTCGCCCAAGACGTCATCCCGGCAGCCTGGAAGGCCGACACTGTCTACCCGTCGAACATCCAGTTCTAGAACCTGCGACTCAATTCTTAAGATCTAGTTACCTCAGTTCGTCTTTTGTTATAAACAGTTTTTTCCGGTACAATTTACTAGTCCATAGGACTAATAGTATTTCGGACAAATCGCTGGGTAAGAAATCACGATATATAGGGATTTGATTTAATTTGGTACTATGGCAAGTGCAATCGTGCCACATAATATGTCTTTGATATTCTTACCGTAGATACAGCTCGATCAACCCGTGCCTATTTTATCTACACCCACATGAACATGGGTCGTGTGAAGTTGTTACATGCATCTAAGCTTATGATCTACTGCATTTAAAGGTGTCTAAGCAGTAGTGGTCCAAAATACCGAAGAACAACAAATGTAGGAACAAGAAACCATGAATCATCTTTGCCCAATCATAGAGTAACTTATACATGGGTTTTACATGCCTCCTATCAAGAAATTAAACCCGTCCTACTCCAATTTCTTTATAGACGTGATCATTGTGCATGACTGCTGCTGCTGCATTTTGGCATACAAAAAGTCTACTCTTTTTTAATGAATGGATTGGGATTAACATGCACGACAATTTACAATCAAAAAATATATGTCAAATAAGATTTATTATGATTGCCAACTTATTACGAAGGGATACACCACATATAACGTTTCTTTTCTCTAGAATTCATGAAGTGTTGATCTGATTTTACGAGCCACATGCACAAATTGTTTGTCCACAAAATTAGTGTAAGAAATTAAATAAAAAAGTATTATAAGGATTATAAAAAAAGGTATTATAAGGAATGTCAAGCTTCTTTTTTTTGACGATCAATACCACACATATTCATAGTAACAAATAGTACATGTAAAGATACACGAGCTGACTCCAATGATTACAAAATAAAGTCTAAAAGATACTAACAATTCTTCGAGGTCTTCAAATTTTTTCTTCTTCCAGAACATAGTCTTGCACTCTTCTGAACGCAGCTAAAGATAGATAACGAACCATAGCCCTGTAAATACCAACGAAGGTTCTCTCATAATTTCAATTTAAGCCGCAATGCCAAGGTTGCGTGCATGCGCGCAACCATTAAAGCAGTCATTCAACATCGGCAAGAGTACCAATACCAGTATGTCAGGGAATAACAACCGACTAGCCTTGTCGATGTCGATGGAGAGCCAAGAATACGAATCACCATTGTCGAGGACGTAGCAGTCGGGACAAAAACTGCGAGGATAATCCTCCTCGCGGCAACAACGACAGAAGATCCAAAATCGATCTGATGAAGCAAGATCTAAAGGGCCATACCTAGAGGATTGTAATCTTTCAACACCACCATTGACGTCGGAAAGGAGATCTCGTCGTCGAACGAAAACCCAAAGATCACTTATTGCATACGATGCCATCTCCATTGAGGGGAAACCAACAAGAAGACGACTACCAAAATCCTAACATAATCAACTGAAAATACTACTTTTATTGGAAACTCGACGCATAGATCGGGTTCCCCATTCCTCCTGACGCCGGCGAAACCGACCGGAGGAGGGGTAACCGATCTATGGAGGAGGCTGAAGTGGAGGTGGCTAGGGTTTTGGAGAGGCGGCGACTGTCTTTTTCCGTGAGCATTTAACCCTTTTATAAGGAATGCCAAGCTAAGGAAACTAATATAAGGAAGTTTCCTATATTAAATGGATGTGTGCCTTTTCTGTGTCGTATATGCCCTTCGGTGGAAAAATACTACTCATTCAGTTGAAAAGTATTGATCAAGCCGAACCAATGGATCTCTTAGGCTGGACAGTTGATATTTGCTAGTCCCTACCGTTAAAAATCCTCTTAACTTTACCTGCCAAAAAGTACGTGTGAGAATGTAGATCGATGTCCATGGCTCCATGCTATGCTTTTGTTTTCAAATTTGAACTTTTTTCGCGAAAACGCAAAAAGCTTTGCGTTTCGATTCATTGATAGAAAAGAAGTTTACATTATAAGCCTAAGACAAGGCTGGGACACCCACACACACACCCAACACTCAAAACGTGATTACGACAAAAGGCCGCAATCCGTCGAGTGCTCCTCTAAGACGCTACAGTGTTAGCTCCTCCGCCAAACAGAACCCATGCCGATGAAAGTCGCAGTGCTTGTGCATCATCGAAATTACCAAGAACCTGCCAGCCGCAGCCAAGAGGCGTACCACCCGGATCCCGCGAGCCCACCCGGCTCAGCTGGGAGCATTGCTGCTCCAGGGACGCCGTCGGCGCAGCGGCTACTTCCTAGCAACCTCAACGGACGCCCCTCAAGCGTGCATTCTTCAGCAGCCCGCCATCAAGCACAGAGGCCAGCCCACCACTGCTCATCCAGAGGCCCGCTCGCGCTGTCCGAGGAAGATCCTCGTCGCGCAAGCCACCGCGATACCCCTCAAGAGGCCGGCGCGCCACCTACATCGCAAGACACCTCCCAAGCGGCCAACACAGAGAACTCCGAGGAAGAACCACTGCCCGGACTCAAGTTCCCAAGACGACGCCTCCAAGAAGGGTACGACGTCAAAGACGCCGTCGTCGCCCGATTTGGCATGCCAAATCTGAGGTTTTCACCCGAAACCTGAGACACTGGGCGAGGGAGGAGCCACAACTCCTCGATGACGCCACATAGGAAACGACACCCTCAGGCGTCACCGTCATCGGCCCCGAAAGGCAGGGCTTTCGCCCGGAGCATAGAACCTCACCACCGCAAGCAGCGTCCGCCCATCGCCTAAAGCTCACGCGCTGACCCGACCAATGGGAGGGCTCGCCGGCAGGGTTGCGCGCATCCACCTCAGGGAGGTATCGCCGGCCGCCCAGCACCGCCAACGCGCCGCCAGCGCCGCACGGGCGCCCCGAGCCACCACGCCAAGGTGGCGGCATTAGGCTCAGCTCAACCCGGCCAGAGCAGCAGCACCCTGCGCTCGGAGCCGAGGAGGATGGGCGAGGAGCAGGTGGGCGACCGCACCCAGGCGCAGGTGGCCGGAATGGCCAGGGGCCGCCTTCCCCGGATCGGGCCCGAAGGGCCCAGATCTGGGCCGGCCGACCCGCGCCGCCACGGCGCCAACTCCGGCCGCCCAGCACCGTCGCCGCCAACCCAGCGCCGTCGCCGTCATCCTCAGCGCCGTCGCCGCCATCCCTAGCGCCGTCGCCGTCGCTGGGCAGCCATGGAGCTCCTGCCGCCGCCGTCGGGTTTGCCCGCGCCCCTACAGGCGTGCGGATGGTGGAGATGCCCGCCGCCGGCGGCACCGCGCGGGCTTTGCCCGGCGGCTGCCGCCGCCGGTGGCGGAGGAGGGGGCGGGAGAGGTCTGGGGCGGAGGAGGGAGTTAGGGTTTCGCCCGTGACTCGCCCGCGGGGACGAGCCACGAGCCCTCTATCTGGGCAATCGAGTACTTCAAATTTGAACTTGTAGTTTTGTGTTTCATAGGAATGATATTATTTAGTTGAGTTTGTTCCATTTTTTCCACCTCTTGTGACCTTGCTCGAATGCATTTTCCTATTTAAAATATTTTGTCACATTTTACTCAAAAATTGTGTCAGATTTTGCCTTAGTTCAAAATATCCCCCAACTTCGACCCATGGTGTGATAGCTAACTAGGGGCACAAGATTCGGACCCCGGGATCAGAATTATACAAAGACATTATGTGTACTAAATGAGCAGATATGAGGGTTACCGGGATACCAATCTCGGGCCGAAACACATCGGCAGACATGCCGGAAAACCATCGCCACTACAACACCTCACACCGCCAGGCTGGGTTCGAGGGATACTGGGGTACCAATCCCAGGCCGAAACACATAGGAAGGCGCCAAAAATACCGTTGGCACATCAACACCTAAACAATCCTGCTAACCATAACCAAAATTGCATATCAGTAGGCTCGAGTGACTTAAACCCCTCTCGTGCACTTCATATTCATACACGCATCATGCCGCGAGATGGGTAACCACGACCCGTAACACAACAAAGACTCTACGACTCAAAGAGGATAATTATACAACTCTTTGTAGAGTAAAGATCTAAGTATTACAAGAAGACGTCTCATGAACCCACATTACATCACAAACAACAAAAGGCAAATTATGCTATTCTACATAGCCAGTTTAATAACGGCTTAGAGGCTAGGAACAAACGACGGAGTGCCAACCCAGTCCGCAAACCCAAGCTGTTATCTGGGAACCCCAAACTAGTGGTCGAACTCAATGTCGGCATAGAACCCATCATCCTTACACTAGTGGAAAATAGGGATACAATCCCGGTTCGTTTGGGCCTTTAGTCCCAGTTTTTCAACCGGACTGGACATTCGGGATTAAAGGCGTCGACCTTTAGTCCTGGTTCAAATATACACCGGGCCTAAAGGGTCCTCCACGTGGTGCGGCCAGGGGGCTCGTGGTAAAGGACCTTTGGTCCCGGTTCTAAGACGAACCGGGATCAGAGGGTCTCTGTCGCGGCAGAGAAAATGACCGTTTCTATGCCGCGCCAAAGGTTTAGGGTGGAGTAGCATTTCTCTGCCGCAGCAGAGAAACTGGCTGTTTCTCTGCCGCGGCAGAGTTTCAGGGTTTTATGTTATTCATTCAATTCTGCAATGCATACATCATTCAAGAAACCACAAACATTTTCATGAATATATAGACATCATCATGAAATACAGTACACGTAATGAATGTTTACAATATAAAGTCGAGCCTCTTTACCATATCTATCTCATATCCCTAACGTCAAATATGTACTCCCGGTGGTATTGTCCAGTTGGATCTATGACCTCCCAAACTAAGAATTCCGCAAATTCCTCTTGGATTAATTGGATGCGATCCACCGTTAGGAGAGAGTCCCGCGCGCGTTCCATCTAATTTAAAAAAGGAGATCAATATATATGAATTGAAATCAATACAACTGATGGTAATAAAATAAGATTGTGAAGGATTGTTCACGTACTTTAAGGGTATGTATAGCCGCCTCCGGCTCCCGGTGACAGGCCATCTCGCGAATGAACTCGCAGACGTAGTATCCATATAAGTTATTCCCGGATTCCTGCTTCAAACACTTTACGAAAAAATAGTTTGATCAAACTAATAACCAAACATGGTATTGAAACAAAATATCAAAGAGATTCGCGGACATAGCTATAGTACTACTTACAGGGCGATCTTGAAATGTAAGCTCCGGTTTGCATCGACCCAGAGCAGTATTGATGAACCGTTTCCAAGCCCTGCCTGGGAAAGAAAAAATGAGTAATGAGTTATTAATTACTTGATATCAGGAAATGAGGACAAAAGATGTTTGTACAGGGCGATATTGATTTAAATTACCTCTGGAGCATGGCAGCCAAGTTCCCCCAGTACCGATGCTCTTTACGTTTCGAGTCCATGACAAGTACTACTCATTTCTGAAGCTGAATGATTAGGAGAATATAGTGGAATCTGCGCACGCATAACTCAGAGGATTAGTTAAGACTTAACATCGAGTAAGCGAAATCGACTATGTATAAGACAATAACACTCACTCAAAGTTGTAAGGGAAGAATATTTCCTCTTTGTGTTGTTGCTTCTGTAAAAATCTTAGCATGTTATCCTTTGTGTCCTTGGAGAATTGGTTTACTGTAACTTCATGAACGGTGCTTGGGTCAATGAACCCAATGTCATAGACTCTGCCTCTTTTGCATTCGAGCATCTTCATTCTGCATATTATATAGCGTATAAAAGAATATAGCGAGGGTAATAGTTAGTTCAATGAATGAGCTGAGGTAGAGACTTAATTACAAAAATAAATCACTTACAGACAGTAGCAACTAATGAGAGCTTTGTCGAGGGCGTCTTGATTGAATAACTGAAATAGTTCTTCAAAATCAATGTTTAGCTCCTCGTTTTCCCGAAACTAATGCTCATCTCTAATTCCTACTGTATGTACGATCTTCGAGTCCGTACAGGCTTGCAGGTACCATTCATGCAACTTTCGCATCAGAGTCCCAAGATGCGGGAGCTGGCCAGGTCTGATGAGAGGCCGCCCGTATGTGTATTTGTATTTGAATTCAGCCATGGGAAAGTAACCTTCGTACTGAACCACTGCTCCAAGCTATCTAGTCGTCCGTTCGATCATTGATGTCGTCTCTGGATCATCATTGGAGTGCACGACCAAGGGGGTAGCGATTGATTTTCCTGTTGTCTGAGCTGGGCAATTGTTCTCCCTTTTTTGCTCTAGAGGATTGTCCAAGAGAGCAGTCATAATCACTTGCCACCTCAGCTTGCTTTGCTCTCATCTCGACAAAGTGCCTCACTGTATTCGATGGTATATACAGCTTTGGTGGAGGCTTCTTCGGTGCAAAATGCGCCTTCATCTGGGCCTTTGCGATTTAGTTGTTTTGATCATCAGTCCTCTCATATGGTAACAACTCAGGAGTCTTAGACCTCTTGGGAGTTGTAGTACTTCCCGCGGTACTCTTCCTCTTTTGCTTAGGTCGTAGAGTCGGTGGAGTCTCCTGAAGAGGAGGAGGCGGCGGAGTATGCTCACGCGGAGGAAACTTTTCATGCGGAGGAGACTGCTCACGCGGAGGAGACTGTCGAGGTGGAGGAGACCGCAGAGGCGGCGGAGACTGCGGAGGCGGCGGAGGTGGCGGAGAATGAGCTGGAGGTGGCCTGCTTGGCTTCGAACCTAGAAACATAATGTTTTCCTTTCGCCATAGAACGGTGATTCTAAGGGCTTCTCCCAGTTCAGTGATTTCCCCATCTTCACCTGCAGGGTGGTCAAGCATCAAGTGCTCATATCCTGCCATCACTTCATCCACCCCCGCAGCAGCATAGCCATCTGGCTCCGGACGGTAATGGTAAGTTGTTGTAGGTAAAACAAAGCCGACCGCCGCCTTCATGGATATGTTCAAAACTTTTACATGCAGCTCACAAGGACGGCTCTCTGTGATATCATCCACGGGGCAGCGAGGACCCACCATCACCTGATCATAATTATCGAGCCAAGTGGAAGCCACGCTGCTTTTCCGGTGCTGAGATTGCTGCGGGTTGATAGCATCGAATGCAGTATCCTCATGTTGCCCCTGAGATCGCTAGGTAAGTACTTCGTGAATTTGGGCTTTAAGGATGCTCACAGATTCCTCTAAGGACGATATGTGGTCTGCTTCCCTTGCCTTTCTCCTCTCATGGCCTTTATTAGGAAATCTCTTCCTTTTCTCGGGAAAGCCATACTTCCACGGAACGGAGCCTTATGTGCCTCGTGTTCGTCCGCCGTGTTCTTTATTCCCAAGGGCGCGTCTCAGCTCGTCGTTCTCTCTTTCGGGATGGAACCTCCCCTCCCGCACTTCCTTATATGCAGCGATAAGGGCTTCACAAGGTTTTTTGAGATGTTCTTTATTATAAATACACTTCATGTTTCTGGGTCCAACTTTCCCCCAATCCCGTAGAACCACTCCTTGGACCGTTCGGTCCAATCGAATGTCCCTAGGGATCCCTTTGTCGATCAGTTCCGCCTCAGTTGCCTGCCACTTAGGCCTGTTAGCCCTGTAGCCACCTGGACCCGTAACTTGGTGATATTTCTTCAACGCAGCATTTGCCTTATTTGTTTCCGACCTTTTCTTAAATTCGTCTGAAAGCTTGAACTTCAAGAATTCGGGCCAGTGATCTTTTATCTTCTCATGCGCTCCAGTGAAGTCTGGAGTCTTGTTTTGCTTGACAAAGTCCTGGTACAATCTTTTCTTGTGGTTCTTGAATAGTTCGGTCATCTTCTTTAGAGAAAACTCCTTGACTTTCTCCTCCATCTTTCTAGCTTTATCGAGATTCTCCTCTGGAGGTAGGGTGAAATGTGCCATGAGCCGACGCCAAAGGTTGTTTTTGGCTACATCATCGACATAATGACCTTCTTCAGCTTTAGCAGCCTTTGGCTTGTGCCATTCTCGAACGGTGATCGGGATGAAGTCCCTAACAACCACTCCGCATTGACTTATAAATAATTTTGCAGCCTTGTCGGGAGCAGTTGGTCGGCCATTCAGATCGATTTCGATGATGTCGAACCTAACACCTTCGGACAACTTTTTGGCCAGGCCTCGCTTCGACTTTACAGAAAATGGCTCGATCCTGAGGGCTAAAAAAGAAAGAATTCATCGTCAATATATATACACAAATCAGTTAATGCATCTAGTCAGCAGCGGCTTAATTTATATACCTCGGTGGACTTTGTAATAACTAAGGTTCCATCACTGGAGCCATTATTTTCTTCCTCACCAGAGCCATCATCTTCTCTTTGCTCAAAATCCTGTACTCTCTCACCGGAGTCATTCAGATACGTTGCGGTGACATCGGTGGCATCTCCACCGCCGACATCTCCACCGCCGGCTATGAGGTTTGCTATAAATATTTCTTCTTCATCTCTGTCAGCATCCATAGTTTCTGCAACGACTTGCAAGTTATAGGAACCATCATATAATCACATATATAGATATCAATTAAGGATAATGCAAAAAACAGAGATTGGAGTTACATATATAGTTATTAATTAAGGATAATGTAGTGCTCAAAGCAGATATTGCAGTTACATGCATATATGGCTCGGGTCCATTTTTATTTAACCCTAATATATCGCTACAACCTCTCAACGATGTCGACCGGGTGCTGAGCCGCGTCGGGTGAACACCCAAAGCCACGAAACAATCACAGGATCATAGCTCACGTGAGATCCCTGCATAACTGACCATCCGTTCCTATACATGGTGTCCAACACATGCATGTAACGGCGAACGTGCTCGTCCTGCTCTCTAATGTGGTGATCTACCACCTCCTCGGGAGCCGGCTCCCTCTGCACCGACTGTGGTCCACGCGACCACCACCAAAGAAGATCCGGGTCAACGACGGGACCCAGATTCCGCACCAAGTTGCGCGCCCCGGAAGGTAACACCTCCCAGTGCCAGCCAGGCGGAGCCCAGACCCGGACCTCCCCCATCATCAGCATCTGGTCCAGAACGTGCCCAGACCTCAGTCTACGATGCGGTGGGTACGACATCGTAGCTATGAAAATATAACATGCTACAAATATAACATAGTACAAATATAATATTTACATACTACAAATATTTCTAATTAACTTATTATAGAGTTCTAACTAACATATTTTTACTAAACACTATAAAAGTAAAAAAGTAAAATTGCACATATCTAACATTACTAACCACTAACATTATTTTTACTAACAACTATTTTACTAACCAATACATTATTTTTACTAACCACTATTTCTATCTAACAAATTAATTAACCCTAACATTATTTTTACTAACACTATTTTACTAACCACTAACATTATTTTTACTAACCACTATTTCTAATAACTAACAAATTAACCCTAACATTATTTTTTACTTAGCACTACCATTATCTTTACTAACCAAAAATTAACCCTAACTAGAATTAGCACTAACATTATTTTTACTAACCCTAAATGGTAGCACTACCATTATATTCACTACCTAACTAAAATTATTTCAAACTAAAAAATTAGCCCTAAACAAATTAAAATAGTAAAAAAAATAAAAAAATATGCATGTGGCCGGCCGGTCGGCCGGCCAGAGGAGAGAGAGGAGGGGCTTACCGGAGGAGGCGGCGGCCGGGGGCGTCAGCAACGTGGATGGCGTGGAGGCGGCCGGAGGCGGACGACGACATCGATGGCAACGGGGAAGGAGAGGCGGCCGGGGTGCGTGCGCGGTGGGCGGCAACAGCAAGCGGCGGAAAGGGCGGACGACGGCGCGGTGGGTGTCGGCGGCAACGGCGGGCATGCAGCGTTTCGGCAACCTGGCGGCATCCAACTGCTTCGTCTCCACAGGATTGATCTCCGCGGAGACGAAGTGGTGGAGTTATAGTGGAGGACCCTTTGGTCCATGTGCGTGCCACAAACTGGGACCAAGGCCTTGTTTTGGCTGCCTTGTTTACGTGCGCTGCCCTTTGGTCCCTTCGTGCGCACCAAACATATTTCTATGTCCTTTTAAATTTTGTTTCCCGCCTTATTTCAAGTCAAAATAACATATGGTATATCAGAATGTTCAGAAAAGAAATTTCTACGCAATAAAAGTATAATTTATTCATTATGAACATTTAACAATTTAAATTCCTTATGAATATGAATTTTAATAACTTATGAATATGAATTTGAATATGAATTTGAATAACTTATGAATATGAATATGAATTTGAATTTGAATAACTTATGAATATGAATTTGAATAACTTATGAATATGAATTTAGATATGAATTTGAATAACTATGAGTATGAATTTGAATAACTTATGAATTTGAATTTGAATTTGAATTTGAATAACTTATGAATGTGAATTTGAATATGAATTTGAATAACTTATGAATATTAATTTGAATAACTTATTTATAATTTTGAATGTGACAAAACTTTCAACATGAAAAGTGTTTTAATTTAGATAATTAATCTAAAACCATTTTATGTTTTCTTAAATAATTATTCTAACTATTCAAACTACTAACCATTTTTCCATTTTTAATTTAAAATGAATTACTTTATCTTTTGCTTACGATGATGATGAGGAGGAGGAAGAAGAAGAGGAGGAGGAAGCAAGAGGAAGAAGATGAAGCCTGGTGGTGAGCAGAGGAGGAAGAAGAGGAAGCCTAAGCTAGTGGCTTCATCGTGGCTGACGCCGATCGTGAGGAGGAGGAGGAAAAAGAGGAAGCCAGAGTTGGTGGTGAGCATATGGAGGAAGAAGAGGAAGCCTAAAATGGTGGTGAGAAGAGGAGGAAGAAGAGGAAGCCTAAGCTGGTGGTTCGTGGCTGACGCCGATGATGAGGAGGAGGAAGAAGAGCCAGAGCATGGTGAGCATATGGAGGAAGAAGAAGCTAAGCTCTGGACGTGGCTGACGCCGATGATGAGGAGAAGGAGAAGGAGGAAGAAGAGCTGGTGGTGAGCATATGGAGGAAGAAGAGGAAGCCTAAACTAGTGGTGAGTGATACGTTGCAAATGTATCTATAATTTTTGATGCTCCATGCTTGTTTTACACTAATTTCTATATGTTTTGTTTACACTTTGTTGCACTTTTATACATTTTTTGGAACTAACCTATTGACAAGATGCGACAGTGCCAGTTCCCTATTTCTGCTGTTTTGTATTTCAGAAAAGTTGCAGAGGAAATATTCTCGGAATTGGATGAAACAAAAGCCGAAGTTCCTATTTACTGTAACGAAGACAGAGTCCGGAGGAGAGACGAAGGGGCGCCACGAGGCGGCCACACCTGGCTTAGGCGCGGCCCACCCCTGGCCCTTCCGCCTATTTATTCACATGTTCGGGAAAAACCTAAATACCTTGCCCTTCCGCCTATTTATTCACCTATTCGGGAAAAACCTAAATACCCGAGGCTCCATCCATGAAAAGTTCCGTCGCGGCTGCCATTGCCGACCCTAGCTCGGGAGGGTTCTGAAGCTCTTCCCGGCACCCTGCCGGAGAGGGAGATCATAACCGAAGGCCTCTACACCACCATGCCCGCCTCCGAAGTGATGCGTGAGTAGTTCATCTCTGGACTACGGGTCCATAGCAGTAGCTAGATAGTTGTCTTCTCCACTTTATGCTTCATGTTTAGGTCTTGTGAGCTGCCTATCATGATCAAGATCTTCTTTATGTAATGCTACATGTTGTGTTTGCTTGGATCTGATGAATATTGAATACTATGGTTGAGATCGATTATATATACTTGTCATATGTTATTTATGATCTTGCATGCTCTCCATTGCTAGTAGATGCTCTGGCCAAGTATATGCTTGTAACTCCAAGAGGGAGTATTTATGCTCGATAGTGGGTTCATGCCTCTAGTAATCTGGTAGAGTGACAATAACTTCTAAGGTTATAGATGTGATGTTACTACTAGGGAGAAAACAACAATGCTTTATCTAAGGATAATTCTATTGTTTACTTTACACATATTGCTTAATGCGATAATTTGTTGCTTCCAACTTAATACTGAAAGGGGTGCAGACGCTAAACGGAAGGTGGATTATTAGTCATAGACGTAGTTGGATTACGGTCTATGTATTATGTTGTAATGCCCAAATGAATCTCATAGTAATCATCTTGTCATGTATGGTATTTATTCTGTCAATTGCCTAGCTGTAATTTGTTCACCCTACATGTTATTTATCTTTATGGAGAGACACCTCTAGTGAACCGTGGACCCCGGTCCTTTCCTTTACACTGATAAAATCATCATGTTTTGTTTACTTACTGCAAGCACTATTCTCTTTAATTCCACTGCAAACAAACATCTCTTTCCACACTATACGATTAATCCTTCGTTTTCAGCAAAACCGGTGAGATTGATAACCTCACTGTAAGTTGGGGCAAAGTATTTTGGTTGTGTTGTCTGCAGGTTCCACGTTGTTGCTGACGCTGGTAGTGCGCCCTGCCAAAAGTTAGCTAACAACACCTTCAAAAGTCATTCCTTTCTCCTACTGGTCGATTAAACCTTGGTCTTTTACTGAGGGAAAACTTGCTACTGTGCTCATCATACCTTCCTATTGGGGTTCCCCAATGGTGTGCTCTGCACTCATCAAGCTACTTTTTCTGATGATGTTGTCGGGGAACTGAGAGAGTAATCTCACAGTGGTTGATGCATGGTGAAGACCAAGTAAACTCCCACAAATGCAAGCTCTTTTTCTGGCGCCGTTGCCGGGGAGAAAGAGGATTTGTACAAGGGAAGTCTCTCATCTCCAATCTCTTTACTTTGTTATTGTTTTGCTAGTTTATTTTACTTTGTATTGTTTGCTTCATTATATCAAAAACACAAAAAATTAGTCTCTTTTATAGTTGCTATTTTGTTGTTTTATTTTAGCTCATTATGTTGATCCCTAAGTACGATCTGAAAGACCTATCAATAGGTCGTGGTTTTATAATTGGTAGAGATAACATTGAAGAATTCTTTAATCATGTTAGTAAGCATAAAGATATTGAGGATATGTCCTTAGTAGAACTTGCTCCTAATTATGAAACTGCTGCAGCTTATTTAGTTCAAATGTGGAGGCTAGGTTTGTTAGCCTAACCCCATAATGCATCAAATGTTTCTTAAGCTTCATGAAGTTGAGGATGATGAAAAGAGAGATTTTATTCTGGAAACTTGGCTTAGAGAATTTAGAGATATTGTTATAGAAGCTAGAAAAGTCTTTGATCGATTTAAGATGCTAGGCTCATGTGTAGCTGTCATTGGTACACTTGAAAACATAGACAAAACCAAACCTGAAAATATGGAGGAAATCAAAATACCAATACCTTTCAAACTCGTAGGAATGCATGAAGCTTTGGAAAAATGAATTTTTATTGGATTGTTCCTGAAAACCCATTTGCTGAAAGTAGTGAACCCAAAAGTGTTGAGAGAGGGTCTTCTAAAACTTATATGGATAAAATACAATTCCTTGTTGAAAAGACTTATGGCATTGATCTTGATGTTTCTTCACTTGAAAATACTTGATGCGAGCTTTTTTTCTGCGCCTAGCTGAAAGGCGTTAAAGAAAAGCACTCTTCAAAGATAACCCATGTTTTATTTCTGTAATTTTTCTTTTGTTGAGTCTTGGAAGTTATTACCTCTGTAATAAACTCTCCTTATCATTTTTATTTCGTTTTTTGTGCCAAAAATATCCTATAATAGGAAGAAAATAAGATTTGGAAAAGTTGTTGTCCTGAAACAGATTCTATGCTGTCAACATAAAAAATTCGTAATCCCAACCAGAACGTAATTTTGAGCTGCCAATTTTTGAGCAAATACCCCAGGTTATTATCTAAACTTCGTTAGTTCAGCACTTTTCGATTTGAGCAACAGAAGATTTTCGAAAAAATCGATCTTTACCTGTTGTTCTGTTTGACAGATTTCTGCCACTATTTTGCATTTGCCTCTTAATCTCTTTCTTGTTGAGTTCTTTTGAGAGAAAGAGTTTTTTTGAAGAAGTTGCTTCAGTAGCTAATATTTTAATGGATGTTTGATATATGTTAGAACTGAACCCAAGTGGATTTGTTATTTTGATTGCACTATTGCTTCTAATGAGAATTGTGTTAAGTTTTGTATGAAGGAAGTTTTCAAGTGTAGGAGGAGAAGAATGATGTAATGAGATGAAGAATGGAGAAAATTTCAAGCTTTGGGATGCCCATGTCACCCCAAGAAATATCCAAAAGGTACAAGCGTCAAGCTTGGGGATGCCCAAGGCATCCCCTCTTTATCAACAAAGCATCAGGTCATCTTTCTAGACGCTATATTTTTATTCATATGTTATGTGTTGTTCTTGGAGCGTCTTTATTTTTGTTATTAATTTTGTTTTGTTTTATTTGCTGTAGCATATGGTTGGATCCAGCATATTTGTTTTGGAGAATGACACACTTCATTTTAATAACACTCTAGTTTTCACTCCTATTGTTCTGCGAGTGTTCTCTTTTGCTAGTAATGTGTTTAGCTCTGGTTTTCCACTCGTATTCTGTTTAGAGCTTGTTAGTTTTATTTATTTAGGTATGATTATCTCTCTGTTCTTTATTGATTATTATCTATGATAGTTGTTTCAGTTAAGTTGATTTGTGTTGGAGACGAGTAAAATGTTTCATGTTTATAGTGATGCAAAAGGAAGCTTGTTTAGACTGTGGCATAGACTTTGGCATGTCATGTTGGATGTTATTTCAATCATATGCTTAGTAGTTATTGCTGTAGCATGACTTGACTCAAATAGCTAAGAGTGCTTAATGTGTCATTTAAAGAATCATGTGTTGTTTCCATCATAAAAAACATAATATTGTGGTATTCTCCTTTGATGCTTTATTGGGTTGACTTGTCACATGTTTACATCATGTTATGACTACAAACCAGTCACCTAAAGCCTCTATGATCATTTAGTTTTTGATTTGTAATATCACTTTATGCTTTGATTAATAATGTTTTGTCGCTATGCATGATTATGGCCATTATTGCTCTCTTAGTTGGTCGCTCCCAGTCTTTTGCTAGCATTCACATGTACTGATTATGAGCTCTAGTCGTGCATCCAAATCCTAAAACCAAAGTTTGCCAATTGTGTCCACCATACCTACCTGTATGTGGTATTTCACCGCCAATCCAAAGTGAATTGCTTGTGTGCTACCTTTAAACCTTTACCTGTTTTGTGTTTTGTTTTAGCTCATGAGGAAGTGTTGAATGCTTTATCATCTCTTTCACGTTTATTATGGCTTCACACTTTTACTAGCATGCACAATGTGCCGGTCTTTAATTTTGCAAAAGAGCAGGCGCGGGTACCCACCCACTAAATATAAACCGAACCAATAATCTAAATCTTCTAACACTATGTACTTGAGAAATCATGAACTTAGCTTGTTTAAACAAAGGAGAAGAGGAACTTTATTGTTCTCTCTATGGGAGCCGCTCTTGAAGCCATTAAACATGAAAGGATGATAGATCATTTGATGTCATTCGTTGACATAGACATGCATACCTCTCAAAATATATTTTCAACACCTCTATTGCATTCAAAATAAAAAGCTCTAGCACATGAGTAATCTTGCTTCCCTCTGCGCAGGGCCTTTCTTTTACTTTTATGTTGAGTCTTCATCTTTTTACTTTATGCACCAATTAAGAGAACATAGTTGTCATTCTGAGTATAATGTGCATAGTCCCAAAATTTATTATTGATTGATTCATGATTATATTATTACTTGTTCTCAAATTACTTGTATCTAATCACCCTTTGAACTTTAAAGGTATCATAGCATCTATGTTTCGCTACTTCATAAAGGACAATCTGAGTACCACTTTGCTATGTTTTCTCTATGCTAAAAAACAAACAGTTGCTTTCAGTGCACAATTATTCATGATCTTTTGTTTGAGTTACTTTTCATGTTGTAACATAGTTGCTAAATTCTATTGTTAGAATTATATCTATCATGCCTATGTTTAGAGTACTTTGATCCCAGCTCACAATGCTTTTACAATAACTTGATCAAGATTGTGTTGGATTCATGTCACCTCAAAAATTATCTTTGTTATCACTTACCTACTCGAGGATGAGCAGGAGTTAAGCTTGGGGATGTTGATACATTGCAAACGTATCAATAATTTTTGAGGCTCCATGCTTGTTTTAAACCAATTTCTATATGTTTTTTTTACACTTTTTTGCACTTTTATACATTTTCTGGAACTAACCTATTGACAAAATGCCACAGTGCCAGTTCCTATTTTCTGCTATTTTGTATTTCAGAAAAGTTGTACAGGAAATATTCTCGGGATTGGATGAAACAAAAGCTGAAGTTCATATTTTACTGTAATGAAGATGGAGTCCGGAGGAGAGACGAAAGGGCGCCACGAGGCGCCCACACCTGGCCTAGGCACGACCCACCCCTGGTTGCGCCTAGGGGTGGTGTGGGCCCCTCGGGCGCCCACCGACCTTGCCCTTCCGCCTATTTATTCACCTATTCGGGAAAAACCTAAATACCCGAGCCTCCATCCACGAAAAGTTCCATAACGACCGCCATCGCCGACCCTATCTCGGGAGGGTTCTGAAGCTCTTCCCGGCACCCTGCCGGAGAGAGAGATCATCACCGGAGGCCTCTACATCGCCATGCCCGCCTCCGAAGTGATGCTTGAGTAGTTCATCAAGATCATGTTTATGTAATGCTACATGTTGTGTTTGCTGGGATCTGATGAATATTGAATACTCTGGTTGAGATCGATTATATATACTTGTCATATGTTATTTATGATCTTGCATGCTCTCCGTTGCTAGTAGATGTTGTGGCCAAGTATATGCTTGTAACTCCAAGAGGGAGTATTTATGCTCGATAGTGGGTTCATGCCTCTAGTAATCTGGAAGAGTGACAATAACTTCTAAGGTTGTAGATGTGCTGTTGCTACTAGAGAGAAAACAACAATGCTTTGTCTAAGGATAATTCTATTGTTTATTTTACACACATTGCTTAATGCGATAATCTGTTGCTTGCAACTTAATACTGAAAGGAGTGCGGACACTAACAAGAAGGTGGATTATTAGTCATAGACGCAATTGGATTACGGTCTATGTATTATGTTGTAATTCCCAAATGAATCTCATAGTAATCATCTTGTCATGTATGGTCTTTATTCTGTCAATTCCCAAATGATTACGGTCTTTATTCTGTTCACCCAGCATGTTATTTATCTTTATGGAGAGACACCTCTAGTGAACTGTGGACCCATGTCCTTTCCTTTACGCTGATAAAATCATCTTATTCTGTTTACTTATTGCACGCATTGTTCTCTTTAATTCCACTGCAAACAAACATATCTTTCCACACTATACGGTTAATCCTTTGTTTTTAGCAAAACCGGTGAGATTGACAACCTCACTGTAAGTTAGGACAAAGTATTTTGGTTGTGTTGTGCGCAGGTTCCACGTTGTTGCTAACGCCGGTAGTGCGCCCTGCCAAAAGTCAGCTAGAAACACCTTCAGAAGTCATTCCTTTCTCCTACTGGTCAATTAAATCTTGGTTTCTTACTCAGGGGAAACTTGCTACTGTGCTCATCATACCTTCTGATGGCGTGTAACTCACACGTTCGTTGGGAACCCCAAGAGGAAGGTATGATGCGCACAGTAGCAAGTTTTCCCTCAGAAAGAAACCAAGGTTTAATCGAACCAGGAGGAGCCAAGAAGCACGTTGAAGGTTGATGGTCGCGAAATGTGATGCGGCGCAACACCAGGGATTCCGGCGCCAACTAGGAACCTGCACAACACAACCCAAATACTTTGTCCCAACGAAACAGTGAGGTTGTCAATCTCACCGGCTTGCTGTAACAAAGGATTAAACGTATCGAGTGGAAGATGTTTGCAAAGAAAAAAAGAAACAAGTAGATTGTATGCTATGTAAAGAATAGGACCGGGGTCCACAGTTCACTAGAGGTGTCTCTCCCATAAGATAAAGCATGTTGGGTGAACAAATTACAGTCGGGCAATTGACAAATAGAGAAAGGCATAACAATGCATATACATGACATGGTAAATATAGTGAGATTTAATCCGGGCATTACGACATAGTACATAGACCGCCATCCAACTGCATCTATGCCTAAAAAGTCCACCTTCAGGTTATCGTCCGAACCCCCTCCAGTATTAAGTTGCAAAGCAACAGACAATTGCATTAAGTATGGTGCGTAATGTAATCAACAACTACATCCTTAGACATAGCATCAATGTTTTATCCCTAGTGGCAACAGCACATCCACAACCTTAGAACTTTCTGTCACTGTCCCAGATTCAATGGAGGCATGAACCCACTATCGAGCATAAATACCCCCTCTTGGAGTTAAGAGTAAAAACTTGGCCAGAGCCTCTACTAATAACGGAGAGCATGCAAGATCATAAACAACACATGAACAATAGATTGATAATCACCATAATCATAGTACTCTCTATCCATCGGATCCCGACAAACACAACATATAGTATTACAGATAGATGATCTTGATCATGTTAGGCAGCTCACAAGATCCAACAATGAAGCACAACAAGGAGAAGACGACCATCTAGCTACTGCTATGGACCCATGGTCCAGGGGTGAACTACTCACTCATCACTCCGGAGGCGACCATGGCGGTGTAGAGTCCTCCGGGAGATGAATCCCCTCTCCGGCAGGGTGCCGGAGGCGATCTCCAGAATCCCCGAGATGGGATTCGCGGCGGCGGCGTCTCTGTAAGGTTTTCCGTATCGTGGCTCTCGGATGGGGGTTTCGCGACGGAAGCTTTAAGTAGGCGGAGGGTCAACGCGAGGGGCCACACGAGGGCCCAGGGGATAGGCGCGGCCAGGGCCTGGGCCGCGCCGGCCACCCCCTGGCCTCCTCGTGGCCCCACTTCGTTAGGTCTTCGGTCTTCTGGAAGCTTCGTGCAAAAATAGGACCCTGGGCGAAAGTTTCGTCCAATTCCGAGAATATTTCTTTACTAGGATTTCTGAAACCAAAAACAGCAGAAAACAGCAACTGGCTCTTCGGCATCTTGTTAATAGGTTAGTTCCGAAAATGCATAAATATGACATATAATGTGCATAAAACATGTAGGTATCATCAATAAAGTAGCATGGAACATAAGAAATTATCGATACGTTGGAGACGTATCAGCATCCCCAAGCTTAGTTCTGCTCGTCCCGAGCAGGTAAAACGATAACAAAGATAATTTCTGAAGTGACATGCCATCATAATCTTGATCATACTATTTGTAAACATATGTAATGAATGCAGCGATCAAAGCAAAGGTAATGACATGAGTAAACAACTGAATCATATAGCAAAGACTTTTCATGAATAGTACTTCAAGACAAGCATCGTAAGTCTTGCATAAGAGTTAACTCATAAAGCAATAAATCAAAGTAAAGGTGTTGAAACAACACATAAGAAGATTAAGTTTCAGCGGTTGCTTTCAACTTGTAACATGTATATCTCATGGATATTGTCAACATAAAGTAATATAACAAGTGCAATATGCAAGTATGTAGGAATCAATGCACAGTTCACACAAGTGTTTGCTTCTTAAGGTGGAAGGAGATAGGTAAACTGACTCAACAATAAAAGTAAAAGAATGGTCCTTCAAAGAGGAAAGCATCGATTGCTGTATTTGTGCTAGAGCTTTTATTTTGAAAACATGAAACAATTTTGTCAACGGTAGTAATAAAGCATATGAGTTATGAAAATTATATCTTACAAGTTGCAAGCCTCACGCATAGTATACTAATAGTGCCCGCACCTCGTCCTACTTAACTTGGACTACCGGGTCTTCGCATGCCATGTTTCAACCAAGTGTCACAAAGGGGTACCTCCATGCCGCCTGTACAAAGGTCCAAGGAGAATGCTCGCATTTCGGATTTCTCGCTTTTGATTATTCTCAACTTAGACATCCATACCGGGACAACATGGACAACAGATAATGGACTCCTCTTAAATGCATAAGCATGTAGCAAAGTTATTATTCTCATATGAGATTGAGGATATATGTCCAAAACTGAAACTTCCACCATGGTTCATGGCTTTAGTTAGCGGCCCAATGTTCTTCTCTAACAATTTTGCATGCTCCAACCACTAAAATGATAGACCTTCAGACAAGACGGACATGCATAGCAACTCACATGATATTCAACAATGGTTGATGGCGTTCCCCAGAAGCATGGTTATCGCACAACAGCAACTTAATAAAATATAAAGTGCATAAGTACATATTCAATACTACGATAGTTTTTAAGGCTATTTTGTCCCATGAGCTATATATTGCAAAGGTGAATGATGGAATTTTAAAGGTAGCACTCAAGCAATTTACTTTGGAATGGCGGAGAAATACCATGTAGTAGGTAGGTATGGTGGACACAAATGGCATAGTAGTTGGCTCAAGGATTTTGGATGCATGAGAAGTATTCCCTCTCGATACAAGGTTTAGGCTAGCAAGGTTATTTGAAGCAAACTCAAGGATGAACAAGTGCAGCAAAACTCACATAAAAGACATATTGTAAACATTATAAGACTCTACACTGTCTTCCTTGTTGTTCAAAACTCAATACTAGATATTATCTAGACCTTAGAGAAACCAAATATGCAAATCAAATTTTAGCAAGCTCTATGTATTTCTTCATTAATGGGTGCAAAGCATATGATGCAAGAGCTTAAACATGAGCACAACAATTGCAAAGTATCACATTATCCAAGACATTTTAGAATTACTACATGTAGCATTTTCCAATTCCAACCATATAACAATTTAACGAAGAAGAAACTTCGCCTTGAACATTATGAGTAAAGCCTAAGGACACATGTGTCCATATGCAATAGCGGAGCGTGTCTCTCTCCCACAAAGTGAATGCTAGGATCCATCTTATTCAAACAAAAACAAAAACGAAAACAAACCGACGCTCCAAGTAAAGAACACCAGATGTGACTGAATAAAAATATAGTTTCAGGGGAGGAACCTGATGATGTTGTCGATGAAGAAGGGGATGCCTTGGGCATCCCCAAGCTTAGACGCTTGAGTCTTCTTAAAATATGCAGGGGTGAACCACGGGGGCATCCCCAAGCTTAGAGCTTTCACTCCTCTTGATCATAGTATATCATTCTCCTCTCTTGACCCTTGAAAACTTCCTTCACACCAAACTTCAAGCAAACTCATTAGAGGGTTAGTGCATCATTAATAATTCACTCATTCAGAGGTGACACAATCATTATTTTCACTTCTGGACATTGCATAATGCTACTGGACATTAATGGATCAAAGAAATAAATCCAACATAGCAAAAGAGGCAATGCGAAATAAAAGGCAGAATCTGTCAAAAACAGAACAGTCCGTAAAGACGAATTTATAAATGGCACCAGACTTGCTCAAATGGAAAAACTCAAAACTAATGAAAGTTGCGTACATATCTGAGGATCACGCTCGTAAATTGGCAGATTTTTTCGAATTTTCTACAGAGAATTATGCCCAGATTCGTGACAGACAGCAATGCTGTTTCTGCGCAGCGATCCCAAATATAACATCAACTTTGACATAGAAACTTTACTTGGCACAAAAACATGATAAGGAGAGGTTGCTACAGTAGTAAACAACTTCCAAGACTCAACAAAACAAAAAATTGCTGTAGGTAAAAACATGGGTTGTCTCCCATAAGCGCTTTTCTTTAACGCCTTTCAGCTAGGCGCAGAAAGTGCAAATCAAGTAACATCGAGAGTAGAAGCATCAACATCATAGCTTGTTCTAATAATAGAATCAAAAGGCAACTTCATTCTCTTTCTAGGGAAGTGTTCCATACCTTTCTTGAGAGGAAATTGATATTTAATATTACCTTCCCTCATATCAATAACAGCACCAACAGTTCGAAGAAAAGGTCTTCCCAACACAATAGGACAAGATGCATTGCATTCGATATCCAAGACAACAAAATCAACGGGGACAAGGTTATTGTTAACCGTAATATGCACATTATCAATCCTCCCCAAAGGTTTCTTTTTAACATTATCGGCAAGATTAACATCCAAATAACAATTCTTCAATGGTGGCAAGTCAAGCATATCATAAATCTTTTTAGGCATAACAGAAATACTTGCACCAAGATCACATAAAGCATTACATTCAAAGTCATTGAATTTCATTTTAATGATGGGCTCCCAACCATCTTCTAACTTTCTAGGAATAGAAGTTTCAAGTTTTAGTTTATCCTCTCTAGCTTTTATGAGAGCATTTGTAATATGTTTTGTAAAGGCTAAATTTATAGCACTAGCATTAGGACTCTTAGCAAGTTTTTGTAAGAACTTTATAACTTCAGAAATGTGGCAATCATCAAAATCTAAATCATTATGAGCTACAGCAATGGGATCATTGTTCCCAAGGTTGGAAAAAATTTCAGCAGTTTTATCACAAGCAGTTTCAGCAGTTTTAGCAATTTCAGGCAGTTTTGTACGCTTTGCACTAGGAGTAGAAACATTGCCAACACCAATTATTTTACCATTGATAGTAGGAGGTGCAGCAACATGTGAAGAATTAGCATTACTAGTGGTGGTAATAGTCCAAACTTTAGCTACATTATTCTCTTTAGCTAGTTTTTCATTTTCTTCTCTATCCCACCTAGCACGCAGTTCAGCCATTAATCTTATATTCTCATTAATTCTAACTTGGATGGCATTTGCTGTAGTAGTAATCTTATTATCAATATCATTATTAGGCATAACTTTCAATTTTAAAAGATTAACATCAGAGGCAAGTCTATCAACTCTAGAAGCAATAGTATCAATTTTATCAAGCTTTTCCTCAACAGATTTGTTAAAAGCAGTTTGTGTACTAATAAATTCTTTAAGCATAGCTTCAAGACCAGAGGGTACATTCCTATTATTATTGTAAGAATTCCCATAAGAATTACCATAACCATTACCATTAGCAGAAGGATATGGCCTATAGTTATTACCAGAGTTGTTCCTATAAGCATTGTTGTTGAAATTATTATTTTTAATGAAATTCACATCAACATTTTCTTCTTGAGCAACTAATGAAGCTAAAGGAACATTATTTGGATCAACATTAGATCTACCATTCACAAGCATAGACATAATCACATCAATCTTATCACTCAAGGAAGAGGTTTCCTCAACAGAATTTACCTTCTTACCTTGTGGAGCTCTTTCCGTGTGCCATTCAGAGTAATTTATCATCATATCATCAAGAAGTTTTGTAGCCGCCCCCAATGTGATGGACATAAAGGTACCTCCAGCAGCTGAATCCAATAAATTCCGCGAAGAAAAATTTAGTCCTGCATAGAAGGTTTGGATGATCATCCAAGTAGTCAGTCCATGGGTTGGGCAATTCTTTACCAAAGTTTTCATTCTCTCCCAAGCTTGAGCAACATGTTCAGTATCTAATTGTTTAAAATTCATTATGCTACTTCTCAAAGATATAATTTTAGCGGGAGGATAATATCTACCAATAAAAGCATCCTTGCATTTAGTCCATGAATCAATACTATTCTTAGGCAAAGATAGCAACCAATCTTTAGCTCTTCCTCTTAATGAGAAAGGAAACACTTTCAATTTAATAATATCACCATCTACATCTTTATACTTTTGCATTTCACAAAGTTCAACAAAATTATTGAGATGGGCAGCAGCATCATCAGAACTAGCACCAGAAAATTGTTCTCTCATAACCAAATTCAGTAAAGCAGGTTTAATTTCAAAGAATTCTGCTGTAGTAGCAGGTGGAGCAATAGGTGTGCATAGGAAATCATTATTATTTGCATTTGTGAAGTCACACAATTTAGTATTTTCAGGGGTATTCATTTTAGCAACGGTAAATAAAACAAACTAGATAAAGTAAATGCAAGTAACTAAATTTTTTGTGTTTTCGATATGGAGAGCAAGACAGTAAATAAAGTAAAACTAGCAACTAATTTTTTTGTATTTTAATTTAGTGCAGCAAACAAAGTAGTAAATAAAATAAAGCAAGACAAAAACAAAGTAAAGAGATTGAGAAGTGGAGACTCCCCTTGCAGCGTGTCTTGATCTGGCGCCAGAAAAAGAGCTTGATGGCGTGTAACTCACACGTTCGTTGGGAACCCCAAGAGGAAGGTATGATGCGCACAGTAGCAAGTTTTCCCTCAGAAAGAAACCAAGGTTTAATCGAACCAGGAGGAGCCAAGAAGCACGTTGAAGGTTGATGGTCGCGAAATGTGATGCGGCGCAACACCAGGGATTCCGGCGCCAACTAGGAACCTGCACAACACAACCCAATACTTTGTCCCAACGAAACAGTGAGGTTGTCAATCTCACCGGCTTGCTGTAACAAAGGATTAAACGTATCGAGTGGAAGATGTTTGCAAAGAAAACAGTAAAACAAGTAGATTGTATGCTATGTAAAGAATAGGACCGGGGTCCACAGTTCACTAGAGGTGTCTCTCCCATAAGATAAAGCATGTTGGGTGAACAAATTACAGTCGGGCAATTGACAAATAGAGAAAGGCATAACAATGCATATACATGACATGGTAAATATAGTGAGATTTAATCCGGGCATTACGACATAGTACATAGACCGCCATCCAACTGCATCTATGCCTAAAAAGTCCACCTTCAGGTTATCATCCGAACCCCTCCGTATTAAGTTGCAAAGCAACAGACAATTGCATTAAGTATGGTGCGTAATGTAATCAACAACTACATCCTTAGACATAGCATCAATGTTTTATCCCTAGTGGCAACAGCACATCCACAACCTTAGAACTTTCTGTCACTGTCCCAGATTCAATGGAGGCATGAACCCACTATCGAGCATAAATACTCCCTCTTGGAGTTAAGAGTAAAAACTTGGCCAGAGCCTCTACTAATAACGGAGAGCATGCAAGATCATAAACAACACATGAACAATAGATTGATAATCACCATAATCATAGTACTCTCTATCCATCGGATCCCGACAAACACAACATATAGTATTACAGATAGATGATCTTGATCATGTTAGGCAGCTCACAAGATCCAACAATGAAGCACAACAAGGAGAAGACGACCATCTAGCTACTGCTATGGACCCATGGTCCAGGGTGAACTACTCACTCATCACTCCGGAGGCGACCATGGCGGTGTAGAGTCCTCCGGGAGATGAATCCCCTCCGGCAGGGTGCCGGAGGCGATCTGAATCCCCGAGATGGGATTCGCGCGGCGGCGTCTCCGTAAGGTTTTCCGTATCGTGGCTCTCGCACGGGGGTTTCGCGACGAAGCTTTGGCAGGCGGAGGGTCAACGCGGGGCCACACGAGGGCCCAGGGATAGGTCGGCGCGGCCAGGGCCGGCCGCGCGGCCACCCCCTGGCCTCCTCGTGGCCCCACTTCTTAGGTCTTCGGTCTTCTGGAAGCTTCGTGCAAAAATAGGACCCTGGGCGAAAGTTTCGTCCAATTCCGAGAATATTTCTTTACTAGGATTTCTGAAACCAAAAACAGCAGAAAACAGCAACTGGCTCTTCGGCATCTTGTTAATAGGTTAGTTCCAGAAAATGCATAAATATGACATATAATGTGCATAAAACATGTAGGTATCATCAATAAAGTAGCATGGAACATAAGAAATTATCGATACGTTGGAGACGTATCACCTTCCTCTTGGGGTTCCCCAACGGTGTGCTTGCACTCATTAGTGAGCAGAGGAGGAAGAAGAGGAAGCCTAAGCTGGTGGCTTCATCGTGGCTGACGCTGATGATGAGGAGGAGGAGGAGGAGGAAGAAGAGGAAGCCAGAGCTAGCCATCTAACCTTTAGTCCTAGCTGGTGGGTGCAACCGAGACTAAGTTGGCTTTAGAAGCCATGTACCAAACTGTCAGCGGGAAAAGGACATGCGGGCAACCATTAGTCCCAGCTGGTGGGTACAACCGGGACTAAAGTTGGTTTTTTGTGTCATCTAACAGAACTGTCGGTGGGATAAGGGCGTGTCGGTAACTTTTAGTCCCGGCTGGTGGGTACAACAGGGACTAAAGCTGTCCGCAGGATAAGGATGCGTGGGTGGACGCACTGCTCGATGAGATAAAGCATGTAGCGCACGACACCCTGTCGGAGGAACAAGACGAAGGAGAAGCGGCGTCGTGCCTATAAAAGGAGCATCGATAATCGCCATGGCAAGCAGCTCGACAAGCCAACCTAGAAGGTATGGAGAGCTTCATCCCCATGGCCGGAGAAAAGGGTTGGGAAATCTCCCGTGGAGTAGCTTCTCGAAGATGTCGTTGGTGCACACGCCCTAGGACATCTTCCGAAGCTCCGCCTCGGATTTTTTTTTACTACAAGCCCGTGAAAGCCTCCATCTCCTCTAACAGTGTTGGGGAAAGGGTTGGGAAATCTCCTGTGGCGGAGCTTCTCGAAGATGTCGATGGTTCACACGCCCTAGGACATCTTCGGAAGCTCCGGCCACATCCTTGTCTAGGACAAATGGTTCGTCTCTATACCCAAGATTGTTGTCATTCCATACAACCACTACAAGAAAAGTTGCCATGGCCGACGAAGTTGAAGTCGCGCCGTGGTTGCTGGTGTACCATGGCCGACGATTTTGGTCCCTCCGTGGTGCATGTCAAAACTTTTTTTCTCGTTTTTGAGGCCACCTAGCCCGACGAAAGCGGCCAAAACGTGGCGTATGGTGGCCCGGGACGTGGTGCATCTCGAAATCTCGGGTTCGCCGGCCGAGTCAACGCAAATCCGCACCGCCGAGGGATGTAGGGCCCAGATGGCAGCCTCTCTGGCATTGTTTTTTTCTACATCGCGCCATCTCGTTCAACGTTCTCCGATCGAGCCGTTTACGATGCAGGATCATGGGTCCCGCATGTCATCCTCTATGAACCAAAATTCTTTCTATTCTTGGATTTTTTTTGACCCCCTGATTTCTGGCTACTTCCTTTTTCTTTTGATCCCTTGCCGCCTTGGAAACGTTGAGACCGCTGCTAAATGGGACCCGCATGTCATCCTCTATGTGCAATCAACTTTCTTTTCTTGGAGTTTTTTTTGGCACCTCAAATTTGGTCACTTGCCTTTTTCTTTCGATCCCCTCCGCCTCTCAAACGGTGATACCGCTGCTGCTAACTGGGACCCGCATGTCATCCTCTATGTACTATAAAACTTTCTTTTCATGGATTATTTTTGGCACCTCAAATTTGGTCACTTGCCTTTTTCTTTCGATCCCCTGCCGCCTCTCAAACGGTGATACCGCTGCTGCTAATGGGACCCGCATGTCATCCTCTATGTACTATAAAACTTTCTTTTCTTGAATTATTTTTGGCACCTCATATTTTTTCACTTGCCTTTTTCTTTCGATCACCCGCCTCTCAAACGGTGATACCGCTGCTGCTAACTGGGACCCGCATGTCATCCTCTATGTACTATAAAACTTTCTTTTCTTGGATTTTTTTGGCACCTCATATTTGGTCACTTGACTTTTTCTTTCGATCACCTGCTGCCTCTCAAACGGTGATACCGCTGCTGCTAAATGGGACCCGCATGTCATCCTCTATGTACTATAAAACTTTCTTTTCTTGAATTATTTTTGGCTCCTCATATTTTTTCACTTGCCTTTTTCTTTCGATCCCCTGCCGCCTCTCAAACGGTGATACCGCTGCTGCTAAATGGGACCCGCATGTCATCCTCTATGTACTATAAAACTTTCTTTTCTTGAATTATTTTTGGCTCCTGATATTTTTTCACTTGCCTTTTTCTTTCGATCTCATGCCACGTTTGAAACGTTGGGGAACCTGCAGGCTCATGGGACCCGCATGTCATCCTCTATGTACTATAAAAGTTCTTTTTCTTGGTTTTTTTTCACCATCTGATTTTTGGCAATTTCTTTTTTTCTTTTGATCCACTGCCACCTCTCAAACGCTGATACCGCTGCTGCTAAATGGGACCCGCATGTCATCCTATATGTACTATAAAACTTTCTTTTCTTGAATTATTTTTGGCTCCTCATATTTGGGCACTTGCCTTTTTCTTTCGATCTCATGCCACGTTTGAAACGTTGAGGAACTGCTGGCTCATGGGACCCGCATGTCATCCTCTATGTGCTATAAAAGTTTCCTTTGTTGGATTTTTTTTCACCCTCTGATTTTTGGCTTGCCTTTTTCTTTTGATCCCCTGCCCCCTTTGAAACGTTGAGTAAGCTGTTGGCTCAAGGGACCCGCATGTCATCCTCTATGTCCATCAACTTTCCTTTCTTGGATTTTTTTTCACCCCCTAATTACTAGCTACTTTCTTTTTCTTTTGATCTCAAGCCGCATTACAAACATTGAGACCGCTGCTGCAAAATGGGACCCACATGTCATCCTCTATGTACAATAAAGTTTCTTTTCTTGGATTATCTTTTGCTCCTGATATTTTGTCACTTGCCTTTTTCTTTCGATCCCCTGCCGCCTCTCAAACGGTGATACCGCTGCTGCTAAATGGGACCCGCATGTCATCCCTCTGTGTGCTATAAAAGTTTCCTTTGTTGGATTTTTTTCACCCTCTGATTTTTGGCTTGCCTTTTTCTTTTGATCCCCTGCCCCCTTTGAAACGTTGAGTAAGCTGTTGGTTCAAGGGACCCGCATGTCATCCTCTATGTCCATCAACTTTCTTTTCTTGGATTTTTTGTCACCCCCTAATTACTAGCTACTTTCTTTTTCTTTTGATCTCAAGCCGCATTACAAACATTGAGACCGCTGCTGCAAAATGGGACCCACATGTCATCCTCTATGTACAATAAATCTTGGATTATTTTTGGCTCCTGATATTTGGTCACTTGCCTTTTTCTTTCGATCTCATGCCGCCTTTGAAACGTTGAGTAAGCTGCTGGCTCATGGGTCCCGCATGTCATCCTCTACGAACAATAAAAGTTTCCTTTATTGGAGTTATTTTTGACCCCTAATTTCTGGCTATTTGCCTTTTTCTTTTGATCCCCTGCCCCCTTTGAAACGATGAGGACGCTGTTGGCAGGTCGGTCCCACATGTCATCCTCTATGAACAATAAAAGTTTCCTTTGGTGGATTTATTTTTGACCCCTAAGTAATTTCTGGCTATTTCCTTTTTTTTCTTTTGATCCCCCGCCTTGGAAACGTTGAGGATGCTGCTGCCTCATCGGTCCCGCATGTCATCCTCTCAGAACGATAAATGTTTTCTTTTCTTGGATTTTTTTACCAACTGACTTTTTGTTTTTTTATTTTCGACCCACTGCCTTTGAAACGTTAACGACGCTGCTGGCTCATGGGTCCCCGATGTCAGCCTCCCCGTACAAGAAACATGTGATATCTTGATTATTTTGCAGACAATAAACAGTGTATTTCGCTCTGAGCTATTGCAAACGGATAAATTAAATCTTTATTTTTACAACTTATATCTTGAATCTCCTTGTTTTTTGTTTTTGCGAAGCATAGGACATTCCTGTTTTTTTTGAGAAAAATCCGAACTTCCATGTTCTGGAGTGGGCTGAAATTGTACGAATCAAAAGGCCCAGAAGGATAGTTCGAAGGCCCAGATGTCCAGATGCAGCCCAATTGAAATCTTTCTTTTCTTGGATTTTTTTCACCCCCTGATTTCTGGCTACTTCATTTTTCTTTTGGTCCTGTGCCACCTTGGAAACGTTGAGACCGCTGCTGCAAATGGGACCCGTATGTCATCCTCTATGTACAATAAAGTTTCCTTTCTTGGATTATTTTTGGCTCCTGATATTTGGTCACTTTCCTTTTTCTTTCGATCTCATGCCACGTTTGAAACGTTGAGGAATGCTGGCTCATGGGACCCGCATGTCATCCTCTATGTACAATAAAAGTTTGATTTCTTGGATTTTTTTCACCCTCTGATTTTTGGCTATTTCCTTTTTCTTTTGATCCCCTGCCGCCTTTGAAACGTTGAGTAAGCTGCTGGCTCATAGGTCCCACATGTCAGCCTGTATGAACGATAAAGCTTTCCTTTCTTGGAGTTTTTTTTGACCCCCTAATTTCTGGCTACTTTCTTTTTCTTTTGATCTCAAGCCGCAATTGAAACGTTGGGACCGCTGCTGCAAAATGGGACCCGCACGTCATCCTCTATGTACAATCAAGTTTCTTTTCTTGGATTATTTTTGGCTCCGATATTTGGTCACTTGCCTTTTTCTTTCGATCCCATGCCACGTTTGAAACGTTGAGGAACCTGCTGGCTCATGGGACCCGCATGTCATCCTCTACGTACTACAAAAGTTTATTTTCTAGGGTTTTTTTTCACTCTCTGATTTTTGGCTATTTCCTTTTTCTTTTGATCCCCTGCCGGCTTGGAAACGTTGAGTAAGCTGCTAACTCGTGGGTCCCGCATGTCATCCTCTATGTACAATCAACTTTCTTTTCTTCGAGTTTTTTTTATCCCCTAATTTCTGGCTACTTTCTTTTTCTTTTGATCTCAAGCCGCATTTGAAAAGTTGGGACCTCTGCTGCAAAATGGGACAGCATGTCATCCTCTATGTACAATAAAAGTTTCTTTTCTTCGATTATTTTTCACACTCTGATTTTTGGTCACTTGCCTTTTTCTTTCGATCTCATGCCGCCTTTGAAAATGTTGCGGAACCTGCTGGCTCATGGGACCCGCATGTCATCCTCTATGTACTATAAAAGTTTCTTTTCTTTTTTTTTCACCCTCTGATCTTTAGCTATTTCCATTTTCTTTTGATCCCCTGCCGCCTTGGAAACGTTGAGTAAGCTGCTGACTGATGGGACCCGCATGTCATCCTCTATGTACAATCAAGTCTCTTTTCTTGGATTTTTTTCCCTCTTATTTTTGGTCACTTGCCTTTTTCTTTCGATCTCATGCAGCCTCTGAAACGTTGAGGAAGCAGCTGGCTCATGGGACCCACATGTCATCCTCTATACTATAAAAGTTTCTTTTCTTGGATTTTTTTCACCCTCTTATTTTTGGCTATTTCCTTTTTTCTTTTGATCCCCTGCCGCCTTGGAAACATTGATTAAGCTGCTGACACATGGGGCCCGCATGTCATCCTCTATGTACAATCAACTTGCAAGATCTTGGAGCGAAAGAGCTTGTATAAGTGGGACCCATATGTCATCCTCTATGTACAATAAAAGTTACTTTTCTTGGATTATTTTTTGCTCCTGATATTTGGTCAGTTTCCTTTTTCTTTTGATCTCATGCCGCCTCTGAAACGTTGAGTAAGGTGCTGGCTCATGGGACCCGCATGTCATCCTCTATGTACAATAAAGTTTCTTTTCTTAGATTTTTTTACCCCCTGATTTTTGCTAACTTGCCTTTTTCTTTTCGATCATATGCCGCCTTTGAAATTGAGGTCGCCGCTGGCTCATGGGTCCCACATGTCAGCCTCTATGGACAACAAACCTTTCCTTTGTTGGATTTATTTTTTACCCCTAATTTCTGGCTATTTGCCTTTTTTTTACACACTGGGACTGTACAATAAAGTTTCATTTCTTAGATTTTTTTTACCCACTGATTTTTGCTAACTTGCCTTTTTCTTTTCGATCATATGCCGCCTTTGAAATTGAGGTCGCCGCTGGCTCATGGGTCCCACATGTCAGCCTCTATGAACAATAAACCTTTCCTTTGTTGGATTTATTTTTTACCCCTAATTTCTGGCTATTTGCCTTTTTCTTTTGATCCCCTGCGGCCTTTGAAACGATGAGGACGCTGCTGGCAGGTCGGTCCCACATGTCATCCTCTATTAAGAATAAAAGTTTCCTTTTTGGATTTATTTTTTACCCCTAATTTCTGGCTATTTGCCTTTTTCTTCTGATCCCTGCCGACTTCGAAATGATGAGGATGCAGCTGGCAGATCGGTCCCACATGTCAGCCTCTATGAACTATAAATGTTTCCTTTGTAGGATTTATTTTTTACCCCTATTTTCGGGCTACTTGCCTTTTTCTTTGAAACGTTGAGGACGCTACTGTCTCATGGGTCCCACATGGCATCCTCTCTGAACGATAAACCTTCATTTCTTGTTAACGACAGGTTTATCAGTATTATTTTCGCAGACTAATACAAGCTCTTTCGCTCCAAGATCTTGCAAGTTAATAGAATAAATCATGGAATTATTAGGATATGTTTTAAATTTCAAATCCACTTTATGAATTTTTGAAAATACCGTGATCTATGTGGGTATGGAGCGATCAAGGATTTTCATATTGGCCATGAGCAGTTTCAAAAATTGCAACCCAATAATTCAAAATAAATACAAACAACTTTTATGTAGAATCTCCGTGTTTTTGTTTTTTGCCAATCATACGATCTGTGGTTCTTTAGAAAAGGGCCAACATTGCATGAGCAGAAAGGCCCATTTGTAGTTATTGGGCTTCGACAGCCGGAGCAAGTAGGCCTATAGCAAATACCTTGTAGATGGCCGTTGGAACCCAAAAGTATTTGTTGCCTAGACTTAGATGCCAAACTCAGCCTTATTGACATGAACCTTGCTATGCACACGACAATTTCAGTCCGATCCGTGTACGAAACACAAGATCCAACCCTTCGTGTGAGGAAGCAGGTGGCAGCACACCTCCAGATGCTCAATCGTACATACGCATATCATATAGGAGTTGTCGTATGTACATCAGTTCCGTATTGACATGTTTTTTTCTTTGGTTCACATGTGGGGTCCGCACAGTCACCTAGGTCGCACATCTACTTCCTTGCTCGTAGTTGATGCATGTTCGGTTTGGGGATGGGGTGGAACCCAACACACCCCCGTGCCAGTGGATGTACTTTACCCTTTAGCGGCGAAAAAATAGGAATGGTCCTCTCATGACTATGATCAACAAGAGGTGGCTATATTATAAAGGACGTACACACATTGTAATTATAGTGCTGAACGGCGAGGGATACTTTTTCCCTACATGGGTGGCAGCATAGTCTACGGATTGCAGCACCACCCACACCATAGGCGATTTATGATTCATCGTTCCGATATGTATTTCGCCTAGTTTTTTTTCTTTACATTGTTGGTTACAGACTCTTTGAACAGCTGTGTGCATCCTGGTTATGCAGAGGCTGGATGTAATTGCTTTCCAAAAGTAATAAAGCATCCTTTATCGAAAAAATTATAGTGCTGAAATAAAGTCAATCCTAAAACAGCCATGCATGGGTTATAATATGAAGGCAACACGAAATACAAAAGCAGGGCAGTGTTCAAATAAACTGATTCAAACTAGTACATACTAAAAACAGTGTACTACTTCTCAACACTTCAAGCATAATAAAAAAGTGTCACTGTTTTTTTAAAGGTAACACCGAACGGGCAATGTTTAAAGCAGGCTTAAACCACATAGCCGCTTGTCGGACACTATCCCAACCATCCTTGGGAAGGCTGATAACTCCCACAGTCTCACCTTCATCTGGCTGGAGGTTGCAGCGCAAAATTTTAGGGTATTGATTATAACGAATATTCCGGTATGCTGTGTAGACGCAGTTTTTCCTCATGAATGGAACCAATGTGCCATCAGGAGCTTTGGATTCACGCTTCTTCAGGTTGGCAATGATTGGGTAATTGAGTCCGAGGAACAGAGAGTGGTCGCTGAGGCTGTTAACCTGCCTCCAAAGAAAGTCCCCTGCACGTGCAGTAGATAAGGGATCCAGCTCAAAGACGTAGGTGGCAACAGGAGGATACTGCCGTAGCTGAAGCCCATTAGCAGCATAGGGAATGTCAGGAGGTACTTCAGCATTGGCAATCCCAATCTTGTTTACTGTAAGGATGATCATCAATCGCTTGCCATCAGCAGATGGAGCGAGGAACCATGCGTACTGCTGATCATCCACCACCGGTGGCGGGATTACAAACGGGAGCATCAGGTTTTCTGCAATATTAGAAATGGAGACGAATAGGGTGTTACTGGCAACCATATTCAAACAGCAGCATTGTTCATCGTTCATGCTCACAGTATAAATACGACTATGTAAGCTAAGGACATTGGTCATTCATGTGTTCAAATCAAGTGTCCAATATATCAGTTATACTGCATCCATCCCACGAAACTAGTCTAAACTTCGCCAAAACTAGACACTAGTTAGTGTATACACAGTTATATACTACCTCTGTCCCACCGAAAGTGTCTGAGATTTGTCCAAATTCAGATGTATCTAGACAGTGAAAGCATATAGATACATTCAAATTTTGACAAATATATATCATCTTAAGTTTAAGTCCTGTGCTGTAGTTAATTCCCTTTGTCTTAAGTGATCTATTAGAGAGCTTCCCTGTGACCACCCGAAGGGTAAGACACGTTCGTTTAACCCCAAGAGGAAGGTATGATGCCTAGAGTTTTCCCTCAGAAAGAAACCAAGGTTTAATCGAACCAGGAGGAGCCAAGAAGCACGTTGAAGGTTGATGGTCGCGAAATGTGATGCGGCGCAACACCAGGGATTCCGGCGCCAACTAGGAACCTGCACAACACAACCCAAATACTTTGTCCCAACGAAACAGTGAGGTTGTCAATCTCACCGGCTTGCTGTAACAAAGGATTAAACGTATCGAGTGGAAGATGTTTGCAAAGAAAACAGTAAAACAAGTAGATTGTATGCTATGTAAAGAATAGGACCGGGGTCCACAGTTCACTAGAGGTGTCTCTCCCATAAGATAAAGCATGTTGGGTGAACAAATTACAGTCGGGCAATTGACAAATAGAGAAAGGCATAACAATGCATATACATGACATGGTAAATATAGTGAGATTTAATCCGGGCATTACGACATAGTACATAGACCGCCATCCAACTGCATCTATGCCTAAAAAGTCCACCTTCAGGTTATCATCCGAACCCCCTCCAGTATTAAGTTGCAAAGCAACAGACAATTGCATTAAGTATGGTGCGTAATGTAATCAACAACTACATCCTTAGACATAGCATCAATGTTTTATCCCTAGTGGCACCAGCACATCCACAACCTTAGAACTTTCTGTCACTGTCCCAGATTCAATGGAGGCATGAACTGACATAGGCACCCCAAATGGGCCTGCCATAGATAGTACCCGGGATTTACTGAAGGCCCACTATCCGAAGAATAAGAAGATTCGGGAGCCCAAGATGTATTAAGGAAAGCTAGAGTTGTAATAGGAAGTATTATTTGTAATCTGGCGGGACGAGTTAGAAACCGTCCCGAACTCTGTAACTTGTACGATACGAAACCCTCGGCTCCACCTCCTATATAAGGGGGAGTCGAGGGACAAAGAAAGGATCGAATCTACTGTCAACATAACCCTAGTTTTCATAATCGCCGAGTACTTTTCGCCTAAACCTTCGAGATCTACTTGCCCTCTACTTCTAGCAAAACCCTAGTCTACAATCTGTAGGCATTGACAAGTTAATCCTTTGTCAATTGGCGCCGTCTGTGGGAACTAGAGGCTGCAAGGATCTGATCTCGATGGCACGTTCAAGATCTTCGACTTCATCAACAGCAAGCAACGCGATGGATCGAGGTAACAAGGGAAAAACTGATCTATTCAATTTTATTCCTCACCCGCCCTCCCGTATGGATGCATGTGCCTATCTGGAGGAGCCCATCGTCATGACGTTCGGAGAATTCCGATTTGGCGTCAACAAGGAAGGATCCTACCGTCTCGAAGTTCCGATCTCGTCGGAATTTTCAGCGGTCGACTCCAACTTTTCGTCGACTGACGAGGAGTTTTCGTCGACATACTTCGTCGACAACAAGGCAAGCGGAAAGCTCGCCAAGATCTTCAGCAACACATCTTTCGAGTCATCTGCGGACTCCTTTATAAGCAGCGACTCCGACAGCGTCGACAGCTTCAACTTCATCGACAAGTCTGCTGCCATCGGAAAGGTCTTCACCACTCTATATGATGGTGTCACCAGTCCCGACAAAAATCAATGCACAAAATATCATCAGATCTATGTGGTAGAAGGGGCAGGCACATCAGACCCGCCAACATCAGAGGCTTTCGACGAATTGGGAAATCCATACGTCGATCCCGCTGATCTCAGACATGGTCTAGGCACCAAATATCCTGGAACCACAACTCGCGCAAGAGTACAGCTCCCGCAAAGTGCGTGGGATAGGGCCGCGAAAGCCATGGATGGTTCAGAACCCATGACCAACACCGCTACTGCACAAGAACTTCAAGCATATCAATATAGACTTGCTCGAGTAAGCAGAGAGTTGGAAAAACAGACAGCATCCTTGAATAGGAGAAAAGAAGCAGCTTCTGCATCAAGCAGACGCCGGGCAGATTTAAGTCGCCTTTCAGGAAATACAGGAGATAGTCACAGAGAAGCTCGGAGGAGAGCAATGTCTCGACTGCAAAACATACCTGAAGCAGAAAGAGGAAACATAATCCAAAATCTCGACATGTCCTTTATGTCGATCGACGAAAGAGGAAATATCATCCCGAAAACGCCAGAGGCAGGTTACATGGCAACACAAGCATACATCTTGGCGTCCAGACCACCTCCTGGGGACCCGAGAGAACCATTGTTCAATATGGCAATGGCTGGAGTAGGGGTTATGGGAACAGCGTTTGCAACAACGCCTCCCGAAGAAAATCCCAGACAAAATAGTCCACGACACACCGCAGCAGTTCAAGACCCACCAAGAGCAAGTGGAGCAAGAGACACAGCAGTCCAAGTAAGGGTGGACAGAGCGCGACAAGAAAGGAGGGACCGTCAGTACTCGCCAGAGCTTGCCGACGAAGATATGTGTGGGCTCCCATGCTTTACGAGAAGAGTGCGAAAAACTCGAGTCCCAAAAGGGTTCAAGTTACCCGAGAATTTCAAGAAGTTCGACGGCCTGCAAGATCCCGAGGATTGGCTCGTGGATTATCTCGAGATGGTGAAACTGGTAGGAGGAACCAGAGCAACAGCTATGCAAAGTATCCAAGTTCACCTGAGTGGTGCCGCAAGATCTTGGATAAAGAAACTCCCTTTGAACTCCATCGACAGCTGGGAAACCTTTGAGGACATCTTCGTGAAGAACTTCCGATCCACCTGCAAAAAACCCGCGTCGTTGGAAGAATTACGAGCGTGTCGACAAAAACATGACGAGTCGATGAGAAAATATATACAGCGGTGGAACATTATCAAAAACTCGGCAGAAGACATATCTGACGAGAGGGCAATAGATGCGTTCGTGGCAGGAATCCGACGAGCAGACTTCGTCGAGGACTTGGGAAGAACTAATCCCAAGACAATCTCAGCGTTGATGGAAATCGCTAACAAGTGGGCAGATGGAGAAGACGCAATATACAACAAACGACACAGGTCGCCAGAAGAGGATCGTAGTCGAAATTATCAAAATAGAAGGCGATTTTCTCGCCAGTTCTACAACAACGATGCTCCTGGCCATATATCGGCTGGTTTTCGGGGAAACCCTGGAGGAAATAGTCGAGATGATTATCAAAGGAGCAACGAGCAACAAGGCGACAATAGAGGTGATTTTCGCGGCAACAGACAAAATAGTGGACCAAGGATTCAAAGACCTTACGTGTCTCCCGAGGAGATGATGAACGGTCCGTGTCAAATGCACTTTTACCTCGACAACAATGGAAAGAGACAGTCAGGACATCTCCAGAAAGACTGCCGCAATTTTCAGGCAATGTTGCGAGCCGCAGGAATCGCAAATGCCCAAGCAAATAACAGAAATCCTCGGGAGCCAAGGAGCGAGATTCACCTTCCACCTCCTCCCGCAATAACCGAAGAAAATCGACACCAGCTCAGAATAGCGGCAGCACCACAACCACCCCCATATGTCGATCCCAATTCCAATGGCGCAGTTTTGATGATTCAGAAAGCTAGGCCGTCCAACAGGGCGCAGAAGGTCATATCTCGACAAGTGTTTATGGCAGAGAAGATGCCTCCACCAACAGTCGAGTATCTAAATTGGTCAGGGCAAGACATAGGCTTCACAATCGCGGATCATCCGCAGCAAGTTCCTCGACCAGGACAATCAGCACTTATTCTACCCGCAGTAATTGCTGGGTTCGACGTGTCGCGAGTTTTCATAGATGGCGGCAGCAGTCTAAACCTCATGTATGCAGACACATTGAGGAAGATGAACATATCCCTGGCAAACTTGAAACCAACTGACACACGCTTTCACGGGATCACACCAGAGAAGCCAAGTTACCCATTGGGCAAGATCAACCTCGACGTTCAGTTTGGAACCCGAGAAAACTACAGAATAGAGAACCTGGAGTTCGAAGTTGTGGATTTCCCGTCGCAATATCACGCTTTGTTGGGACGACCAGCGTACGCCAGGTTCATGGCAGTGCCGCATTATACATATCTGTTGTGGAGGTTGCCTGGGCCTAAGGGACCTATCACAATCAAAGGAAGCTTTGCACTGGCCGATAAATGCGACAAAGATTTCCATCGACTGTCAGAAACTTTCGGGATGCAAGCAGAATATGCGGCACCTAGGCTCACTGATTATGATGTGCTGCCAGAGGTAGGAAGATCTAAGGAGCCAACTTTCAATATAAATAAAGATTCAAAAGAGGTACAGATCCACCCGACAGATCCAAAGAAAACGACGTCCATTGCTGCAAACATGGATGTCGCATAGGAAAGCGCGCTCGTCGAGTTCCTCCGTGAGCACTGGAAAATCTTCGCATGGTGTCCAGCCGACATGCCAGGAGTACCCAGGGAACTTGCCGAGCACCACCTCAATTTGGATCCTCTTGCACGACCAGTAAAGCAACCTTTGCGGCGTTTTTCAGAGCCTAGCCGCAAAGCTATGTTATCAGAAATAGATCGACTCAAAGATGCCGGGTTCATCAGAGAAATATCTACAGAAGCCACATGGGTAGCTAACCCAGTGATGGTGCCGAAGAAACACACAATAGTCCTTCGCATGTGCGTCGACTTTACGTGTCTCAATAAACATTGTCCCAAGGATCACTTTCCCCTCCCAAGGATCGATCAAATCATCGACTCCACGGCAGGATGTGAACGTCTTTCCTTCCTGGACGCATATTCTGGTTATAACCAGATCAGATTGAAAGAAGAAGATGAAGCCAAGACAGCGTTCATCACACCTTATGGCGTGTTTTGCTACAAAACAATGCCCTTTGGTCTGAAAAACGCGGGAGCAACATATCAGCGGATGATGCAGAAATGCCTAGCAACACAGATCGGGAAAAATGTACAAGTCTACATCGACGATGTCGTAATAACATCAAAGAAAGGGTCAACGTTGATTGAAGATTTGAAGGAAACCTTCGACAACCTCGACAAGTTCTGCCTCAAGCTGAACCCGACAAAGTGCTCTTTTGGAGTACCCGCAGGAGAACTTCTCGGGTTCTTAGTATCAGCAAGGGGGATTGAAGCTAATCCCGAAAAAATACAGGCCATCGTCACTATGAGAAAGCCAACAAAGTTGAAGGAAATACAACAGTTAACGGGGCGAGTCGCAGCTTTAAGCAGATTCGTCGCCAGGCTAGGAGAAAAGGCGCTGCCGTTTTATGCGTTGATCAAGCAAGGAGAAAAATTTCAATGGAACGAGGAAGCAGACAGAGCTTTCGAGAATCTCAAGCGAGCAATTTCGACACCGCCGATATTGGTGGCGCCAAAAGAGAAAGAACCTCTCCTCTTGTACATTGCAGCTACACCTCAGGTGGTCAGCACGGCCCTAGTGGTCGAAAGGGAAGAAGAAGGCAAGCTTCATGGAGTTCAAAGGCCAGTATATTTCATCAGCGAAGTACTGTCGCCGTCAAAACAGCGGTACCCGCAATACCAAAAGCTAGCATATGGAGTATTCACGACAGCAAGAAAATTGCGACACTACTTTTCGGCGCACCCGATAATAGTGGTCAATGAGGCTCCCTTATCAAATATACTGAACAACCCAGAAGCCACGGGTCGTGTCTCCCTTTGGGGAATAGAACTTTCCCCTCGGGACATCACGTATGAAAAAAGAAAAGCAATAAAGTCGCAGGTCTTACCAGATTTCATTGCAGAGTGGATGGAGCTACAAAACACAGGACCCCCAGATTTATCGAGGACTTGGACCATGAACTTCGACGGGTCCAAGAGATTGGAAGGTGCCGGAGCAGGCGTGATATTAGTTTCACCTGAAGGCGACAAGTTGAAGTATGTTCTGCGGATGACGTTCCCAAACGCATCTAACAATGAAGCAGAATATGAAGCTCTCATACACGGGATGAAGATGGCGAAAGCTTGCGGTGCAACCCGATTGAAAATTTTCGGCGACTCACAGTTGGTAGCACAGCAAGTAATGAACCAATGCGACGCAGTCAACGAGAGTATGATAGCATACAAGGAGGTGTACAATGAGCTGGAGAAGCTATTCGATGGTTGTGAGGTAAACCACATCAGCAGGATGAGCAACGATGAAGCCGACGTTCTCGCAAACATCGGGTCACAATGCCTCGCAATCCCTCCAGGTGTGTTTTGGGAAGAGATAAGCGAAAGATCAACAAAGCCAGCAAAAACAAAAAAGGAGAAGAAAGAGAAAACCTCGACTGTCACCAAGGACACAGCAGAAGAAGAAGAAGAAGAGCAAGAACTAGTCATGATGGTACAAGTTCCATGGATGCAGGCCTACATATCATACATCCTAAGGAAAGTCATACCCGACGATCCAGTCGAAGCAAGGCGAATAATTAGGCGATCAAAAGCTTTCACTGTGGTAAAAGGGGAACTGTACAAACGCAGTATTTCGGGTGTGCTACAACGGTGTGTTACACCCGAAGAAGGAAGGATCATCCTAAAGGACGTGCATGAAGGAATATGTGGGCACCACGCGAGTAGCAGAGCTATCGCGGCTAAGGTTTTCAGAGCAGGATTTTATTGGCTAACAGCAATCGAGGATGCGAAGGAAATAGTGCGAACTTGCGATGCGTGTCAAAGATTTGCGGCAAGACCTCACTCTCCTGCCGCAGAACTTATGCCAATCCCATTGTCTTGGCCCTTCGCTCAATGGGGTCTCGACATGGTAGGTAAATTACACAAAGCTTCGCCAGGAGGTTATGAGTATATGCTTGTTGCTGTCGACAAGTTTACAAAATGGATCGAAGCAAAGCCAATAAATTCACCGGACGGCGCGTCAGCGATTAAGTTCGTGAAAAGCATCGTCTTCAGATTTGGAGTTCCTCACAGTATTGTGACAGACAACGGCAGCAATTTCACGTCCAAGGAGTTCAAAGCATACTGCGCAGAAGTGGGCATCAAATTGAGTTTTGCGTCTGTCGCGCATCCTCAGACCAATGGACAAGTCGAGAAGGCCAATGGCATCATCTGCAATGGCATCAAGAAACGCCTGCTAGGCCCATTGGAAAAAGCCCGGCATACTTGGCCGGAGGAGTTACAAAGTGTGTTGTGGAGTATCCGAACAACACCAAATACGGCGACACAGGAAACACCGTTCTTTCTGGTTCATGGCGCCGAAGCAGTCCTGCCAATAGAAATAGAGCACGATTCTCCAAGAGTCACAGAATATGACGAAGAAACATCGAGGAAATCTTTGGAGGATGATGTCGACGCACTCGATGAAGCTCGAGACGAAGTCCTGTCAAGAGTCGCCAAATATCAGCAGGACCTGAAAAACTATCACAGTCGACGATTGCGGCCAAGGTCTTTTCAAGTTGGTGACTTAGTTCTGCGGCTCAACCAAAAAAGTCACGAAAAACTCGAATCACCATGGCTCGGACCCTACATCGTCACAGAAGTAATCGAAGGAGGAGCATACAGAATCAAAGACAAGAAGACAGGGATTGACGAGCCAAATCCCTGGAATGTGGCACAGCTTAGGCGATTCTACGCCTAGGTGTTGAAAATATAGTCCTTTGTAAAGCTTCAATGTACTGAAACGCCCACGAGTTTTCAGACGCACTCTTTTCCTTTTTCGGGGCACCGAGTGGGGCCGGGAAAGGTTTTTAATGAGGCGGGCTCGTGGTGCTGCAATATAATAAAGATAGTGGAATTATATATCTTCTTCTCGACAAGATCAGGGGTTTTCCCCTACATGATACAATATATATATAAACACAGTGTCGACAAACGCAAAAGAAGCATATTGCCTTGGTAAACATACCTCGCCAAAATAAAAAGAGATACAGACAAAATAGTGATCAACAAAAGACTCGGGGGCTTACACCCACAAAAATAGTATACAGTGTATATTATCTTGCCTTGGGACAACCTCGCATGATAATAAACAAAAGACACTGCAATCAAAACGCCCGGGGGCTTGGCGATAAAAATAAAATACAATGACTTTACAATATAGCTCGTCTATACAGGATACAAAGTTCGGAATAAATGTCAAGGATTTCCCAATATATTATCTATGGTTAAGCGCTCGTTATTTACAGCGCGAGTACTATGCTCAGCATAGCTACCCTTCACGAAGAATTCGGAATCCATCCGAAGAAGTTCATCCATCATATCTTCAGCAACAGGAGTAACTATGTCATCATATTTGCCGAAGTTCCTCTTCCTCTTCGACATCTTCTCCAGGCACTTTGGGACAATTTGCCCTACATCTAACTTCGGGTAGCAAATCTTTATCATGATCATCGCAAACCTTGCACCAGCAGCTAGTTGGGCTCGTACAAAGCCGTGGATGCGAGGAGCATCTCGAAATTTGTCCATCAATGCAGGAAGGGTTTCTGGCATCTTATTGCGAGGAAACATGGTACCATACACCAGAGACAAAGTTCTTGTACAGAAGTCAAGATATTCGCGAACCTGAAGTGCACGATCTTGAAATCTCACGATTTGGCGGGTCCGCTCAGGTGTACCCCAAAAAGTCGATCCGTGCTCATGTGCAAGCCGAAGGAGAACATTGGAACGAGCCTCGACACGTTCATCTTCAGTTATAGGATCCAAAAAAGCACCTATGGTTTCATAAAACAATTCAGTGGGCAATGAGGAGGCAAGCAGCAAAGGAAACGAAGAAGCGAGATAAAGACAATGAAACTTACCCGCCATATCCAAGCTAGCATCTGTTAGCAGCTGCAGCATAGAATTTTCTCGAGATGCAGCCGCGTCAGCTTCAGCAACAGCAGAGTCCTTTTCAGCAATGGCAGTTTGTGCTTGTTGGAGTGCAATTTCCTCGGCTTCAGATGACTTACGAGCCTTCTCCATCAGCACAAGTGATTGCTTCTTCACGAACTGAAGTTGGTGTCGAAGTTCGTCTAATTCTTGCGGCAAGGAATCCTCGGCAGACGAAGCATCAGCAGGAGTTCTCCTTGGGGGAGAAGGCAAAATATTGGAAGAACCAGGAGCTGGCGTATAATTGTCAAAAATTAACTGGAAAAAGAAATATTTCGACATCAATCACTGAGCAAAAGATAGATTTTCATTCATCTCCATAATATATACATGTCTATTACAAAAGAAGGACCTTCTAGAGGGATACTGAAATAGTTCTCGCCAATAACACTACGGCGACAAAGCCAAAAGAAAGAGGAATGCTAAAAAAGAAAAAGCAGAGGCATTCAACTAGACCTCCGGCTTTGATGAGCTAGGAGTCGAAGATGGCTTGATCCCGATATAAGCCAGGATTTTCCTCGTGTTGGGCTTAGCTGCCTTGATCAAAGACCTCCACCTTGACTGTTCTATCTGATCAGTGTCGCCAACTTTCGACCAGTCGATAGATTGTTGGCTATCAGCAACCAAGGCGACAGTATTTTCCACGGCAATCTTCATATTCTCATGGCGCACCCTTAACCCAAGATCTTCAGACGGATTGAAACACTTGGCGAGGTCAAGGAAAGTTGCGGGTTCCTCTTTCTTTGGGAAGAAATAAGGAAAAAGCCGCGACAACCCCGCTTTAGCCTGATCAATGCCTCCGCGTGCCTCTGATCCATGAACTTCAAGGAGTGAAAGGGCGTCAAGAAGAGAATCATTGGCGGGTTCATCAAGTTGAAATTCTTGAGCTGTTCTAGCTGTCAAGAAAGAAAAAATTGAGCAACAAACGAGTGCAGAGAAGAAAATACAAAAGAATAATGAGTGGTACTTACCTACGAAGCGGCGACTCTGCGTCGTTAAACGCTTACGGATCGCCTCCTCGCGAGCAGACTGGGCGGCTATGTGATCGCTCAGGGAAGTTTCAGCGGTGTGAAGCCTCTTTCTAAGGTCTTCGACACCAGCAGCGTCAGCCTTGGCTTTATCAGCCTCTGCTCGTGCATCAATAGCATCTGACTCAGCCTTTTTGCGAGCCTTTTCACTTTGCTCTAATTGCTGAGCAAGTGTATTGGCACGATCATTGGCTTCCGCCAGTTTTTCTACAATGGAAGATAAATATAGTTACAAATCTCGACAACAAAGAAGGAACAAAAGAACAGAGGCAAAAAGAAGGAGCAGAGCATTACCTTCAGCTTTATTCGCATATTCACGGTACCCAACAAATTGGGCACCGATGCGAAGAAGATCCTTGATCACAGGCTGTTAACCAAAAAGAGAAAACAAAGAGAAAATGGGGGTATGAGAAAAATATGGTGATGCACAGAAGCAAACAGAGAAAACATAGACACTGACAAAAAAGTAAAGAACTTACATCTTCCATGAGAAGGTTCGAAGAGCTACTCAATTGGAGAGTAGGCTCCGAGACAATCTCCGTCCTTGCCCTTTTCGGTGAAGGGGCTCGGGGGCTCGAAGGAGGAGTAGAAGCGCCGATGTTTTGTTGAGGAGGCGAGGATTCCTCTCCTTCAACTCGTGGCTCTGAAATAACTAGGGTATGTGACATACTCGTTCGAGCAGCCACATCCAAAGCTGGCGTTTCCTCGTCATCATCACTATTGCAAAAGGGTGGCAGTGTAAAAAGCAAGGCAAGCAAAAATTCTTCGAATAGAAAAATAAAAGAGGGAACTTACGAACTGATGATACTCGCAAGATATGGGTCATAAGCTGCCTTTTGCGGTAAAGGAGCAGCTTCTTCGGGTTTAGAAGTCCCGGAATCTTCGACATCACCCCTCTTCCTTTTGTTCTTTGGAGAATCAGCAGGAGGAGGAGATTGGGCCGATGTAGTGTCTTCAGAAGCAGCATCTTTTTCAGCAGATCCCGCAGATTTACGAGAATCTGCGGGTTCATTCACAAAAGAGGAGGCCTCTTGGTTATCATTAGAGATAACGGTCCTTTCTTCGACTTCCCCACCTTCAGGAAGAGGAGGAAGTGAAACAAGATTTGGATGATTCTGTCCAAAAAGAGGGAAGGATATCAGAACGAAGCAAACAATGCAAAAAAGCAAGGCAGTAAAAAATTGCGCGACAATGTTTACCTTAGGAAGCGCATGGGTGGCGCTGTATGGTTTTACGCGACAAGAAGAAGGGATGGCATCTTTTTTGCTGAGGGAGGTGATTTTTCGGACAAGCCTCTCCAGGTCCTTGACTTCCAAATCCACCGACAGCCGATCCACGTCTTCGTTGCCAGTATATTTCCAGAGAGGGAATTTGCGAGCTTGAAGAGGCTGAACTCTACTCTTAAGGAAATACACTATAATCTGGATACCTGACAATTCTTTGCCGCGAGTATTTTGCAACTCATGGATGCGAGCCATCAGGGATTCAGTCGAAGTTCTTTCTTCCTCGGTAGCCTCTGCATCCCAGGAACGGCGACGAAGAATTTTCTCGGCACCGTCAAAAGGAGGAATATTATCCTCGAGGCAGCCATCGTTTTCTTCGCGAATGTACAACCACCTCTTGCGCCAACCTTGAACGGAGTCAGGGAGCTTGACGTCGAAGTAATCAGCAGTGGAGCGAATAGAAATAACAACGCCGCCTATATTATAGGCGACATTGGGAGAGCCATTGCGGCGACAGAAGAAAATGCGCTTCCAAAGCGCCCAATTGGGTGAGACGCCAAGGAAGGCTTCACAAAGCGTGATGAAAATAGAAATGTGGAGGATTGAGTTTGGCGTGAGGTGGTGAAGCTGGAGACCGTAGACATAGAGTAATCCACGGAGGAAAGGATGGATGGGGGTGGATAAACCACGGATGAGATGGTCGACAAAACTTACCCGGTACCCCATTGGAGGGGCTGGGTAGCTTTCTTCACTGGGGAAGCAAACCGCTTTGGGCTTCGTGGTGATTCCCAGTTTCTTCAGGAGGTTCAGGTCTTGGTTTGTGATCTTGGACCTCTCCCACTCCGCAGTTCCTAGATCCGCGGCGGCCATGGAAGAATCAGGAGTGCTGTGCCTGGTTAAGCGACGCGGTGGCATCAACAATGGCAATGGCGAGCAGCAGCGAAGAGAAGAGCTTTGGCAGCAGTGGAGCGCAAGGGGAGATTTTGCAGAGGAGAGCAGAGAACGGCGCGAGCGGAAGTGCTCGAGGAAGAAGAAGGAGATCTTATATAGAGGTGCGGTGAAGCGACGGAACCGTTGGATGAAGAAAGAATGCAGGAGATGATTACCACGTGGCAACGAGGGCAAATTAGTATTTCAACATTGACGAGGTTACAGAACGTGCGCCAGGAAAAGCGGAGGACGTGTGTCCCCCACTTGCACGACGTGTCAACGTGGTGGGAACAGTGGACCCACAAGGCAGAAACAAAAATCCCAATTATTGACAGAGATGAAGAGAATTTGACAAGGGAAAATATGTCGACAAGAAAAATAAAAAGAGAATGGCGACAGGGTTAAATATTCGAATACTCTTGGAGCCTTTGATCAAATACAAGTTTTTGCTCAAATGCTCGGGGGCTACTCTGGAAAAATAGAAAATTTCGAGTATGACAATATAGAAATGGCGAGAGCCTATGACCAAATCCAAGAATTTGTTCATAGCCTCGGGGGCTACTCCCATCGGGAGCGCTGGTCGCGCACCCGATAAATATAAAAATATCGAGAAGGATCATAAAAATAGCGGCAAAGGATGCTAATCTGTGGAGCCTACACCCAAGCACAAGTTCTTGGCTGTAGCCTCGGGGGCTACTCCCATCGGGAACGCTGTTCGCGTGCCCGATGAATTTGATCAGAAATAGAGAAAAAGAAGTGAGTATATTTCGAGTTACGCAAATAACTCTACATATACTCCCATCGGGAAGACAAAATAAAGTCATCAAATATGACTCAATAAAATGTGCTATTCCAAAGGCGAAAAGCACTCGACAATATATTCTCAGAACGCCAAAGTTGCGATCAATTTCTGAATGCCGCAAATTTGCGAAGGTAAGACCCCAGATCCGTTCTGCTGGGCGTGGCATCGCCAAAGACTGCGCTCTGCTACTTTTATCCGTATCAACAGATACGAAGAAAAATCCTAACGGACGCGTTAGGTACCCGATAAATTTGACTGGGACTTGACAGAATGGTAAGACCTTAAGCGGCACCTGTCGAAGTTTACACCAGTATCCCGAGATCATGTCCAGGGACGTGATCTTGAAGTAGGTTTTTGCGGATTGCCACTAGAGCAGTTAACTAGTACCTGATCCGTCAGATGAACTAGCCCCAACTACCATTATCCCTGTACAACATAGAATTTTATGTGGAGTATGAATAAAAGCTCTCGAACAAAAATAAACGGGAGAGATTTTCCCTGACTCTACGATTCAAGCAAAATCTCGGGGGCTACTGACATAGGCACCCCAAATGGGCCTGCCATAGATAGTACCCGGGATTTACTGAAGGCCCACTATCCGAAGAATAAGAAGATTCGGGAGCCCAAGATGTATTAAGGAAAGCTAGAGTTGTAATAGGAAGTATTATTTGTAATCTGGCGGGACGAGTTAGAAACCGTCCCGAACTCTGTAACTTGTACGATACGAAACCCTCGGCTCCACCTCCTATATAAGGGGGAGTCGAGGGACAAAGAAAGGATCGAATCTACTGTCAACATAACCCTAGTTTTCATAATCGCCGAGTACTTTTCGCCTAAACCTTCGAGATCTACTTGCCCTCTACTTCTAGCAAAACCCTAGTCTACAATCTGTAGGCATTGACAAGTTAATCCTTTGTCAATACCCCCTCTTGGAGTTAAGAGTAAAAACTTGGCCAGAGCCTCTACTAATAACGGAGAGCATGCAAGATCATAAACAACACATGAACAATAGATTGATAATCACCATAATCATAGTACTCTCTATCCATCGGATCCCGACAAACACAACATATAGTATTACATATAGATGATCTTGATCATGTTAGGCAGCTCACAAGATCTAACAATGAAGCACAACAAGGAGAAGACGACCATCTAGCTACTGCTATGGACCCATGGTCCAGGGGTGAACTACTCACTCATCACTCCGGAGGCGACCATGGCGGTGTAGAGTCCTCCGGGAGATGAATCCCCTCTCCGGCAGGGTGCCGGAGGCGATCTCCGAATCCCCCGAGATGGGATTCGGCGGCGGCGTCTCTGTAAGGTTTTCCGTATCGTGGCTCTCGGTATGGGGGTTTCGCGACGGAAGCTTTAAGTAGGCGGAGGGTCAACGCGAGGGCCACACGAGGGGCCCAGGGGATAGGTCGGCGCGGCCAGGGCCTGGGCCGCGCCGGCCACCCCCTGGCCTCCTCGTGGCCCCACTTCGTTAGGTCTTCGGTCTTCTGGAAGCTTCGTGCAAAAATAGGACCCTGGGCGAAAGTTTCGTCCAATTCCGAGAATATTTCTTTACTAGGATTTCTGAAACCAAAAACAGCAGAAAAAAGCAATGGCTCTTCGGCATCTTGTTAATAGGTTAGTTCAGAAAATGCATAAATATGACATATAATGTGCATAAAACATGTAGGTATCATCAATAAAGTAGCATGGAACATAAGAAATTATCGATACGTTGGAGACGTATCAGCATCCCCAAGCTTAGTTCTGCTCGTCCCGAGCAGGTAAAACGATAACAAAGATAATTTCTGAAGTGACATGCCATCATAATCTTGATCATACTATTTGTAAACATATGTAATGAATGCAGCGATCAAAGCAAAGGTAATGACATGAGTAAACAACTGAATCATATAGCAAAGACTTTTCATGAATAGTACTTCAAGACAAGCATCAATAAGTCTTGCATAAGAGTTAACTCATAAAGCAATAAATCAAAGTAAAGGTGTTGAAGCAACACATAAGAAGATTAAGTTTCAGCGGTTGCTTTCAACTTGTAACATGTATATCTCATGGATATTGTCAACATAAAGTAATATAATAAGTGCAATATGCAAGTATGTAGGAATCAATGCACAGTTCACACAAGTGTTTGCTTCTTAAGGTGGAAGGAGATAGGTAAACTGACTCAACAATAAAAGTAAAAGAATGGTCCTTCAAAGAGGAAAGCATCGATTGCTGTATTTGTGCTAGAGCTTTTATTTTGAAAACATTAAACAATTTTGTCAACGGTAGTAATAAAGCATATGAGTTATGAAAATTATATCTTACAAGTTGCAAGCCTCACGCATAGTATACTAATAGTGCCCGCACCTCGTCCTACTTAACTTGGACTACCGGGTCTTCGCATGCCATGTTTCAACCAAGTGTCACAAAGGGGTACCTCCATGCCGCCTGTACAAAGGTCCAAGGAGAATGCTCGCATTTCGGATTTCTCGCTTTTGATTATTCTCAACTTAGACATCCATACCGGGACAACATGGACAACAGATAATGGACTCCTCTTAAATGCATAAGCATGTAGCAAAGTTATTATTCTCATATGAGATTGAGGATATATGTCCAAAACTGAAACTTCCACCATGGTTCATGGCTTTAGTTAGCGGCCCAATGTTCTTCTCTAACAATTTTGCATGCTCCAACCACTAAAATGATAGACCTTCAGACAAGACGGACATGCATAGCAACTCACATGATATTCAACAATAGTTGATGGCGTTCCCCAGAAGCATGGTTATCGCACAACAGGCAACTTAATAAAATATAAAGTGCATAAGTACATATTCAATACTACGATAGTTTTTAAGGCTATTTTGTCCCATGAGCTATATATTGCAAAGGTGAATGATGGAATTTTAAAGGTAGCACTCAAGCAATTTACTTTGGAATGGCGGAGAAATACCATGTAGTAGGTAGGTATGGTGGACACAAATGGCATAGTAGTTGGCTCAAGGATTTTGGATGCATGAGAAGTATTCCCTCTCGATACAAGGTTTAGGCTAGCAAGGTTATTTGAAGCAAACTCAAGGATGAACAAGTGCAGAAAAACTCACATAAAAGACATATTGTAAACATTATAAGACTCTACACTGTCTTCCTTGTTGTTCAAAACTCAATACTAGATATTATCTAGACCTTAGAGAAACCAAATATGCAAATCAAATTTTAGCAAGCTCTATGTATTTCTTCATTAATGGGTGCAAAGCATATGATGCAAGAGCTTAAACATGAGCACAACAATTGCAAAGTATCACATTATCCAAGACATTTTAGAATTACTACATGTAGCATTTTCCAATTCCAACCATATAACAATTTAACGAAGAAGAAACTTCGCCTTGAACATTATGAGTAAAGCCTAAGGACACATGTGTCCATATGCAACAGCGGAGCGTGTCTCTCTCCCACAAAGTGAATGCTAGGATCCATCTTATTCAAACAAAAACAAAAACGAAAACAAACCGACGCTCCAAGTAAAGAACACAAGATGTGACTGAATAAAAATATAGTTTCAGGGGAGGAACCTGATGATGTTGTCGATGAAGAAGGGGATGCCTTGGGCATCCCCAAGCTTAGACGCTTGAGTCTTCTTAAAATATGCAGGGGTGAACCACGGGGGCATCCCCAAGCTTAGAGCTTTCACTCCTCTTGATCATAGTATATCATTCTCCTCTCTTGACCCTTGAAAACTTCCTTCACACCAAACTTCAAGCAAACTCATTAGAGGGTTAGTGCATCATTAATAATTCACTCATTCAGAGGTGACACAATCATTATTTTCACTTCTGGACATTGCATAATGCTACTGGACATTAATGGATCAAAGAAATAAATCCAACATAGCAAAAGAGGCAATGCGAAATAAAAGGCAGAATCTGTCAAAAACAGAACAGTCCGTAAAGACGAATTTATAAATGGCACCAGACTTGCTCAAATGGAAAAACTCAAAACTAATGAAAGTTGCGTACATATCTGAGGATCACGCTCGTAAATTGGCAGATTTTTTCGAATTTTCTACAGAGAATTATGCCCAGATTCGTGACAGACAGCAATGCTGTTTCTGCGCAGCGATCCCAAATATAACATCAACTTTGACATAGAAACTTTACTTGGCACAAAAACATGATAAGGAGAGGTTGCTACAGTAGTAAACAACTTCCAAGACTCAATAAAACAAAAAATTGCTGTAGGTAAAAACATGGGTTGTCTCCCATAAGCGCTTTTCTTTAACGCCTTTCAGCTAGGCGCAGAAAGTGCAAATCAAGTAACATCGAGAGTAGAAGCATCAACATCATAGCTTGTTCTAATAATAGAATCAAAAGGCAACTTCATTCTCTTTCTAGGGAAGTGTTCCATACCTTTCTTGAGAGGAAATTGATATTTAATATTACCTTCCCTCATATCAATAACAGCACCAACAGTTCGAAGAAAAGGTCTTCCCAACACAATTGGACAAGATGCATTGCATTCAATATCCAAGACAACAAAATCAACGGGGACAAGGTTATTGTTAACCGTAATATGCACATTATCAATCCTCCCCAAAGGTTTCTTTTTAACATTATCGGCAAGATTAACATCCAAATAACAATTCTTCAATGGTGGCAAGTCAAGCATATCATAAATCTTTTTAGGCATAACAGAAATACTTGCACCAAGATCACATAAAGCATTACATTCAAAGTCATTGAATTTCATTTTAATGATGGGCTCCCAACCATCTTCTAACTTTCTAGGAATAGAAGTTTCAAGTTTTAGTTTATCCTCTCTAGCTTTTATGAGAGCATTTGTAATATGTTTTGTAAAGGCTAAATTTATAGCACTAGCATTAGGACTCTTAGCAAGTTTTTGTAAGAACTTTATAACTTCAGAGATGTGGCAATCATCAAAATCTAAATCATTATGAGCTACAGCAATGGGATCATTGTTCCCAAGGTTGGAAAAAATTTCAGCAGTTTTATCACAAGCAGTTTCAGCAGTTTTAGCAATTTCAGGCAGTTTTGTTCGCTTTGCACTAGGAGTAGAAACATTGCCAACACCAATTATTTTACCATTGATAGTAGGAGGTGCAGCAACATGTGGAGAATTAGCATTACTAGTGGTGGTAATAGTCCAAACTTTAGCTACATTATTCTCTTTAGCTAGTTTTTCATTTTCTTCTCTATCCCACCTAGCACGCAGTTCAGCCATTAATCTTATATTCTCATTAATTCTAACTTGGATGGCATTTGCTGTAGTAGTAATCTTATTATCAATATCATTATTAGGCATAACTTTCAATTTTAAAAGATTTACATCAGAGGCAAGTCTATCAACTCTAGAAGCAATAGTATCAATTTTATCAAGCTTTTCCTCAACAGATTTGTTAAAAGCAGTTTGTGTACTAATAAATTCTTTAAGCATAGCTTCAAGACCAGAGGGTACATTCCTATTATTATTGTAAGAATTCCCATAAGAATTACCATAACCATTACCATTAGCAGAAGGATATGGCCTATAGTTATTACCAGAGTTGTTCCTATAAGCATTGTTGTTGAAATTATTATTTTTAATGAAATTCACATCAACATTTTCTTCTTGAGCAACTAATGAAGCTAAAGGAACATTATTTGGATCAACATTAGATCTACCATTCACAAGCATAGACATAATCACATCAATCTTATCACTCAAGGAAGAGGTTTCTTCAACAGAATTTACCTTCTTACCTTGTGGAGCTCTTTCCGTGTGCCATTCAGAGTAATTTATCATCATATCATCAAGAAGTTTTGTAGCCGCCCCCAATGTGATGGACATAAAGGTACCTCCAGCAGCTGAATCCAATAAATTCCGCGAAGAAAAATTTAGTCCTGCATAGAAGGTTTGGATAATCATCCAAGTAGTCAGTCCATGGGTTGGGCAATTCTTTACCAAAGTTTTCATTCTCTCCCAAGCTTGAGCAACATGTTCAGTATCTAATTGTTTAAAATTCATTATGCTACTTCTCAAAGATATAATTTTAGCGGGAGGATAATATCTACCAATAAAAGCATCCTTGCATTTAGTCCATGAATCAATACTATTCTTAGGCAAAGATAGCAACCAATCTTTAGCTCTTCCTCTTAATGAGAAAGGAAACACTTTCAATTTAATAATATCACCATCTACATCTTTATACTTTTGCATTTCACAAAGTTCAACAAAATTATTGAGATGGGCAGCAGCATCATCAGAACTAGCACCAGAAAATTGTTCTCTCATAACCAAATTCAGTAAAGCAGGTTTAATTTCAAAGAATTCTGCTGTAGTAGCAGGTGGAGCAATAGGTGTGCATAGGAAATCATTATTATTTGCATTTGTGAAGTCACACAATTTAGTATTTTCAGGGGTATTCATTTTAGCAACGGTAAATAAAACAAACTAGATAAAGTAAATGCAAGTAACTAATTTTTTTGTGTTTTCGATATGGAGAGCAAGACAGTAAATAAAGTAAAACTAGCAACTAATTTTTTTGTATTTTGATTTAGTGCAGCAAACAAAGTAGTAAATAAAATAAAGCAAGACAAAAACAAAGTAAAGAGATTGAGAAGTGGAGACTCCCCTTGCAGCGTGTCTTGATCTCCCCGGCAACGGCGCCAGAAAAAGAGCTTGATGGCGTGTAACTCACACGTTCGTTGGGAACCCCAAGAGGAAGGTATGATGCGCACAGTAGCAAGTTTTCCCTCAGAAAGAAACCAAGGTTTAATCGAACCAGGAGGAGCCAAGAAGCACGTTGAAGGTTGATGGTCGCGAAATGTGATGCGGCGCAACACCAGGGATTCCGGCGCCAACTAGGAACCTGCACAACACAACCCAAATACTTTGTCCCAACGAAACAGTGAGGTTGTCAATCTCACCGGCTTGCTGTAACAAAGGATTAAACGTATCGAGTGGAAGATGTTTGCAAAGAAAACAGTAAAACAAGTAGATTGTATGCTATGTAAAGAATAGGACCGGGGTCCACAGTTCACTAGAGGTGTCTCTCCCATAAGATAAAGCATGTTGGGTGAACAAATTACAGTCGGGCAATTGACAAATAGAGAAAGGCATAACAATGCATATACATGACATGGTAAATATAGTGAGATTTAATCCGGGCATTACGACATAGTACATAGACCGCCATCCAACTGCATCTATGCCTAAAAAGTCCACCTTCAGGTTATCGTCCGAACCCCCTCCAGTATTAAGTTGCAAAGCAACAGACAATTGCATTAAGTATGGTGCGTAATGTAATCAACAACTACATCCTTAGACATAGCATCAATGTTTTATCCCTAGTGGCAACAGCAAATCCACAACCTTAGAACTTTCTGTCACTGTCCCAGATTCAATGGAGGCATGAACCCACTATCGAGCATAAATACCCCCTCTTGGAGTTAAGAGTAAAAACTTGGCCAGAGCCTCTACTAATAACGGAGAGCATGCAAGATCATAAACAACACATGAACAATAGATTGATAATCACCATAATCATAGTACTCTCTATCCATCGGATCCCGACAAACACAACATATAGTATTACATATAGATGATCTTGATCATGTTAGGCAGCTCACAAGATCTAACAATGAAGCACAACAAGGAGAAGACGACCATCTAGCTACTGCTATGGACCCATGGTCCAGGGGTGAACTACTCACTCATCACTCCGGAGGCGACCATGGCGGTGTAGAGTCCTCCGGGAGATGAATCCCCTCTCCGGCAGGGTGCCGGAGGCGATCTCCGAATCCCCGAGATGGGATTCGCGGCGGCGCGCGTCTCTGTAAGGTTTTCCGTATCGTGGCTCTCGGTACTGGGGGTTGCGAAGCTTTAAGTAGGCGGAGGGTCAACGCGAGGGGCCACACGAGGGGCCCAGGGATAGGTCGGCGCGGCCAGGGCCTGGGCCGCGCCGGCCACCCTGGCCTCCTCGTCCCACTTCGTTAGGTCTTCGGTCTCTGGAAGCTTCGTGCAAAAATAGGACCCTTTAGTGACCAGTTATATACTATTTCTTCCCACCGAAATTTCTGAGAACCAAAAACAGATGTATCTAGACAGTGAAAGCATATAGATAATTCAAATTTTGACAAATATATATCATCTTAAGTGTAAGTATGTCTCAGTAAAGTAGCATGGAACATAAGAAATTATCGAGAGCTTCCGTGTGACCACCCGAAGGGTAAGAAATGTTTAACTGTATAAGTGGATTGCCTAGACCTTTCCATCAGTTCGGACTTTTGGTTGCGTTGGCTAGTCCATGAAGCTTGACATGGTGTCAGAGCCAGGGTCTCGAGTTCGAGTCCTGGCTTTCGCAATTTATCCTAAAATTGTTGTTGCCCCCTCGGAGTCCACTTATATGCCTCTTGAGCTATACCTCTGAGTCTTTCCACATGTTGACTTGTCTCCCATCACATGTGACGGGGGGTGTTGAATTGTATAAGTGGATTGCCGCCCTTGCGATCAGTTCGGACTTTTGGTTGTGTTGGTAGTGCATGAAGCTTGACAAGAAAGAAATGCTCTTTATAGCTAACCCCAAGTCTGGTAACATTTGCAAAATAGGTATCAGATGCAGCTATCCATTCAGTAGAAGAATTTGCATTTTAGAGTTGAAGGTTCATAATCTCTTCTCTACTATTGATAGTAAAGGGTACACATGGTATTTGTTTACCTCATTTTCGCGTTCTAAAAAAGGTACGCTATATGGTTGTGCTAAGTTAAACTGATTTAAGTCTGTTCAAGTTTATCGAAAATTATACTACCAACATCTAAAACATCAATATAGGTTCATATATTACAAAAGATATTTAGATTTTCTTTTCTCGAACACATGCCTAGTCGTGCATCATTATATATTAGAGCATACAGGGTTGTAGCAAGGCTACGAAAAACTGAGAAAGCAAAAAGAAAGAACTATACAGGGGACTAGAGGCAGCTAACTTTGTTAGGCCTGCAGGTGCTAAATCTTATATATATATGAGGTTGTAGATATTAATCGTAAACTTACTCAAACTTAAATATCATTGAATTAGGAAAAAGATAACCTGAGTTATTTTGAATGAGGGGACGTCACAATCACTAATGAAAGATAATTGTGGGAAACTGAAATCTATTCAAGAAAATGGGAGAAAAAATGTATCAAAAACAAAATTAATTATACCATTCTGCAGATTGTTCACCGATATAAACAAAGAACTGTTTGATCTGCATGTAGGTACATCCAATCAAGGCTTTTTCCCCGATCTCTAGAAAATATAAGCTACGCATGTAATTACAAACGATTTTCTTCTATTTTTCTGTTTCTACGTTAACATTTGAGATACTTGTTAATTACATCCATATTCTGCAGTTGCATAGAGTTACTAATTCAGGAATGCATTCACATACGGAGTATACTATGTTTGCTGATGACTGACTAGTACTAATTCATTGCAAGCAACGGTTCATTCATATTCAGATAAAGGATGTGATCGTTAAGTCATATACTTATGAAAGTCCTTATGCATCTCTCTGATGCAGATGGCGGGGGTCTCCCGTCCTCCTTTTGGAGGCAAAATCAATTAGTTATATATGAAACAATGGGTGTAAAAGGTTATCAAAAAGGGTGCCTTCATAGTGCCACGTTATCTTTTGAGATACTGGTTAATTACACCCATATTCTGCAGTGGCGTAGAGTTACTAATTCAGGAATGCAATCACATACTGAGCATACTATGTTTGTTGGTGACTAATTAGTACTACTAATTCATTGCAAGCAACGGTTCATTCATATTCAGCAAAAGGGGGTGTGATCATTAAGTCATATAAGAAAGGTAAAATATAAACAAGGTAGTTCATGAATAACTTCATTGGTTAAGGCAGTGTATCATGCAATGCAACATAAGGACTGAAAAAATACCATTTGCGGTGTCCCAGAAGTACGTGGAGCCGTCAGTTTCGTCCACCGCAAAAACGTGGCCACGGAGTTCAATGGCATCACAGTAATTTGGATAATCAGGTGCAGGTGTAAGGGCCTCCAGCATTCTCCAGTCGCCACCCCCTTCAAGGTAGAAAATCGTTTTGTCGAACAAGGCGATGAGCTTGTAATCTGCGTACCTCCCACCTTTTGTGGGCACTTGGCAGATTACAATCTTCAACAAATCAATTGCTGGACCCCAGTTAAAAGAGTATGCAGGTTGATATGAAAAACTACTATGATCGATCTTCGAATCAGGTAGGGATGGAAGGGGGATATGTCGCTCGGTGTAGACGTTCACGAGGCACCACTCATGATGATCGGCGGCGGCGATCCAGTCACCGTTCGCGCCAAGCCATTTTCTGTCGTGCATGAACGGCAGGGCGACAGAACGGCGAGGATGGTCGAGGGGCACCAGGTCGTACACGGTATCATGCAGACGAGATGTTCTCGCCACGTCCCAGTGTTCATCGAACCAATAAGCAGGCGGAGGCATCAGCAGGCAGGGTTCATCCCAATGGTGCATCTTACCTTCATCCTTGCTGATCATGTCGTAGAGCTCCCTGGAACATGCAGCAAGTCGGACGGTGTAGGTAACGTCCAGATGCGCAGCGATGAGGTTGATGTTGTCGCCGGTGAGAGCCTCCAAGTGGCCGTCCCCGCCGCCCCGGCAAAGCCTAGAATAATCCATCACGTGAAGATGGATTTAGGTGGATGGCGGATGCAACTGCGCTTGGGGTTTTCGGAGGAGAGGGCGAGCGCTATGGAAGGAACGATGCGGCGCGCGGCCGGCCGGGGTAAGGAGAGAAAGGTATACGGAGTAGTACTAGTGATGCGGCGTGGTGGGGATCGAGATCCTGCGCGTGCGCGTGATTCTGGGAGGGTGAAGAAGAAGTTTTTTTTTTGTAACGGGGTGAAGAAGAAGATGATAGACATGCAAGGGGCAAAAACTAGGTAGTACTCTAGGCTGCTGCTGCGACTGGGCGCCGATTTGACTGTTGGTAGACTAGCACGCCACCCATCTATAAATTTGCGACGACGTTTGGTGCAGTGATGTCTCGTCACATCAGGTTGACCAGAGAGGGCTTTTTTTTACAGTTTCCATTTCGATATATTTTTCGCCAATAATCGTAGTTCTCTACATGCCAGAGACACGTACCTTAACACGTGGGCAGCATGCAACCGCGCGAGCACCAAAATGGAATGAGAAATGTTTTAGAGCAGAACTTCATTTTCAATGCCTTTCCTAGCTTGGTTTGGAAACCGGACAGAGCTTCAGTGACTTGATGCTTCCAAGATACATTGTGACTGTGTCCCACCATCTACCATCCATTTGAGATCCAACGTTCCAAACTATCTCTTATTTCGAAGCTAAAAAAGAAAAACTATTCAGAAAATTTTGAAAAAAATCCAGTAATATGTAGATTCCTTGTTTTAAAATCTATGAATATTTCATCCCATTCGGATGACTAGCTTGTGATTAAATAGATTCTTACGTACTCGAGCACTAGTTTAAACTAAATATATATTTGCTCACAAACCTATGATTCAAATCGAATGAAACTTCACCAAAATATAAATCGAAATATGCATGATTTACTGGAAGTTTTTCAAAATTTTCATGGTCCATGGGGTCCTCCAAAGTGCAAGCTTTTTTTTTCTTGGTTGGTACTTCAAAACCGAGTTTGGATGGTGGCAAGACTTGCACAAAGAGGATGTCAAAATTTTGGCCTTTGTGAACTTTGCAATCAACATCAAGTGTCGGACTCTCGAGAAAAAAATATGAGTTGGCGCCCACCTTTCTTTCAACCGTTGGTTCTCAATCCGAGGGTGGTCCAACTAGCTAACAAAATTGGCTTGGTATTCATGGTCTTGAACCAACGATTTGGAATGGCTTTCAATCGGTATGAGAGGTGATGTATGGAGGAGATTCATACGAGAGGGCAATAAAGAAATGTTTTGTCATCCTCGCAAAGCTAGTCTATTTGGAAAGAAATGAATAATTGGTTTTTCGCAACATTGCATGATACTAATTCATGATACTATGCATTGAAGGTGTTGTATCATAGACTAGTATACTTCCCATTGTGACTAGTCTAAGTGCTTTTGCACCATGAACACTAGCTATGCACAGACCTCAAAAAACACTTCTCCATCATTCTACTATTCACACTTTCTTTTTCTAATAGAACTATGTACCATTGTTTTTAATATAATCTTGTGTCGAGAGTATATATTTCTAAAATAGTCATTTATGTTTCGCATAAGCTCAAAGAGGGGTACTTACTTATGAGAGATATCTTTCAACTAATACGTTGTAGGAGTACTTTAATTATGTGAGCTATAGTGTGAAATGCTTACTAGAACGAGTACAAAAGGTGTTTGATAACATTACAGGCCACACGCCCAGTGTAGCGTGCATTGTAGGAGCATTACATCAATTTAACAACTACGGAGGAGTAGCCTAGGTAGAGATAACATGCAAAGGAAATAGTTCAACAGATAGTACAACACAACTACGGAAAGGGAGTAGCCTAGGTAGAGATAAACATGCAAATGAAATAGTTCAACAGATACAAATCTTGCATTACAACACGAGTATTACATAAAGTACATCAGCCCTTCTTTCTGGACCTGTGACGCGAAGGCAGGTTCCATTGCCGGGCGTTGGCGAAGCTTGGGATGAGCCACAACGGAACCTGCCGCCATGTCCATCTAATGTTGGTTTGGAAACCAACAGTACAGTCTTCAGAATTCAAACTGAAGCGGCAAATTTCTGGAGAAGGAGGATATGCAAGGCCTACTGCATGGTGCGATGTGTAAACAGAGTTGCTTCTCGCCATATTTGGACGGTCATGTTCTGCCCCGTCTTCTACTGGAATGATAATCGGATAGTTCACTCCAAGGAAGAGAGAATATGATCCAAGGGAAATAATCCTCCTCCATGGCCTCGGTGGCATCAACTGACTGGTGTCCATGCTGTACACCTCGCAGCCAAGTAAACCCTTACCATACCCGCGAATAGTGCGACCATGACGACCCTCAGAGGTAGCAGCAGCAGGTAAAATCCGAACCAGTCCAGTATAATCCCGCCCGTCAGTAACGCCCCAGGTATGGACCAGAAAAAGTCTAGAACCATCAGGAGATCGTGCTAACCACCAGGAGCCAAGATTGTACCGACCTTGTTCATCAAGTTCTGGCGGAATAGGTGCCGTGCTGATCAACAAAGGACCTTGCAAAGGAAAGCACAGCTTGAAGTCAGTTCAGCAAAACTTGATTAGTTCATTACATACATGAATAATGATGTAGCTAAAATACTGCCTCCGATCCAAATTAATTGACTCAACTGGATGTGTCTAGCTAGATATGCACAAATTAATTGACTCAAGTTTGTCTAGCTAGATGCACTGGCTAGACAAAGCTGAGTCAATTTGATTTGGATCGGAGGGAGTACTTTATTTTGACTCAAAGGCATATCGCTGCTGATTTTGATTGAATATAGAGGGGGAAAGGTACAGGCATGACACGAAAACTGCACAACAAAAAGAAAAAGGCTAAAGCTAAATCTGAAACTAGCAGGTAATAGCGAAAACACATCATATGAGATGAGAAAAATTACCCCAAGAAAGTTGATTCCATGCATAAACTTCGCCTGTCTGAGTTACAGCAAATACAATACCCTTGTGGATGATTGCATCGGAGTAGCCGTACGCTAAGAACTGGTTGTCAAGAACTGTCCATCTGCTAGAAGCACAGTGAAGGACTGCAATTGCCGCGTTGAAGATGGCAAGAACAGAGAAACTAGTATAATTTGAAGCAGCTGTTGGAACTCGGCAAATAGCTATCTTCAGCAGTTGAAGATGTTGATCATTAGACTCGAACACAAGTTTATCCGGGGTGGATTTAAACTCACTTATTGGTGGTAGAGGAATCCGGCGACCAGTGTACACATTGACAAGCTCCCAATTCCAGGGGAAGCCAAGAAGGGCGATCCAATCTCCATTCGCGCCTGCCCACATGCCCGTACCACCATCTGGAATCACGGCATCGGAAGAGATCCTGTCCAGCGGCGTCAGTTGGCACAAGGTACCCTTGCGATCTTTTGCATCATGCTGCTTGTCCTTCTGCGCACCCTCCTGCTTGAACTTGTGGACGCGGTAGAAGGGATTGTGCGCGGGCGGTACCTCAGTTTGGTGAGTATGAAGAACACAGGGCATGCCAAACGGCTGAGATGCAGGCAGAGCTACACTTTGTGTTGCTGAATCATGATAAAACTTGCATGAACCGACGAGGCTCGCGGCGGTGATGACATCGCATCGGGATGCGATTTCTTCAAGGGGGCCATCAGGAAACACCCAAGAACTGCCACTCTCATTGATCGATCTCGCCATTGGAAGGATGCGGTCAAGTGGGTGTGGGGGTGTGGTAGTGGGACGCTGGCGTTTGGGTATGAGGTATTGGAGGACAGTGCGAGCGGCAGCTGGTAGAGCGATATGGATAAAAGTCAACAACTCCTACTAGTACCATCAAACAGGTGGCTCGAGATGATCCGAAAAAGGCATGGCGGCGGTGGTGCAGGGGCTGCTGGTGTAGGCGGGGTCGCCAGAGAAGATGGAGATGAAGAAGACGGAGAAGCAGGCAAAAAAAACAATTTGAATTGAAATCAATAATACGAGTACTACGGGCGTGCCTTCTCTCTCTGGTCTCTGCTGCACTACTGCACCTGGCGTGAAGGCGTGTGACCCGAGAAGAAGCTAATGTACTGTATACTGTCCTTGCACGCCGTGGAGCTGTATTTTGTCTCATCAAATCAGCTCTGGACAGTTTCAGCAGAGAAAAGATCCTTTGCCATCATCATGATATATTACCACGGGCCCACGGCAGTGCACATTCATCTTGGAGGCCTCTTCATCTTGTACTACTGATACTCTCCAACGTATCGATAATTTCTTATGTTCCATGCCACTTTATTGATGATATCTACATGTTTTATACACATTATATGTCATTATTATGCGTTTTCGGAACTAACCTATTGACGAGATGCCGAAAGGCCAGTTGCTGTTTTTGGTTTCAGAAATCCTAGTAACGAAATATTCTCGGAATCGGACGAAATCACCGCCAAAGTTCCTATTTTTCCCGGAAGCTTCCAGAGCACCGGAGGGGGATGAGAGGGGAGGGGGGCCCCACACCACACCCCGGCGCGGGCCAGGGGGGGCGCCCCCCTAGGGTGTGGGCACCCCGTGGCCCCTCCGACTCCCTCTCGGCGCCTATTTAAGCCTCCCTGACCTAAAAACACCGCCAGAGACCACGATACGGAGAAAAACCTTCCAGAGCCGCCGCCATCGCGAAATCAAGATTCGGGGGAGTTCCGGCACCCTGCCGGACGGGGAATTGCCCCCGGAGCCGTCTCCACCGCCGTCTCCACCGCCATCTTCACCGCCATCGCTGCCTCCATGATGGGGAGGGAGTAATTCACCCCCGGGGCTGAGGGCTCCGCTGTAGCTATGTGGTTCATCTCTCTCTTTATGTGATCTAGTTGAATATTGTCCATGTGCTACTCTAGTGATGTTATTAAAGTACTCTATTCCTCCTCCATGTGTGTAATGGTGATAGTGTGTGCACCGTGTGAGTACTTGGCATAGGCTATGATTATGATCTCTTGTAGATTATGAAGTTAATTATTGCTATGATGGTATTGATGTGTATTATTCCTCCTACATATGCATGATGGTGACAGTGTGCATGCTATGTTAGTTCTTGGTGTAATTATGTTGATCTATCTTGCACTCTAAGGTTATTTAAACATGAACATTGCATTGTGGAGCTTGTTAACTCCGGCATTGAGGGTTCGTGTAATCCTACGCAATGTGTTCATCATCCAACAAAAGTGTAGAGTATGCATTTATCTATTCTGTTATGTGATCAATGTTGAGAGTGTCCACTAGTGAAAGTGTAATCCCTAGGCCTTGTTCCCAAATACTGCTGAGTTACTACTGCTTGTTTACTGTTTTACTGTGTTACTACTGCTGCAATACTACCACCATCTACTACACGCCAAAAGCTATTTTCTGGCACCGTTGCTACTGCTCATATATATTCATACCACTGTATTTCACTATCTCTTCGCCGAACTAGTGCACCTATTTGGTGTGTTGGGGACACAAGAGACTTCTTGCTTTGTGGTTGCAGGGTTGCATGAGAGGGATATCTTTGACCTCTTCCTCCCTGAGTTCGATAAACCTTGGGTGATCCACTTAAGGGAAACTTGCTGCTGTTCTACAAACCTCTGCACTTGGAGGCCCAACACTGTCTACAGGAAAGGGGGGACGTAGACATCAAGCACTTTTCTGGCGCCGTTGCCGGGGAGGAAAGGTAAAAGGCACTCATACTTCGGTTCCAGGTAACAGTTCTTTCCGGCGCCATTGTGTGTGTGCTCGAAGCTATTTCCTTTAGACTCTGCAATTACATCTTTTTGTTTCTTGTTTTTATTTTTCACTAGTTAGGCATAATGGAAAACAACAAAAAAATTAGTGAGCTTCTTATTCTATTTCCTGATTTAAGACATGGATGGTTTGATGCGAAAATTAAAAAACCTATGGAACCTTATTTACATGATAGTAGCAATGTTATTAGTATGAATGCAATTACTGCTAATGCTATGAAGAAGTCTAAGCTTGGGGAAGCTGGTTTACCTAAAAATAATCTTTTTAGCTCCTCCGCTTTGGAAGAAATATTTTGTTCTGATAATGCTTTATCTCCCATATGCGATAACTTTAATGATGCTTCTGATATTTTAAATCCACCTGCTGAAAGTATTCCGTATAAAATACCTATGGAAATTATTGAACGTGTTATGGATAACCGCTATGAAGGGGATGGAACTGTCCATCCTGGAGATCATTTACTGTTTTTGCATGAATTATGCGGGTTATTCAAGTGTGCAGGTATCTCTATGGATGAAGTGAAGAAGAAACTATTCTCTATATCGCTATCTGGTGAAGCGGCGCATTGGTATAAACTATTGAAGGACGGGCACTCTCTTGATTGGAAGGATATTGTGCCTCTATTTTATTCCAAGTTCTATCCTCCAAGTGAAATTCACAAAGATCGAAACCATATATATAATTTTTGGCCTCATGATGGAGAGAGTATTGCCCAAGCATGGGAGAGATTGAAGACTTTAATGCTCAAATGCCCCAATCATGAGCTTCCAGGTAATATCATCATTGATAATTTCTATGCAAGACTTTCTTTTCAAGATAAGACCTTGCTGGATACTACTTGTTCTGGATCATTCACGAGCAATAAAGAAGAGTTTAAAAGGGACCTTCTTGATCGGATTAAGGAGAACGCTGAAGATTGGGAGAACGACAAAGGTAAAGAGTCAGGTATAAACTATGATTATGAATGCATTGAAACTTTTATGAATACTGATAAATTTCGAAATATGAGTGCTACTTATGGTCTTGACTCTCAAGTTGCTGCAAATCTTTATAAAGCCTTTGCTTCTCATTTAGAATTGCCTAAAAAGAATTTTGATAAGTATCATGAACCTTTTAAAGAGGCTTGCATGAAGAATGACATTGTTGTTAATGATTGCAATAAGCATGCTCAAACTCCTAAGAATGCTATTTCCTATAAGCATGTTAATTTTTGTGGAATACATAGACCTTGTGGAATTAATCAAATAGAAGATGAATATTGTATCCATCACAGAAATGAAAAAACTAGAAAATGGTCTAGAGCTCTAGATGATCTTGGAGAAAAAGTGTGTGCCCTCTATCCTTTTATTTGTGAACTTTGCCATAGAGTTGGTCATTTTAATTTTCAATGTTCCTCCAATGATAATTCAAACCCCATGAGTGCTGCAAATTTGTATTGTGATGATGAAATTACTCCTAATAAGCATGATGAACTTACCTTATTTTTGAAGTGTGAAGAGTTGTCAAGAAAAATTTCTTTGTTAAATATTAACGATCTTGATATTGATGATGTCCTGCATGGTTGTCTTTCTTACTGCATTAATAATAGCCATACAAATACTTACATACAAAATATTTTAGAAGACGACACCTTGCCAAAATATGATAGGACCGCTGTGTGTTTTCAACTAATTAATGAGAAGGAGGGATCCTCCCAAGTTTCTTCTATTGTTTCTAAAAGTAAATCAGGTTATGCGGACAAGCCACCCTTCAAGCCTCTTCCTCCTAAAGAAGGGAATGAGGAGAAGGAAGAGAAGAAGAAGAAGAAGAAGAAGGGAACGAAGAAGAAGAAGAAGAAGGAGAATAAAAAGAAAGAGGTAACGGCGTATCCCCGCGTGAATGAGATAACGCTAGGTAACCGTAAGTATGTTGCTCCTAATGATTATTGTGATAATGAATCTGAATACGATGATCTTCCTATGCCCTTTACATACATTAGCGATCATGATTTGAATGAGCACACTACCTTTGATATTGGAAATCTCTTTGGTACTGATTATGAAATTAATGATGATAGCATTATTCATGTCCCCTTAAACGATGATATTGAAAGCCCTAAGCTTGGGGATGTTGTGCTTGAAGATCCTATATTTGAGACTTCTACTTTTAGTGAAAATGATGATATTACATATTCAGGTTTAGATAATTGCTATAGAGATGTATATGACACATGCTACAATTATCCTTATGAAACTTGTCATAGTTATGATGGGCTTGCCAAAAACAATTCTTTTAATATGCAACTTGTTTACCATGTTCAAATTCTTGATAATAATCTTGCTCCAATTACTATTAATGAGAATAACTCTTCTTATGCCAAAATTAATGATACTTCTATGCATATGAACCATGATAAGAATGTTTTAAGTGACGGGTATATTGTGGATTTCATCAATGATGCTACTGAAAGTTATTATGAGAGAGGGAAATATGGTTATATGCATCTTAATAATATTAAGTTTCCCCTCTTTATGTTGAGAATCTTTAAGTTACTCGTGTTTTATCCTCTTATGCTTGTCACTTTGCTCTTCATGAATTCATTTGTGTATAATATTCTTTTGCATAGGAAGCATGTTAGGCTCAAATGTGTTTTGAATTGCCTCTTGAAGCTCTCTTTTGCTTCAAATACTATTTCTTGCGGGTGCATCACCAAAATTGCCGAGCCCATCTTAATGGCTATAAAGAAAGAACTTCTTGGGAGATAACCCATGTGTTATTTTGCTACAGTACTTTGTTTTATATTTGTGTCTTGGAAGTTGTTTACTACTATAGCAACCTCTCCTTATCATGTTTTTGTGCCAAGTAAAGTTTCTATGTCAAAGTTGATGTTATATTTGGGATCGCTGCGCAGAAACAGCATTGCTGTCTGTCACGAATCTTGGCATAATTCTCTGTAGAAAATTCGAAAAATCTGCCAATTTACGAGCGTGTTCCTCAGATATGTACGCAACTTTCATTAGTTTTGAGTTTTTCCATTTGAGCAAGTCTGGTGCCATTTATAAATTCGTCTTTACGGACTGTTCTGTTTTTGACAGATTCTGCCTTTTATTTCGCATTGCCTCTTTTGCTATGTTGGATTTATTTCTTTGATCCATTAATGTCCAGTAGCATTATGCAATGTCCAGAAGTGAAAATAATGATTGTGTCACCTCTGAATGAGTGAATTATTAATGATGCACTAACCCTCTAATGAGTTTGCTTGAAGTTTGGTGTGAAGGAAGTTTTCAAGGGTCAAGAGAGGAGAATGATATACTATGATCAAGAGGAGTGAAAGCTCTAAGCTTGGGGATGCCCCCGTGGTTCACCCCTGCATATTTTAAGAAGACTCAAGCGTCTAAGCTTGGGGATGCCCAAGGCATCCCCTTCTTCATCGACAACATCATCAGGTTCCTCCCCTGAAACTATATTTTTATTCAGTCACATCTGGTGTTCTTTACTTGGAGCGTCGGTTTGTTTTCGTTTTTGTTTTTGTTTGAATAAGATGGATCCTAGCATTCACTTTGTGGGAGAGAGACACGCTCCGCTGTTGCATATGGACACATGTGTCCTTAGGCTTTACTCATAATGTTCAAGGCGAAGTTTCTTCTTCGTTAATTTGTTATATGGTTGGAATTGGAAAATGCTACATGTAGTAATTCTAAAAATGTCTTGGATAATGTGATACTTTGCAATTGTTGTGCTCATGTTTAAGCTCTTGCATCATATGCTTTGCACCCATTAATGAAGAAATACATAGAGCTTGCTAAAATTTGATTTGCATATTTGGTTTCTCTAAGGTCTAGATAATATCTAGTATTGAGTTTTGAACAACAAGGAAGACAGTGTAGAGTCTTATAATGTTTACAATATGTCTTTTATGTGAGTTTTGCTGCACTTGTTCATCCTTGAGTTTGCTTCAAATAACCTTGCTAGCCTAAACCTTGTATCGAGAGGAAATACTTCTCATGCATCCAAAATCCTTGAGCCAACTACTATGCCATTTGTGTCCACCATACCTACCTACTACATGGTATTTCTCCGCCATTCCAAAGTAAATTGCTTGAGTGCTACCTTTAAAATTCCATCATCCACCTATGCAATATATAGCTCATGGGACAAAATAGCCTTAAAAACTATCGTAGTATTGAATATGTACTTATGAACTTTATATTTTATTAAGTTGCTTGTGCGATAACCATGCTTCTGGGGAACGCCATCAACTATTGTTGAATATCATGTGAGTTGCTATGCATGTCCGTCTTGTCTGAAGGTCTATCATTTTAGTGGTTGGAGCATGCAAAATTGTTAGAGAAGAACATTGGGCCGCTAACTAAAGCCATGAACCATGGTGGAAGTTTCAGTTTTGGACATATATCCTCAATCTCATATGAGAATAATAACTTTGCTACATGCTTATGCATTTAAGAGGAGTCCATTATCTGTTGTCCATGTTGTCCCGGTATGGATGTCTAAGTTGAGAATAATCAAAAGCGAGAAATCCGAAATGCGAGCATTCTCCTTGGACCTTTGTACAGGCGGCATGGAGGTACCCCTTTGTGACACTTGGTTGAAACATGGCATGCGAAGACCCGGTAGTCCAAGTTAAGTAGGACGAGGTGCGGGCACTATTAGTATACTATGCGTGAGGCTTGCAACTTGTAAAATATAATTTTCATAACTCATATGCTTTATTACTACCGTTGACAAAATTGTTTCATGTTTTCAAAATAAAAGCTCTAGCACAAATACAGCAATCGATGCTTTCCTCATTGAAGGACCATTCTTTTACTTTTATTGTTGAGTCAGTTTACCTATCTCCTTCCACCTTAAGAAGCAAACACTTGTGTGAACTGTGCATTGATTCCTACATACTTGCATATTGCACTTGTTATATTACTTTATGTTGACAATATCCATGAGATATACATGTTACAAGTTGAAAGCAACCGCTGAAACTTAATCTTCTTATGTGTTGCTTCAACACCTTTACTTTGATTTATTGCTTTATGAGTTAACTCTTATGCAAGACTTATTGATGCTTGTCTTGAAGTACTATTCATGAAAAGTCTTTGCTTTATGATTCAGTTGTTTACTCATGTCATTACCTTTGCTTTGATCGCTGCATTCATTACATATGTTTACAAATAGTATGATCAAGATTATGATGGCATGTCACTTCAGAAATTATCTTTGTTATCGTTTTACCTGCTCGGGACGAGCAGAACTAAGCTTGGGGATGCTGATACGTCTCCAACGTATCGATAATTTCTTATGTTCCATGCCACTTTATTGATGATATCTACATGTTTTATACACATTATATGTCATTATTATGCGTTTTCCGGAACTAACCTATTGACGAGATGCCGAAAGGCCAGTTGCTGTTCTCGTTTTTGGTTTCAGAAATCCTAGTAACGAAATATTCTCAATCGGACGAAATCACCGCCAAAGTTCCTATTTTTCCGGAAGCTTCCGAGCAGGATGGAGGGGAGCCAGGGGGCCCCACACCACACCCCGGCGCGGGCCAGGGGGCGCGCCCCTAGGGTGTGGGCACCCCGTGGCCCCTCCGACTCCCTCTCGGCGCCTATTTAAGCCTCCCTGACCTAAAAACACCGCCAGAGACCACGATACGGAGAAAAACCTTCCAGAGCCGCCGCCATCGCGAAATCAAGATTCGGGGGACAGAAGTCTCTGTTCCGGCACCCTGCCGGACGGGGAATTGCCCCCGGAGCCGTCTCCACCGCCGTCTCCACCGCCATCTTCACCGCCATCGCTGCCTCCATGATGGGGAGGGAGTAATTCACCCCCGGGGCTGAGGGCTCCGCTGTAGCTATGTGGTTCATCTCTCTCTTTATGTGATCTAGTTGAATATTGTCCATGTGCTACTCTAGTGATGTTATTAAAGTACTCTATTCCTCCTCCATGTGTGTAATGGTGATAGTGTGTGCACCGTGTGAGTACTTGGCATAGGCTATGATTATGATCTCTTGTAGATTATGAAGTTAATTATTGCTATGATGGTATTGATGTGTATTATTCCTCCTACATATGCATGATGGTGACAGTGTGCATGCTATGTTAGTTCTTGGTGTAATTATGTTGATCTATCTTGCACTCTAAGGTTATTTAAACATGAACATTGCATTGTGGAGCTTGTTAACTCCGGCATTGAGGGTTCGTGTAATCCTACGCAATGTGTTCATCATCCAACAAAAGTGTAGAGTATGCATTTATCTATTCTGTTATGTGATCAATGTTGAGAGTGTCCACTAGTGAAAGTGTAATCCCTAGGCCTTGTTCCCAAATACTGCTGAGTTACTACTGCTTGTTTACTGTTTTACTGTGTTACTACTGCTGCAATACTACCACCATCTACTACACGCCAGCAAGCTATTTTCTGGCACCGTTGCTACTGCTCATATATATTCATACCACCTGTATTTCACTATCTCTTCGCCGAACTAGTGCACCTATTTGGTGTGTTGGGGACACAAGAGACTTCTTGCTTTGTGGTTGCAGGGTTGCATGAGAGGGATATCTTTGACCTCTTCCTCCCTGAGTTCGATAAACCTTGGGTGATCCACTTAAGGGAAACTTGCTGCTGTTCTACAAACCTCTGGGGGCCCACGGCAGTGCACATTCATCTTGGAGGCCTCTTCATCTTGTACTACCATATACTCTACTGCTCTATATGTTGCACAAACCACCACTTGGACATTTTTTTTGCAGTTTCCACCATGTGGTGGTCTAATATGTTGCAAATTTCACCACTTGGTTATCTAATCAGCTAGTTAGTCATGTTGATAGCAAAATCGACAAGTGGGTTCAACATGTCAATGCTCCAATTAATGTTTTAGAAAAAATAAATTTTTCAAAATTCGTACTTCTTTTATTTAGCTATTTAAAAATGCTTATTCATTTATTTCAACAAATATTGTGCGGTCTTGAATTTTTTTCAAACAAATATTATGGCATCGGGTTCGGGACTCCTGAAAAGGACTGGCCGTGGTACGGGAACCCGAAATGATGCCCACAACATGGTCGAAAGTGGCAAGGAACCCATCGAGGTGGATGAACTCGGGAAACCTTGGTAGAGGTAGGGATCTTGAGGAGGCCATTAGGGTTAGCCTACCCCCCAATAAGCGTATGAACGAAAAAAATTCACATAAGTAGTAGCTATTATTAAAATTTCACAAATATTACGCGCTTTTGAATATTTCAAAAGTATTGTGGCGTCACGCTGGCCTTGCCCGAATTTTACCTTTCATGCTGGATGTCACGAGCATGATCACTCAACCAACCGGGTCCAAACATATATATACAATTGGCCTCCTCGAGCCTACACCGACCAGATTGTCGCTGAAACTGGATCATATAGTTTCTATTGGATTGATGTCCTAAGGAAATATTCCAACAACGGAAGTTGTTTGATTCGTTGTATTATATTCCTTTGGAATCTTGTTGGGCTTGTTTGGTTCGAAGAAAATTCATAGAAATTTTGTGGGATTCAAATCTCAGTGGCTCCTTTGATTCTTGAATACATGATAATTCATACTAATTCACGTGTTTTTTGTGTAGCACTACAACCAAAGAACATGCAATTCAAATTTGTGTGATTTCTCTCATATAGGATTAATTCAACATGCAATCATATTCAATTCCTACATTATTTCTATTTTAACATTATGTACACATCATGCATGCGACCCAAACAATGCGTACATGGTGGGGGGGTTGTTTCGTTGCAAAAGCAGTTGGTCACACCACAAACAAACATGCAACAATTAATCTAAATTCACGCGGTTTCCCCGCGATGCAACCAAACAATATTCGATGAAACTAAGCATGGCATAAACATATACAATACACACCATAGATTTTGGCTGCTTTGATTATTCGCAAGATTTTCAAAGTGCGGGAATATGAAAATTGTATGATTAGAGAGTGATGATCATCTCCAAATATATAGGATTGAGAAACAACGGTATTTGGATCCAATAACATTTGATTGCGTGTGAAAACCAAAAGAAATACTAGTAGTAACATACGGTTACACAATGAAGGATTTTTTGTTTTTGTATAAAAATGTATTGTCAATGAATTCTGAAAATTGCAATCCTATGAATTAAACAATCAGAAATCGTGTCAGACTAATTCCTACGTTTCGAGATTCTAGTACGGAGTATGATTTCTTTGAAGGGGCGCAGAGGGACGTGGGTAGCAATGTCTAGTCCCTGTCTTGTCTGTATACACTGTACTTACGTCAGACTAGTGTTGCTCATGAAGTCTTAATCTGGCGTACTCTGAAGCTAGATGCATCACCGTTTCCAGTCTCTGTCCTCGTTTTTTCGGCAAAATAGACAGAAATAACCCAAAGTCGAAAAGATTGGGAAAAACAAACTTTCGACATACTAGCAAGATTGGGTTATTTTTGTCCAAATTCTCGTTTTTTTCTCTTGGCTTCCCTACCCTTGAATCCATGTCACTTACGTGTGTTGCCCATGCATGCGTCATGTCCCACACTTCAGTGAGCACAAGTGACGTGATGTACGTACGCAAACTCCCAGCAATCTTCTTTGTCAAGAGAAGACGCATCAAGATTCAAGACCCGATCGCATTTCTTGCTTTCAGCCTGGGGTCCTCCATGTAAAAGTTAGGGATTTAGATGTAATTTCATGTTTATTTTGTGTGCTGTTGTAAACTGTTGATTTTTTATGTCCATTTGAATCTTGGTCAAATCCTAGGTTTGACCTAGATTTAAACAAGTTTAAAATATGAAAATGAAAAAGTAAGCCTGGATCCTCCTTAGTCAATCCAAAATGAAGCTTTTGGGAGGTTTTTGAAATTTCCATGTTTGAAACCCAAAACCACTTCTTTTCATGCTAGACTTCATAAGACATAGTTTAGGGATAGGGGTAGATACATGATTTGTCTGGTTTCAGTATGTCTAGAGCTTGTTTATCCACTTGAATGCTTACTATATGACATAAGAAGACTATGTGCTATGGTTTTTCATTTATCTATTTTTTTGAATTTTATGCCCATTTGAATCTTGGTCAAATCCCAGGTTTGACGAGGTTTTAAACAAGTTTAAAACTTGAAAATGAAAAGGTGTAAGCATGGATCCTTCGTAGTCACTCTAAAATGAAGCTTTATTTTGGGAGGTTCTCGAAATTTCCATGCATGCTTGAAACTCAAAACCACTTTTCTTCAAGCTTGACTTCATAAGACAAAGTTTAATTAGGGTTAGGGGTAGATACACGATTTTTCTGGTTTGAATATGTCTAGACCTTGTTTATCAACTTGAATGTTTACTATATGACATAATTAAGAAGGCTATGTACGTGCTTTGGTTTTTCATTCTTTAATTAGATTTTTGTCTGAATTTTTATGCCCATTTGAATCTTGGTCAAATCCTAGGTTTGACCAAGATTTAAATAAGTTTAAAACATGAAAATGAAAAGATAAGCATCGATCCTTCTTACTCGCTCTAAAATGAAGCTTTTGGTTTTTTGAAATTTCCATGTTTGAAACCCAAAACCACTTCTCTTCATGCTTGACTTCATAAGATGAAGTTTAGGGTCGATAGGGGGTAGATACATGATTTGTCTGGTTTGAATATGTCTAGACCTTGTTTATGAACTTGAATGCTTACTATATGACATAAGAAGACTATGTGCTTTGGTTTTTTTTATTTTTTTATTTTATGCCCATTTTAATATTGGTCAAATCCTAAGTTTGACCAAGATTTAAACAAGTTTAAAACATGAAAATGAAAAGGTAAGCCTGGATCCTTCTTAGTCACTCTAAAATGAAGCTTTTGGGAGGTTTTTGAAATTTCCATGTTTGAAACCAAAAACCACTTCTCTTCATGCTTGACTTCATAAGACAGAGTTTAGGGTTAGGGGTAGATACATGATTTGTCTTATTTGAATATGTATAGACCTTGTTTGTCAACTTTTGAATGCTCTTACTATATATATATGTGACATAAGAAGACTATGTGCTTTTGTTTTTCATTTTTCTGATTTTTTAAATTTTATGCCCATTTAAATCTTGGTCAAATCCTGGTTTGACAATGATTTTAACAAGTTTAAAATATGAAAATGAAAAGGTAAGCATTGATCATTCTTAGTCACTCTAAAATGAAGCTTTTGGTAGGTTTTTGAAATTTCCATATTTGAAACCCAAAACCACTTCTCTTCATGCTTGACTACATAAGACAAAGTTTAGGGTTAGGGAGTAGATACATGATTTTTCTTGTTTGAATATGTCTAGACCTTGTTTATCAACTTTAATGCTACTATATGACATAAGAAAACTATGTGCTTTGGTTTTTCATTTTTCTGATATTTTTTGGAATTTTGATGCACATTTGAATCTTGGTCAAATCCTAGCTAGGTTTGACCAAGATTTAAACAAGTATATATAGAACATGAAAATGAAAAGGGAAGCATGTATCCTTCTTAATTAGTCACCCTAAAATGAAGTTTTTGGAAGGTTTTTGAAATTTCCATGCATGTTTGAAACCTAAAACCACTTATCTTCATGCTTGACTTCGTCATAAGACAGAGTTTAGGGGTTTTAGGGGGTAGATACATGATTTGTCTAGCTAGTTTGAATATGTCTAGACCTTGATTATCAACTTTAATGCTTACTATATGACATATAAGAAGACTATGTGCGCTTTGGTTTTTCATTTTTCGGTTTTTTTATTTTATGCCCATTTGAATCTTGGTCAAATCCTAGATTTGACCAAGATTTAAACAAGTTTAAAACATGGAAATGAAAAGGTAAGCATCGATCCTTCTTAGTCGCTCTAAAATGAAGCTGAATTTTGGGAGGTTTTTGAAATTTCCATGTTTTTGAAACCCAAAACCACTTCTCTTCATGCTTGACTTCATAAGACGAAGTTTAGGGTCGATAGGGGGTAGATACATGATTTGTCTTGTTTGAATATGTCTAGACCTTGTTTATCAACTTGAATGCTTACTAGCTATATGACATAAGAGGACTATGTGCATTGGTATTTCATTTTTTGATTTTTATGCCCATTTGAGAATCTTGGTAAAATCCTAGGTTTGTTGAGCAAGATTTAAACAAGTTTAACATGTGAAAATGATAAGGTAATTAAGTCTGGATCTTTTTTGAAACCCAAAACCACTTCTCTTCATGCTTGACTTCATAAGACGAAGTTTAGGGTCGATAGGGGGTAGATACATGATTTGTCTTGTTTGAATATGTCTAGACCATGTTTATCAACTTGAATGCTTACTATATGACATAAGAAGGCTATGTGCTTTGGTCTTTCATTCTTTCGATTTTTTTCTGAATTTTTATGCCCATTTGAATCTTGGTCAAATCCTAGGTTCGACCAAGATTTAAACAAGTTTAAAACATGACAATGAAAAGGTAATTAATCATGGATCCTTCTTAATTAACCAGCCAGTCTAATTAAAATGAAGCTTTTTGGGAGGTTTTTGAAATTTCCATGTTTGAAACCCAAAACCACACTTCTCTGCTTCATGCTTGACTTCATATATAATTAAGACAAAGTTTAGGGTTAGGGGTACATGATTTGTCTGGTTTGAATATGTCTAGACCTTGTTTATGAACTTTTGAATGCTTACTATATATATGTATGTGACATAAGAAAACTATGTGCTTTGGTTTTTCATTTTTCTGATTTTTTTGGAATTTTGATGCACATTTGAATCTTGGTCAAATCCTAGGTTTGACCAAGATTTAAACAAGTATAGAACATGGAAATGAAAATGGAAGCCTGTATCCTTCTTAGTCACCCTAAAATGAAGTTTTTGGGAGGTTTTTGAAATTTCCATGTTTGAAACCCAAAACCACTTCTCTTCATTCTTGACTTCTTAAGACATAGTTTAGGGGTTAGCGGGTAGATACATGATTAGTATGGTTTGAATATGTCTAGACCTTGTTTATCAACTTTAATGCTTACTACATGACATAAGAAGACTATGTGCTTTGGTTTTTCATTTTTCTGTTTTTTTTTGAATTTTCTGCCAATTTTGTTTGACCAAGATTTAGACAAGTTTTACACGTGAAAACGAATAAGTAAGCCTGGATCCTTCTTAGTCACTCCAAAATGTACCAATTGATAGGTGCGTTAACTTTGCTTCATGGAAAAAATAATGTCATGTAAATGAGTTAACTTGGATTTCCTACCCTTGAATCCATAGGAAACTTTGTTCTAATGCACTATAATAATCAACCGAGTTTTTACACCAACAGGTCTGTCACTTACGTGTGGTGCCCATGCGTGAGGTCCCACACTTCAGTGAGCACAAGTCACGTGCAATAGGTACGCAAACTCCCAGCCATTTTCTTTGTCAAGAGAAAGACGCATCAGGATGCGTATTGGAAGTCTGTGGGTCCTTCTGGATCCTTCGGTCGTCCCTCTAAAAAAAAATCTCTCTCATTCTCGGCCTCGCTCGACTCGCCTCGCTCGCACCTCCTGCTCACTGACAAACCCTGCACAAAAGTCAACATCATCACCCGAAAAAGGGGAGACACCATAATTCTCTCCCTTCTTCTCTCCTTCCGAGTGATCCCTCTTCCTCCGAGTTTCACTCGACGGGCAAACACACATGTGCTGCATAGTAATAATAAAAAGGTAGAAAAATCGACCTACGAATCTATAATTAAATAGGTTAAACTAGGGTTTTGCCCAGTACTACAGATCAAGGTTCAAAAAATCCAACTACGGGGTTCGAACAACCCCATTTCTAATCCAAGATTTTTTCGACCTCATCCAATGGCCTCAAACTATAGGCCGGGTTAGCATCTAGTGCAGTATGTGTGAGAATGTATGCACTATGTGTGCTATAACTTGTGTGTCTTTCAAATTTGAACCAAATTTGAATAAGTTTGAAATATTTGAAATGGGGCTTTTGGCTTAAACGTTTGAAACCCAAAACGACTTCTCCTCATGCTAGACTTCATAAGACCGAGTTTAGGGTCGATAGGGGGTAGATACATGATTTGTCTGGTTTGAATATGTATAAACCTTGTTTATCAACTTGAATGCTTACTATATGACATAAGAAGACCATGTGCTTTTGTTTTCCATTTTTCTATTTTTTTAAGAATTTTATGCACATTTGATTCTGGTCAAATCCTAGGTTCAACCAAGATTTAAACAAGTTTCAAGCATGAAAATGAAAACGGAATCCAACATCCTTCTTAATTAGTCACTCTAAAATATATGAAGCTTTTGGGACGTACTTGAAATTTCCATGTTTGAAACCCAAAACCAATTCTCTTCATGATTGACTTCATAAGACAGAGTTTAGGGGTAGGGGTAGATATACACATGATTTTTCTGGTTTGAATATGTCTAGACCTTGTTTATCAACTTGAGTGTTTACTATATGACATAATTAAGAAGGCTATGTGCTTTGGTTTTTCATTCTTTAGATTTTTTGTCTGAATAATTTTTATGCCCATTTGAATCTTGGTCAAAGATCCTAGGTTTGTTGAGCAAGATTTAAACAAGTTTAACATGTGAAAATGATAAGGTAATTAAGTCTGGATCTTTCTCTTAGTAACTCTAAAATGAAGCTTTTGGGAGGTTCTTGAATTTACCATGTTTGAAACCCAAAACCACCGTACTTCTTTTCATGCTTGACTTCATAAGACAGAGTTTAGGGTTAGGGGTAGATACATGATTTTTCTGGTTTGAATATGTCTAGACCATGTTTATCAACTTGAATGCTTACTATATGACATAAGAAGGCTATGTGCTTTGGTTTTTCATTCTTTCGATTTTTTTCTGAATTTTTATGCCCATTTGAATCTTGGTCAAATCCTAGGTTCGACCAAGATTTAAACAAGTTTAAAACATGACAATGAAAAGGTAATTAATCATGGATCCTTCTTAATTAACCAGCCAGTCTAATTAAAATGAAGCTTTTTGGGAGGTTTTTGAAATTTCCATGTTTGAAACCCAAAACCACACTTCTCTGCTTCATGCTTGACTTCATATATAATTAAGACAAAGTTTAGGGTTAGGGGTACATGATTTGTCTGGTTTGAATATGTCTAGACCTTGTTTATGAACTTGAATGCTTACTATATGACATAAGAAGACTATGTGCTTTGGTTTTTTATTTTATTTATTTTTTATTTTATGCCCATTTGAATATTGGTTAAATCCTAGGTTTGAACAAGATTTAAACAAGTTTAAAACATGAAAATGAAAAGGTAAGCCTGGATCCTTCTTAACTAGTCACTCTAAAATGAAGCTTTAATTTTGGGAGGTTTTTGAAATTTCCATGTTTGAAACCCAAAACCACTTCTCTTCATGCTTGACTTCATAAGACGAAGTTTAGGGTCGATAGGGGGTAGATACATGATTTGTCTGGTTTGAATATGTCTAGACCATGTTCATCAAATCCTAGGTTTGACCAAGATTTAAACAAGTTTAAAACATGAAAATGAAAAGGGAAGCATGTGTCCTTCTTAGTCACTCTAAAATGAAGTTTTTGGGCAGTTTTTGAAATTTCCATGTTTGAAACCCAAAACCACTTCTCTTCATGCTTGACTTCATAAGACATAGTTTAGGGGTTAGGGGTAGATACATGATTTGTATGGTTTGAATATGTCTAGACCATGTTTATCAACTTTAATGCTTACTATATGACATAAGAAGACTATGTGCTTTGGTTTTTCATTTTTCTGATTTTTTTTAGAATTTTGATGCACATTTGAATCTTGGTCAAATCCTAGGTTTGACCAAGATTTAAACAAGTATATATAGAACATGAAAATGAAAAGGGAAGCCTGTATCCTTCTTAGTCACCCTAAAATGAAGTTTTGGGAGGTTTTTGAAATTTCCATGTTTGAAACCCAAAACCACTTATCTTCATGCTTGAGCAAGATTTGACCAAGATTTAAACAAGTTTAAATCATGAAAATGGAAAGGTAAGCCTGGATCCTTCTTAGTCGCTCTAAAATGAAGCTTTTGGGATGTTCTTGAAATTTCCATGTTTGAAACCCGGCCAAAACGACTTTTCTTCATGCTAGACTTCATAAGATCGACACGGGGTACATATATACATGATTTGTCTGGTTTGGATATATCTAGACCTTGTTTATCAACTTGAATGCTTACGATATGACATAAGAACACTATGTGCTTTTTGTTTTTCATTTTTTGTGCCTATTTGTATCTTGGTCAAATCCTAGGTTTGACCAAGATTTAAACAAGTTTAAAACATGAAAATGAAAAGGGAAACATGTATCCTTCTTAGTCACTCTAAAATGAAGTTTTTGGGAGGTTTTTGAAATTTCCATGTTTGAAACCTAAAACCACTTCTCTTCATGCTTGACTTCATAAGACAGAGTTTAGGGTTAGAGGGGTAGATACATGATTTGTCTTATTTGAATATGTCTAGCTAGACCTTGTTTATCAACTTTTGAATGCTTACTATATATATATGTGACATAAGAAGACTATGTGCTTTTGTTTTTCATTTTTCCGATTTTTTAATTTTATGCCAATTTAAATCTTGGTCAAATCCTAGGTTTGACAATGATTTAAACAAGTTTCGAATATGAAAATGAAAAGGCAAGCATGGATCCTTCTTAGTCACTCTAAAATGAAGCTTTTGATAGGTTTTTGAAATTTCCATATTTGAAACCCAAAACCACTTCTCTTCATGCTTGACTACATAAGACAAAGTTTAGGGTTAGGGGGTAGATACATGATTTTTCTTGTTTGAATATGTCTAGACCCTTGTTTATCAACTTTAATGCTTACTATATGACATAAGAAAACTATGTGCTTTGGTTTTTCATTTTTCTGATTTTTTTGGAATTTTGATGCACATTTGAATCATGGTCAAATCCTAGGTTTGACCAAGATTTAAACAAGTATAGAACATGAAAATGAAAAGGGAAGCCTGTATCCTTCTTAGTCACCCTAAAATGAAGTTTTTGGGAGGTTTTCAAAATTTCCATGTTTGAAACCCAAAACCACTTAATCTTCATGCTTGACTTCGTCATAAGATAGAGTTTAGGGGTTAGGGGGTAGATACATGATTAGTATGGTTTGAATATGTCTAGACCTTGTTTATCAACTTTAATGCTTACTACATGACATAAGAAGACTATGTGCTTTGGTTTTTCATTTTTCTGTTTTTTTTTGAATTTTCTGCCAATTTTGTTTGACCAAGATTTAGACAAGTTTTACACGTGAAAACGAATAAGTAAGCCTGGATCCTTCTTAGTCACTCCAAAATGTACCAATTGATAGGTGCGTTAACTTTGCTTCATGGAAAAAATAATGTCATGTAAATGAGTTAACTTGGATTTCCTACCCTTGAATCCATAGGAAACTTTGTTCTAATGCACTATAATAATCAACCGAGTTTTTACACCAACAGGTCTGTCACTTACGTGTGGTGCCCATGCGTGAGGTCCCACACTTCAGTGAGCACAAGTCACGTGCAATAGGTACGCAAACTCCCAGCCATTTTCTTTGTCAAGAGAAAGACGCATCAGGATGCGTATTGGAAGTCTGTGGGTCCTTCTGGATCCTTCGGTCGTCCCTCTAAAAAAAAAATCTCTCTCATTCTCGGCCTCGCTCGACTCGCTCGCTCGCTCGCACCTCCTGCTCACTGACAAACCCTGCACAAAAGTCAACATCATCACCCGAAAAAGGGGAGACACCATAATTCTCTCCCTTCTTCTCTCCTTCCGAGTGATCCCTCTTCCTCCGAGTTTCACTCGACGGGCAAACACACATGTGCTGCATAGTAATAATAAAAAGGTAGAAAAATCGACCTACGAATCTATAATTAAATAGGTTAAACTAGGGTTTTGCCCAGTACTACAGATCAAGGTTCAAAAAATCCAACTACGGGGTTCGAACAACCCCATTTCTAATCCAAGATTTTTTCGACCTCATCCAATGGCCTCAAACTATAGGCCGGGTTAGCATCTAGTGCAGTATGTGTGAGAATGTATGCACTATGTGTGCTATAACTTGTGTGTCTTTCAAATTTGAACCAAATTTGAATAAGTTTGAAATATTTGAAATGGGGCTTTTGGCTTAAACGTTTGAAACCCAAAACGACTTCTCCTCATGCTAGACTTCATAAGACCGAGTTTAGGGTTAGGGGGTAGATACATGATTTGTCTGGTTTGAATATGTCTAAACCTTGTTTATCAACTTGAATGCTTACTATATGACATAAGAAGACCATGTGCTTTTGTTTTTCATTTTTCTATTTTTTTAAGAATTTTATGCACATTTGATTCTGGTCAAATCCTAGGTTCAACCAAGATTTAAACAAGTTTCAAGCATGAAAATGAAAACGTAATCCAAGATCCTTCTTAATTAGTCACTCTAAAATATATGAAGCTTTTGGGACGTACTTGAAATTTCCATGTTTGAAACCCAAAACCAATTCTCTTCATGATTGACTTCATAAGACAGAGTTTAGGGGTAGGGGTAGATATACACATGATTTTTCTGGTTTGAATATGTCTAGACCTTGTTTATCAACTTGAGTGTTTACTATATGACATAATTAAGAAGGCTATGTGCTTTGGTTTTTCATTCTTTAGATTTTTTGTCTGAATAATTTTTATGCCCATTTGAATCTTGGTCAAATCCTAGGTTTGACCAAGATTTAAATAAGTTTAAAACATGGAAATGAAAAGGTAAAAGCATCGATCCTTCTTAGTCGCTCTAAAATGAAGCTGAATTTTGGGAGGTTTTTGAAATTTCCATGTTTGAAACCTAAAACCACTTATCTTCATGCTTGACTTCGTCATAAGACAGAGTTTAGGGGTTTTAATTAGGGGGTAGATACATGATTTGTCTAGCTAGTTTGAATATGTCTAGACCTTGTTTATCAACTTGAATGCTTACTAGCTATATGACATAAGAGGACTATGTGCATTGGTATTTCATTTTTTGATTTTTATGCCCATTTGAGAATCTTGGTAAAATCCTAGGTTTGTTGAGCAAGATTTAAACAAGTTTAACATGTGAAAATGATAAGGTAATTAAGTCTGGATCTTTCTCTTAGTAACTCTAAAATGAAGCTTTTGGGAGGTTCTTGAATTTACCATGTTTGAAACCCAAAACCACCGTACTTCTTTTCATGCTTGACTTCATAAGACAGAGTTTAGGGTTAGGGGTAGATACATGATTTTTCTGGTTTGAATATGTCTAGACCATGTTTATCAACTTGAATGCTTACTATATGACATAAGAAGGCTATGTGCTTTGGTTTTTCATTCTTTCGATTTTTTCTGAATTTTTATGCCCATTTGAATCTTGGTCAAATCCTAGGTTCGACCAAGATTTAAACAAGTTTAAAACATGACAATGAAAAGGTAATTAATCATGGATCCTTCTTAATTAACCAGCCAGTCTAATTAAAATGAAGCTTTTTGGGAGGTTTTTGAAATTTCCATGTTTGAAACCCAAAACCACACTTCTCTGCTTCATGCTTGACTTCATATATAATTAAGACAAAGTTTAGGGTTAGGGGTACATGATTTGTCTGGTTTGAATATGTCTAGACCTTGTTTATCAACTTGAATGCTTACTATATGACATAAGAAGACTATGTGCTTTGGTTTTTTATTTTATTTATTTTTTATTTTATGCCCATTTGAATATTGGTTAAATCCTAGGTTTGAACAAGATTTAAACAAGTTTAAAACATGAAAATGAAAAGGTAAGCCTGGATCCTTCTTAACTAGTCACTCTAAAATGAAGCTTTAATTTTGGGAGGTTTTTGAAATTTCCATGTTTGAAACCCAAAACCACTTCTCTTCATGCTTGACTTCATAAGACGAAGTTTAGGGTCGATAGGGGGTAGATACATGATTTGTCTGGTTTGAATATGTCTAGACCATGTTCATCAAATCCTAGGTTTGACCAAGATTTAAACAAGTTTAAAACATGAAAATGAAAAGGGAAGCATGTGTCCTTCTTAGTCACTCTAAAATGAAGTTTTTGGGAGTTTTTGAAATTTCCATGTTTGAAACCCAAAACCACTTCTCTTCATGCTTGACTTCATAAGACATAGTTTAGGGGTTAGGGGTAGATACATGATTTGTATGGTTTGAATATGTCTAGACCATGTTTATCAACTTTAATGCTTACTATATGACATAAGAAGACTATGTGCTTTGGTTTTTCATTTTTCTGATTTTTTTAGAATTTTGATGCACATTTGAATCTTGGTCAAATCCTAGGTTTGACCAAGATTTAAACAAGTATATATAGAACATGAAAATGAAAAGGGAAGCCTGTATCCTTCTTAGTCACCCTAAAATGAAGTTTTCGGGAGGTTTTTGAAATTTCCATGTTTGAAACCCAAAACCACTTATCTTCATGCTTGAGCAAGATTTGACCAAGATTTAAACAAGTTTAAATCATGAAAATGGAAAGGTAAGCCTGGATCCTTCTTAGTCGCTCTAAAATGAAGCTTTTGGGATGTTCTTGAAATTTCCATGTTTGAAACCCGGCCAAAACGACTTTTCTTCATGCTAGACTTCATAAGATCGACACGGGGTACATATATACATGATTTGTCTGGTTTGGATATATCTAGACCTTGTTTATCAACTTGAATGCTTACGATATGACATAAGAACACTATGTGCTTTTTGTTTTTCATTTTTTGTGCCTATTTGTATCTTGGTCAAATCCTAGGTTTGACCAAGATTTAAACAAGTTTAAAACATGAAAATGAAAAGGGAAACATGTATCCTTCTTAGTCACTCTAAAATGAAGTTTTTGGGAGGTTTTTGAAATTTCCATGTTTGAAACCTAAAACCACTTCTCTTCATGCTTGACTTCATAAGACAGAGTTTAGGGTTAGAGGGGTAGATACATGATTTGTCTTATTTGAATATGTCTAGCTAGACCTTGTTTATCAACTTTTGAATGCTTACTATATATATATGTGACATAAGAAGACTATGTGCTTTTGTTTTTCATTTTTCCGATTTTTTAATTTTATGCCAATTTAAATCTTGGTCAAATCCTAGGTTTGACAATGATTTAAACAAGTTTCGAATATGAAAATGAAAAGGCAAGCATGGATCCTTCTTAGTCACTCTAAAATGAAGCTTTTGATAGGTTTTTGAAATTTCCATATTTGAAACCCAAAACCACTTCTCTTCATGCTTGACTACATAAGACAAAGTTTAGGGTTAGGGGGTAGATACATGATTTTTCTTGTTTGAATATGTCTAGACCCTTGTTTATCAACTTTAATGCTTACTATATGACATAAGAAAACTATGTGCTTTGGTTTTTCATTTTTCTGATTTTTTTGGAATTTTGATGCACATTTGAATCATGGTCAAATCCTAGGTTTGACCAAGATTTAAACAAGTATAGAACATGAAAATGAAAAGGGAAGCCTGTATCCTTCTTAGTCACCCTAAAATGAAGTTTTTGGGAGGTTTTCAAAATTTCCATGTTTGAAACCCAAAACCACTTAATCTTCATGCTTGACTTCGTCATAAGATAGAGTTTAGGGGTTAGGGGGTAGATACATGATTAGTATGGTTTGAATATGTCTAGACCTTGTTTATCAACTTTAATGCTTACTAGCTACATGACATAAGAAGACTATGTGCTTTGGTTTTTCATTTTTCTGTTTTTTTGAATTTTCTGCCAATTTTGTTTGACCAAGATTTAGACAAGTTTTACACGTGAAAACGAATAAGTAAGCCTGGATCCTTCTTAGTCACTCCAAAATGTACCAATTGATAGGTGCGTTAACTTTGCTTCATGGAAAAAATAATGTCATGTAAATGAGTTAACTTGGATTTCCTACCCTTGAATCCATAGGAAACTTTGTTCTAATGCACTATAATAATCAACCGAGTTTTTACACCAACAGGTCTGTCACTTACGTGTGGTGCCCATGCGTGAGGTCCCACACTTCAGTGAGCACAAGTCACGTGCAATAGGTACGCAAACTCCCAGCCATTTTCTTTGTCAAGAGAAAGACGCATCAGGATGCGTATTGGAAGTCTGTGGGTCCTTCTGGATCCTTCGGTCGTCCCTCTAAAAAAAAAATCTCTCTCATTCTCGGCCTCGCTCGACTCTCGCTCGCTCGCACCTCCTGCTCACTGACAAACCCTGCACAAAAGTCAACATCATCACCCGAAAAAGGGGAGACACCATAATTCTCTCCCTTCTTCTCTCCTTCCGAGTGATCCCTCTTCCTCCGAGTTTCACTCGACGGGCAAACACACATGTGCTGCATAGTAATAATAAAAAGGTAGAAAAATCGACCTACGAATCTATAATTAAATAGGTTAAACTAGGGTTTTGCCCAGTACTACAGATCAAGGTTCAAAAAATCCAACTACGGGGTTCGAACAACCCCATTTCTAATCCAAGATTTTTTCGACCTCATCCAATGGCCTCAAACTATAGGCCGGGTTAGCATCTAGTGCAGTATGTGTGAGAATGTATGCACTATGTGTGCTATAACTTGTGTGTCTTTCAAATTTGAACCAAATTTGAATAAGTTTGAAATATTTGAAATGGGGCTTTTGGCTTAAACGTTTGAAACCCAAAACGACTTCTCCTCATGCTAGACTTCATAAGACCGAGTTTAGGGTTAGGGGGTAGATACATGATTTGTCTGGTTTGAATATGTCTAAACCTTGTTTATCAACTTGAATGCTTACTATATGACATAAGAAGACCATGTGCTTTTGTTTTTCATTTTTCTATTTTTTTAAGAATTTTATGCACATTTGATTCTGGTCAAATCCTAGGTTCAACCAAGATTTAAACAAGTTTCAAGCATGAAAATGAAAACGTAATCCAAGATCCTTCTTAATTAGTCACTCTAAAATATATGAAGCTTTTGGGACGTACTTGAAATTTCCATGTTTGAAACCCAAAACCAATTCTCTTCATGATTGACTTCATAAGACAGAGTTTAGGGGTAGGGGTAGATATACACATGATTTTTCTGGTTTGAATATGTCTAGACCTTGTTTATCAACTTGAGTGTTTACTATATGACATAATTAAGAAGGCTATGTGCTTTGGTTTTTCATTCTTTAGATTTTTTGTCTGAATAATTTTTATGCCCATTTGAATCTTGGTCAAATCCTAGGTTTGACCAAGATTTAAATAAGTTTAAAACATGGAAATGAAAAGGTAAGCATCGATCCTTCTTAGTCGCTCTAAAATGAAGCTGAATTTTGGGAGGTTTTTGAAATTTCCATGTTTGAAACCTAAAACCACTTATCTTCATGCTTGACTTCGTCATAAGACAGAGTTTAGGGGTTTTAATTAGGGGGTAGATACATGATTTGTCTAGCTAGTTTGAATATGTCTAGACCTTGTTTATCAACTTGAATGCTTACTAGCTATATGACATAAGAGGACTATGTGCATTGGTATTTCATTTTTTGATTTTTATGCCCATTTGAGAATCTTGGTAAAATCCTAGGTTTGTTGAGCAAGATTTAAACAAGTTTAACATGTGAAAATGATAAGGTAATTAAGTCTGGATCTTTCTCTTAGTAACTCTAAAATGAAGCTTTTGGGAGGTTCTTGAATTTACCATGTTTGAAACCCAAAACCACCGTACTTCTTTTCATGCTTGACTTCATAAGACAGAGTTTAGGGTTAGGGGTAGATACATGATTTTTCTGGTTTGAATATGTCTAGACCATGTTTATCAACTTGAATGCTTACTATATGACATAAGAAGGCTATGTGCTTTGGTTTTTCATTCTTTCGATTTTTTTCTGAATTTTTATGCCCATTTGAATCTTGGTCAAATCCTAGGTTCGACCAAGATTTAAACAAGTTTAAAACATGACAATGAAAAGGTAATTAATCATGGATCCTTCTTAATTAACCAGCCAGTCTAATTAAAATGAAGCTTTTTGGGAGGTTTTTGAAATTTCCATGTTTGAAACCCAAAACCACACTTCTCTGCTTCATGCTTGACTTCATATATAATTAAGACAAAGTTTAGGGTTAGGGGGTACATGATTTGTCTGGTTTGAATATGTCTAGACCTTGTTTATGAACTTTTGAATGCTTACTATATATATGTATGTGACATAAGAAAACTATGTGCTTTGGTTTTTCATTTTTCTGATTTTTTTGGAATTTTGATGCACATTTGAATCTTGGTCAAATCCTAGGTTTGACCAAGATTTAAACAAGTATAGAACATGGAAATGAAAATGGAAGCCTGTATCCTTCTTAGTCACCCTAAAATGAAGTTTTTGGGAGGTTTTTGAAATTTCCATGTTTGAAACCCAAAACCACTTATCTTCATGCTTGACTTCGTCATAAGACAGAGTTTAGGGGTTAGGGGGTAGATACATGATTTGTCTAGCTAGTTTGAATATGTCCAGACCTTGTTTATCAACTTTAATGCTTACTATATGACATATAAGAAGACTATGTGCGCTTTGGTTTTTCATTTTTATGTTTTTTTTTATTTTATGCCCATTTGAATCTTGGTCAAATCCTAGAGATTGACTTCATAATACAGAGTTTAGGGTTAGGGGTAGATATACACATGATTTTTCTGGTTTGAATATGTCTAGACCTTATTTATCAACTTGAGTGTTTACTATATGACATAATTAAGAAGGCTATGTGCTTTGGTTTTTCATTCTTTAGATTTTTTGTCTGAATTTTTATGCCCATTTGAATCTTGGTCAAATCCTAGGTTTGACCAAGATTTAAATAAGTTTAAAACATGGAAATGAAAAGGTAAAAGCATCGATCCTTCTTAGTCGCTCTAAAATGAAGCTGAATTTTGGGAGGTTTTTGAAATTTCCATGTTTGAAACCCAAAACCACTTCTCTTCATGCTTGACTTCATAAGACGAAGTAGGGACGATAGGGGGTAGATACATGATTTGTCTGGTTAATTTGGATATATCTAGACCTTGTTTATCAACTTGAATGCTTATGATATGACATAAGAACACTATGTGCTTTTTTTTATTTTTTGTGCCCATTTGAATCTTGGTCAAATCCTAGGTTTGACCAAGATTTAAACAAGTATAGAACATGAAAATGAAAAGGGAAGCCTGTATCCTTCTTACTCACCCTAAAATGAAGTTTTGGGAGGTTTTTGAAATGTCCATGTTTGAAACCCAAAACCACTTCTCTTCATTCTTGACTTCTTAAGACATAGTTTAGGGGTTAGCGGGTAGATACATGATTAGTATGGTTTGAATATGTCTAGACCTTGTTTATCAACTTTAATGCTTACTACATGACATAAGAAGACTATGTGCTTTGGTTTTTCATTTTTCTGTTTTTTTTTGAATTTTCTGCCAATTTTGTTTGACCAAGATTTAGACAAGTTTTACACGTGAAAACGAATAAGTAAGCCTGGATCCTTCTTAGTCACTCCAAAATGTACCAATTGATAGGTGCGTTAACTTTGCTTCATGGAAAAAATAATGTCATGTAAATGAGTTAACTTGGATTTCCTACCCTTGAATCCATAGGAAACTTTGTTCTAATGCACTATAATAATCAACCGAGTTTTTACACCAACAGGTCTGTCACTTACGTGTGGTGCCCATGCGTGAGGTCCCACACTTCAGTGAGCACAAGTCACGTGCAATAGGTACGCAAACTCCCAGCCATTTTCTTTGTCAAGAGAAAGACGCATCAGGATGCGTATTGGAAGTCTGTGGGTCCTTCTGGATCCTTCGGTCGTCCCTCTAAAAAAAAAAATCTCTCTCATTCTCGGCCTCGCTCGACTCGCTCGCTCGCTCGCACCTCCTGCTCACTGACAAACCCTGCACAAAAGTCAACATCATCACCCGAAAAAGGGGAGACACCATAATTCTCTCCCTTCTTCTCTCCTTCCGAGTGATCCCTCTTCCTCCGAGTTTCACTCGACGGGCAAACACACATGTGCTGCATAGTAATAATAAAAAGGTAGAAAAATCGACCTACGAATCTATAATTAAATAGGTTAAACTAGGGTTTTGCCCAGTACTACAGATCAAGGTTCAAAAAATCCAACTACGGGGTTCGAACAACCCCATTTCTAATCCAAGATTTTTTTCGACCTCATCCAATGGCCTCAAACTATAGGCCGGGTTAGCATCTAGTGCAGTATGTGTGAGAATGTATGCACTATGTGTGCTATAACTTGTGTGTCTTTCAAATTTGAACCAAATTTGAATAAGTTTGAAATATTTGAAATGGGGCTTTTGGCTTAAACGTTTGAAACCCAAAACGACTTCTCCTCATGCTAGACTTCATAAGACCGAGTTTAGGGTCGATAGGGGGTAGATACATGATTTGTCTGGTTTGAATATGTATAAACCTTGTTTATCAACTTGAATGCTTACTATATGACATAAGAAGACCATGTGCTTTTGTTTTCCATTTTTCTATTTTTTTAAGAATTTTATGCACATTTGATTCTGGTCAAATCCTAGGTTCAACCAAGATTTAAACAAGTTTCAAGCATGAAAATGAAAACGGAATCCAACATCCTTCTTAATTAGTCACTCTAAAATATATGAAGCTTTTGGGACGTACTTGAAATTTCCATGTTTGAAACCCAAAACCAATTCTCTTCATGATTGACTTCATAAGACAGAGTTTAGGGGTAGGGGTAGATATACACATGATTTTTCTGGTTTGAATATGTCTAGACCTTGTTTATCAACTTGAGTGTTTACTATATGACATAATTAAGAAGGCTATGTGCTTTGGTTTTTCATTCTTTAGATTTTTTGTCTGAATAATTTTTATGCCCATTTGAATCTTGGTCAAAGATCCTAGGTTTGTTGAGCAAGATTTAAACAAGTTTAACATGTGAAAATGATAAGGTAATTAAGTCTGGATCTTTCTCTTAGTAACTCTAAAATGAAGCTTTTGGGAGGTTCTTGAATTTACCATGTTTGAAACCCAAAACCACCGTACTTCTTTTCATGCTTGACTTCATAAGACAGAGTTTAGGGTTAGGGGTAGATACATGATTTTTCTGGTTTGAATATGTCTAGACCATGTTTATCAACTTGAATGCTTACTATATGACATAAGAAGGCTATGTGCTTTGGTTTTTCATTCTTTCGATTTTTTCTGAATTTTTATGCCCATTTGAATCTTGGTCAAATCCTAGGTTCGACCAAGATTTAAACAAGTTTAAAACATGACAATGAAAAGGTAATTAATCATGGATCCTTCTTAATTAACCAGCCAGTCTAATTAAAATGAAGCTTTTTGGGAGGTTTTTGAAATTTCCATGTTTGAAACCCAAAACCACACTTCTCTGCTTCATGCTTGACTTCATATATAATTAAGACAAAGTTTAGGGTTAGGGGTACATGATTTGTCTGGTTTGAATATGTCTAGACCTTGTTTATCAACTTGAATGCTTACTATATGACATAAGAAGACTATGTGCTTTGGTTTTTTATTTTATTTATTTTTTATTTTATGCCCATTTGAATATTGGTTAAATCCTAGGTTTGAACAAGATTTAAACAAGTTTAAAACATGAAAATGAAAAGGTAAGCCTGGATCCTTCTTAACTAGTCACTCTAAAATGAAGCTTTAATTTTGGGAGGTTTTTGAAATTTCCATGTTTGAAACCCAAAACCACTTCTCTTCATGCTTGACTTCATAAGACGAAGTTTAGGGTCGATAGGGGGTAGATACATGATTTGTCTGGTTTGAATATGTCTAGACCATGTTCATCAAATCCTAGGTTTGACCAAGATTTAAACAAGTTTAAAACATGAAAATGAAAAGCGAAGCATGTGTCCTTCTTAGTCACTCTAAAATGAAGTTTTTGGGCAGTTTTTGAAATTTCCATGTTTGAAACCCAAAACCACTTCTCTTCATGCTTGACTTCATAAGACATAGTTTAGGGGTTAGGGGTAGATACATGATTTGTATGGTTTGAATATGTCTAGACCATGTTTATCAACTTTAATGCTTACTATATGACATAAGAAGACTATGTGCTTTGGTTTTTCATTTTTCTGATTTTTTTTAGAATTTTGATGCACATTTGAATCTTGGTCAAATCCTAGGTTTGACCAAGATTTAAACAAGTATATATAGAACATGAAAATGAAAAGGGAAGCCTGTATCCTTCTTAGTCACCCTAAAATGAAGTTTTCGGGAGGTTTTTGAAATTTCCATGTTTGAAACCCAAAACCACTTATCTTCATGCTTGAGCAAGATTTGACCAAGATTTAAACAAGTTTAAATCATGAAAATGGAAAGGTAAGCCTGGATCCTTCTTAGTCGCTCTAAAATGAAGCTTTTGGGATGTTCTTGAAATTTCCATGTTTGAAACCCGGCCAAAACGACTTTTCTTCATGCTAGACTTCATAAGATCGACACGGGGTACATATATACATGATTTGTCTGGTTTGGATATATCTAGACCTTGTTTATCAACTTGAATGCTTACGATATGACATAAGAACACTATGTGCTTTTTGTTTTTCATTTTTTGTGCCTATTTGTATCTTGGTCAAATCCTAGGTTTGACCAAGATTTAAACAAGTTTAAAACATGAAAATGAAAAGGGAAACATGTATCCTTCTTAGTCACTCTAAAATGAAGTTTTTGGGAGGTTTTTGAAATTTCCATGTTTGAAACCTAAAACCACTTCTCTTCATGCTTGACTTCATAAGACAGAGTTTAGGGTTAGAGGGGTAGATACATGATTTGTCTTATTTGAATATGTCTAGCTAGACCTTGTTTATCAACTTTTGAATGCTTAATATATATATATGTGACATAAGAAGACTATGTGCTTTTGTTTTTCATTTTTCCGATTTTTTAATTTTATGCCAATTTAAATCTTGGTCAAATCCTAGGTTTGACAATGATTTAAACAAGTTTCAAATATGAAAATGAAAAGGCAAGCATGGATCCTTCTTAGTCACTCTAAAATGAAGCTTTTGATAGGTTTTTGAAATTTCCATATTTGAAACCCAAAACCACTTCTCTTCATGCTTGACTACATAAGACAAAGTTTAGGGTTAGGGGGTAGATACATGATTTTTCTTGTTTGAATATGTCTAGACCCTTGTTTATCAACTTTAATGCTTACTATATGACATAAGAAAACTATGTGCTTTGCTTTGGTTTTTCATTTTTCTGATTTTTTTGGAATTTTGATGCACATTTGAATCATGGTCAAATCCTAGGTTTGACCAAGATTTAAACAAGTATAGAACATGAAAATGAAAAGGGAAGCCTGTATCCTTCTTAGTCACCCTAAAATGAAGTTTTTGGGAGGTTTTCAAAATTTCCATGTTTGAAACCCAAAACCACTTAATCTTCATGCTTGACTTCGTCATAAGATAGAGTTTAGGGGTTAGGGGGTAGATACATGATTTGTCTAGTTTGAATATGTCTAGACCTTGTTTACCAACTTTAATGCTTACTATATGACATATAAGAAGACTATGTGCGCTTTGGTTTTTCATTTTTTCATTTTTTTATTTTATGCCCATTTGAATCTTGGTGAAACCAAGGATTTGACCAAGATTCAAATCCGTATAAAAATTAAAAAACAAAATAAAAAAACAAGGTCTTCTTATGTTATATAGTAAGCATTCAATTAAGTTGATAAATAAGGTCTAGACATATTCAAACCAGAAAAATCATGTATCTACCCCTAACCCTAAACTTTGTCTTATGAAGTCAAGCATGAAGAGAAGTTGTTTTGGGTTTCAAACATGGAAATTTCAAAAACCCTCTCAAAGAGCTTCATTTTGGAGTGACTAAGAAGGATCCATAGGAAACTATGTACTAATACAGTATAATGATCACCCGAGTTATTAGAGCAACAAGTTTGTCACTTACGTGTGGTTCCCATGCGTGAGGTCCCACACTTCAGTGAGCACAAGTCACGTAGTCTTCTTATGTCATATAGTAAGCATTCAATTAAGTTGATAAACAAGGTCTAGACATATCAAACCAGAAAAATCATGTATCTACCCCCTATATATCCCTAAATTAACCCTGACTTATGAAGTCTAGCATGAAGAGAAGTCGTTTTGGGTTTCAAACGTTTAAGCCAAAAGCCCCATTTCAAATATTTTACACTTATTCAAATTTGGTTCAAATTTGAAAGACATACAAGTTATAGCACACATAGTGCATACATGTTCACACATACTGCACTAGATGCTAACCCTACAGTTTAGGGGCGGACCTAGGATAAATTTTTAGAGGGGGCAAACATATGATAAGTGATGCAAATATCATATTACAAGGTTTCAGAAAATTGAGCGGGGGCGGCTGCCCCCTTGGCTATAGTCTGGATCCGCCCATGCTATAGTTTGAGGCCATTTGGATGACGTCGAAAAAAATCTTTGATTAGAAATGGGGTTGTTCGAACCCCGTAGTTGGATTTTTTTGAACCTTGATCTGTAGTACTGGGCAAAACCCTAGTTTAACCTATATTTAATTATAGATTCGTAGGTCGAATTTTCTGTAGTACCTTTTTATTATTACTATGCAGCACATATGTGTTTGCCCGTCGAGTGAAACTCGGAGGAAGAGGGATCACTCGGAAGGAGAGAAGAAGGGAGAGCATTATGGTGTCTCCCCTTTTTGGGGTGATGATGTTGACTTTTGTGCAGGGTTTGTCAGTGAGCAGGAGCGAGCGAGCGAGCGAGCGAGTCGAGCGAGGCCGAGAATGAGAGAGATTTTTTTTTTTGTGAGAGGGACAACCGAAGGATCCAGAAGGACCCACAGACTTCCAATACGCATCCTGATGCGTCTTCTCTTGACAAAGAAAATGGCTGGGAGTTTGCGTACCTATTGCACGTGACTTGTGCTCACTGAAGTGTGGGACCTCACGCATGGGCACCACACGTAAGTGACAGACCTGTTGGTGTAAAAACTCGGTTGATTATTATAGTGCATTAGAACAAAGTTTCCTATGGATTCAAGGGTAGGAAATCCAAGTTAACTCATTTACATGACATTATTTTTTCCATGAAGCAAAGTTAACACATCTATCAATTGGTACATTTTGGAGTGACTAAGAAGGATCCATGCTTACCTTTTCGTTTTCACGTGTTAAACTTGTTTAAATCTTGGTCAAACCTAGGATTTGACAGAGATTCAAATGGGCGGAAAATTGAAAAAAAAACAGAAAAATGAAAAACCAAAGCACATACGTAGTTTTCTTATGTCATATAGTAAGCATTCAAGTTGATAAACAAGGTCTAGACATATTCAAAACATACAAATCATGTATGTACCCCTAACCCTAAACTATGTCTTATGAAGTCAAGCATGAAGAGAAGTGGTTTTGGGTTTCAAACATGGAAATTTCAAAAACCTCCCAAAAACTTCATTTAGAGTGACTAAGAAGGATAAATGCTTCCCTTTTCATTTTCATGTTTTAAACTTGTTTAAATCTTGGTAAAACCTAGGATCTGACCAAGATTCAAATGGGCATCAAAAATAGAAAAAATCAGAAAAATGAAAAACCAAAGCACATAGTCTTCTTATGTCATATAGTAAGCATTAAAGTTGATAAACAAGGTCTAGACGTATTCAAACCAGACAAATCATGTATCTACCCCTAACCCTAAACTCTGTCTTATGAAGTCAAGTATGAAGAGAAGTTGTTTTGGGTTTCAAACATGGAAATTTCAAAAACCCTCTCAAAGAACTTCATTTTGGAGTGACTAAGAAGGATCCATAGGAAACTATGTACTAATACAGTATAATGATCACCCGAGTTATTAGAGCAACAAGTCTGTCACTTACGTACGTGTGGTTCCCATGCGTGAGGTCCCACACTTCAGTGAGCACAAGTCACGTAGTCTTCTTATGTCATATAGTAAGCATTCAATTAAGTTGGTAAACAAGGTCTAGACATATCAAACCAGAAAAATCATGTATCTACCCCCTATATATCCCTAAATTAACCCTGACTTATGAAGTCAAGCATGAAGAGAAGAAGTGGTTTTTGGTTTCAAACATGGAAATTTCAAAAACCCTCCCAAGAGCTTCATTTTGGAGTGACTAGTTAAGACGCATACATGCTTACTTTTTCATATTCATGTTTTAAACTTGTTCAAATCTTGGTCAACAAACCTACGATTTGACGAAGATTCAAATGGGTATAAAAAATTAAAACCAAGGTCTGCTCATGTCATATAGTAAGCATTCAATTAAATTGATAAACAAGGTCTAGACATATTCAAACTAGTAGGAAAATCATGTATCTCTACCCCCTAACCCTAAACTATGTCTTATGAAGTCAAGCATGCATGAAGAAAAGTGGTTTTTGGTTTTCAAGCATGGAAATTTCAAAAACCCTCCCAAGAGCTACATATTGGAGTGACTAAGAAGGATAGATGCTTAATTTTTCATATTCATGTTTTAAACTTGATTAAATCATGGTCAAACCTAGAATTTGACCAAGATTCAAATGGGCATAAAAATTCAAAAAAAATGAAAAACCAATGCACATAGTCATCTTATGTCATCTAGTAAGCATTCAATTAAGTTGATAAACAATGTCTAGACATATTCAAACCAGAAAATTCATGTATCAAGCTAACCCTAACCCCAAACTCTGTCTTATGAAGTCAAGGCATGAAGAGAAGTACGTGGTTATTTGGTTTCAAACATGGAAATTTCAAAAACCCTCTCAAGAGCTTCATTTTGGAGTGACTACGAATGATACACGCTTAATTTTTCATATATATTCATGTTTTAAACTTGTTTAAATCATGGTCAAACCTAGGATTTGGCCAATATTCAAATGGACAAAATTTTAAAAAAAATCAAGGCACATAGTCTTCTTATGTCATATAGTAAGCATTCAATTAAGTTGATAAACAAGGTCTAGACATATTCAAACGAGAGAAATCATGTATCTACCCCCTAACACTAAACTTTGTCTCATGAAGTCAAGCACATGCATGAAGATATGTGGTTTTTGGTTTCAAACATGGAAATTTCAAAAACCCTCCCAAGAGCTTCATTTCGAAGTGATTAATTAAGAAGCATACATGCATGCTTACTTTTTCATATTCATGTTTTAAACTTATTCAAATCTTGGTGAAACCTAGGATTTGACCAAGATTCAAATGGGTATAAAAATTAAAAAAAACAAAAAAGGTCTTCTTATATATGTTATATAGTAGGCATTCAATTAAGTTGATAAACAAGGTCTAGACATATTCAAACAAGAAAAATCAAGCATGTACCCCTAACCCTAATATAAACTATGTTTCATGAAGTAAGCATGAAGATTTGTGGTTTTTGGTTTCGAACATGGAAATTCAAAAACCCTCCCAAGAGCTTCATTTTTGAAGTGACTAAGAAGCATACATGCTTACTTTTTCATATTCATGTTTTTAACTTATTCAAATCTTGGTGGAACCAAGGATTTGACCAAGATTCAAATGGGTATAAAAGTTCAAAAAAAAGGTCTTCTTATATGTCTAGACCTTGTTTGTCAACTTTAATGCTTACTATATGACATAAGAAAACTATGTGCTTTGGTTTTTCATTTTTCTGATTTTTTTATTTTGATGCCCATTTGAATCTTGTCAAATCCTAGATTTGACCAAGATAATTTAAACAAGTTTAAAGCATGAAAATGAAAAGGGAAGCATGTATCCATCTTAGTCACTCTAAAATGAAGCTTCTGGGAGGTTTTTGAAATTTCCATGTTTGAAACCCAAAACCACTTCTCTTCATGTTTGACTTCATAAGACATAGTTTAGGGGTTAGGGGTATAGATACATGATTTGTCTGGTTTGAATATGTCTAGACCTTGTTTGTCAACTTTAATGCTTACTATATGACATAAGAAAACTATGTGCTTTGGTTTTTCATTTTTCTGATTTTTTTATTTTGATGCCCATTTGAATCTTGTCAAATCCTAGATTTGACCAAGATAATGTAAACAAGTTTAAAACATGAAAATGAAAAGGGAAGCATGTATCGTTCTTAGTCACTCTAAAATGAAGTTTTTGGGAGGTTTTTGAAATTTCCATGTAGGAAACCCAAAACCACTTCTCTTCATGATTGACTTCATAAGACAGAGTTTAGGGTTAGGGGTAGATATATTTATGATTTTCCTAGGTTTGACCAAGATTTAAACAAGTTTAAAACATGAATATGAAAAGTAAGCATGTATCCTTCTTAGTCACTCCAAAATGAAGCTCTTAATTAGGAGGGTTTTTGAAATTTCCATGTTTGAAACCAAAAACCACTTATCTTCACCATGCATGCTTGACTTTATAAGACAGAGTTTAGGGTTAGGGGTAGATACATGATTTTCAGGTTTAATATGTCTATACCTTGTTTATCAACTTAATTGATTGCGCGCATACTATATGACATAAGAAGATCTTGGTATTCATTTTTTTTGAATTTTTATGCCCATTTGAATCTTGGTCAAATCCTAGGTTTGACCAAGATTTGAACAAGTTTAAAACATGAATATGAAAAGGTAAGCATGTATGCTTCTTAGTCACTCCAAAATGAAGCTCTTGGAAGGGTATTTGAAATTTCCATGTTTGAAACCAAAAACCACATCTCTTCATGCTTGACTTCATAAGACAAAGTTTAGGGTTAGGGGTAGATACATGATTTGTATGGTTTGAATATGTCTAGACCTTGTGTTTATCAACTTTAATGCTTACTATATGACATAAGAAGATTATGTGCTTTGGTTTTTCATTTTTCTATTTTTAATGCCCATTTGAATCTTGGTCAAATCATAGGTTTGACCAAGATTTGAACAAGTTTAAATCATGAATATGCAAAATTAAGCATCTATATATCCTTCTTAGTCACTCCAAAATGTAGCTCTTGGGATGGTTTTTGAAATTTCCATGTTTGAAACCTAAAACCACTTCTCTTCATGCATGCTTGACTTCATAAAGATAGAGTTTAGGGTTAGGGGTAGATATATACATGATTTTCTGGTTTGAATATGTCTAGACCTTGTTTATCAACTTGAATGCTTACTATATGACATGCAAAGACTTGCTTTGGTTTTTGATTTTGTTTTTGAATTTTTATGCCCATTTAAATCTTGGTCAAATCCTAGGTTTGACCATGACTTAAACAAGTTTAAAACATGAATATGTAAAAGTAAGCATGTATCCTTCTTAGTCACTCCAAAATGAAGCTCTTAATTAGGAGGGTTTTTGAAATTTCCATGTTTGAAACCAAAAACCACTTATCTTCACCATGCATGCTTGACTTTATAAGACAGAGTTTAGGGTTAGGGGTAGATACATGCATGATTTTTTAGGTTTAATATGTCTAGACCTTGTTTATCAACTTAAGTGAATGCGCACATACTATATGACATAAGAAGACCTTGGTATTCATTTTATTTGAATTTTTATGCCCATTTGAATCTTTGTCAAATCCTAGGTTTGACCAAGATTTGAACAAGTTTAAAACATGAATATATATGAAAAGGTAAGCATGTATGCTTCTTAGTCACTCCAAAATGAAGCTCTTGGAAGGGGTTTTTGAAATTTCCATGTTTGAAACCAAAAACCACATCTCTTCATGCTTGACTTCATAAGACAGAGTTTAGGGTTAGGGGTAGCCACATACATGTTTTTTTTGGTTTGAATATGTCTAGACCTTGTTTATCAACTTAATTGTATGCTTATTATATGACATAAGAAGACTATGTGCATTGGGTTTTCATTTTTTTATCCCCATTTGTTGAATCTTGGTCAAATCCTAGGTTGGACCAAGATTTAAACAAGTTTAAAACATGAATAATATGAAACGTAACCTGCATCGATCCTTCTTAGTCACTCCAAAATGAAGCTCGTGGGAGGTTTTTGAAATTTCCATGATTTTTCTGGTTTGAATATGTCTAGACCTTGTTTATCAACTTGAATGCTTACTATATGACATACACAGACTATGTGCTTTGTTTTTTTTGAATTCTTATGCCCATTTGAATCTTGGTCAAATCCTAGGTTTGACCATGACTTAAACAAGTTTAAGACATGAATATGACAAAGTAATCATGTATCCTTCTTAGTCACCCCAAAATGAAGCTCTTGGGAGGGTTTTTAAAATTTCCATGTTTGAAACCAAAAACCACTTCTCTTCACCATGCATGCTTGACTTCATAAGACAGAGTTTAGGGTTAGGGGGTAGATACATGATTTTTCAGGTTTAAAACGTCTAGACCTTGTTTATCAACTTAATTGAATGCTTACTATATGACATAAGAAGACCTTGGTTTTTCATTTTTTTCTTCATTTTTTTGAATTTTTATGCCCATTTGAATCTTGGTCAAATCCTAGGTTTGACCAAGATTTGAACAAGTTTAAAACATGAATATAAAAAAGTAAGCATGTATGCTTCTTAGTCACTCCAAAATGAAGCTCTTGGGAGGGTTTTCGAAATTTCCATGTTTGAAACCAAAAACCACATCTCTTCATGCTTGACTTCATAAGACAGAGTTTAGGGTTAGGGGGTAGATACATGATTTTTCTGGTTGAATATGTCTAGACCTTGTTTATCAACTTAATTGAATGCTTACTATATGACATAAGAAGACTATGTGCCTTGGTTTTTCATTTATTTTGATTTATTTTGAATTTTATGCCTATTTTTATGCCCATTTAAACAAGTTTAAATCATGAATATGAAAAATTAGTCACTCCAAAATGTAGCTCTTGAGAGGGTTTTTGAAATTTCCATGTTTGAAACCAAAAACCACTTCTCTTCATGCATGCTTGACTTCATAAAGACAGAGTTTAGGGTTTGGGGTAGACAGCACGCGCCGACACGTGGACGAAATTTATTCTCTGTCCCCCTGACATGCACTTGCCAGTGTCTTCAACAGTCTGACACGAGCAGTGAAGCTTTTATGGAGCCCAGCGGAGAGGGGCTCCATTTCTCGAGCGGTAGCGAGGTGACATGCGGCCTAAATCCAAATTTAAACATTGCGAAAAAAATCTGAAACAAATCATGCACGTTCACAGCTCATATTAAGATAACCCCTAAAAATTTCAGATCAAAATTCGAAACATACATCGAGAAACAAAAAAGAGAAACTCAGATGGGAATAGTCTACAGAGAAACTCAGATTTGAATTCGGGAACTATTCATGACAGATTTCTCTTTTTTGTTTCTCGATGTATGTTAGTGGCAGTTAATATGGACCGGAGGAAGTACTAATAATATGAGGCATATTTTTGAGCTGGCCCTGTTTAGTAGAGTTTACATTTGAGAGTTACATCTTTCTACCACCATTATTTTTGATTTAGCTTGTCTTTTTTTGCCCACCATTTTATCGAGCAGGGTTAATGCAAGATCCATAGCAAACTAGCTTGTCATGACATTTTGTTGGCGGAGTGCATCTTCTCATGGCGAGCTAGCGACTTTGCCTACTAGAGTTTTTTTTGTTGAACTACATTTTTTGGATTTTCCCATTTTATTTGTGCACAAGCTATGAGCCGCCCGCAATTCAGCACCATATATTGGCGGGATTTTCTAGTTCAGCACCATAAATTAGCAGGATGCTATCTTCCTACCTCGCTTTCATTTCCCCTATATCCAGCCCCACCCACGGACAAGCAAGGGCCTCTCTCCCTACCTCGCACCTAGTCCGTCTCGCTCCCTCTCAGTCCTCCATCCGTAGCCGACATCCACCGCACCGGAGCCAGCTCAGCGACGCCGTCAACCACACTCCGTCCGCTTCGTCGGATCTGCTTCCCCGACTCACTGGTTCATCTTACCGGCCGGCGAGATCGGTACACAAAGCGCCACCATGATCCACCGAACCAAACCGAACGGCCAACGCGCCACCTCCCCAGTCGACCAAGGTTGAACACTTTGTCCGGCAGCTTTTGTTATGTACTCCGTATTTGATTTCCGAGACTAGTTTATTGCTTGCTTCCACTGCTTGTTATTAGCATCTGTTTTTTTTGTAATGCCTGCTAGATATTCCCCTCGAGAATGCCTACGAAGAATCTCGGAGGCAAAATATCTTGCAGAATATGATAATTGCAGCCAAGCTCGGCATACTGTGGAATGGGACAAAATCACCGCACCCCAAGTCGTTGCCGAGATTTTTCACACGTGTGATGTGCCGCCAAAAGGACGATTCCGTGGGGCAGCTGCTGAAGAAGGTATTTAGCCGCACTGCTCAAATTTCATATGTCTTGTTTGCTGATTGATTTGATGAACTTTGATTTGCAGCAGCTAGCCACTGCTCATGTTCCTAACAAAGACAGTGAGCGCGCCAGTGATGCAGACATTGGTAGAAAGGAGGCGGGATTTGGTCCTATTGTTCTAGCAAGCAATCATTTGAGTGGCCGCCTAGGATCAGCACATCTGGATCCTCCTGAGCTCAACATTAAGGAGGTAATTTTATAATAGTGTTTTAAACATGACATAATCTAATGTACTGAAAGAGATCAAACTGTCAACAGGAGTGGAGTGGTATAGATGGTAGAGATATAGATATAGATTTCAGGTTTCCTAATTTTTTCTTGAAAATAGGGTCGCCCCGGCCTCTGCATCCAAATGATGCACCCACCCTTTTATTGCAATGTTTTAGACTCCATTTAAGGTTTAGAAACTCATGGGTTGCTGAAAGTGGTGACATGAATCAACCAACATATTTCCTTTTAATCTGCTGATTGATTTTATGCATGGCAAATCGCAGAAGCAAGTGACTGCTCATGTCCCTGCCAAGCAGCATTGTAGCACAGATGTCCAGAGTTCCAGTGATGCAAACGTTTGTAGGAACAAAACAGAAGGATGTGGCACTGGGGAAGCTAAGATTAGGCGTCTTCAAAAGGACTTGGATGTGGCCACTTGGCGGAACAAAGAAATGAACCGAGGATGGAATTCTACAATTCAAGATGGCCTACATGCTGTTGCTGATCTGCAGAAGCTAGTGGCTGGCAACTTGGTTACCGCTTTGGCTGATGCAGATGTCCATGAGATCAACTGGACGATCTTGGAACAGGTGAAAGCACGAGCAGAAACTCTGCACTCATCTTTGCAGGTAGATGATTTTCAAAGGGTGATGCAAGAGCCGCTATATGAATAGATTGTTGTTTTCAGTTGATGATGTCCCTGGTTCTTTTGTTTACTTATGTGCTGGTAGTACTTAGGGGAACTAGCTTGTACAAGTATTTTTTTCCGATAAAGTTGTACAAGTAAATGGCACATGCTTCGCATGTTTGACCAATTAAGTTAAAAAGCTTCACAAAATCCTGCTATCATGTAGGCGGGCTTGCATTGGCTTTCAACCCAAGTGACTATTGACTGCAATCTGTAATATGTACCCCTCTGTTGCACTTAATGGTATCCAAGCCCTTGGGCCCCCCTCCTTTGTTAAAAAAAGATCGAATTCTTATTGCGTCGAAGTTGTTTCACTAAAAAAAAGAGCCCTCACGTGCAAGGCACGTGTATATATACTAGTACTAGTAGAGATGGTACACCTAGACATTAGAGATTTGTTTGTTTTAAAGATATTTTTAATTGTGTACAAGATGGAAAATATAACTTTAGGCTATCCACAATGTTGCTATTGCCAAATCTGATACGATGGTGAATTTGGCTTTGGTGTGAAATATAGCAATAGCTCCACAATGTAGTGGTTCCAAATATTTATAACGTGGGTCCCGCCATCAAGCTAAAACAACTCATAAAGCCAATATGGAACTACTCTCACAATGTAGGGAACTAGTTCCAAATGCCAAAAGTGAAATTTGGCATCGGAGCACCTATTTGCTCCGGTTCCCTGTTTTTCTGGTTTTGGAACTACCTCTACAATGTATGGAACTAGTTCAAAAAGCCAAAAATCAAATATGGAACCACTTTTGGCTACACGTTGTGGATGCTCTTAGCAAATTCCTAGTATTTTTCATGGTCGATGTAAAAAAAGTATTTTTCATGGTTGATGTAAAAAAAACAAGTTTTTTTCATGGTCGATGTAAAAAAAGAGAGAAAACATGTCTCATAAAAAGCCTTATGGTTAGCACAATTTTTTTACGGAGTAACTCTTTTTTACATAGCCCAAATTACTATTCGATTTTTCCATTGAAATATTTTATGTGTATAAAGCAAGCGAAGAAGTACACATGCATTTTTCGTTTTATTCTTTTTTGACATTTCAAAATGTATAGAAGATGAATTTCGAAATAAAGAGATCATATGCACCCAAGAACCAACAAGCATATCCCCTTGAACCCGAACATACTCAGGGCCCTTTTGTTGTGCCTTTTTTTTTTTGCCTTTTTGGCTTTTGGATTTTGGAAGCCAAAAACAAATATTATATTCTTTTGGCTTCCAAAATCCAAAAGCCAAAAAGCCACAGCAAAAGGGCCCTCAGCTTCAGACTTGGGATTTCGTAGGCTAGGGTTCCACAGTTTTCCAGCAACCAGTAATAATTTCAACTCTGCCCCAAAATTCCCGCCGAAATCCCCCCCGCTTCCAAAATTCAAAGCGATGTGAAATAAGTACAGTGTCGATCTTATCCCCCCGGACCGCTCAATTCAGACCTATCACCGGCGGCGCCGAACCCCGCATCTCTCTCTCACGCTTCCACCCTGCATGACCCACCGGATCATCTCACACGCCGGCGCCGGCCCACTGTCCCACTCCCACACCAGCACTACTGCCTTCTCATCGGCCACCGTAGTGACCGACGACGTTCCGCCGTCTCCCTTGCTTTTTAGCAAGCCGGAGTAGCTTCCACCTCCCCCACCCCCACCGACGACCACTGTACCATACGAGCTCCTCCGTAGCCGACTTCCACCGCCGCCTTGTCAGCGACAGTCACCATCGCCGGGTTCTCGTATCTTAATCCCCGACTCCTTCCGTCCACCGGACTGGAGAGATGGGCGCTTCCATGGTCGACGGCAGGAAACCAAAGCGTACACGCGCCCACTTCCAAGAAGGTTGATATGGCCGCATTCGTTATGCATGTGATTTCGAAAAGTATTTTTTTGCTTACTTGCACCGCCATCTCATTAGCATTTTTTTTGTAATGCATGCTAGATATTATTGCAATACAGAAGAATGAATTAAAAGAGAAACGGATACGGAATATATGTATAAGATATGCAAGCCGTGTGGGCACAAACATGTGTAACGCTATTGCCTCTAGTGCAAACCTGAACAAAATCGGAGAAGAACCCTTTCCCCTTCCCAAAGATAAAGAACAATGTTATGATTCACAATTTGATCATGCTGAGCCTCTTGGAGAGCTGACTCAGGAAGATGCCTTGCCTGACCATTCTCCTCAACCCCACCAGGTGATTTCTGTGTTTTTTACTTTGAGATATCTGTTTTGCAACTTCCATGTGTTGTATACTTGTATCCTGAATCCCACCAAACATGTTCACATGCCACCTCTAGGTCTCCTTAATGCATCATATATATGTTTCAGCATGCACGTCATCCTTTACTGTTCTTCATTCTATTCCATTTGCATATCATCATATATGGGACTTCTGTAGACTGAAATATCGTTTATGTGTGCTAGGAATCTGCAGCTTCAAGTAAGAATTTCGCAGGAACCACCAATGAGAGGAAGACCATTCAACAGGCACCTGAATTGGTGATAGAACAGCTGCAACCAAAAAAGAAACCTGCTTCTGCTACTAGACAGTCTCAGCGATTCATGGCACCAGTTGAAGAAAATAACGAAAATTCTAAGAGTACTGAAATAAAAAAACGTGGTGAACACCCCAAGCGGTTGAATCAGCCACCTGTTACCAATCCAGTCAACCAGCGACAATCGGCAGCAGAACCAGTTTCCACAGCAACTTCTCAGCCACAATTGGCAGCAGAACCAGTTTCCACAGCAACTTCTCAACAACAATTGGCAGCAGAACAAGTTTCCACGGCAACTTCTCAGCCACAATTGGGATCAGCAGTAGCTGTGGTAGGAAATACTGCCCAAGGACACACTGTACCAGTCCCAGCTGACACAACCACAACTGGCCAAACACTGCTAGCACAACATCAACAAACTGTTGATGATCTCCCACTGACCCATATTAGTCCTGCCATAGACAACTCCCCTGAGGATGAGCCCCACACCGAAGAAGGTACATTTTCCAATGCTTATAGTTTCATTCTCCGTTATAAAGTTATACTTTATAGATATATATATATATATATATACCTACCTTGATAGCTTGATGTAATGCTTAACTTTGTAGTTGCACCACGATCAAGAAAAACGAGGGGCCCAACAGTAGGGAAAATGTTCGTAGCTAAGCTTGCTGGGATGGAATCAAGATTTCGCCTTTCATCTATCGTAGGTGGCAGAAGGCCACTGGACCCAGAAGAATCTTGTAAATTAGCATCGGATGTAGGAATTTTCGTCAGGAATGAAATTCCTATCTTCCCAACATGGAAAGAGCACGTAGACACCTCTGCGCATTTTGAAAAATTAGTGCACAGGTTACACGTAAGTCATCTTTCTCTTGGTAATGTTACTCATACTAGTATACCACATTGGCACGTCCCGTTCCTTCTAGCTTGTTGTTGGATCTATGTATATCACACCAACGGTTTATATTGTTGTGAACAGTTAAGGTTCGAGTTCGATGAGGACCAAGAGGAAGTAAAGCATGTTCTCAACAGTCTATTCTCAGACTGTCTGCGCCAGTATCGCAGCAGGCTAAAGAAGAAATACTTCACTGGAAAGATTACTGGGAGTGTTCCAACTATATCTCCTTTTAAGCAAATGACTGACAAACAGTGGGGAGATCTTGTGAAGCACTGGTCTGATCCAAAGAATATGGTATGATTTGTAAGACTGAGACCAGATCACATCTTGGATTCTTATTTATAGCAGTGTCTCACTAGTCTCCTTTTTGCAGAATTTGGCTAAACAGAATCAGGAAAACCGCGGTAAACTACTTTTACCTAGCCGTACGGGATCTCGTAACCTTATAGTGCACATTCGGCAAAAAGTAAGGACATGTTGTTTTATACTGCTATTTAGAAATATTTTAGTAAAAGATCATGCAGAGTATATACACCAGTGTGCAGCTTATATTATGATCCTCCATTTCAACCACGTTATTCGATTTATAAATGGTAGTACTAAAATGCAGATGTTACATAATGCAAGTAAAAGGGAACCAAACAAAGAGATGACTCTGCCAGAGATTTTTGAAGCATGCCAGAAGAACAAACTTGAAGTGATTGGAGAAGTCGCACAGAGTGTTCTTGTAAGTCTTCTCAAAGATTGAAATTTTGTGACGACTCACATCCCAACTTATAGGAGTAGTAAAGTACATGTCAATATGATATTATATATGTTTATTAAAATTCATGTGATGTGAATCAGACATGCCAAACTGTAGGAATAAAAGTAGGTCATACACATGATAAATCTACTATCAGCAAGTTTCTCTGTAGTAACTATCATGTTTACACATGTGTACGAACTGAATTTTTTGCAGGAAGATATGAAATTAGAGATGGCAAAAACCGGTAAAAACGGTCTGGAAAAAACCGATGAAGAATGTGTGAAGGCATTTTCTATGGCAATAAAAAAGAAAGGCATTGCCAAAAACACTTTCTTACGGAATGCTGGACTGCTGAAGTGCAAGTCCATGTCCAAGTCAAAGTATTTGCATGCTCAAGTTCTAAAGGAGCAACTCCAAGTAGAACGAGCTGCATCAGCTGCGCTAAGACTAGAAGTCGACAATTTTAGAACGATAGCAGCACAGAAGGAGGCCCTACTGGAGCAGGTTAGGAATGCTAGTAAGTAGTAAGAAGAGTATCTGCTAGATAATTGGAGATGAACGGGGACAGTGACAGGTCATTACCTTTGTCTTGTAAAATGGTTCCTTAGTCTGAGCATATTTCGTAGGTGCATTTATCTGCAATTGCTATGATCTTGGTGGTCGTTTCCTTGTTGTGATGTGGATTTTTTTGAACCGGAACCCTGCTGATTGTTAATATTATAAGTGGATTGCCTAGCCCTTTCCATCAGTTCTGACTTGTGGTTCCGTTGGCTCGTGGATGAAGCTTGACGTGGTATCAGAGCCCATAGTCTCAAGTTCGAGTCATCGCTTTCACAAACCTTCTCTTCTCTTCTCCCGGTCTAGCCTTTTCTGTCAGTTTGGACTTTTTGTTGCGATGTATAAAGTGGATTGCCTAGCCCTTTCCATCAGTTCGGACTTTTGGTCGCGTTGGCTAGTGCATTAAAGCTTGACACTGATGATTTTCTGTGATCCATTGATTTCCATCTTTCTACATACTGGTCTAGAAGCTTGTCAACTGGTCTGGTTCATTCATCGCTGTATTGAGTGCAATGAACGGAACAGTGGCTTCTCCTTTGTGTTGTGCTGCAACACAACAGCTGTTCCTGCTTCTGTACAGGTGAGTTGTGAACAGAGATACTTATGTATGCTACCAAATTTCGACTCCATATAATCAATAGCTTAACAACCCTCTAATTCAAAATCTCAACATTATTTCACACACTGAAATATTTTGTACGCGTTTTGAATTGGAGAACATGGGAACCGACTTTGGTTTCTGATTATGACTTGATGTGACCCTAGGCCCTGGATTCCTGAGCAGAAGGTATGTGTAAAAACAAAGAGATTACGAAGTGCTAATTCCCTTTTTTTGTAAGTCCTGGTGGCATTGACACTCCTTTCTTACTTGCTATATTTTTTTGGTGTTTATATATAATAGAGAATTACCAGCTTATTGTCGAACCCGTTAGATTTTGGGCAATAATTGTTACGTGGCTGCTTCTTAATTAAAGTTTATCATGTCATGTAGATGGATTTGTGAAAGATGCAGCGGGTCGTTCTTCAGATCGTCTACATGGGATTCCCATCTACATGTATGTTCACGGTTTCATGGAGTACTTCAGCTCATAGCAGCCACATACGATCCTGCAAGATTTGCATTTTTTTTGACCTTGCAAGATTTGCATTCAATGTATCGCCAAGACGCGTCCGTGAGAACTCTAGAAACATCTTCGTCTGACTCGTTTTGGCGCGCGCAGTTCCCGAGCGAATCCAATGAATTTTGACCGTTCTCTTAAAAAAAGGAACTTTGACCGTTGGATCAAGCGTTGGAGAACTGTTGTGCCAACGGCCAATAATTATGATCGTCGTAACCGATTTTCAACGTGATGATGAATTGATGTGACATTTGGCCGTACTAGTACGGTCTCATATTTTTGTATTACTTGGATTGTAGCCAAATTCGAAATCTCATTCCAGCGGCAAAACTTCCCGCCCGAAAAATACAAATATTTCACACGCTTCTAACTTCCCATTCTACCCTCGTAAAGATGACAACAATGTCCATGTATAAGTCGGTTGGTGGGGGGTCTACCCGTCATTTTTTTCGATCACCACCTCCCTAGCTCCGGAAACTCCCCGAAAAAAAATTCATTTCCCTCACTCTCTCCTCTGAGACCACCCACCGGAACTTCCCAAGTCCCTCTCTCTCCCACCTCCACGACCACCGCACCGGAACATCCCCGCCGGACTTCCCTGGCCTACCCGAGCCCTCGCGATCCTCGTCATCCGGCTGCCTGCCGGAGCCGCTTCATCGACGCCGTCATCAACCGGACCGGATCATCCCCGCCGAACCTCGAAACCATATGCTCATCCAGCAGTCTACCGCAGTCGCTTCAGCTGCGGCATCGTCCACCCCACCGGAGCCGCTTCGCCGGATCCGTCGTCCACCGCATCGGATCTTGCTCACCGACACCGCTGTGCATGAACCGGATCTGCTTCACCGGCGCCGTGTATGATCTAAACTCTTCTACTGTCGCTTTTCTATTGCTTGCCTGCAAGTTCTTGTTTAATCTTGGGGGAACCTGTTTGTGCTAACGACGCGCCGTTACGTTTTTGCAGACGAGATGAGTAACCATGAAGTGTAATGGCCGTCTCTCCAACCCCAAGTAGCACATGTAGCGTACTTCATCACCGGATCTATCAACCCCAGGAAGATCTGCTGTGACTCCCACAGAGTGCTTCTCCTAATGTAAGTCCCTTGTTTTAGCGCCATGTTCTGGGTTCAGATGCTTGTTTGTCTGAAGCTCTTTTAGTTCATTCCTAGCTATGACCGTAACACCTTGCTATTTTCTACTTCATTGCTAACTTTAAGCGATTGAACATTTTGGTTTGCATTCCCTGCTCTGTAGATGTAGCCATCATAACTTCTATCTTGCTCAGTCGTTGTTACAAAAATTATACTGTAGGTATTATAGTAACATCCTGCTATTATTTAGTTCATGGCCAATTTTAAGTAATTGCACATGTTGGTTCGCATTCCCTGCTCTATAGCTTTTGGCATCGTAACTTCTATATTTGGTTTACATTCCCTGCTCTGTAGATCTAGCCATCATAACTTTATCTTGCTCAGTCGTTGTTACAAAAATTATGGCCTGCTACTATGTTGTTTGTGCCAATTTTTTACTCCATGAACATGTTGGCTTGCATTCCCTGTACTACAGGTGATGCCATTGTTTTGTATCTAGTTCATTGTAAGCTAACAAAGTAAGGACTTAGTTTGGCATGCTATCACTCTGCTATCTAGCCTGTAGTACAAATAAACTTGTCATACTACTAGATAATAATTTTGCGTGCCATCTTGTTCTTCAAAAGCTGCATTATTGACTTGTTTCTCTGACTTGGCATGACGCTCACATATGGAAAGCTGAACATATTGGTTTGCATTCCCTCTTATACAAGTTCACAGGTGATCCCACTATATTCTGTATCTGGTCCATCCTAAGCTCCAGCATTAACTATCCTCCATGTGTTGCTCATTACAAGTTTATATCCCGAAACATCTTGATTTGCATCCCCTTCACTATAAGTTCAGGAGTATTATTTAGTTCACGGCCAAAATGAAGTAATTGCACTTGGCACATGTTGGTTCACATTCCCTCCTCTTTAGCTTTTGCCATCGTAACTTCTATTTTTGGTTTACATTCCCTGCTCTGTAGATGTAGCCATCATAACTTCATCTTGCTCAGTCGTTGTTACAAAATTTATAGCCTGCTACTATGTTGTTCATGCCAATTTTGTACTCCCTGAACATGTTGGTTTGCATGGGACTCGACAGTAGTAAGTCTGCTGTTTCATTCTAACATGCTCTGTTATATTGGCTGTTGGTATGCGGCATGCACTCTTTGTTTGCTTATTGTGCGCATTACAATGATCTTGTTATAACGACGAAATGATGAGTTCCAAATTCTTTGCCAAACAATATTGTAGTGTCATTGCCTTTCCATTGTTGCTATCTTAACTTGTAATGTCTTTGTTTCAGATATAGGTGCTGCATGGACAACTTAAAAGATTGCCGGATCGCTTCATTGTATTGCTAGGTTTAATTACCATTCAATTTCTCTGGGTTCTGTAATATTTTTTCAATGCCTTGCAGCTGATGTAATATTTAGTTAGTTTTTATAGTTCTTTCGCGCATTTTTTCTTTGGTGCTTGTGGTAAGTGAGGCTATCCGACAGAAATCAATGCTGCGTAAATATTCTCAGTATCTAAATCACGAATTCCCATCCCTTAAACGGCCCAATTAAACGAAATCACATATGTGCCTGCCCGCAAAATCCTAAAGCGCATATTATGCCGGCATATAAACAGCAACTAAACGGGCTGGCCCACTTACTTCTTGGGCCAGCCCATTTGATTTACGGTGGACCCCACACACTAATTGGGCTGGCCCACTTGCTTTAAGGGTGGACCCCACCAACTACTGGGCCGGCCCACTAAATAGTTGGGCCAGCCCATTTGCTTTTTTGGAGGACCCCACATAATAAATGGGCCGGCCCTTTAAGAGGAAAGCGGGACCCACCTGTGTTTTTGGCCCGGCCCAATATCTTGTTGGGCCGGCCCACTTGCTATATTGTGGACCCCACACACTAGATGGGCCGGCCCTTTAACGGGGCCCACCTGTGCTTATTGGGCCCACTATCTTGTTGGGCCGGCCCACTTGCTCTATGGTGGTCCCACATGGTAAATGGGCCGGCCCTTTAAGTGGAAGGTGGGACCCACTGTGTTTTTGGCCCCCACTATCTTGTTGGGCCGGCCCATTAATAGGAATGTGGGACCCACTGTTTTGGCCCCCCACTATCTGGTTGGGCGGCCCACGCTATATGGTGGGCCCCACATACCAAATGGGCCGGCCCATTAACAGGAAAGTGGGACCCACATGTGTTTTTGGCCCGGCCCACTATCTTGGTGGGGCCCACTTGCTATATTGTGGACCCCACATACTAAATGGGCCGCCCTTTTTGGGGCCCGGCCCACTAGCTTGTTGGGCCGGCCCACTTGCTATATGGTGGACCCCACACACTAAATGGGCCGGCCCTTTAACAGGAAAGTGGGACCCACCTGTGTTTTGGCCCGCCCACTAGCTTGTTGGGCCCCACTTGCTATACGGTGGACCCCACACACTAAATGGGCGGCCTTTTAACAGGAAAGTGGGACCCACTGTTTTGGCCGGCCCACTTGCTTCTTGGGCCGGCCAGCTGTAAGGTGGACCCCACATGTTAAATGGGCCGGCCCATTTAACTTTTGACCAGTCAACATTAGAGGTTAGGCCCGGCCCACGTAACTAATGGACCGGCCCAGCTATATAGTTGACCGGTCAAACTATGTCATCTGGCCCGGCCCGCTTAAGACGTGGCAGGCCTCGTGTGGGCCTACCATCTACCACGGGGTTTCAGCCGGTTAACGCCGTTAACAGTTAACGGCGTCTGCCACGTGTCAGTTTGCATGACGTCAGCAGTCAACGGGCTCCCGAAAACACTTCCGCAACGGTCCGATTTTCCGTGGCGGAAGGGCGCCCAAGCGCGACGGACCGAAAAAATCGTCGTTGGACTTTGCCTGACGCAGTTTCCACAACGGAACCCATATCGTCGGGTTAGGCCCATAGGCGACGAAAAATGCCCCTTAGTTGACGATTTTGGGACGTTGTCTATCAGAACTTTTCTTGTAGTGAACTTGACTACCTGAACCCCGCATCATGTTATCTTGATCTATTTGCACCTAAACAAAGGGACCTTAAAAGAAGGTCCATAGTCAAGTTCCAATATCTCCTCTATGTAACCATAATATGTGTCCTTTTGCCCATTGATGTTTGTTGCATCAAAGCGGACACCACTGTTTTGGTTGGTGCTCTTTTTATCTTGGGCGATCGTGTAAAATGTATTCCCATTTATCTCGTACCCTTGGAAAGTCAATACAGTCGAAGATGGTGTCTGGGCCAACAAGTACAGCTGATCTTCAATATTTGTCATTCATGAGATGTTTTTGCAACCAACCGCCGAAAGTCGACATGTGTTCACGTCTAATCCAATCGTCCGACTGCCCCGGGTTCTGGGAGCGTACAAAATTCTTGTGTCATTGATATACGGAGCCACCAAGGTGGAACTTTGTAGAACTGTGTAGTGTGCTTGAGTGAAAGAATGTCCGTCCATACACGTTATTGCTTTCTTTCCTAGCGTGCCTTTTCCACTTAGTCTCCCTTCATGCCGCGATTCAGGAACACCAATCGGCTTAAGGTCAGGAATAAAGTCAACACAGAACTCAATGACCTCCTCTGTTCCATAGCCCTTGGAGATGCTTCCTTCTGGCCTAGCACGGTTATGAACATATTTCTTTAAGACTCCCATGAACCTCTCGAAGGGGAACATATTGTGTAGAAACACAGGACCGAGAATGGAAATCTCATCGACCAGGTGAACGAGGAGATGCGTCATAATATTGAAGAAGGATGGTGGGAACACCAGCTCAAAACTAACAAGACATTGGACCACATCATTCTGCAACCTCGGTAGAATTTCTGGATTTATTACCTTCTGAGAAATTGCATTGAGGAATGCACATAGCTTCACAATGGGCAGTCGAACATTTTCCGGTAGAAGCCCCCTCAATGCAATCGGAAGCAACTGTGGGAACCCTAAGAGGAAGGTATGATGCGCACAGCAGCAAGTTTTCCCTCAGAAAGAAACCAAGGTTATCGAACCAGTAGGAGCCAAGAAGCACGTGAAGGTTGTTGGTGGAGGAATGTAGTGCGGCGCAACACCAGTGAAACCGGCGCCAACGTGGAACCTGCACAACACAATCAAAGTACTTTGCCCCAACGTAATGTGAGGTTGTTGATGTCTACGCCCCTCCTTTCCTGTAGACAGTGTTGGGCCTCCAAGTGCAGAGGTTTGTAGAACAGCCAAGTTTTCCCTTAAGTGGATCACCCAAGGTTTATCGAACTCGGGGAGGAAGAGGTCAAAGATATCCCTCTCAAGCAACCCTGTAATCACAAAGCAAGAAGTCTCTTGTGTCCCCAACACACCAAATACACTTGTCAGGTGTATAGGTGCACTAGTTCGGCGAAGAGATAGTGAAATACAAGTAATATGGATGTATATGAGTGGTAATAGCAATCTGAATAAAATATGGCAGCGAGTAAACATGCAACAAAACAGTAAATAAACGGTGTTTTCAGTATTGGAAACAAGGCCTAGGGATCATACTTTCACTAGTGGACACTCTCAACATTGATCGCATAATAAATACTTCTTCTCATATGTGCTACATACACTCTTGTTTGATAATGAACACATTGCGTAGGATTACACGAACCCTCAATGCCGGAGTTAACAAGCTCCACAATTCCATGTTCATATTTAAGTAACCTTAGAGCATAATAGATCATTGCAAAATAAACCAAGAACTAACATAGTGCACACGCTGTCCATATTACACTATGAAGGAGGAATAGATCACATCAATACTATCATAATGATAATTAACTCCACAATCTACAAGAGATCGTGATCATAGCCTACGACAAGAACCACAGGGTGCACACACTAATCACCTTTACACCAAGTAGGAGGAATAGAACTACTTTAATAACATCACATGAGTAGCACACAACTAGTAGCGATACAAAGCTCATCATATGGATCTCAATCATGTAAAGCAGCTCATGAGATCATTGTATTGGAGTACAGAGAGAGAGGTTAACCACATAGCTACCGGTACAGCCCCGAGCCTCGATGGAGAACTACTCCCTCCTCATGGGAGCAGCCGGTGATGAAGATGGCGGTGGAGATGGCAGCGGTGTCGATGGAGAAGCCTTCCGGGGCACTTCCCCGCTCCGGCAGGGTGCCGGAACGAGACTCTGTCCCCCGATCTTGGCTTCGCGATGGCGGCGGCTCTGGAACTTTTCTCGTATCGTGGCTTCCTCCGTAAGGGTTTTCGATGCAGGGGCTTTTTATAGGCGAAGAGGCGGCGCAGGAGGGTCGAAGGGGCGACCACACCATAGGGTGGCGCGGGCCCAGCCCTGGCCGCGCCACCCTATCATCTGGGCCCACCAGGGCCCTCCTCTGGTGGCTCTCGGGTGTTCTGGATGCTTCCGGGCAAAATAGGAACCTGGGCGGTGATTTCGTCCAATTCCGAGAATATTTCGTTACTAGGATTTCTGAAACCAAAAACAGCAAAACAGGAACTGGCACTTGCATCTTGTTAATAGGTTAGTTCCAGAAAATGCACAAATATGACATAAAGTGTGCATAAAACATGTAGGTATCATCAATAAAGTAGCATGGAACATAAGAAATTATCGATACGTTGGAGACGTATCAGCATCCCCAAGCTTAGTTCTGCTCGTCCCGAGCAGGTAAAACGATAACAATGATAATTTCTTAAGTGACATGCCATCATAACCTTGATCATACTATTGTAAAGCACATGAGATGAATGCAGAGATTCGAAGCAATGATGAAGATAATGAGTAAACAAATGAATCATATAACAAAGACTTTTCATGAATAATACTTTCAAGACAAGCATCAATGAGTCTTGCATAAGAGTTAACTCATAAAGCAATAAATCAAAGTAAAGGTATTGAAGCAACACAAAGGAAGATTAAGTTTCAGCGGTTGCTTTCAACTTATAACATGTATATCTCATGGATATTGTCAACATAAAGTAATATAACAAGTGCAATATGCAAGTATGTAGGAATCAATGCACAGTTCACACAAGTGTTTGCTTCTTGAGGTGGAGAGAGATAGGTGAACTGACTCAACAATAAAAGTAAAAGAAAGGTCCTTCAAAGAGGAAAGCATCGATTGCTATATTTGTGCTAGAGCTTTTATTTTGAAAACATAAAGAGAGCATAAAAATAAAGTTTTGAGAGGTGTTTGTTGTTGTCAACGAATGGTAGCGGGTACTCTAACCCCCTTGCCAGACAAACCTTCAAAGAGCGGCTCCCATTTTATTTTATTTTTGGGTGGCACTCCTTCCAACCTTTCTTTCACAAACCATGGCTAACCGAATCCTCGGGTGCCTGCCAACAATCTCATACCATGAAGGAGTGCCTTTTTATTTTAGTTTTATTATGATGACACTCCTCCCCACCTTTGCTTTCTCAAGCCATGGCTAACCGAATCCTTCGGGTGCCGTCCAACAATCACATACCATGGAGGAGTGTCTATTTTTGTTAATTAATTTGGGACTGGGAATCCCATTGCCAGCTCTTTTTGCAAAATTATTGGATAAGCGGATGAAGCCACTAGTCCATTGGTGAAAGTTGCCCAACAAGATTGAAAGATAAACACCACATACTTCCTCATGAGCTATAAAACATTGACACAAATCAGAGGTAATAATTTTTGAATTGTTTAAAGGTAGCACTCAAGCAATTTACTTTGGAATGGCGGAGAAATACCATGTAGTAGGTAGGTATGGTGGACACAAATGGCATGAATATTGGCTCAAGTATTTGGATGCATGAGAAGTATTCCCTCTCGATACAAGGTTTAGGCTAGCAAGGTTATTTGAAGCAAACTCAAGGATGAACCGGTGCAGCAAAACTCACATAAAAGACATATTGTAAACATTATAAGACTCTACACCGTCTTCCTTGTTGTTCAAAACTCAATACTAGATATTATCTAGACCTTAGAGAGACCAAATATGCAAATCCAATTTTAGCAAGCTCTATGTATTTCTTCATTAATGGGTGCAAAGTATATGATGCAAGAGCTTAAACATGAGCACAACAATTGCCAAGTATCACATTATCCAAGACATTTTACCAATTACTACATGTAGCATTTTCAATTCCAACCATATAACAATTTAACGAAGAGGAAACTTCGCCATGAATATTATGAGCTAAGAACACATGTGTTCATACGAACCAGCGGAGCGTGTCTCTCTCCCACACAAGGATGAACTTATTCAGAGAACTAAGATAACAAAACAAAAACAAAAATAAAAGCACACAGACGCTCCAAGTAAAATACATAGGATGTGACGGAATAAAAATATAGTTTCACTAGAAGAAACCTGATAAGTTGTCGATGAAGAAGGGGATGCCTTGGGCATCCCCAAGCTTAGACCTTTCACTCTTCTTGATCACATTATATCACCCTCTTCTATTGACCCTTGAAAACTTCCTTCACACCAAACTTCAAGCAAACTCATTAGAGGGTTAGTGCATAATCAAAAATTCACATGTTCAGAGGTGACACAAACATTCTTTTCACTTCTGGACATTGCATAAAGCTACTGGACATTAATGGATCAAAGAAATGAATCCAACATAGCAAAAGAGGCAATGCGAAATAAAAGGCAGAATCTGTCAAAAACAGAACAGTCCGTAAAGACGAATTTAAAGCTGGCACCAGACTTGCTCAAATGGAAAAACTCAAAACTAATGAAAGTTGCGTACATATCTGAGGATCACGCTCGTAAATTGGCAGATTTTTTCGAATTTTCTACAGAAAACTGTGCCCAGATTCGTGACAGACAGCAATGCTGTTTCTGCGCAGCGATCCCAAATATAACATCAACTTTGACATAGAAACTTTACTTGGAACAAAAACATGATAAGGAGAGGTTGCTACAGTAGTAAACAACTTCCAAGACACAAATATAAAACAAAGTACTGTAGCAAAATAACACATGGGTTATCTCCCAAGAAGTTCTTTCTTTATAGCCATTAAGATGGGCTCAGCAATTTTGGTGATGCACCCGCAAGAAATAGTATTTGAAGCAAAAGAGAGCTTCAAGAGGCAATTCAAAACACATTTGAGCCTAACATGCTTCCTATGCAAAAGAATCTTATACACAAATGAATTCATGAAGAGCAAAGTGGCAAGCATAAGAGGATAAAACACGAGTAACTTAAAGATTCTCAACATAAAGAGGGGAAACTTAATATTATTAAGATGCATATAACCATATTTCCCTCTCTCATAATAACTTTCAGTAGCATCATTGATGAAATCCACAATATACCCGTCACTTAAAACATTCTTATCATGGTTCATATGCATAGAAGTATCATTAATTTTGGCATAAGAAGAGTTATTCTCATTAATAGTAATTGGAGCAAGATTATTATCAAGAATTTGAACATGGTAAACAAGTTGCATATTAAAAGAATTGTTTTTGGTAATCCAATCATGACTATGACAAGTTTCATAAGGATAGTTATAACCTATATCATAGCATTCTTTATAATAATCATCAAAGATCGGAGGCACAGTGTCATCATAAGAAATAGAATAGTTATCTTTCACAGTCGGTTTATCTATGATCATACCATCATTGTTATTAGAAGGAGATGTATCAAGAACATAATGACCAGTAGCAAAAGGATTTTCAAACACCTCTTCCCCAAGCTTAGAGCTTTCTATATCATTATGGGAGGAAGCATGGATAGCACTGACACTATGGCAATTATTATCATTTTCAGAATTAGTTTCCCAGAGATTTGTAATATCAAAAGTAGTATGCTCATTCAAATCATGATCGCTAATGTATGTAAAGGGCATAGGAAGATCATCATATTCAGATTCATTATCACAATAATCATTAGGAGCAACATACTTACGGTTACCTAGCGTTATCTCATTCACGCGGGGATACGCCGTTACCTCTTTCTTTTTATTCTCCTTCTTCTTCTTCTTCTTCTTCTTCTTCTTCTTCTTCTTCTTCTTCTTCTTCTTCTCCTTCTCCTCGTTCCCTTCTTTAGGAGGAAGAGGCTTGAATGGTGGCTTGTCCGCATAACCTGATTTACTTTTAGAAACAATAGAAGAAACTTGGGAGGATCCCTCCTTTTCATTAATTAATTGAAAACACACAGCGGTCCTATCATATTTTGGCAAGGTGTCATCTTCTAAAATATTTTGTATGTAAGTATTTGTATGGCTATTATCAATGCAATAAGAAAGACAACCATGCAGGACATCATCAATATCAAGATCATTAATATTTAACAAAGAAATTTTTCTTGATAACTCTTCACACTTCAAAAATAAGGTAAGTTCATCATGCTGATTAGGAATAATTTCATCATCACAATACAAATTTGCAGCACTCATGGGGTTTGAATTATCATTGGAGGAACATTGAAAATTAAAATGACCAACTCTATGGCAAAGTTCACAAATAAAAGGATAGAGGGCACACACTTTTTCTCCAAGATCATCTAGAGCTCTAGACCACTTTCTAGTTTTTTCATTTCTGTGATGGATACAATATTCATCTTCTATTTGATTAATTCCACAAGGTCTATGTATTCCACAAAAATTAACATGCTTATAGGAAATAGCATTCTTAGGAGTTTGAGCATGCTTATTGCAATTATTAACAACAATGTCATTCTTCATGCAAGCCTCTTTAAAAGGTTCATGATACTTATCAAAATTCTTTTTAGGCAATTCTAAATGAGAAGCAAAGGCTTTATAAAGATTTGCAGCAACTTGAGAGTCAAGACCATAAGTAGCACTCATATTTCGAAATTTATCAGTATTCATAAAAGTTTCAATGCATTCATAATCATAGTTTATACCTGACTCTTTACCTTTGTCGTTCTCCCAATCTTCAGCGTTCTCCTTAATCCGATCAAGAAGGTCCCTTTTAAACTCTTCTTTATTGCTCGTGAATGATCCAGAACAAGTAGTATCCAGCAAGGTCTTATCTTGAAAAGAAAGTCTTGCATAGAAATTATCAATGATGATATTACCTGGAAGCTCATGATTGGGGCATTTGAGCATTAAAGTCTTCAATCTCTCCCATGCTTGGGCAATACTCTCTCCATCATGAGGCCAAAAATTATATATATGGTTTCGATCTTTGTGAATTTCACTTGGAGGATAGAACTTGGAATAAAATAGAGGCACAATATCCTTCCAATCAAGAGAGCGCCCGTCCTTCAATAGTTTATACCAATGCGCCGCTTCACCAGATAGCGATATAACAAATAATTTCTTTCTAACTTCATCCATTGAAATACCTGCACACTTGAATAACCCGCATAATTCATGCAAAAACAGTAAATGATTCCTAGGATGGACAGTTCCATCCCCTTCATAGCGGTTATCCATAACACGTTCAATAATTTCCATAGGTATTTTATACGGAATACTTTCAGCAGGTGGATTTAAAATATCAGAAGCATCATTAGAGTTATCGCATATGGGAGATAAAGCATTATCAGAGCAAAATATTTCTTCCAAAGCGGAGGAGCTAAAAAGATTATTTTTATGTAAACTAGCTTCCCCAAGCTTAGACTTCTTCATAGCATTAGCAGTAATTGCATTCATACTAATAACATTGCTATTATCATGTAAATAAGGTTCCATAGGTTTTTTAATTTTTGTATCAAACAATTCTAAATTAGGAAAAAGATTAAAAAGCTCACCAATTTTTTTGTTGTTTTCCATTATGCCTAACTAGTGAAAATAAAAACAAGAAACAAAAAGATGCAATTGCAGGATCTAAAGGAAATAGCTTCGAGCACACACACAATGGCGCCAGAAAAGTACTGTTACCTGGAACCGAAGTATGAGAGCCTTTTACCTTTCCTCCCCGCAACGGCGCGAAAAGTGCTTGATGTCTACGTTCCCCCTCCTTTCCTGTAGACAGTGTTGGGCCTCCAAGTGCAGAGGTTTGTAGAACAGCAGCAAGTTTTCCCTTAAGTGGATCACCCAAGGTTTATCGAACTCAGGGAGGACGAGGTCAAAGATATCCCTCTCAAGCAACCCTGTAATCACAAAGCAAGAAGTCTCTTGTGTCCCCAACACACCAAATACACTTGTCAGGTGTATAGGTGCACTAGTTCGGCGAAGAGATAGTGAAATACAAGTAATATGGATGTATATGAGTGGTAATAGCAATCTGAATAAAATATGGCAGCGAGTAAACATGCAACAAAACAGTAAATAAACGGTGTTTTCAGTATTGGAAACAAGGCCTAGGGATCATACTTTCACTAGTGGACACTCTCAACATTGATCGCATAATAAATACTTCTTCTCATATGTGCTACATACACTCTTGTTTGATAATGAACACATTGCGTAGGATTACACGAACCCTCAATGCCGGAGTTAACAAGCTCCACAATTCCATGTTCATATTTAAGTAACCTTAGAGCATAATAGATCATTGCAAAATAAACCAAGAACTAACATAGTGCACACGCTGTCCATATTACACTATGAAGGAGGAATAGATCACATCAATACTATCATAATGATAATTAACTCCACAATCTACAAGAGATCGTGATCATAGCCTACGACAAGAACCACAGGGTGCACACACTAATCACCTTTACACCAAGTAGGAGGAATAGAACTACTTTAATAACATCACATGAGTAGCACACAACTAGTAGCGATACAAAGCTCATCATATGGATCTCAATCATGTAAAGCAGCTCATGAGATCATTGTATTGAGTACAGAGAGAGAGGTTAACCACATAGCTACCGGTACAGCCCCGAGCCTCGATGGAGAACTACTCCTCCTCATGGGAGCAGCAGCGGTGATGAAGATGGCGGTGGAGATGGCAGCGGTGTCGATGGAGAAGCCTTCCGGGGCACTTCCCCGCTCCGGCAGGGTGCCGGAACAGAGACTCCTGTCCCCGATCTTGGCTTCGCGATGGCGGCGGCTCTGGAACTTTTCTCGTATCGTGGCTTCCTCCCGTAAGGGTTTTCGATGCAGGGGCTTTTTATAGGCGAAGAGGCGGCGCAGGAGGGTCGAAGGGGCGACCACACCATAGGGTGGCGCGGGCCAGCCGGCCGCGCCACCCTATCATCTGGGCCCACCAGGGCCCTCCTCGTGGCTCTCGGGTGTTCTGGATGCTTCCGGGCAAAATAGGAACCTGGGCGGTGATTTCGTCCAATTCCGAGAATATTTCGTTACTAGGATTTCTGAAACCAAAAACAGCAGAAAACAGGAACTGGCACTTCGGCATCTTGTTAATAGGTTAGTTCCAGAAAATGCACAAATATGACATAAAGTGTGCATAAAACATGTAGGTATCATCAATAAAGTAGCATGGAACATAAGAAATTATCGATACGTTGGAGACGTATCAGTTGTCAATCTCACCGGCTTGCTGAAAACAAAGGATTAAGCGTATCGAGTGGAAGATGGTTTGTTTGCAAAGAACAGTAAAAACAGTAGAATGTATTCAGATGTAAAAGAATGGACCGGGGTCCACAGTTCACTAGTGGTGTCTCTCCAATAAGATAACTAGCATGTTGGGTGAACAAATTACAGGGAGCAATTGACAAATAAAGATTCAATACATATCAACGATGATTACTATGTGATTTAATCAGGGCATTACGACAAAGTACATAGACCGCTATCCAACATGCATCTATGCCTAAATAATCCACCTTCAGGTTATCATCCGAACCCCTTCCAGTATTAAGTTGTAAACAACAGATAATTGCATTAAGTATGGTGCGTAATGTAATCAACACAAATATCCTTAGACAAAGCATCAATGTTTTATCCCTAGTAGCAACAGCACATCCACAACCTTAGAACTTTCTGTCACTGTCCCAGATTTAATGGAGGCATGAACCCACTATCGAGCATAATTACCCCCTCTTGGAGTTACAAGTATCAACTTGGCCAGAGCCTCTACTAGCAACGGAGAGCATGCAAGAACATAAACAACACATATATGATAGATTGATAATCAACTTAACATAGTATTCTCTATTCATCGGATCTCACCAAACACAACATGTAGCATTACAAATAGATGATCTTGATCATGTTAGGCAGCTCACAAGATCTATAACAATGAAAGCACAAGCGGAGAAGACAACCATCTAGCTACTGCTATGGACCCATAGTCCAAGGATGAACTACTCACGCATCAATCCGGAGGCGGGCATGATGATGTAGAGCCCTCCGGTGATGATTCCCTCCGGCAGGTGCCGGAGGCGATCTCCTGAATCCCTCGAGATGGGATGGCGGCGGCGGCCTCGTAATGTTTTCCGTATCGTGGCTCTCGGCAGGGGTTTCGCGACGGAGGCTTTAAGTAGGCGAAAGGGTAGGTCAAGTGGCGGCACGAGGGCCCACACCACAGGCCGCGCGCAGGGCCTGGGCCGCGCCGCCCTGGTGTGTGGCCACCTCGTGGCCCCACTTCGTCTCCTCTTCGGACTTCTGGAAGCTTCGTGCAAAATAGGACCCTGGGCGTTGATTTCGTCCAATTCCGAGAATATTTCCTTACTAGGATTTCTGAAACCAAAAACAGCAGAAAAACAGCAACCGGCACTTCGGCATCTTGTTAATAGGTTAGTGCCGGAAAATGTAAAATAACGCTGTAAAGTATGTGTAAAACACTCAAGTATTGTAATAAAAGTAGCATGGAACATAAGAAATTATAGATACGTTTGCGACGTATCAAGCATCCCAAGCTTAGTTCCTACTCGTCCTCGAGTAGGTAAACGATAACACAAATAATTTCTGAAGTGACATGCTACCAACATAATCTTGATCAACATTATTGTAAAGCATATGAGATGAATGGAGTGATCTGAACAAAAGATTGCTAACAAAGATAATGACTAAGCAAATGAATCATATAGCAAAACTTTTCATGAATAATACTTTCAAACAAGTATCAATAAGACTTGCATAAGAGTTAACTCATAAGCAATAAATTCAAAGTAGAATGCATTGAAGCAACACAAAGGATGATTAAGTTTCAGCAATTGCTTTCAACTTGTAACATGTATATCTCATGGATATTTGTCAATATAGAGTAATATAACAAGTGCAATAAGTAAACATGTAAGAATCAATGCACACAGTTAACACAAGTGTTTGCTTCTAAGATAGAAGGGAATGGGTAAACTAACTCAACATAAAGTAAAAGATTGGCCCTTCGCAGAGGGAAGCATTGATTACTATTTTTGTGCTAGAGCTTTTTGTTTTGAAATCATAGAAACAATTTTGTCAACGGTAGTAATAATTCATATGTGCTATGCATAATACTTCCTACAAGTTGCATGCCTCATGCATAGAGTACCAATAGTGCTCGCACCTTGTCCTACTATCTCGGAAAACACGGATTCTCATCGCATAACATATGCTTCAACCAAGTGTCACAAAGGGGTACCTCTATGCCGCCTGTACAAGTGTCTAAGGAGAAAGCACGCATTGGATTTCTCGCTTTTGATTATTCTCAACTTAGACATCCATACCGGGACAACATAGACAACAGATAATGGACTCCTCTTTTAATGCTTAAGCATTCAACAATAGTTAATATTCTCATAAGAGATTGAGGTTGTATGTCCAAACTGAAACTTCCACCATGATACATGGCTTTAGTTAGCGGCCCAATGTTCTTCTCTAATCATATGCATACTCAAACCATTTGATCGTGAAATCCACTACTTCAGACAAGACGAACATGCATAGCATCTCACATGATATCCAACAAAGATAAAGTTGATGGCGTCCCCAGAAAACATGGTTACCGCTCAACAAGCAACTTATAAGAATTAAGACACATAACTACATATTCATCACCACAATAGTTTTTAAGCTATTTGTCCCATGAGCTATATATTGTAAAGGTAGAGGAATGAAATTTAAAGGTAGCACTCAAGTAATTTACTTTGGAATGGCAGAAAAATACCACATAATAGGTAGATATGGTGGACACAAATGGCATGGAGTTTGGCTCAAGGTATTTGGATGCACGAGAAGCATTTCCTCTCAGTACAAGGTTTGGGCTAGCAAGGTTGTTTGAAGCAAACACAAGTATGAACAGGTACAGCAAAACTCACACAAGAACATATTGCAAGTATTATAAGGCTCTACACTGTCTTCCTTGTTGTTCAAACACTTTACCCGAAAATATCTAGACTTAGAGAGATCAATCATGCAAACCAAATTAAACAAGCTCTACAGTAGTTCTTCATTAATAGATTAAACTACATGATGCAAGAGCTTAAACATGATCTATGAGAGCTCAAACAATTGCCAAATTGTCAAACCATATGCATCATTTTCCAATTCCAACCAAATAGCAATTTAACGAAGCAATAAGCTTTCGCCATGAACATTAAAGCACAATTAAGAACACAAGTGTTCCATATGAAAAAGCGGAGCGTAATATCTCCAATATAAGGATGGCGAGATCCAACTTTATTCAAAACAAAACAAAAATAAAAACAAACCGACGCTCCAAGTAAAGAACATAAGAATGTGACGGAATAAAAATATAGTTTCACTAGAAGTGACCTGATAATGTTGTCGATGAAGAAGGGGATGCCTTGGGCATCCCCAAGCTTAGATGCTTGAGTCTTCTTAAAATATGCAGGGATGAACCACCGGGGCATCCCCAAGCTTAGACCTTTCACTCTTCTTGATCATAGTATATCATCCTCTTCTCTTGACCCTTGAAAACTTCCTTCACACAAACTTCAAGCAAACTCATGAGAGGGTTAGTGCATAACCACAAATTCACATATTCAGAGGTGACACAATCATTCTTAACACTTCTGGACATTGCACAAAGCTTCTGAAAGTTAATAGAACAAAGAAACTCATTCAACATAGCAAAAGCGGCAATGCGAAATAAAAGACAGAATCTGTCAAAAACAGAACAGTCCGTAAAGATGCATCTGGACTGGGCACTTAACTTGCTCAAATGGAAAAACTCAGAACTAATGAAAGTTGCGTACATATCTGAGGATCACGCTCGTAAATTTTCAGATTTTTTAGAATTTTTTACAGAGACTTGTGCCAGAATTCGTGACAGACAGCAATGCTGTTTCTGCGCAGCGATCCCAAATATAACATCAACTTTAACATAGAAACTTTACTTGGCACAAAAACATGATAAGGAGAGGTTGCTACAGTAGTAAACAACTTCCAAGACTCAACAAAACAAAAATTGCTGTAGTAAAATAAACACATGGGTTATCTCCCAAGAAGTGCTTTTCTTTAACGCCTTTCAGCTAGGCGCAGAAAGTGCAAATCAAGTAACATCAAGAGTAGAAGCATCAACATTATTACCTTGGGAGTTGGGAGTTTCCTCTACAATGCATGTTATCTTATCTATGTAAGTTTCAGAGGCTCCCTTTTCATTACTCTTAGGCTTGCTATTCTCATCAAATAAATTTTCGGGAACAATCCAATCATAATTCTTTTCTAGTGCCTCGAACATTCCTACAAGCTTACAAGGTATTGATGTCTTAATGTCCCCTCCATCATTAACATTATTAGTGTACTTCATCCTATCAATGTCCATCTTTTCAAGGGTACTAACAAAGTTGGTGTAAGAACCAAGCATTTTATATTTAGTAAAGACTTTTCTAGCCTCTCTTGCTACACCACCAAATTCTTTAAGAAGAGTTTCTAAGACAAAATCTTTCTTTTCTCCTTCCTCCATATCAGAGAGTGTAAGAAACATATGCTGAATTATAGGATTGAGATTAACAAATTTAATTTCCAACATGTGTACTAGAGAAGCAACAGCAATTTCATAAGTAGGAGCAAGTTCTACCAAGTGTCTATCTTCAAAATCTTCAGCTATACTAACATGAGTGAAAAAATCTTCTATATTATCTCTTCCAATTATAGACCCTCGGCCTACCGGTATGTCTTTTAGAGTGTACTTAGGAGGAAACATGATGAAATAAACAAGAAGTAAACTAAACAAGCAAAGTAAAGACAAGTAACTAATTTTTTTGTGTTTTTGATTAAGTGCAGCAAACAAAGTAGTAAATAAAATAAAGCAAGACAAAAACAAAGTAAAGAGATTGGAAATGGAGACTCCCCTTGCAGCGTGTCTTGATCTCCCCGGCAACGGCGCCAGAAAAAGAGCTTGATGCGCGTAGATGTACACGTCCGTTGGGAACCCCAAGAGGAAGGTATGATGCGCACAGCAGCAAGTTTCCTCAGAAAGAAACCAAGGTTATCGAACCAGTAGGAGCCAAGAAGCACGTGAAGGTTGTTGGTGGAGGAATGTAGTGCGGCGCAACACCAGTGAAACCGGCACCAACGTGGAACCTGCACAACACAATCAAAGTACTTTGCCCCAACGTAACAGTGAGGTTGTCAATCTCACCGGCTTGCTGAAAACAAAGGATTAAGCGTATCGAGTGGAAGATGGTGTTTGTTTGCAAAGAACAAGTAAAACAGTAGAATGTATTCAGATGTAAAAGAATGGACCGGGGTCCACAGTTCACTAGTGGTGTCTCTCCAATAAGATAACTAGCATGCTGGGTGAACAAATTACAGGCGAGCAATTGACAAATAAAGATTCAATACATATCAACGATGATTACTATGTGATTTAATCAGGGCATTACGACAAAGTACATAGACCGCTATCCAGCATGCATCTATGCCTAAATAATCCACCTTCAGGTTATCATCCGAACCCCTTCCAGTATTAAGTTGCGAACAACAGATAATTGCATTAAGTATGGTGCGTAATGTAATCAACACAAATATCCTTAGACAAAGCATCAATGTTTTATCCCTAGTAGCAACAGCACATCCACAACCTTAGAATTTTCTGTCACTGTCCCAGATTTAATGGAGGCATGAACCCACTATCGAGCATAATTACCCCCTCTTGGAGTTACAAGTATCAACTTGGCCAGAGCCTCTACTAGCAACGGAGAGCATGCAAGAACATAAACAACACATATATGATAGATTGATAATCAACTTAACATAGTATTCTCTATTCATCGGATCTCACCAAACACAACATGTAGCATTACAAATAGATGATCTTGATCATGTTAGGCAGCTCACAAGATCTATAACAATGAAAGCACAAGCGGAGAAGACAACCATCTAGCTACTGCTATGGACCCATAGTCCAAGGATGAACTACTCACGCATCAATCCGGAGGCGGGCATGATGATGTAGAGCCCCTCCGGTGATGATTCCCCTCTCCAGGGTGCCGAGGCGATCTCCGAATCCCCCGAGATGGGACGGCGGCGGCGGCCTCTCGTAATGTTTTCCGTATCGTGGCTCTCGCACGGGGGTTCGCGACGGCGGCTTTAAGTAGGCGAAAGGGTAGGTCAAGTGGCGGCACGAGGGCCCACACCACAGGCCGCGCGGCCGGGCGGGCCGCGCCGCCTGGTGTGTGGCCACCTCGTGGCCCCACTTCGTCTCCTCGGACTTCTGGAAGCTTCGTGCAAAAATAGGACCCTGGGCGTTGATTTCGTCCAATTCCGAGAATATTTCCTTACTAGGATTTCTGAAACCAAAAACAGAAACAGAATGACACTTCAGCATCTTGTTAATAGGTTAGTGCCGAAAAATGTAAAATAACGTATGTGTAAAACACTCAAGTATTGTAATAAAAGTAGCATGGAACATAAGAAATTATAGATACGTTTGCGACGTATCACCCCCTCAATGCAATCGGAAGCAACTGCGTCATTATCACGTGGCAGTCATGAGACTTCAGGTTCTAGAATTTTTTCTCTGCCATATTTATTGTTCAATTTATATTGGAGGAGAAGTCAGACGGGACCTTGATACTACTCAGGCATTCAAAAAAGATTTCCTTCTCTGCTTTTGTAAGAGCGTAGCTGGAGTAATGACGTCCTTTATCTGTCTCATGCAGTTTTTTTGGGTCTTTCATACGTTGCTGGTCCTCCCATGCTTATGGTGTATCTTTTATCTTCTCGTACACGCCCAGGAATCCTATCAAGTTCACGCAAAGATTCTTCGTCACGTGCATCACATCAATTGAAGCGCGGCTGATACGTCTCCAACGTATCGATAATTTCTTATGTTCCATGCCACTTTATTGATGATACCTACATGTTTTATGCACATTATATGTCATATTTATGCATTTTCTGGAACTAACCTATTAACAAGATGCCGAAGAGCCAGTTGCTGTTTTTGCTGTTTTTGGTTTCAGAAATCCTAGTAAAGAAATATTCTCGGAATTGGACGAAACTTTCGCCCAGGGTCCTATTTTTGCACGAAGCTTCCAGAAGACCGAAGAGCTAACGAAGTGGGGCCACGAGGCGGCGAGGGGTGGCCGGCGCGGCCGGCCCTGGCCGCGCCGACCTACCCCCGGGCCCCTCGTGTGGCCCCCGCGTTGACCCTCCGCCTACTTAAAGCTTCCGTCGCGAAACCCCCAGTACCGAGAGCCACGATACGGAAAACCCAGAGACGCGCCGCCGCGAATCCCATCTCGGGGATTCTGGAGATCGCCTCCGGCACCCTGCCGGAGAGGGGATTCATCTCCCGGAGGACTCTACACCGCCATGGTCGCCTCCGGAGTGATGAGTGAGTAGTTCACCCCTGGACCATGGGTCCATAGCAGTAGCTAGATGGTCGTCTTCTCCTTGTTGTGCTTAATTGTTGGATCTTGTGAGCTGCCTAACATGATCAAGATCATCTATCTGTAATACTATATGTTGTGTTTGTCGGGATCCGATGGATAGAGAGTACTATGATTATGGTGATTATCAATCTATTGTTTATGTGTTGTTTATGATCTTGCATGCTCTCCGTTATTAGTAGAGGCTCTGGCCAAGTTTTTGCTCTTAACTCCAAGAGGGGTATTTATGCTCGATAGTGGGTTCATGCCTTCATTGAATCTGGGATCGTGACAGTAGGTTCTAAGGTTGTGATGTGCTGTTGCCACTAGGGATAAAACATTGATGCTATGTCTAAGGATGTAGTTGTTGATTACATTACGCACCATACTTAATGCAATTGTCTGTTGCTTTGCAACTTAATACTGGAGGGGGTTCGGATGATAACCTGAAGGTGGACTTTTTAGGCATAGATGCAGTTGGATGGCGGTCTATGTACTTTGTCGTAATGCCCGGATTAAATCTCACTATATTTATCATATCATGTATATGCATTGTTATGCCTTTCTCTATTTGTCAATTGCCCGACTGTAATTTGTTCACCCAATATGCTTTATCTTATGGGAGAGACACCTCTAGTGAACTGTGGACCCCGGTCCTATTCTTTACATAGCATACAATCTACTTGTTTTACTATTTTCTTTGCAAACATCTTCCACTCGATACGTTTAATCCTTTGTTACAGCAAGCCGGTGAGATTGACAACCTCACTGTTTCGTTGGGGCAAAGTACTTTGGTTGTGTTGTGCAGGTTCCGCGTTGGCGCCGGAATCCCTGGTGTTGCGCCGCATCACATTTCGCGACCATCAACCTTCAACGTGCTTCTTGGCTCCTCCTGGTTCGATTAAACCTTGGTTTCTTTCTGAGGGAAAACTTGCTACCGTGCGCATCATACCTTCCTCTTGGGGTTCCCAACGAACGTGTGAGTTACACGCCATCAAGCTCTTTTTCTGGCGCCGTTGCCGGGAGATCAAGACACGCTGCAAGGGGAGTCTCCACTTCTCAATCTCTTTACTTTGTTTTTGTCTTGCTTTATTTTATTTACTACTTTGTTTGCTGCACCTAAACAAAACACACAAAAAATAGTTGCTAGTTTTACTTTATTTATTGTCTTGCTCTCTATATCGAAAACACAAAAAAATTAGTTACTTGCATTTACTTCATCTAGTTTGTTTTATTTACCGTTACTAAAATGAATACTCCTGAAAATACTAAATTTTGTGACTTCACAAATGCAAATAATAATGATTTCCTATGCACACCTATTGCTCCACCTGCTACTACAGCAGAATTCTTTGAAATTAAACCTGCTTTACTAAATCTTGTCATGAGAGATCAATTTTCTGGTGCTAGTTCTGATGATGCTGCTGCCCATCTCAATAATTTTGTTGAACTTTGTGAAATGCAAAAGTATAAGGATGTAGATGGTGATATTATTAAATTAAAAGTGTTTCCTTTCTCATTAAGAGGAAGAGCTAAAGATTGGTTGCTATCTTTGCCTAAGAATAGTATTGATTCATGGACTAAATGCAAGGATGCTTTTATTGGTAGATATTATCCTCCCGCTAAAATTATATCTTTGAGAAGTAGCATAATGAATTTTAAACAATTAGATACTGAACATGTTGCTCAAGCATGGGAGAGAATGAAAACTTTGGTAAAGAATTGCCCAACCCATGGACTGACTACTTGGATGATTATCCAAACCTTCTATGCAGGACTAAATTTTTCTTCGCGGAATTTATTGGATTCAGCTGCTGGAGGTACCTTTATGTCCATCACATTGGGGGCAGCTACAAAACTTCTTGATGATATGATGATAAATTACTCTGAATGGCACACGGAAAGAGCTCCACAAGGTAAGAAGGTAAATTCTGTTGAAGAAACCTCTTCCTTGAGTGATAAGATTGATGTGATTATGTCTATGCTTGTGAATGGTAGATCTAATGTAGATCCAAATAATGTTCCTTTAGCTTCATTGGTTGCTCAAGAAGAAAATGTTGATGTGAATTTCATTAAAAATAATAATTTCAACAACAATGCTTATAGGAACAACTCTGGTAATAACTATAGGCCATATCCTTCTGCTAATGGTAATGGTTATGGTAATTCTTATGGGAATTCTTACAATAATAATAGGAGTGTACCCTCTGGTCTTGAAGCTATGCTTAAAGAATTTATTAGTACACAAACTGCTTTTAACAAATCTGTTGAGGAAAAGCTTGATAAAATTGATACTATCGCTTCTAGAGTTGATAGACTTGCCTCCGATGTTAATCTTTTAAAATTGAAAGTTATGCCTAATAATGATATTGATAATAAGATTACTACTACAGCAAATGCCATCCAAGTTAGAATTAATGAGAATATAAGATTAATGGCTGAACTGCGTGCTAGGTGGGATAGAGAAGAAAATGAAAAACTAGCTAAAGAGAATAATGTAGCTAAAGTTTGGACTATTAGCACCACTAGTAATGCTAATTCTCCACATGTTGCTGCACCTCCTACTATCAATGGTAAAATAATTGGTGTTGGCAATGTTTCTACTCCTAGTGCAAAGCAAACAAAACTGCCTGAAATTGCTAAAACTGCTGAAACTGCTTGTGATAAAACTGCTGAAATTTTTTCCAACCTTGGGAATAATGATCCCATTGCTGTAGCTCATAATGATTTAGATTTTGATGATTGCCACATCTCTGAAGTTATAAAGTTCTTACAAAAACTTGCTAAAAGTCCTAATGCTAGTGCTATAAATTTAGCCTTTACAAAACATATTACAAATGCTCTCATAAAAGCTAGAGAAGAGAAACTAAAACTTGAAACTTCTATTCCTAGAAAGTTAGAAGATGGTTGGGAGCCCATCATTAAAATGAAATTCAATGACTTTGAATGTAATGCTTTATGTGATCTTGGTGCAAGTATTTCTGTTATGCCTAAAAAGATTTATGATATGCTTGACTTGCCACCATTGAAGAATTGTTATTTGGATGTTAATCTTACCGATAATGTTAAAAAGAAACCTTTGGGGAGGATTGATAATGTGCATATTACGGTTAACAATAACCTTGTCCCCGTTGATTTTGTTGTCTTGGATATCGAATGCAATGCATCTTGTCCTATTGTGTTGGGAAGACCTTTTCTTCGAACTGTTGGTGCTGTTATTGATATGAGGGAAGGTAATATTAAATATCAATTTCCTCTCAAGAAAGGTATGGAACACTTCCCTAGAAATAGAATGAAGTTGCCTTTTGATTCTATTATTAGAACAAGCTATGATGTTGATGCTTCTACTCTCGATGTTACTTGATTTGCACTTTCTGCGCCTAGCTGAAAGGCGTTAAAGAAAAGCGCTTATGGGAGACAACCCATGTTTTTACCTACAGCAATTTTTTGTTTTATTGAGTCTTGGAAGTTGTTTACTACTGTAGCAACCTCTCCTTATCATGTTTTTGTGCCAAGTAAAGTTTCTATGTCAAAGTTGATGTTATATTTGGGATCGCTGCGCAGAAACAGCATTGCTGTCTGTCACGAATCTGGGCACAGTTCTCTGTAGAAAATTCGAAAAAATCTGCCAATTTACGAGCGTGATCCTCAGATATGTACGCAACTTTCATTAGTTTTGAGTTTTTCCATTTGAGCAAGTCTAGTGCCAACTTTAAATTCGTCTTTACGGACTATTCTGTTTTTGACAGATTCTGCCTTTTATTTCGCATTGCCTCTTTTGCTATGTTGGATTTATTTCTTTGATCCATTAATGTCCAGTAGCATTATGCAATGTCCAGAAGTGAAAATAATGATTGTGTCACCTCTGAATGAGTGAATTATTAATTGTGCACAAACCCTCTAATAAGTTTGCTTGAAGTTTGGTGTGAAGGAAGTTTTCAAGGGTCAAGAGAGGAGTATGATATACTATGATCAAGAGGAGTGAAAGCTCTAAGCTTGGGGATGCCCCCGTGGTTCACCCCTGCATATTTTAAGAAGACTCAAGCGTCTAAGCTTGGGGATGCCCAAAGCATCCCCTTCTTCATCGACAACATCATCAGGTTCCTCCCCTGAAACTATATTTTTATTCAATCACATCTTGTGTCCTTTACTTGGAGCGTCGGTTTGTTTTCGTTTTTGTTTTTGTTTGAATAAGATGGATCCTAGCATTCACTTTGTGGGAGAGAGACACGCTCCGTTGTTGCATATGGACACATGTGTCCTTAGGCTTTACTCATAATGTTCAAGGCGAAGTTTCTTCTTCGTTAAATTGTTATATGGTTGGAATTGGAAAATGCTACATGTAGTAATTCTAAAATGTCTTGGATAATGTGATACTTGGCAATTGTTGTGCTCATGTTTAAGCTCTTGCATCATATGCTTTGCACCCATTAATGAAGAAATACATAGAGCTTGCTAAAATTTGATTTGCATATTTGGTCTCTCTAAGGTCTAGATAATATCTAGTATTGAGTTTTGAACAACAAGGAAGACAGTGTAGAGTCTTATAATGTTTACAATATGTCTTTTATGTGAGTCTTGCTGCACTTGTTCATCCTTGAGTTTGCTTCAAATAACCTTGCTAGCCTAAACCTTGTATCGAGAGGGAATACTTCTCATGCATCCAAAATCCTTGAGCCAACTACTATGCCATTTGTGTCCACCATACCTACCTACTACATGGTATTTCTCCGCCATTCCAAAGTAAATTGCTTGAGTGCTACCTTTAAAATTCCATCATTCACCTTTGCAATATATAGCTCATGGGACAAAATAGCCTTAAAAACTATCGTAGTATTGAATATGTACTTATGCACTTTATATTTTATTAAGTTGCTTGTTGTGCGATAACCATGCTTCTGGGGAACGCCATCAACTATTGTTGAATATCATGTGAGTTGCTATGCATGTCCGTCTTGTCTGAAGGTCTATCATTTTAGTGGTTGGAGCATGCAAAATTGTTAGAGAAGAACATTGGGCCGCTAACTAAAGCCATGAACCATGGTGGAAGTTTCAGTTTTGGACATATATCCTCAATCTCATATGAGAATAATAACTTTGCTACATGCTTATGCATTTAAGAGGAGTCCATTATCTGTTGTCCATGTTGTCCCGGTATGGATGTCTAAGTTGAGAATAATCAAAAGCGAGAAATCCAAAATGCGAGCATTCTCCTTAGACCTTTGTACAGGCGGCATGGAGGTACCCCTTTGTGACACTTGGTTGAAACATGGCATGCGAAGATCCGGTAGTCCAAGCTAAGTAGGACGAGGTGCGGACACTATTAGTATACTATGCATGAGGCTTGCAACTTGTAAGATATAATTTTCATAACTCATATGCTTTATTACTACCGTTGACAAAATTGTTTCATGTTTTCAAAATAAAAGCTCTAGCACAAATACAGCAATCGATGCTTTCCTCTTTGAAGGACCATTCTTTTACTTTTATTGTTGAGTCAGTCTACCTATCTCCTTCCACCTTAAGAAGCAAACACTTGTGTGAACTGTGCATTGATTCCTACATACTTGCATATTGCACTTGTTATATTACTTTATGTTGACAATATCCATGAGATATACATGTTATAAGTGAAAGCAACCGCTGAAACTTAATCTTCCTATGTGTTGCTTCAACACCTTTACTTTGATTTATTGCTTTATGAGTTAACTCTTATGCAAGACTTATTGATGCTTGTCTTGAAGTACTATTCATGAAAAGTCTTTGCTTTATGATTCAGTTGTTTACTCATGTCATTACCTTTGCTTTGATCGCTGCATTCATTACATATGTTTACAAATAGTATGATCAAGATTATGATGGCATGTCACTTCAGAAATTATCTTTGTTATCGTTTTACCTGCTCGGGACGAGCAGAACTAAGCTTGGGGATGCTGATACGTCTCCAACGTATCGATAATTTCTTATGTTCCATGCCACTTTATTGATGATACCTACATGTTTTATGCACATTATATGTCATATTTATGCATTTTCTGGAACTAACCTATTAACAAGATGCCGAAGAGCCAGTTGCTGTTTTCTGTTTTTGGTTTCAGAAATCCTAGTAAAGAAATATTCTCGGAATTAGACGAAACTTTCGCCCAGGGTCCTATTTTTGCACGAAGCGAAGACCGAAGAGCTAACGAGTGGGGCCACGAGGCGGCCGAGGGTGGCCGCGGCCCAGGCCCCGGCCGCGCCGACCTACCCCCGGGCCCTCGTGTGGCCCCCGCGTTGACCCTCCGCCTACTTAAAGCTTCCGTCGCGAAACCCCAGTACCGAGAGCCACGATACGGAAAACCTTACAGAGACGCGCCGCCGCGAATCCCATCTCGGGGATTCGGAGATCGCCTCCGGCACCCTGCCGAGAGGGGATTCATCTCCGGAGGACTCTACACCGCCATGGTCGCCTCCGGAGTGATGAGTGAGTAGTTCACCCCTGGACCATGGGTCCATAGCAGTAGCTAGATGGTCGTCTTCTCCTTGTTGTGCTTAATTGTTGGATCTTGTGAGCTGCCTAACATGATCAAGATCATCTATCTGTAATACTATATGTTGTGTTTGTCGGGATCCGATGGATAGAGAGTACTATGATTATGGTGATTATCAATCTATTGTTTATGTGTTGTTTATGATCTTGCATGCTCTCCGTTATTAGTAGAGGCTCTGGCCAAGTTTTTGCTCTTAACTCCAAGAGGGGGTATTTATGCTCGATAGTGGGTTCATGCCTTCATTGAATCTGGGATCGTGACAGTAGGTTCTAAGGTTGTGATGTGCTGTTGCCACTAGGGATAAAACATTGATGCTATGTCTAAGGATGTAGTTGTTGATTACATTACGCACCATACTTAATGCAATTGTCTGTTGCTTTGCAACTTAATACCGGTTCGGACGATAACTGAAGGTGGACTTTTTAGGCATAGATGCAGTTGGATGGCGGTCTATGTACTTTGTCGTAATGCCCGGATTAAATCTCACTATATTTATCATATCATGTATATGCATTGTTATGCCTTTCTCTATTTGTCAATTGCCCGACTGTAATTTGTTCACCCAACATGCTTTATCTTATGGGAGAGACACCTCTAGTGAACTGTGGACCCCGGTCCTATTCTTTACATAGCATACAATCTACTTGTTTTACTATTTTCTTTGCAAACATCTTCCACTCGATACGTTTAATCCTTTGTTACAGCAAGCCGGTGAGATTGACAACCTCACTGTTTCGTTGGGGCAAAGTACTTTGGTTGTGTTGTGCAGGTTCCACGTTGGCGCCGGAATCCCTGGTGTTGCGCCGCATCATATTTCGCGACCATCAACCTTCAACGTGCTTCTTGGCTCCTCCTGGTTCGATTAAACCTTGGTTTCTTTCTGAGGGAAAACTTGCTACTGTGCGCATCATACCTTCCTCTTGGGGTTCCCAACGAACGTGTGAGTTACACGCCATCAACCTCTAGGACTTTCCAATAGGGTATCTCCCAAAATATAGATTTCTTCTTCCACATGGCCATTTGTCCGGCAACGTCGTTCGGAACAGACTGTCCGCCAGGACCTTTTCCAAATATTACTTCTAGATCCTTAACCATACCAAATATATCATAACCATGACGATGGGCAGGCTTCTTCAGGTGATCCGCCTCACCGTTGTAATGCTTGCCTTTCTTTCTTACGGGATGGGTACGCGTAAGAAATCGATGATGCCCCAGGTACACGACCTTCTTCGATTTATCCAAATATACATTGTCAGTCTTATCTAAACAGTGCGTGCATGCATTGTGTCCCTTGTTTGACTATCCTGAAATGTTACCAAGAGCAGGCCAATCATTGATGGTTACGAAAAGCAACGCTCATAGGTCAAATTCTTCTTGTTTGTGCTCGTCCCACACACGTACACCCGTTATGGCCCACAACTGTAGAAGTTCTTCAACTAATGGCTTCAGGTACACATCAATGTTGTTGCCGGGTTGCTTCGGGCCTTGGATGAGCACTGGCATCATAACGAACTTCTGCTTTATTTACAACCAAGGAGGAAGGCTATAGATACAAAGAGTCGCATGCCAGGTGCTATGAATGCAACTCTGCTCTCCAAAAGGATCCATGCCATCTGTATTTAGACCAAACCTTAAGTTCCTTGCGTCCTCTACAAAGTACGGGAACTTTTTGTCAATTTTTCTCCACTGCGACCCATCAGCAGGTTGTCTCAACATCGCATCTTTCATACGGTCTTCTTTGTGCCATCGCAACAACCTGGCGTGCTCTTTATTTCTGAACAAACGTTTCAGCCGTGGTATTATAGGAGCATACCACATAACCTTGGCAGGAACCCTCTTCCTGGGGCGCTCACCCTCAACATCACCCGGGTCATCTCGTCTGATATTATACCGCAATGCAGTGCACACCGGGCATGCATCTAAATTCTCGTACTCACCGCGGTAGAGGATGCGGTCATTAATGCATGCATGTATCTTCTGCACGTCTAATCCTAGAGGGCAGACAACCTTCTTCGCTTCGTCCGTACTGGCGGGCAATTCGTTACCCCTTGGAAGCTGCTTCTTAATTATTTTCAGTAACTTTTCAAACCCCGAGTCAGTCACACCGTTCTCTCCCTTACATTGCAACAATTCCAGTGTGCTACCTAGCTTTTTCTTGGCCATCTTCGCAAGTCGGTTACAACAATTTGTTGTGATCCTCTAAGTGGTCGAAGTTCAACTTTTTCTTTGCAGTTTCACATTCTCTCCTTGCATCAGCAATGGCCCGACCAAGATCCTCAGCAGGCTATCTGGTGCCTCTTGATCTTCTGCTTCATTGTCTATATTGCCTTCTGATGGAAAACAATCCCCCTTTGCAGTATCACCGTAGTTGGGATACATCATCATCTTCTTCTCTTCTTCTTCATTGGCTTCCATCATAACCCCTCTTTCTCCGTGATTGGTCCAACAATTGTAGTGGGGCATGAAACCGGACCGCAACAGGTGGGTGTCAATGGTACTCGAGGAAGAGTAATTTATGATATTCTGGTAGTTAACACATGGACAATACATAAAACCACCCCGTTTGTTTGCCTCAGTCACATCGATAAAAAATTACAGGCCCGAAGTGAACTCGTTAAAGCGTCGGTCAATGTATATCCATTACCGATTCATCTGCATGATATAATTAAGCTTATAAAAAATGATTACAGAACATCATGATTAGTGAAACGATGTATATATATATATATATATATATATATATATATATATATATATATATATATATATATATATATATATAGGTCTGCTATTCTCGAACCGGTTCGAGAATAACTATTCTCGAACCCTTTCTGAACTTCCGGTACATGGATCTGAACTTCTTCTTCCCTGCATCTGAACTTCCCGACGGACTTCAATTTTGTACAGGGCAAACTTCCGAAACTTGAGTCTAGTTTGAAGTGAACTTCAAAAAATATAGCGAACTTTCGTCGCATCTGAACTTCTTTGGAACTACTTGTGAACTTCTGGATGTTTCCAAGTGAACTTCTCGACGGAATACCAGAATTGCATGTCCGTGCGGAAACTATTTTCATGTTGATTTTCATACCGCTTATCGGATTGATGCATACAATATACCGTTGGGTTCGTACGGAAATTTCGCAACTTTTTTGTGTTCATTGTTTTCCGAAATTCTGTATTGTTTAAAACTAATATTAAACATACAAAACAACGTTTTCGCGGATTTATCTCTTTTCGCGCAGTTCTGGGGTTCTAGTTTTCAAACCGTTTATCAGATTGATGCGTATGATATGCCGTTGGAAAGCTGATGTATTGGCGCACCTTTCTCATGAAGAAAAAATTTCTATATTCTTTACAGTTTAAGAGCAGATTTGAAAATACATGATTGCTCTTTTCGAGCTTCTCGGTTTTTCGAACTGTTTTTTGTGGATTATTTCCGAACCACTTGTTGGAATGTACCAAATGATATTGCGTTGAAAAGATATTGATTAGGCGCATCTTTTTCATGTTGAATGTTTTTCCAAATTCTAAATAATTTTAGTTTAATTTTAGAAATACATAAAAGTGAAAACAATGCCGACACGAGAACATTTTGAAATTGGCTCATCTAGATTGATTAGGTGTGGCATTGCGGTATGTTAGAGTATTAATAGAGTTATATTAGTGATAATTGTACGTGGAGTTGTTCGATTTACGCAATCGGTAGTCGTACGGATGGTTTCTATGTGTATGATTTCCGCCCACAAGTGTGTGAGCTGCTCGAATATAAAAGTGAACTTCCCGATATCTATTAATGAACTTCCCATCGCGGTATAAAAGTTTCGAGCATGTTTAAATTGAACTTCCTACATGGTTTAAAGTGAACTTTCGCTCCGTAAAAAACTGAATTTTAACAAAAACAAATTTCCAGCATGTGCATGATGAACATCCTCCGCGTTGAAATATAATATTGATAAAAGACAAGTGAATGCACTGCCCGTGTGCTGCAATACATTTTACACAACTTTATTAATCTGTGCGAGAACAAATTTTGTAAAATTGAAATCACAAACGTACACATCCAGGTTAGCAGTTCAAAACCAGTCTTAAGGTTCAGTAAAAGTAGCACTGGTTGCTACACATTTACTCGATGCACAAACTTCATGTCGAAGAAGTAAACTGTTCATACGGTAGGCTGCACATCTTTTTCACAAATAAATGTACTGCTCCACCAGATACATAACAGTTAACTTAACACATAGTTTATATACAGAAATCATCCACCCCGCAGCACAAACATTGGAAGTGAACTTCAGAAATAATTCATCTAGCACACTCAAATGAAAATCCATCTAGCAGGGAAAATCTAAAGTGAAGCATCAGGACACATGAACATCACGAATAGGAGAAGTGAACTCCACAAAGTAGTATAAGTAAACTTCATGCTAGCTTCGATCACCCAGTGAACTCCATATCAAGTGCACCAGCTGTTTAAAATAAACAAGTGTATCACTGGTATTTTCCGCTCTCCTTTTTTACAGGAACGTGACCTCCCTCCTTCGCCGTAAAGACAAGGCCAACCGAACTTCAAAAAAAGAAAAGAGTGAACTCCAGATTAGAATAGAGCGAACATCCATACACAGAGCTAACTGGAGAAGAGTGAACTTTCCGGAAAAAAATAAGTGAACTTCTCTGTAGCAAATAGGAAATAAACCAGACATGAATTGATTTTATGTGTATAAGTGGATGCTAATTTTTCTAGACGAGCTAAGAATGAACTTTTGGAGAAGCTTTCACCATTAGAAAGAAATCACAGCAAGAAGTTGTGAACTTCTACAAAATGAAACATAAACTTTCTTTGTAAGCAAACTGGACTTCTACCTTTTTATATAGTCAGAAACGCATCAGCACATACATACTAGCAAGAATGAATCCCCAGTACAGATGTTGTGAACTACCCACTACCTAGCAATGGTTTCTTTTATAACACGGTTAACTGCTGTTAATTTCAGAGGGTACGTTTTGAAATGAAAGTGGACTTCACGGCAAGGAAATATGGAACTTCATATCATGCATTTAGTACACATCATTTTTCATTTACACCAAAATACTAAACTTCATATTTATTGCATTTTCTAATGCTATTTTTTATGTGAAAATATGTAATGAATAAATTCAAAAGAGTTAACGCAAATTTACCAATTTTTGCCAAGTCCGAACTCATTCACATATATAATTATAGACAATGGTCATATGATTGAATCTACCTGTTTTCAATCTTGCGCTTGCATTTCTGAACACAAATTTCAGGAAAGTATCAAGTGCCATATCCTGCAATAGAGCAGTGCAATGCACATATTACATACAGTAAGGAAAGAAGAACTTGAAGTTTTGAAACCTTTGTGCAAATGAAGAGAGGAAGTACGAGTGTACAACTATGCAAAGCAACAAACAAAAAGCAGCTGACCAGAAATCTAGCGTTCTGGAAGTACTGTTAAGAAGAAATAAAAACAGGGGAAAACAGCAGCGAATTTCCCTATGCTGCCCCTTATACTACATGTGTAGGTGTGGCTATGGCTGCCAGCAGAGCTCGGGAGGGCCAGGCACACAGGCTACCAAGTCCCTAGTAGCGATGAGGAGCATCACTACTAAGTGAGCTTTGATATTAAAAAAAGTAGATTGGACATTACTTTTGATGTTAAAAAAGAACTGCGCGCAAGAACCAAGTGAGCTTCCTGAAAGAATTTGGTGAACTTCCAAACAAAGATTGAACATTGCAGCCAAACATGGGTACACATCATTATCTCTAATCTAATGGTAGTTCAGAAGCATGGATACTCAAGTTCAGTATGGCACAAATGGTAGACCAAACTTCACTTCAATTTATAAACTTGAACTTCGCCCTTTGTTGGTTTTTTTATTTAAGCTGCAATACATTGTGTGTTTTGACTAAAACCAACATGGACGAAGCGAACTCTGCGAAAACAGAGTGTGAACTTCGTCCCTAGGCTAAGTGAATTTTTTTAGTGATTGCATCACCATTTTTAGTATTTTACATGGCGGATATTACAGGGCACAAATTCCACCTACCTTCTCAGAACACGGCGGCGAGGAGGAGTTCAGAGGCAACTCAGGGAGTCCAGCTATCCCTTCACAGTTCAAAGACGTGTTGACTCCCGACGCCCGCATGGCGAACTTCCTGGTGGGCTGCAACATGCCTATGGACAATAGAAATACTGGTGATCAATAAATCTTGAACTTATACTTGGATAACCTGAACTTCAAGACAATATGAAGTTGAACTTGAATAGAGAGAGAAACTGAACTTCAATGCAACGTCAGGTTATCATTGACAAGAGGCTCCAGTAGCTGGTGAACTTCGTGACAATAAAATCTGAACTTGGCAGGCCCTCTTCCCTCTCCCTGTGATCCCCTGCCAAGATTGAGGGGAATTGGATCTTTAGAAGTTCAGATATCACATGGTACACTACATCATCATCCTAGTTCTTGTACAAAAGAAAAAACATGAACTAATGTATATGGACGAGAATTTTAACAAGAGTGAACTTATGTTTTCATGCACTTAACTGGAAAAAAGAGTGAACTTCTTTAGCTATTCCAGAGCCAATTTTTGTAAATTACGAGTGTCAACACAGATAAGTATATTTTAATGGAAATCATTTCAGAATTATAGCTCTTCTTTCTAGGCATAAAAGATTTTTTATGAAGTGAACTTTGCCTTTTTAGTGAACAAACCCTCTAGAGTGCACTTCTAGACAAACATTTTCTATTAGTTTCTCTATTAAATAGCAGACAATCAACATCAATCTCAACAAAGCATCAACCACAAATTAGTAGGAGCACCGAGACATTTTGCAGTGTTAATAATAATAACAGCAAGAAGCTACAATAGTGGCTCTCTTACCTGCCGCTGGACAGGGTGTGTCGACCCAGAGAAGGTCCACAGAGTCGAGCAGTGCCCTGCCTAGCCAACGACGGACTAGTGGTGCCGGCGTGCACATGACAAACACAGACAACATCATCGAAAGCACCACACAGCCCATCTGCGAACTCCGCATGCACGTATCTCTGAACTTCTGCATGTTTATATGCACGTATCTCTGAACTTCTGCTGCCGGCAGCGTCATTGGCAAACTCCTGCATGTTTATATGTGAACTTTCAACATGTTTAAAAATGATATATTCACCAAACGAAATGAACTCCCAAAAATATGAAAATGAATCTATCAACAGAAAGATACAAACTTCTATTAAATATTTCTCTCAGCAACTCTTAACAACAAATATATGTATTTCATTGTAAACTAGTAGTGTCAACAGAGACCAACATATTCCGCTGGAAATCATTCTACAAATATAGTTCTTCATTTTAGACATAAAAAGCAAGTTTTTATGAAGTGGCCTTCAGGACCAAAACTAAACCTCGAGAAAATGTAGTAGATGTGAACTTCGTGAATTAAGAGAAGTGAGCTTCACAGATTAGAAGAAGTGAAATTATTAAACACCATATTCTATCTTTAATCATGGACTTATTGAACCTCCCCGTAAAAATGAGTTGTCTGTGCAGGAATGATTTTTGTGTTAACTAAAGTAGTATTTAATAAACAAAACAAACTTCCACGAATGAACGATCTGAACTTCGGAGCAAAATTGACTTAACTTGACAGGAAAAAGCAAACTTCGGTGCTGGCAAAGGAAGCTTAGTCTATACCAAATAAAAATTATGTCAGGGAACTGTCGTTACCTGCTAATCATAATAGTAGAACAAAACTGCAATGTCTGACTCCATTGTTTTATTCGAACTTGTCTGCTTTTCCAATCTTTTTTCAGAGTCGGGTTCAATGTATCACATAGTGAACTTGTGGAGTGTCCTGAGTTAACTTATGTCTCTTTTTTCATAGAGTTTTTTCCTACAAAATATATAACTTCGTGAGAAAAAAGAATGATATTTCGGATGGTAAAACTGAACTACCCAAACAATTTTTTGACTAAATTGAACTTCCCAATAAAAAATTGAACTTCACAACCGCACACACTTTTTTCATCTTATAGAAATGAACTTCGCGCAAGTACCAAGTGAGTTTCCGAAAGAAGTTGAGCTGAACTTCCCAAAAAAAATTGCAACAAAAAATGGTCTTCATGTATGTACAAGAACTTCCGAAAAATCCTTGAAATCGCGCATTGGACCGCCGAAGAGGCGGACCTGAAGATGGAGCTGCGCAAGCTCGCTGTGGAGAGCGATGCGAACTACCGCGACGGGGCATGCGAACTGCGGTGGCGCTTGTCCCGTGGGGCAGCTCTGGCTATGCGGGAGAGCCGGAGTTCATGGTGGCACTGCTAGGAGTCCACGCATGAACTAGCAGCACTTATTTTGCCTATAAAAGGGTCATCTATTGGTAATAAACTGGACTAAAGGAACAAACTCGATAAGTTAGGATATTGCCAAACGCATCATCTGTTTCCTGATATTTCAAACATTCTTTTTTTTGTTAGGAATCATGACATGTCATCTGCCACTCTACTTCACACAAAATCATCCAGAATCAGTGTATTCTGTCTTTCAGAAATTGGAGGTTGCAACATAAAAAGGCTTCACGTTTCATATGTTTCAAATTGTGAATTAATCTGAAAGCAACTCAGTCATATATGATCAAACATAATAGTTGCAAGTGCAAGCTACTTTGCACAGATTATCATCACTTCCAGAATAAATGAGATCACCACTTTCATCAGCAAATGTTACTGTATTGACATCAGACTGAAATGTAAAATAATTCATAGCCGAAGCAAGCAAGGATTCTATTACACTGTTGCAATGAGAAGCAGGCAAGGACTCTATTATTACACTGATTTTTTTTTTACATTTCCTGAAACAAACTTTGGTTTTTATACCTAGCGAACTTCATTTTTATTTGTAGAGTGAACTTCACTTTTACTTACACCTAATGAATTCACTGTGATCCTTTAGTTTGTTTCATAGATGAATAAAACAAACTTTCTCAATCTACAAATTTATCTTCCCCTTGCGTCCCAAGTGAACTGTCCAACAAACGAGAAATTCGTTTAATTTTATTTGAACTTCGCGAATGCACTTGGTGAACTTTCTGACACGACGAACTGAGTTGTCATATGGCCTTAAAAAATCTCACAAACAATTAAAAAAACTACGCACGCAGCACATATTGAACTGCGCCAAATGCCCATCTCTGAACTTCCAGAAAGGGAGAACGAGAAGGTAGCTAGGTCAGGAGACTCACCAGGTCGACGGTAGTCCATTCGCAGGCCCAACAACAGTCCATTCACGAGACTCGGCTGTCCTCTTGCAGCTGATAAAGATGCAGAACTGCAAAATAATAATGGCGCACATGTTTGTATCGGTGAAATGCCCTGTTTATACATAATATAAAGACTGAATAATCCATCAATCCGGGATCATCTAAACTAAGTAAACTTCATGAATAATCTATCCATCATGGATCATCTAAACTGTAGCATGACAAGTGAACTCCACGCAATAGGATGAACTGAACTTTAGAAAATGTACTGTAGAACTTGTCCATGAGCAACAGTTAAACTGAGGTGCAGAATAGTAGCAAAACTGAATACCAGAACCTGGTGCTTCACGCTCAACTGCATCGTGGAAGTTAACTGCTATCTCTGCTGAATCGGGAATTCTCACGATGGGCAAGTGAACTGGTGCATCTGTCTAATCCTGATTCCCATGAGCTAGGCCTCCCCTGAACCACATGGAGCCCCTACATCCACACACAGCAGAACCACAACGTCCTTCCTCACTTGCAACATACGAGGATGTCGGCAGTGCAAGAGAGCTGTTGCAATAGGGCAGTGCCAAAGATGCTCGGGGCAGTTCCTTGGCCGCGCTTTTGCAAGAGTTCTGATCTGCACGCACGGAAAGTCCGAGAGTCCGGGACGCGCGTCGCCGATCTGAGGTAGGGGATGGGAGGGAGCGCCTCTGACGGCCTTGAGGATGCAGGATTGGTCCACGCACTGCTGGAGATGGCCAGGCGGAGGCCAAGGTAGCTGGGGAAGGAGGTTGAGGTCGGAGATGGAACCGCGCTGAAAAAATCCGGTGGGAGGCGCAAGCCAAGGGAGGGGAGGGGAGCCGGCAACCGGTCGAGCTGAGCACGCGGCGGCGGGGATCCAGGAGGCACGCGGTCGCTCCATATTCTGCTAGGATGGGCGCTGGTGCTCGCCGGATCCAGGGCATGAGGCTTCGTGCGGGGCGGAGCAGGCGAGGACCGATGTTGCAGGTCGATGCAGGCATCCGCCGGGGAAGAAGGCGAGGCGGGATTTGGGTCCTCCGACGGCGAGAAGGAGGTGGTGGAGGCGGCACGGTGGGCTACCGGCGACGGTGGAGGCGACGGCCTGGTGGCGGCGTGCGGGGATAAGATAAGTGCGGGGGTGCGTTTGGGTCAGGGCGGTTCGGGACTGAGGTGGTTTCGCGTGGGCGGTGGTATCCGGTTGGTTTCCCTCGCGGGAAAAGGGTTCGAGAATAGCTATTCTAGAACCTCTCTTAAGGGGGGTTCGAGAATAGTTGGGCTCTATATATATATATATATATATATATATATATATATATATATATATATATATACAGCACTATTCCAACCGTTGCAGAATAATATTCTGAGCACCGACTTGTACTTTCCTGGACACAAGGTTGTACTTCCCGGATAACAGGGTTCAACTTTCTGTCGAACTTACCTGAACTTCCTATTTTCTTCAGAGGTACTGATTATACCTCGAGTTTCTCAACCATTTGTCGGAACTATGCAAGTGATATACCGTTGGATAGATAATGAAAAACCGCAACTTTTTCATGTTCACACTTTTCTCAAATTTTACACGGTTTAAATTTAATTTTGAAAATACCAAAACGCCTCTATATGGCCAGAAAACGAACTTTTAGTTCAATTTTCGAATCTCTTATCGAAACTGTGCAAATGATATACCGTTGGATAGCTAATAAAATTGCGCAACTTTTTCATGTTTTAAGTTTTTTCAAAATCCTCACAGTTTTTGAACAATTTTGAAAATACCGAAATTCGGACGTACTCAAAAACGAGCGGACAGTAATTTGGATGAATTTTTTCAACCGTTTGTCGGAATGATGCAAATGATATGGCGTTGGAAAGCTATGGACTAGGCGCAACTTTCTTATTCGAATTATTTTCTCTAATTCCTTACAGTTTAAGAGAATAAGTTGAATTACTGTCCGCCCGTTTTATGCGATGGGCACCGAATGATTTCCCCGCGATTTCCATTCGGAATATTTAAACAATGGAAATGATATACTGTTGGAAAGCTGTCAAAATGGCGCATCTTTTTTGTATGTGTCATTTTTGCCAAATCCGAACGGTTTAAAACTAATTTTAGAAGTTTTGAAATCATGTTTCCGATATATTTTGTGGGATAACGATTTGAATTTAATGGATTAGATCCATTTATTTGTTTTAAAATGTTGTAGGTAATGAAATTAGACACATAGTCTACCATATAAAGTTTTTGGTGACAATGATTGAAGTGGTTGGTGATCAAATCGATGAGATTTGCACAATAGATTTGCGCCCCGTAAAAACAGAGCATTGAACTTCCCTCGACACGAACTTGCACTTCTAGGGAAATGCGGTTGTACTTCTCGGCGCGGTTTCACGAAAGTGTTCAGTAATTCATGTAATTACCGCTTGTACTTCTGTTGTCTCCGCCTGTACTTCTCAGAATCACTGCTCGTACTTCCTTGAGATGACGGGATTATTTTGTTTTTTCTACATTTGGACTTTGTCGGGTTTCTTATACTTCCTATATTAAGTGGGTGTATTGCTCGTGTTGAATGGTTGTACTTCTCATTGTCAAGTATATGAACTTCTTTACGGGTGATGGGATTATTATTGTTTTTTCCTATGTGAACTTAGGTGGGAGTATTTTTCTTTGAACACTTTTAATTCATGTAATTACCGCTTGTACTTCCTGTTGTCTCCGCCTATACTTCTCGGAATCACTGCACGTACTTCCTCGCAGATGACGGGGTTATTTTGTTTTTTCTACATTTGGACTTTGTCGGGTTTATTGTACTTTTCTATATTAAGTGGGTGTACTGCTCGTGCCGAATGGTTGTGCTTCTCGTTTTCAAGTATATGAACTTCCTCGCGGGTGACGGGATTATTTTTGTTTTTTGTACATTTGGATTTTGTCGGTTTTCTTGTACTTCCTATATTAAGTGGGTGTACTGCTCGTGTTGAATGGTTGCACTTCTCCGCATCAACTATTTGAACTTCCTCACGGATGACGGGATTTTTTTATGTTTTTTCTAGATTTGGATTTTGTTGGTTTTCTTTTACTTCCTATAATAACTGCTTTTACTACTCGTCTTATATGGTTGTACTTATCTATGTCTAGCATTTGAACTTCCTCACGGATGACCGGATTATATTTTTTTGTACATTTGGATTTTCTCGGTTTTCTTGTACTTCATATATTAAGCAGGTGTACTGCTCGTGTCGAATACTTGTACTTCTCAGCGTCAAGTAGTTGAACTTCCTCGTGGATAACAAGATTATTTTGTTTTTTCTACATTGGTTTTCTAGTATTTCCAATATGAAGTAGGTGCACTTCTCGCGCCAAATAGGTGTACTTCTCAACCACAAGTATTTGCCCTTCACTCCGGATGACTAGATTATTTTGTTTTCTCTCCATTGGTTTTCTAGTACTTCCAATATCAAGTGGGTGCACTGCTCGCACCAAATGGTTGTACTTCTCACCCTCAACTATTTGTACTTCCTTGCGGATGACGATATTTATTTTTTGTTTTTTCTACATTTTGTTTTTGACAACTAGAGAAGGTTGTATTGTACTACCCAACGCGACATGTGTGTACAGCCGATGCTACTCGCATGTACTTCCCGACGGATAATTTTTGCAACATCTTTTTGCTAGATTTCTATTACTCCTACATAATATGTGTAATTCCGGGCGCTATATACTCGTATAGATAATACTGTACATTGAACTTCCCAAAAGATGTGCTTTATGGATATAACCCAATAAAATTGCAGATCCAGTCAAACTGTAAGTGTACTACCAGCTAAAGACATGTGTACGTACTGCCTTATATTAGACTGTGAGCTTCCAAAAGTATGAACGAAGGAATTCAGTAATTGAACTTTGTGCATCAGACGCGGAAGTTAACTGATATAACCACTTAAGCTTTAGATCAAAACTGCTACTTGCTTTCTCCCACAAGCCTAGAATATTTGTGCATGTGAACATGAATCTTCTCTACGTCCACGTACTATACCTAACCAGATTGTACTGCTGGAGTCGTACAAAGTGTAGTGTGCTCAAAAAATATGTGTACTTCCATCAAAGAAATTTAAGAGCTCTCACATGCAAATCCCTAAATTATGCAACAAACTTTAGAAGAAAGAAATGTGTTCACTTCTCATCCCTTCCCTTTTTTTCTCTGTGATCTTTTTTTTTTTGCCTGTACTGCCCAGGGAGAAACACCTGCACTGCCGTCGAGAAACACCATTGCTGCCCCTTGCGTAAACAAGTGCACCTGTACTTCTTATTATCTTCATACGGACATGTAAAATAATGCTCTGATTCTCAAGATTGCAAACAAAAAAAATTATAGAACCAACATTCTTACAACACTCGGTAGCATTTGTGCAAAAAAGTACCATATCTCTCACTAGATTAGATGTGAATTAGCCACATCCAGCAACTTTATCCATACAAGCGCTTTCTTCTCCACCACACTAGCACTCTACTAGCATCGCATGTCCAACAGTAGCAGCAGCCAGCAGCTCATGATTCAGCAGCAACGGATCATGTATCTGTAGTCGAGTGCAGCTGCCTGTATAATCAGGGTGTACTTCCATAACAGACACAAGTATATTCAGTGAAGTGAAAAATATTCAGATTGCTAAGTAACACACCAGGTACATGCATATAGAAGACTGCTGCCACCATAACATACATCAGAAAGTGCAGCTTTTCAACGGTTCAGATGATTGTACTGCTAAGTAAAATGTAGTGTGCTTCCAGCAAATATCTGAAAAAGAACATCTGCACTTTGCACACAAAAAAGAGCACACAGGATGTTGTAAAGAAGAAAGCACGCGAGCGCAGCCACAACCACCGAAAATACAGACTGACAGAAATAAACCGGACATGTCGCCGACAAACACGGCAGCAGCGAGAAGCAATTTTCTGAAACTGCAGTCATCGGCAGACAATTTTTAGTCGATCTTTCTGGTACTTCCGTGGGTAGTCAGGTGTACTGCCTAATCTTACTATTATATCTACTCATTCAAATTTGCAAAAGGGAAAAGGAGGAGTAGCCACTGGAAAACTAATTAGCTATTTGCATGCGCACGCACGAACATGTTCCACTCTATAAGTTCAGAATTTCAGACCAACTACTTTCAGGAGTACACAAAAAAATAAAGCTACCAAATGCATTTTGTAGCCACGAAGTACATAGCGATATTCCTCAGAAGTGCAGGTCGCCGCGAAACAGCAGTTCAGATCCAAGAAAACATGATAGTGGTATCTGCACAAAGTGTACTTATTATGAACATGTACGCTGAAGGAGCGTACTTCCTATACCGGATTTCTGCACCAGTTTCACTTCTATTCCTAGCCCTTAGGCATTAGAACGAACATGCTGTGGGCAGAAGAAACTTACGGATGCAATGAGAAACTGCTGCTCGGCCGCTCGACCTGCCGGAGCGAGGAGCGCCAGCGAGGGCGGCAGCCGGAGGGGCAGCCGGAGGCGGACATGGGCACGTGCGGCTCCGACGAGGGCGCCCGCAGCAGCCGATGGTGGCACGCGCGGCGGCCGACAGAGGACGCGCGGCCGACATGGAGGAGTTGCAGGGAAGTTCACCACGCGTCGAAGAGGCAAGGGGATGTCGCCGGCATGGAGCAGTCGTGGGGTGCGGCCGCCGGGGTGGAGGAGGCGCGAGGAGGCTGCAGGTTCTCCGGCGCGGCGGAAGCCAGCCGGGGAAGGGGAAGGCGGCGCCGGCCGGGAAGGGGAAGGCGGCGGGCCGGCCGGGGAAGCAGGCCCTGGCCAGCGGTGGCGGTCCAGCCGGGGAAAGGGGTGGGCCTGGCCGGCGGGATGGGAGGAGTGGTTGGCCGGTGCCCATGGAGAGAAGTCGATACGGAGGGGAAAACGCAGCAGGTGGGTTGGTTGATTTTTTTTTATGTGGAACCGTTCGGTCAGATTTTCCAGCGCGGATCATCTTATAGAGGTTCGTTGGTGCTCAGAATATTATTTTGAGCACCGGTTTCTAATGCACACTTATATATATATATATATATATATATATATATATATATATATATATATATATATATATATATATATATATATATAGGTCTGCTATTCTCGAACCGGTTCGAGAATAACTATTCTCGAACCCTTTCTGAACTTCCGGGTGTTTCCTAGTGAACTTCTCGACGGAATACCAGAATTGCATGTTCGTGCGGACAGTATTTTCATGATGATTTTCAAACCGCTTATCGGATTGATGCGTATAATATACCGTTGGATTCGCACGGAAATTTCGCAACTTTTTCGTGTTCATTGTTTTTCCAAATTCTATATTGATTAAAACTAATTTGAAATATACAAAACAATGTTTTCGCGGATTTCTCTATTTTTGTACAGTTTTGGGGGTCCAGTTTTCAAACCGTTTATCGGAATGATGCGTATGATATGCCGTTGGAAAGGTGCTGACTAGACGCACCTTTCTCATGAAGAACACTTTTCTAAATTCTTTATAGTTTAAGAGCAGATTTGAAAATACGTGATTACGTTTTTCGAACTTCTCGGTTTTTCGAACTGTTTTTGGGGCTTATTTCTGAACCACTTATCGGAATGTTCCAAATGATATTGCGTTGAAAAGATATTGATTAGGCGAATCTTTTTCATGTTGAATGTTTTTCCAAATTCTAAATGGTTTTAGTTTAATTTCAGAAATACATAAAACTGAAGATAACGCCGACACAAGAACATTTCGAAATTGGCTCATCTAGATTGATGAGGTGCGGCATTGCGATATGTTGGAGTATTAGTAGAGTTATATTAGTGCTAATTGTACGTTGAGTTGGTCGATTTGCGCAATCGGTGGTTGTACGGACGATTTCTATGCGTATGATTTCCGTCCAGAAAAACAGAGTGTATGAGGTGCTCGAATATAGAAGTGAACTTCCTTATATCTGTTAGTGAACTTCTGATCGCGGTATAAAAGTTTCAGGCATGTAATAAAATTGTAGCGAACTTCTGTGGATGTGAACTTCTTCTCCCCTGAATCTGAACTTCCCGACGGACTTCAATATTGTACAGGGCGAACTTCCGAAACTTTAGTCTAGTTTCAGTGAACTTCAGAAAATATAGCGAACTTCCGTCGCATCTGAACTTCCCTGGACACATATCTGAACTTCCCTTATCTGCATCTGAACTTCAGACGGACCTCAATGTTGTAAGGTTTGCTATTCTCGAAATTCTCAAACCGGTTCGAGAATACCCTTTTTGAACTTCCCGCTACACAGAAGTGAACTCCTCGGCGGAACACTAGAATTCTATGTTTCATTGGATAATGTTTTGAGGCTGATTCGTGAACCATTTATCTAAATGATGCATATGATATACCGTTGTAAAGATATGGAAATTTCGAAACTTTCTCGTTAATATTTTGTTTCCAAATTCTTCACGGTTTGAAAATAATTTCCAATATACTAAAACTCTATTTCGCGGAATTCACAGTTGTCGTACAGTTTTTTGACTCCTTTTTACGAAGTGTTTGTCGGATGGATGCATGCACTATACCGTTGCAAAGGTATGAAAAATGTGCATCTTTTTCATTCAGATTGTTTTCCCAAAATGTTCATGGTTTAAGAGCAGATTTGGAAATACTCAAATCCGTTTACGCGAACTTCTCCAAGTTGGTGCTGTTTTTGCGCTATTTTCAAACCATTAGTCGGATTGGAGTGTGTGATATACGGTTAGAAACGTGTTGAGATTGCGCAAATTTTTCATAGTGAACACTTTTCCAAATTATTAACAGTTTGAAAGTAATTTTATATATACTAAAAGTAGTGATGGTCGCCGACACGCCAACGGTTTGAAATTTACACGCCTTCAGTAGTCGGTTGAGGCGGACCGACATGTTAGAGTGAAATTAGGTCATATTGGTGTCAACTACTCAAGGTGGAGCTCGGTTTGGCTAATCATAGCTCATATGGATGGATTTACTACGTAGGATTTTCGCCTGTAAAAATAGAGTATGTGAACGTCATCCTACATGCACGTGAACTACGCGGACAGTGTTAGTGAACTTCCTATCGCGAATTATGATATACACGAAACTACGTAATTTTCAAACTCCTATGTGTTTTTTGCATAGTCTTTCAAAGTGGAATTTTGAGATTGTTAAACTAAAAGTTTACTGGATGAATATAGGGCATCATGTGTGTTTTAGTGAAAAAAATTTCATATATACAAACATAACTTTCTCACAGGAAAGAATAAACTTCTCGAACAGACTAAACAAACTCTCACGAAATATAGAGTAAAACGCCCCTGTTAATAATGTGTGCTACTAGTTATTTCTATGAATCGGGTGCGTACAAACAAATCAAACTGCTGGCAAATAAAATAAAACTTCCAGTATCAACTATTTTTTTATTTTTTTCGCCGCTGCTGTGAACTTCCCTATGAAAAATGAAATTTATTTGTTTAATGCCAAAGCCAAACGAGTGAATCTTCTAGTATCAAAGTTGGATATGCCTGCTTCTTTTTTTTGCCAATGCACTACACATGCCCACTAACGAAGACACGTGAATTTATACAATTTTTTATATGGTAACTGAACATCTTTTTCACAAAGAAATGTATGGCTCCCCTAGATGCATAAGAGTGAACTTCACACATTTAATGTACAAAAATCATCCACCTCGCAGCACAAACATCAGAAGTGAACATCACGAATAATTCATCTAGCAGATTGAAATAAAATCCAAGCAACAGAAATAGTCTAATATGAAGTATCAGGAGACATGAACTTCACGAATTAGTATCAGTAAACTTCAGTCAGCCTACGTCGTGCCGCGACGCTCTTGCAACGGACGCCCCCGCGGCGCAACAGTTGGGCTTGACGACGCCATGGACAGGGAGCGACCGGCAAGCCGCGTTCACCACCAGGAAGTAGTGCAGAGATGGCACCACGTTTTTGTCCTTGTCTTATGTGGCATCACCTCATCAGGGTGGTGGCGCTCAAGGAGTCCTTGCTGTATATGCACGTAATGCTCGGATAATTCGAGTGGACTTCTCATTTACCTGGCACCAAACTGATAGAATTAGGTGAATAAAACACTTGAAATATTTTGGATTATAATGAACATAGTTGATTAGCAGTCCATAGATATTATGCATCCAACGTCGCATAAAAACTGTCCAGTGCTATACGTGTGTCTTGTTGTGAATACAAAATGAACATGATATAATATTTCAAGAAGTTGACCAACTACATCGAGAAATACAGTGATAAAATCTCCAAAAGTTCACAGGAGTTTTTCTTCCGGAAATTAACACAAAATTCTTCTTGTCAACAAACAACTTATTTCTTTTGTCAAAAAATAACTATCTTCACTTCTCCTGAACAGAGACACAACGATAGTGAACTCCACACAATATAAGGTGAACTTTTGCTCCAATAACAAAGTGAATTCTATTTGTTTTTATCAGCCACGCATCAACACATACATCTGCATGAACTGATTTTTTTTTGTATAAAAGTAACTACTGGAGTTTTTTACGAATGAATTACTGGAGCTAGTCATGCATGTATCATCCATACAGCATATGCAAATTCTGGAGGAAATTATTTTTTCAAGCTTGTAGACATAGAAACAAAACACTTGTAGGGAACAAATTCCACAGATTGTGAATTGCTACCATGTCCTACAGTGAACTGTGCCATGGCCACTCGGTCACAGACAATACTAAGGATAAGTGAACTATAAGTATTAGAAAAAGTGAACTTCACCCATCCTACGCCAGTCCCCCTAAGCCTAGGAGGAAGGGTCTGAGTGAACTATAAAATGGACAAGGCTAAATCCCAGAGAATAAAGGAAGTGAACTTCAAGCATGATTGTAAAACAAATATCAACAAATTCATGAACTTCACATTCATGTCTATCTGAGCTTTACATTTATCCATTTGTGAACTTCAAAATTCAGTTAACAAAAAAATTCAAAATCAGAAAGACTAATTTACCTAGCAGGAATATCTAAACTAAAGTAGCAGGGAGATGTGAAATTTACCAATTAGGAGATGTGAACTCCACATATTAGAAGTGAACTTGCCAATAGAGCTCATATTGGAGGGGTCGCAAGAGAGGTTTTCTTAAATGTATACATCTCAAATGATCTTGGCCAAATAGGGAGTTCACACTATTATCATGAAAGTACAAAACGCCATGGTATGAATGGTAGAATGTAACATAAATTAACTAAGAAAGAAACTTCCCTGTGTACATGTAGTGAACTTATCTTAATGCTTACTTGCTTCCATGGCATGACACATTACTTCCATGACGTGAGTGAAGTTCACTGGCAGCGATGTGCCATCCTAATAACATGAATTGCACTCAACATTGTACTGGATGGAAAAAAGTTACAGACCACTAAGAAAAAACGACAAATCACCATAGAAATGAACTTCTCCGTCCAAATATAGTGAACTGGACTTGCCATCCTAATAACATGAATTAACATGGATTCCCATCGTAATTAAGAGGCAAACTAGTTGTAATCTATTCTATTCTATTGTTTTATTAACTACATTTTTTATTTTGTTTGCTTTAAATGAAACAACAGTTGGGGTCGAAGTGAACTGCCCCAAAATAAATAGTGAACATCCCCTTTAAACAAGGTGAACTTTTTTTTTCTATTATCAGGTGCATCAAATTAATACGTGTGAACTACAGTGCTCACCAGGCATTACGCAACACGCACAATGCATGACCCAAAGACCAGAAGAGATGAGACCTGCCCAAAAAAATATTTGGTGAGATAACACAGCAGTACATTTAGTAGTAGAACTACATCTAGCTTCAGTTAGAAAGCAAGGAACTTTTACTAGAAAAGTAAGCTAATCATGTAAGCAAGTTTAGAATGATAGCAAGCTGCTGTATTTTATTTGGATTGAACTCCTTCCCACTTATGTAGTGAACTTTCAATTAAAAAAAGGCAAAAGTGCGAACTTTGCCGAGGCGCCATGCTATACAGAGGTCCGAAGCAGCGGTCACGAGAGTTGAGAATGGCTTGCTCAGGAATGCATAGCACGATCAGCCCTCAGTAAAGGCCCCTGGTTCTACCCAGCGACTTGGCAGAGGCTGGGACGGGGTTGGAGAATCTGGGTGAAGGCGATGGACTCCAATGGCAGCGCACAATTTTGCATCACCTCCAGCTACATTTCACATTAGTTGCATCAACAGTTCGGAAGTAGCACAACAATTCAGAAACCTACAGTTAAATAGTGCACTTCACACTGATGAGCAATGCAGTTCACATCGGCATGCAGTTCGCATGCAACGCTTTGACATAAAGAGAGCACCACAATCAGCGTCGCAACAGCAGCCTACGCGGCCGATCCAGAACACAGCGACGGTCGACTTGCGGGCTAGCGGTGGTCCATAGGCAGGTTGGCGGCGGTCCAGTCGCCCAGGAGAGGGGTATTTTTCTATGGATTGCGTCATCATTTGTATATTACACGACTGTATTTTTATTTCTTTAGCTAAATCTCATTTTTGCAATTTTTTAACTTCAAGGTTTAAAAATGTGCTTATCGAAAAAGACCCAAAGTACATTTTGTGTTCCTGATTGCAAAGAATGGACTACTCGGAAACTATTAGTAAACTTCCTAAATACAGACACCTCGTGTAGTTTATTTACTAGTGCAGGGAAACCTGATCCTTTTGTTTTCTTGGCGTGGCTGATTCACTTAAAAAGAGCTGGATCTCCATCAACGTTAAGTCATCATTACTACAGACAATGGTTATGCACAAATAGCTGACGAGTGACGAGAAATACAGGAAGAAATAGTTCAATTTGAGGAGTTCAGAGAACCTAAAATGGGTACAGAGAATCGCAAAATGAGGTTCAGAGAGATGTGACTCTTACCGACCAACCTGCAGACTCCCTGCGGTTGCGCGCGGGTGGACTCCCTGACCTCCCGCACTGACTTCCCAGGAAGACGCGACTGTGCTGCGAGCGGAACGGCTTCCTGGTGGCGTGGGTGAATTTCTGGCGGAGCAGCAGATGGACTCCCCGATTCCCCGTTGATTCCCGGCGTCGATTTCCAGACTGACATCTGTAGACTCCCGGAGGATCTAGATCCAAGCGGCAGGGGCGTCTCGGGTAACTAGAGGAGACCATCGTTGGCGGAGCGAGATGCCAGTGGATGATGGAACATGGGGATGCCGCTCGGGGGTAGTAGGTGTGTGCGTTCATGGATGCAGGCCGGCGGCGTATATGGTGGAGGTAGACCGGCGATTCGTGATGTGGAAGTAGGCTGCCGGTACGCTCCATGGATGCAGGCCCACGTCACGTGATGTGGATGCCGTCAGGGGGCGCGCATGAGGTGGAGGTGTGGGGCTGCGCGCGTGGTTCCGCCGGCGGGGAAGAAGGCGGGCGGGAGTTGGGCCGGGTAGGCTGCCGGCGGGTGGGAAGAAGGTGGGTGGTTCAGTTAAGTTGGGCTGGGTGGGTGGGTGGTCCGGCGGGTTCGGTACAAGAAGCTAGTAAGTTGGATGGGGGTTCGAGAATAGCTTAAGGGGGTTCGAGAATAGCTTAAGGGGGTTCGAGAATATATATATAGTGAAAAGCTTTTCTATTTTGTGTCTCCACGGAGGTGGCAATCATCGCTGTTGAGGTTGCTTTGAGATTCCCATTTATGGGTTGGTCCATCCTTTCCAACTTATATTTTCACTATTTAGTTGAGGTCTTTGGAATTTCCTCTTTGAGCTGATTTGGGCCCATCTGCTGCCATATCTGCGCGCTAGGTCTGCCTCCTACGTTAGCTCCCTGCTCGAGATTCATAGGGCTGCAGACTAGTGATGTTTCCCATTGAGTGCCGACCTTGCCGATGGTTCTACACCTTTTCCATTTTCCCGTTCTGAGCTTGACGTAGACACGGATTGGATCAGATCAACCGGCGGATGAGCTGGGCCACGCGCCGGCGTTCCGCTTGGGTCCTGCGTCGTCGCGCCGTCCCCATGGCTCGGCTGCCTCGGCGAGGTCCAAGCCCTCCGTCCCTCCATCAAGTCGGACCCCTCCGCCGCACGGGCGGCCGCACGCGCCACCCCTCCCTCTGTTCATCTCGCTCCTCCATCCTTTTTCACAGCAACAGAGAGGTGCTGCTTGACTGCTACGGAAGCAGCCAGCAGAGGGACGTCTCCCAGTACTCAGCAGCCGCCCCGCCTCCATCTCCGGCATCCAGCGCAGCGCGCCGCCCTCGGAGATCAACACCGCGCGCCACCGCCGACATCCCACCACCGCAACGTGCCTCCCCCGTCCACCCACCCCTGCTCCTCCCAAAATAGGTGCATTCACCGCCGGTCTCCCTGGACACCGCCTCTGGTAGCTCCTCTCCATCAATTTGAGGGCATCTCCACCGCCTGCTCCTCCCCATCGACGCGAGGACTCCGTCGCCCCTGCTTCTCCCCATCGCATGTGAGCCCCTCCTCCTCCCGGCTCCTTCCTCCTCAAAGCGCCACCGGCCTCCTTCCTCCACATCGCGAGCAGCTGACGCCTCTCCGTTCTGCAGGTCACGCACGGCCGCCGCCATCTTCCCCTGCACGGGGTTGCGCCGACGCGGCCGTCCCCATGCCTCCACCGCCTCGGGCCTCCCGTGGGCCTCAACCCAAGGTAGTCGATCAAGAAGGGGAGGAGGCTACTGTCCGTCTGTGCCCGCCAAACAAGTGCCGATCCAGGGCCGTCCGAGCCCCTCCATCCTCCTCCTAAGGTCGCCGGTCTCTGCATCTCCCATGGCCACTCTCTTCAGTTTTTATTCGGCATCGTTTCATGTGTGTTACGGCAGGCACCGTGTAATTGGATTGGGATCCGTTCGTTTGTCTAGAGACGTCGCTTGCTTCTCATTGATGCATCTTGTTGACGGAATTGGCCCTCACTGCCTTTTGTTCTGCAAGTCTTTATTCTTTCGTTTAGCAATTGCATACCTCTGTATTTTCATTTAGCAAGAAAAGAGGATTTTGATATGATCTGTACGAGCACATTTTATTTGGTTGGAGTGCACTTCGTGGGATTTAGAGTAGGCACCGAATTATTTTGAAGGCACTGTTTCATTTTCTTGTAGCCGGAGATGGTGTTCTGATTTTTTCCATGGGATTCAGATTAGTCTTTGTGGCCCGATTGACTATTGTTTGTACTTCTCTCCTGTTCGTGTGAAGAGAGATGAACCACCCTCTTAATTGATTTTGTTGTAAATGTTTGGCATCTTCCTGAGCAATTTCGAGGATCTGTTTCACATAGTGTCTGGCTCCGTTGGACATACTGTCCAGGACTCAAGGGCACAGTTACAATCTTCAGTCCACACAATTCAGAATGAAGAGTATCAGGAGGCTCCATTTTTAGACTCGCATTTGTATGGATAGTCGCACTCCCTGACATAAAAAAAAAAGTGTTTGCCCGGCCGGAATGGCGAGGCTGACGCTGAGCTGTGCATCGGTGCTTCAGGTGAGTGTTCAAATCTCTGTTCAATAGATGAACCTTGATCAAGTAGGTACGTCTCTTCATGACATCCAGCGATGTCAAGTTGTTGTGCAATTTTTGTAGATGAAGTTCTTGTACATCGTTACATGTAGGGGCGACTATTAGCATCAGTCTCTTGTGAAGAGATATCTGAGTGCAAAGCAGAGGAGAGAAAATTTATCTCTGACAATCCAGTTCCAATCATATGCACTCTTGGTTCTGGATGCGATGGACGTACGCGTTGGAGAGATGTCTGCTTCATTAGTTCTGAAATGGTGTTGTGATTTTGTCCAGCACTACAATTTTGATGTTGAGCTTAATGTGAAACTGAGCTAGTTAATTGCTTATCTTTGTTAATGATTTAGTTGATTAGACATAGTTGAAATGGTGTTTGTTTAAATCAAATGGTGTCGGGCTGTGTCTGATGGTGATCATCTGTTTTCATATTATCCACTAGATCAGTATAAGTACGTTAAGCTTATGTATGCTTTACTCATTTCTTCATTTGATATTTAGTAGATGTTGCCATAAGAGACTTGGCACCGTTGAACACAATGGCAGGCTCCATCCACTTTTTGTTCAGGCACCTTCGTCAAGTAAGGAAGGCACCTTATTGGTCTGCGGCTGATGTTTTCCCTTGTTATTCTTCTGCTGTGGTTTTCGCCAAACTTGTGTTAGACTAAGCTGTAGTATTGGATGATAATCCTGCCACGTTAGAAGATTAATTTGTTCCTTTTTTCCAAGTTTCATTCCCGGTTGCAAATCCTGCCATGTATTCAGAGTTGCTTGCTGAAAATAACTACACCATGCCACACTACTCATTTTCATTTTGACTTCAGTTTTCAGAGTGATATCGATATGATCTGTAAAGGCTCTGTTTGTTATATGAAGCGGCACCATTCGCGATCCATAGTAGGCACCAAAAGATTGTGAATGGGCTCCTTTTCTATTTTCCAATTTGTGTCATGCATGTGAAAATGAATATTTGCCATATCTGTATGAGGTGTTCAATCTTTCTACTGCCATCAATCGATTGTTCATGGATGATTAATCGTTTCTTGTAGAGGGTTTCCACATTTTTTACTGTCAGTCTCATAGCTAATCTCATTTTTGTCAAAGTAAATCGAAGCTTTATTGCAGATAAAAATGGTGTTGATGGTTTATGCCAATGATGCTTGACAAGCCATGGAGCTGGACTGGTCACAAGCGTATTGGACAAGCTGGCATGGTCACGAGCATGTCAGTTCTGTGCCACGGGATTGCATGCATGCCCCTGATTCCAGGATCCTTGCCAGGTCTTGTTCAGCAATTTGTTTATATTTTGACCATACGATGGTTCTTGTTCAACATTTGGTTCTACTGTTCTATTTACTTATTGCAGCAACGGTGGCCTGTTTGTTCAACATTTGTCTGTGCCAAATCGAGTAGTGGCAAGAGGGCGGGAAGCAAGTGATTTCCTTGGTCATCGGTATGGGCACCATTTGAATGTACGCTCAGAACCATTTTGTCGAACACACATGCACCGTTTGAATGTATGCCTAGAACCATTTGTCGAACACACCGTTGGTCTTTATATAAGAACTCATGGTTGAAAATTATTTTATTGATTAACTGGACCGAATTTCTTTTAATGTTTAGAAATATTGAAAACTAGAAATATTGAAAACTAATACATGTTGAACTTTCTTTTCTATTTATGATAGGGCTAATGTCCAATATGTATAGAGTTAGAATCGATGCAAGTAGCCCTGGCTGAACTAGACTGATTTTCCAACCAAGGTAGTGAGTGTTCTTATATAGTCATACGTATCAGTAGCCACTTTCTTTTCTATTTTTATGTCTTTGTTGGTATTACTACAGTACGGACATGAGTTTGATTGCTTTGCTAGTACTGCTTGCAATTTATACTCCAACACAAATAAACTTTTTCTGTTATGCAATTTTCTGTCAATGCTCCATATGTCAATGCTCCATTTTTTTCTTAGTGATGGAGTACTGAAGGAATTGTTGGAGTAGTAGTATTCAGTAGCAATAACTGAAACTTAAAAATACTGCCAAGATGTTAGTGTTAAGAGGCAACCACAATTCACCTGCAATCCTCGGTGTTTTTCTATTTACTCGAGTCGAAATTTATGTGTAGTCCGTTCAATCTCCATCAGAGCTCAATACTCTGTTAAATCTTTGGCTCCTGTTTACATTTGTTGTTGTGAAGTTCCTGAATATTTAGTGTAAACTGGCATGCAGTGTTCCTGTAATCCATTCTCATAGCTAGTCTCGTTTTTTTGTAAAAGTAACTTGAAGTTTTATTGCAGATAATAAAATTGTGCTGATGGTTTATGCCAATGATGCCTGGAAGCCATGAAGCTGGACTAGTCACAAGCGTATTGGACAAACATGCATGGAGCTGGCATGGGTCACGAGCATGTCAGGGACTGCATGCATGCCCCTGATTTCAGGATCCCAGGCAGGCCCTGTTCAGTAATTTGTTTATATTTTGACCATACGGTGGTTCTTGTTCAGCATTTGGTTGACATGTGCTTAGTCAGCTTGCATCTCCATTTTCTAGGAGATTATACCTGGACCAATTTATGGATATCTTTTCCTAGCTTTGTTCTATGTATAGCACTGTTTTGCCCTGGACATTCATCACCTTTGGGCATCTTCTTTTTTCGATCAACGGGCAGAAGCATTAGCTTACATCCTTCTGAAATATTTGATCAAATAATGCCAATGCAGTAAAGAGTACCATCTCCAAAAATAGGCATAATCAATGCATAGATCTTGCACGGTGGAAGAAAACGAGGCACGAGAAGTTCCCGTTACGGTTATGAGAGAGAAGAAGAGGTCCGGCGCGGGGATGGAACCTAGCTCGAACCCATCAAGTGATTCAAAAAAGGTGGTCACATGTCTCGAAAATCACGTGATTCAAAAAAGGTGGTCACATGTCTCGAAAGAGGTGGTCACATGTCTCGAAAGATGTGAAAAGCTGAATCCTATAGGCTGGACTAGGCCAGGCTAGGTTGCCCAAAATGATACATGTGTAAGAGGAAAGGTGCCGGTCCCCCTTGCTATTTTGGATTATGGGTGTGTAGAAACCAAACAAAGTGGATCCTTTTAGGTAAAAAAGTGCGGATCTCAATGCGAATGAGTGGTTCCGATTACACCCCCCACTACTTACAAACATAGCAAATCCACACTCTATATATATATATATATATATGCATTTTATCAATGACAAATGAAAGGATAAAGTTGTTAACCTCGATGGAGAAGGAAAAAAGACAGGACCAAGCTTTAAGTGTGGCTTGTTTTGTGTCAACTCAAGTAGCAAAAGCTCTTGGGCATTTCATCGAACACCTTTTGTGCATATGAAGAGGGCAAAGCAACATACACCTCCCTTGTGCTAAGAAGTGGAAAATGCTATTTGGGCAGGGCAAGGGTATATATAGACTGATGGGCATTTGGTCCCAGTTGGTAAGACAAACCGGGACTAAAGGGTAGACCTTTGGTCCCGGTTGGTAATACCAACCGGGACTAAACGGGATCGGGGCATGACACAGCCTAAAGTGCTCTGCTGCAAACCCTTTAGTCCCGGTTTGTAACACAAACCGGGACCAAAGGCCCCAAACGAACCGGGATCAGAGGGTGGCATCACGCCGCGCCGGTCAAACCGGGACCAGTGCCACCCACTGGTCCCGGTTTGTTTTAAAACCGGGACTAAAGCTCCCAGGGACTTTTGACAGAAGCCATGTTTTCTACTAGTCTTACCTGGGGCAACCTCCTCTACAGCAGAAATATGACAAGCTGAGTACAATGACTCAGCAAAGACTTAATACAACCTGTTAGCAACGCGATCGGTTATGTGAGGCTTTAAGTAGAGCTTTTTTTGGGTAAAGCCAGATTTCTTTGCAAGACAAGAGGGAGTAGAAGCTCGACTACTCAGAACATTTAAAAGGGGATAAGATATCGGTATCACTAGCTTTACTGATCATCATCTTGTATCCACCGAAGTCATTCTCATCTGGAATACACATCTCGGATCACCCCTCCGATACCCACTGAGGAGGGATCCTTATTCACACTATTGTCAAGTTTTACGATGATATTAAACTTATCTATGATCATGCATCTATCTCAAAGCCATCCATAAATGTGAGCACGACTTCACAAAAAGGTTTAACCCTAGAGGGATGTACCATTTTACCCACATGTGACAGCCGTTTCAATTGATGCTTTTGCATGGGACACTGATGAAGAGCGATCAACTACAACCTTTACCTTATGTCCACATATTCCATGCGACACGCCAAAAAGTTGCGGCCCGTCACCGCAAGACGGTCGTTCTCCAATGTGAACTGTTTGTTGTGAGGCAAGGTTGGCTTATAAGGGACTCTAACCCAGCTAACCACGACCACACCCATGTATGTATGCACCTCTTTGCAAACGTTTTTCACACACTCACGCGTGTGGAAAATAGAACACCCAAACTTGGCTGCTCATGCATGAGCTACGGTCGACGGGAACACCCAAACTTCGATGCTCATGCATAAGGATCTTCCTAGTCCATATGGATAGATCTAAGCAAGTTAGTCGGTCAACGGGGGACCGCACCTCCACGTGTGGTTGTACGCTCAATCTTGGATCAAGAGACAAGAACTCGGGTCCTAGGGTGGCAGAAATGAAACAACCCACCACTTCTCATTGTGGTCTCTCGTCTAAGCCTTTAAGTATGTTTAATCACATCACTGATCATATCACGAAATCATGTCATACTAGGTTCAATCGGCGCTCTAATTCATCAAACGGATGAACCAGAACGTTAGAACTAAGCATGGCTAAGCATAGCATATATAAGGGCTCCAGCGATACACACAATCCAACCCTAGATACGCTGGGAGCTGCGGATCAGGGTGTTTAGGTGACAAGGATAGTGGAATCATATGCAATATGTAGTAACTAGAAGTTGAATTACTTCAAAATCGTATAAACAAGGTTATGCTTGCCTTGACCTTCGATGGATTTGTACTGTTAGTGGTGTTATCAAACTCGATCTCGGAATCGTGCTCTATCTTGAAGAAGCTAATACCGGAAAAGTAGAAATAACATTCAATCATGGCACTGATGCAAGGCAATCCATATGAATGATAATTTAAGTTCCCGAAAGTAAACCTATGAACTATCTAACGATTTAAATGTAATTTGAATACACTAAGATTTGCATTCAGACAAACCCCATATGTTACATAAGGTGTCACTTTGTTGTTCTAACTAAGCTATGAATTGAAGTTGTTCAAATAGACATGATTTGGAGACCATTGTGTAGATCTTTTTTAATTTTTTGGTATATTAAACATATTTTTATTATTTAAAAATAATTACTTATGAATTTCCAAAGTTCTATTCAGTTTCTTGAAATTAATAAAATTCTAACAACTTGGGCCACTATCAGACTTTTATTATCTATCTATTATGTACGAAAAAATTAACATCAGGATATGGGATCCCACCTATCAGGGATTTATCAACTATAGAAAAAGGGGAAACTAATTAATGTGTCATGCTGCCATCATCATGGCCATGTCGACCACGGACACTGTGATTCCATGCTCAGCGGAGGCGTGTCTGCGCGCATTTGATGCGCATGAGTATGGTGGAACATTTGGTAGCGACACTGCCCGCTATTAGTCGCCAGAGCGGTGACTGCGACGATGTCCGGTGTGGGGCACTCACAGGCGCACGACTACGACGAACGCCATGCTCATCCTGATGCATGAACTTTGTAGTTTGTTGAAACATATTTGCAACATATATGATTCTATATTCATGTTTTATATTGATTTTTGGAGACTTACCAATGATCTCATTTATTTGGGTTATAACTCTGCACGAGAGGAAACAATGTTTTGTATATTTTTGATTTTTATGGACCTAAACGAAGTTAAATTGAGCTAGGATTTTGGAAATGTCAATATTTCATCAAGAGAAGCATCTGGAGCGCTTGGACCTCACGAGATGGGTCAGGCGGGCCAAAAGAGGGCAGGTGGCACGCCACCCCCTCTCTTTTCCTCCTCGGTCATCCGATTCGCTTGATTCTTTCATTTTTGTATAGATATTTGGTATAGATATTTTGTAGCATTCCTTAATTATTTTAGAATAGCCACATCGCATAGTTTTGAAATGTTGAAAAATTCGGAGACAGAGAGATATATGGCCATTTTTTAGGGTTTGGTTCTTTTATTTAAACGCGAAAATTTCTTTGTGAAATTTACATGATGCAGATGAGTGCAAAGTGTCTTTATTACAAACAGGGATGTCACAACAACTTAGGACATCTCCAGTGGCCGATCCAAACGAATCGGGACATCCGTTTTAGTCCGAGCGGGCAGGAGGACACAAAGAAGACGTCCAAGTGGCAAGATGAAAATGGACCGAGCGTCGGACCAACGGCCCAATTTGGGCTGGAAATGGGGCAGTGCAGGCGCACCGCAGACCGCTCGACTGTCCGGGCATGTCTCCCATGGTTCACCACTATCCTCGCTGGTTTTGGAGGTGCCTCATTCCTTATTGCTAACTTCTCTAGGAGCCCGGTGATTCCTATATGATATTCCAATATTGACGTTCATTCAGTGTTTGTTTACTTCCCTAGTGCCCGAGCTTCATTTCGGATGCGCTACCTAGGATTACTATCCACACATTATCTCGGGAAGGTGGGCTTTCAACTCTTGAAGGATAATATTGCGGCTAAGCTTCCTATCCATGTCGACAAACACCTCATTGTTGTGGGACGGTGCACCCGGGTAAAATCCGTCTCCACATTGATCCCATGCGATCTACCACATCACCATATTGACTGTTATGCTAGCAATTCTTATGGGCATTGAAAAAATTCAGAGAGCCTTCCTTTGGGTAGCTTCTACTTTGATCACTAATGGCAGCAAATTATTTGTACACCAATTAGTTAGGACTCCAAGCGTAAAGTGTTGTAGCAAGTATCTCTTTCCCCACAGAGATGACTCGTGGTTTATATTGAACACTTGATATCTTTATCCTCTCATCCCTCCTCTTCAGACAATACCTGCAAAATAAGAAGTTTCCTTGTGTCCACAACTCAACTTTGGTGTTTGTCACGCAATATGGTGTATCGGAATGAGATGAAAACAACTGGAATAAAGGTAAAAAAAACTGTAAAAGTAAATGCAAGAAATGTTTTTGTATTTTTGGAATATTTAATTCAGAAATGTAAATGCAAGTAAAGTAAATTAAAAGTGGTTACTTAAAGTTGACCATGTTTATGGATCACTTAAGCTCTCTCTCATAAATATGGTGTCATGAATACTATAACACTTCTAGACAAAGGAAAATGAGTTGATTTTTGTTCTTTGAGAAATGAGTAGTTACCTCTTCTCTGAACTGTGACCATCCTTGCAAGCTTTGAGAGTGGAGCATCTTGATCGCCACTGTGGTCTTTGCGCAACACGTCTGTGTACACAGACCCCAAACCCATATTTCCCTGATCTTCATCGTGTCGCTGAAGTTCCTTGTTGCCTGCCGCAGCTCCGACATAAAGAACTCTCTGAGACTCTGAACAATGTCAAATTCAAGCAAGAAGCCATGTTGCGCATCTCTTCCGCAGCTCGAGCGCAGTGTGCCTTTCATCCTCTGGTTGCTTGAGCCTCGCCCTCTGCCGCTCTGCGAGTCAACGAGGTATCTGTTCGCAGCCACCATCTCCGGTTTCTTCTCTTTCTCTTCTGAGAGCTTCTTGGCCGGTCGTCAGGGTTGCGTCTCATTACCTCCATCTCTTGTTCCATGTCCTCGTTTGCGTTGACCATGGCCTCCTCAACTTCCCTCCTCTACTTGAACACATCCTCACGTCCTCACATTCTCTTTTCCTTGTCCTCATACGTCATACCTATGCTTGGCATGCACATGCATCCGTCTGTTCAGCACTGGTTCGCGCGAAGGCGACGCTGGTCCATCCGTTTCGCCTACAAATACCCCTGCCCCCACGGGTTGACACCCCACACAAACAATAAACAAGGCAACTTACGACATGGCTTCCCTCTCCTACGTCCTCACGGTGGCCGTCCTGGCGGCGCTGGTCACCGGCGGCGCGTGCATCAGCAAGGTGCCGCCGGGCGCCAACATCACGACCAAATACGACACCAAGTGGCTCCCCGCCAAGGCCACCTGGTACGGCAAGCCCACAGGCGCAGGACCCAAAGACAACGGTACGTGATCAACGTGATCTTGCCTATATGTGCGTGTTAAGGTGTCAAGCTGGATCCCGCCAAAATTCCACTTTTAGTTCATTTTTTATTTGTAGTTTAAATTTTAGGGCTAATTTTTGAAATCTAATGCGTGTGCATGCAGGCGGCGCTTGCGGTATCAAGGACGTGAACCTGGCTCCCTACCTTGGCATGACGGCCTGCGGCAACGTCCCCATCTTCAAGGACGGCAAGGGATGCGGCTCTTGCTACGAGGTACTATACGCACGGGATATATGTCACACATAGCATTGCACATCACCGAGCCTCAAATTATCTAGGCATCGATTGAATCGATCATCCGGAAATCGCAGATTTTTGAGTTATTGGTGTGGCCGAACCCATGAATTGCAGGTCAAGTGTAAGAAGCCAGAGCCGTGCTCCGACAAGCCGATCACGGTCTTCATCACGGACAAGAACTACGAGCCCATCGCGCCCTACCACTTCGACCTCTCCGGCCATGCCTTCGGCCTCATGGCGTTGCCCGGGAAGGACCAGGCGCTCCGCTCTGTCGGGGAGCTCGAGCTGGAGTTCAGGAGGGTGCGCTGCAAGTACCCTCCCGGCACCAAGATCACTTTCCACGTCGAGAAGGGCTCCAACCCCAACTACCTCGCCGTGCTCGTCAAGTTCGTCTCCGATGACGGCGACATTGTCCAGGTGGACATCCAGGACAAGCAGTCGCCGGCATGGAAACCCATGACAGAGTCCTGGGGCGCCGTCTGGAGGTGGGACGGAGTGCAGCCGCTCAAGGGCCCCATCTCCCTCCGCCTCACCAGCGAGTCCGGCAAGAAGCTCACCGCCACTGACGTCATCCCGGCAACCTGGAAGGCCGACACCGTCTACCCGTCAAAAGTCCAGTTCTAGAACCTGCAACCCAATCCCTCAGATTGTGTTTTACCCCCTATTCCTCTTAATTACTACTATTTACTCCCCTCCGTCACCAATTATAAGATGTTTTGGCAGTTCATTTTGAACTCCTAAAACGCCTTATATTAACAAAATGAGGTACTATTTGTTAACATTTCGAATCCATATCACCATTTTGGCGGTGTACATTTACCGGCCGGCCAAATAAAACTGATTGATGTACATGGCTCCATGTAATGCTTTTGTTTTTAATTTTAAGAATGCTGCTTTGTATTTCATATGATCCTTTGGTTTGTTCCAATTTATTAACAGAAATTGTTCATTTTTTCCACATGTCCTGACCTTGTGAATGTCTTTTCCTATAAAAAATATTGTCACATTTTACTCCACATTTTTGTGAGCTTTTGTCTTATTCTATAATTTCCCTGCAACTTCCACGCATGGTGATATCTAACTAGGCACACAACTTGACGGAAACACTAAATGTAAACCCGAGCTACATGGCTCCTTTCTTTTTCAAAATTTGAATTCGACATTTTCAAGTTCCAAAAAAATCTTTAAAAAATTCTAGATGTCACCAATGATGTCATCTACCACTGTGCAAAATATTAAGATGAAATACGTTGTTTTCTAGGATACACAAAAAGACAAATTTTAACAAATGTTGGAGGTTTCAAAATCAGTATTGTTGACTGTTTCAGATCCACAATATTGTGAATTTTGCACAGCCCAAAATACCGAGTTTTTTTTTTGCATAGTGGTAGAGTACATAATTGTCTACATCTATAATATTTATTCATAATTTTTTGAAACTATGAAATGCTATTTTCGAATTTTTAAGAAAACATGTTTCATGTAGCCCGAGCTCCAAAATGCCACACTCCACAACTTCACGCATATATATTCTTTCAGTGCGTCTTCCCGACATGGAACAAAGGTGCAGCTAAATTCAACCACATCCGGTACGACCCGGGCCATATATAGTTCCTCATTCCTCTCACTAGGCCTAGGTTAAGGTTAGAGTTTTCCGGTAATATCTGGGGGTAAGCTTAGAAAAACAAAGGATTCATCTAAATTTAAATAAAGGCCCCTAACAAAAAAAAGAAACTACATGCACAACCCTGGAGCCAAAATCCGATCCATCCGCCGATGTAATGTTTGTCCAAGTCGCATCGCTGGTGACACCGCAGAGGCAAAGATACATGAGAGGAAGGCGGAGATTGTTATAATCGAGATGAACAATGAACGAAGAACGAAAAGGAAAACACTGCAGGGGACACGAGATTTTAACGTGGAAAACCCTTGCAACACACAAGGGAAAAACCACGGGCGCCAGCCAGCAAAACTTCACTATTTCGGTGGTGTTTACAAACACCGTGGGTGTACAATGATGCGATGAACCCTAGCGGCGGCTTACAGGGAAAATATATAGACGGTGGCAACGATCCGTACCGCATATAACAGAGATATTCAGACTCGCTTCGCTCGGCCCAAGCCTACCGGCGACGGGCCTCGCTCCGCTCGTCAGAAGTTAGCCTCTTCTTGGAATTTGGATCACAATATAACAGAGATACATGTCACATGTGTATATCTAGAGGTACACGTTTGGTATCTCGCATACTCTATGGTTAGGCCTGGTGGAGACGGAAATAGGATGATTGGGTTACTCGGCTGCCTCCATGTTGTGACTAGCACAGACTTTGAAGCACCTCAGGGCTAGGCCTGCTAGGAAGAGCCGAATCCGTAGTTTCCATGGAGTCAAGCCCGGGAGAACGCAAGGCATTGCCTCGGCTGCACGTGTGGGGAAGGAACGGGGGATGCAACATCCATTCAGGAATGTGCACCATAATTCCACTCAGTGTCCCTTCTCTCACTCTCCCCCTTCTCACCCTCACGGCCCTCTATTATCCCATCACGTCGGTGGTTCCAGTGCCGCTGGCACATTCACTGCGACATCGTAAAGATGAAGATTGAGACGACATCTTGAGTGCATCGTCGGCCTCGACCAAAACCAGACGTGAGCAAGGGATGCTTCGACCTCCACCACTTGTCATCAATGTTGTTAAGCCCTACTCCTACCGTTTTCGATGTTTTGTGTTTGTAGATCTGCACATACATACCTCGTGTTAGGGTCTAGGATGACATGCATCGTAGGTATGTTAGGATAACCTATTTGTTATGGTCCAGTCTATAGATTAGTAGTATTGTGTTGAGATTATTGACATTAAGAATAGGTTTTTTGGTTTCCTCTATTGAGGTATTTCAATTTACTTTCTAGGCATTTCATGCACTGCAGATCGATTGAGATGTTTGAACTATTGGAGTTAATGTAAATGGTTTGATTCGTGTTTGACCTATTGCCGATGAGGTACTGTTTATTGTTATGCATCTTTCGATGACCAGTGGTTTATCTTGATCAAGCATAAGGTACTCTCTTTTTTGCCTATGCCCGATTGGCACTATGTAAGTAGCAAAAGCCAACATTTAGCATGTGTTGTGTCCATCCATATTGATTGTCCATGCTACTTGCTAAATGCCGGATTATCTCACTAACTGGTATGTGTTATTTTTCTATTATGCCCACATTGGTTGTTTATACGAGACTTTCTTTGTACATTATTTGGCCCAGGATTAAAAGTTATCACTATGTAAGTAACACCAAGATAATCCCCATTTAGCATGTGTTGTGTACAACCACAGTAGTTGTCATGCTAGTTCCTAAGTAGCGGATTATTTCGGTGACTAATGTGTCTTATGTTACTACAAGGCCCATAGTGTTACTAATATAGGTTACTGAATTTGGTCGATGATTAATCTTGGAAAATATGCTCAAGGGATGGTGCTGCCGAACTATTTGCTTTTTACACACACAATTGTTATGCATTCTTCATGTTTCGTTAGCACCATCCAAATGGGTCTCCTCAGTTGGAAAATCTGGTGGTATTCTTTGTGGTGTTAGAGAGGAAACTTTGGAATTATCAGCTGCGAAAAGTGGTAAATATAGTCAGTTTACCTGTGGGATAAAAAGAAACAAATGTAAGTGGTCCCTTGTTGCGGTATGTGCCTCAGCTCATGAAGAGTATAAACAAGAATTCTTGGCTGAGGTTGCTTCCTATTTTAATGCTATTATGGATCCTTATATTTTTTTGTGGAGATTTTAATATCCTTATACATATATTGGTAAGAGAAAACAAGCAGATAGTCTTAGTCTTACCCCATCCCTCTGACTTGTTCAATTATGTGATTCATACCGTAAATCTGAGAGAAATTAATATGTCTGGTGGATGCTATACTTGGTCCAGTAATCGTTTGCCTCCTACCTTAGAGAAGTTGGATAGGGTGCGAAGAATTTTTTTCCACTTGTCAATATAAGGAAAGTGGTAAGAGAATTATCTGATCATAATCTCCTTCTCCTAGACTCTAGTTGTGTATAATTGATAAATGAAGAGATTTTATATTGTATGTGGTATGGTTTAAAGACGAGAATTTCTTAACAAATACATAAAATCTAGGAAAAACGGGTGTTTTCACAAGATCATATATATATTTTAATTAAAATATTTAAAAATATTTTAAAGGATGGGGATCCAATACTTTTGGTCAAAACAAGAATATAAAGATTAGGTTGCAGAATGAGCTATCTTAGCTTGAAAGTGAAGAGAAAAATGAGGATTTGACCCCTGAACAAATGATGAGGAAAATTTAGATTTGTACCATTTTGCTTGGGTCCTATGTTGATGAGGAATTATCATGGCACCCGAGATCAAACGAGAGATGCCTTCTCCAAGGTGATAATAATACTCCCTCTGATCTTGTATACAGGGCCACCATGTCATTTTCGAGATATTAAGAAAACAAAGTCAACTAATAAATGACATTGTTATTTATGTGGAAAACTTCTCGTGTTTTGGGCATGAGGTGTCCCTATCTATATGGTTGCATGCAAACTTCACATTAATGAGAACCATTGTACGAGAGAAATCTAATCAATTATTCTCGGAAAAAAGATAGTGGCCTTGTATATATGAAAATTGTATTTTTGTAGTGACCTTCTATTCAAGAATGGAGGGAGTACTGCTTTTTTATAAAGTTGCAAATGAAAAAAAACAAGAAAACATACTATGCACCAATGAAAACACAATGGGTTGGAGATTGAGGGTACACCAAATTTATTAGAACATTCTACTAATTTTTGTAGTAACCTCTTTGGCCCTGCACTTTATTTGATATCTCTAAGGAGTAATATGCAGAAAAAAGAAGTGGCTTGGCAATCCTAGTTGTTCTTTCTGTGATCAAATGGAAACATGTAACCACCTTTTATTTTCCTGTCCGGGGAGTTATGGGTAGCATATTTGGAACGAATTCATGTCTGAATTCAATTTGGCAATGTTTTGCTTGGTTTTAGACCTTTTGGCCCAAGGAAGAGGATTTTTTCTTGTTTATTGCTGTTGTGTGTTGGTCAATTTGGAAGACCAGTAACAAATTACTTTTGATAAGTATATTCTTCGGTCTCCTATTTCGATTGTCATCACTGTGTATTGCTTTTCGGAACACTGGTCAGGGTTATACAAGGAGGAGGATAAAGTTGCAATTCTTATCAGCTGATGAAGATTGATGCTGAAGTTGCCGGGAGAGGTGTTGTCAATGTTGTTCCATCTGATGCTGCTTCAAAACCGCTGATACTCACGGAGAGCTAATGATTATGTCTTTTGTTGGTGGTTTACTCAGACTCGGTGATCTTTTGGTTCGTAATAAGAACTTGTAGGTTAGAGGGGGGTAAATACTAGCTGGTTTTTTCCCCGTAGGGATGTTCAAGGGCAAACATCCACAGCAGGTTTCGTGCTAGCACCTCCTTCCAACTTATTTTTTTCCTTGTCCATTTATTTTGTTTCTTCAGTGCTTGTAAGAACCTGTTATTTCTGTTATGCAAGTAACGGTATTGGGAAAAAAAATCTATGTTTGTTTGCCTTATCTACTGAATCATGCACGGAATGAGTGATTGGTTTATATGATAAAACAAATACAAAATATGGTTAGCTAAAAAAAATGATGCATGGAACTGTTGAATGTAGTTTGGGGTGTTTTTTTTGTTTCAATTGCTGATAGTGGTTGCGCCAATCTCACATAAATGAAACGTTGGGATAAGGCCTAGACAGTAGACAGGCACATACTTAATAGTAGAAATCCCGATGATTTTGTGTTGTTGCCTCTACTCTTACACGATATGATAGACGAAACCTGACTGATGCCAAACTAAAAAACAGTTGGATGCAGATTAGACACTCCCACAACTAGTATATACAGCAAGAGCAGAGCAGACTTCTCCACAATGACTGGACAGAAATCCCGGCGACAACAGCACTATCATCTACCTGACCGAACCGATTGTGGTGGCAGCTTGCCCTGGTGCTGGTGCTGCTTCATATAATCCTCGATGGCAGAACGAAGAGCGTAGTTCGGGGTGATGTGCCGGTGCGCGAGGGCCAGTTTTGTCATGGGGGACGTGTCATGCCCGCTGTCGAGCCATCCCTTGATCGCCTCTGCCTCGTAGGTGAAACCATCTGCCGCGGTGTGAGGGTTCCTCATAACCTCCTGCAATTGCATTTGTGTGAATCAGTAAAAATTTTGCGAAGTATACGGGGACATCAAATCAGCATTTTGAAAATCATCAGAAAAAAATGAAGTATGCTATGTTATTTGTTAACATGCTAGACAAGACTAAGTTTTATATTCAGCAATCTGAATTTTACAAATTGTTTGAGGGGGCATGGCACCCGTGACCCTCTGCACTAGATCGTCCACGATTTTTAGTACTATTGGCCATATTGAAACAAACCTCCAATCTAAACCTGTACTTTGTGATCATGTCTACTTCATCGAGCACAATAGCTAGCATATCCTTCAATCCCTTTATTTATTAACATGCTAGTGGAAAATGCATGCAACTTACCTGCGAAATTGGGCAGATGAAGTAGAACGGCGGGTTGCTCTCACCGGACGCAACAGACTGTGCTGCGAGTGACACAGAGGCCGCCTTCGCCAGGGGCTCGACCACCCTCCACACCTGGCTCATTCGCTCGGGGCGCCTCCTCCTGCTGACCTCCGCGCACTGCAGCCCAAGCAGCATCAGCTTCTCAGCCTGCTCGAACGGCCACTCCCCGGCCGACCGGTCCACCAGCGTCTCCATCTCGCCCTTCTCCAGCGCGTCCTCCACCTTCCTCGCGATGCCCAGCGGCGGCTGCCCCGTGACCAGACGGAGCATGATGATGCCCAGGGAGTACACGTCCGAGCGCGCCGTCAGCTCCCCGGTAGTCAGGTACTCCGGGTCCGTGTATGGCGTGCTGCCGGGGTTGGTCATGGTGGGGAGGCGGGAGGCGCCCAAGTCGCCGAGCTTGCTGACCAGGTTGGCGTCCAGGAGGATGTTGGCCGGCTTGAGGTCGCCATGGATGGCCGGGCTGAGGTCGCCGGAGTGGAGGAAAAAGAGCGCGGAGCATACCTCGCCGATGATCCTCGTGCGGGCCTGCCATGACAGTGGCGGCGTCTCGTTTCGGCAGGCGAGGCGGTCCTCGAGGCTTCCGTTTGGTAGGAACTCGTACACGAGACCTGAAGCCTCTGGGCAACAGCCCATCAGCGTGACAATGTTTGGGTGCCTCACTCTGCTTAGAACAGAAAGCTGCAACAGTAACATCCATCAGTATTCAGTTCAGCACAACTGACCCTTTTGCTCTAAGCTTTAAAACAAGCATACATCATTAGTTCAGGTTTCAAGACTCCGTAGGTGGTGCTCCACAAGCTGTAGCTTTGGACATTAGCACGGTTTTGACACGCTACTTATTTGACCACAAAGTCCTTTTCTCCAAAAGAAAAGAGTAGTCAACTTTCTGTCAACGAGTTTCTTAAATACTCCCTCTTGCCCATTTTATGTTGTGCATAATTTTTCCGTGCAAGTTAAACCGTGCAAACTTTGACCATAAATATAGATAATAATACAAAGATCTACCATGTCAAATGCATATAATATGAAAATATATTTCATAACAATTCTAAAAATATTATTATTTTGTTGTATATGTTTATATTTTTATCAATATAGATGATTAAACTTTACGAAGTTTGACTTTAACCAAAGCTTATATGCAACATATTTTGGGCAGGAGGGAGTAGTGTATATGTTGGTGACAATGAATCTTAAATAGGAATTAAAATTTCAACGGAATTTCAGTAATTTTGGTGGGTTCTGAAATATATTTTCTTGAAATTATCATGACTAGGTTCAGACCAAATACAAATTTACTTGATTTTTGTTAAAATTCGAATGAAAGAAAGCAAATGTGATTTCTGAAATTCTAGATATTTCGGTGGGTCTCGAAATTTACTCAAACCGAAATTCAAAACCATATGTAACATACAGGATATTGGGGCATAAACGAATACAAAGTTACACATGATTTTGATGTACATAACCTAAGTATTTCAAACGAATTATATTGTCAATGGTTCATAAGCTACCTATGTTCAAAATTGCAAACGACAGCGTTCAGGGAAAATAAGTGATTACCTCTTGCTGGAACTGTGACTTCCCTTGCGAGCTTTCAGAGTGGAGCATCTTGATCGCTACCGTGGTGTTGCGCAACACACCTTTGTACACACACCCAAACCCACCTTCACCAATCTTCATTGTGTCGCTGAAGTTCCTTGTCGCCTGCCGCAGCTCCGACCGGGAGAACTCGCTGAACAATGCCAAATTCATGCCTGAAACCATGCTGCGGATCTCTTCCACACGCTCCAGCGCGGTGTCCCTTTCATCCTCTAGTTGCTCAAGCCTCACCCGCTGCGAGTCAACGAGGTATCTGCTCGCTGCCACCATCTCTTCCTTTTCTTCTTTCACTTCAGAGAGCTTCTCGACGGCATCATCACGGTTGCGTCTCATTGCCTCCATCTCTTGCTTCAACAGTTTCATGTCCTCGTTTGCCTTGGCTATGGCCTCATCAACTTCCCTAGTCTGCTTGGACACATCCTCAGAAATTTTGGCCTGTAATCAATCATTCATTCATTAGATCTCAGTTCCGGGTCAGAAAGATTGCACCTTAATCTGCCCATGCTGCCAATTAAGGTGCGGGCAGAGTCAGCTATCCGTGCAAACTAAATAACCTTTTTGACGAAACTAAAGAAATAACCTGATCATGGCACGGTGCAGTGTTTTGATGGACAGCAAAGACATCATCTATTGGCAATTCAAATGAGCTGGAAGAATGGCTGGATGCTTCCTCGCGGCACGAGCTCGGCAAGCTACCTCTTCTGCCACTGTCCCAGGAACCCACGGAGATGTCCTCCATGCTCAGAATGCTAAACGTTCTTCGCATGGCGGATCGACAAGGCACCAACAGCGGTGATAGCTTTTCGGAAAGGGACCTCTGGATGCAGCCCTCAACTCCATTCCTGCCTGCATGTCGGTTTGGATGTGCGGATACTAGAGATAAAGGAGGTATTTGGCTTCTGACAGCACCAGCCTCTCTGTACACAGTTTAAACAGAAAATAACCCGAAATGATTATGAAAAACGTGGACAGCAACAATCGAGGAAGAAATATTATGAGTAAAAGTAATCTTAAATGAACACATGTAAAGGTGCAAGTCAGGTTAACTGAAAAAATGGAGTCTGTTAGCTTATCAGATATTCAGACATTCTTAGTACCTAGTGGAAATCAGATGCTCCTTGCATACAAACCAAATCTTGCACGACGGGTCAGCCTGTTGAATAACTGCAAGTGCCGTCTTGGACCTGGGAGCCATCATTTTCCTGAAATTTAAAGAATTGAAAGGCATCACTGAGCTACATTTCTGGTGCCACCAACAGGACATACTCTGAAATTTATCGAAGCTGCATAGTATGTATACCTAGAGTAGTGCTTGTCGGCGGCTGCTCCCATGACCAGCTTGCTGACGTCGTGCTTCGAAACAAGCTCCGCGATCCCCTTGGCGATATCTTCGTTCTGGATCACAAGTTTCTTACCTTTGATCTGATAAGAAAAGGAACAATGACACTAGTTCAGTCTGTTGCCTCTTGCCATGTTCAGGCATGACTCATTGTCATTAATTCTGGATGTAACACAGTGATTAAGAAGGATTAGATGATTGGTTGTGTGCACCTTCATTTTGGAGCACTGGCGGATGTAGTCGTCCAGATGCTTGTTCACCTTGCCCCTTTCGTACTGCCTGTAGGCACTCACCTGTTCTGGTCTCAGCTTGCTCGCGTGAAACTTGCTTCCCACTGTCAAAGTAGTTAGATGGGAAAGTTTTTTGAATGAGGTTAGATGAGCATATTTGAAATGAGATCAAGTGCAATTGACTGCGACTCACAAACAGAAAATCTAATCAACAAAACAAACACAAGAAAAAAGTTGGGCATTTCAGTCAGACTTGATGCTAATCATGGATTGATCTCACAAGGCCGTTGCAAAAGTCGGGGAGGAAGTTAGAAGCGATCGGTACGTACTCACTGGGATCATCTGCGCCGGCGCATGGACATGCGCGACCACCACCACGACGGCGCCGGCATTGCCGTCGGAGGCCAGTGCGGCGAGGTGGCGGAGCGCCCAGGCGAGCGTGGACTTGCCGTTCTTGTGCTGCTCCGGCACCGCCACGAACACCTTGACGACTTCTTCCCCGCCGGCATCCTCCTCGGGCGCCTCCGTCGCCGTCGTGCCGCCGGCGCTGGACAGGGAGTCCACGCCGCTCCTTTCGCTGGCCGTCTCCCACACCGGCTCCATTGGCGATGCTGGCAGGATGGCGCGTGCGTGCCCGGTAGTCCACTCCGAGAGCCGCGGAACATATACATATCAACCTGCGCGTACGCGATACGGCGCGCGCGCCGCGGAACCGAAAACGGGGTTATCTCCTGGAGTCATGGGCTGTTCGTTAGTCCTATAGCTAACAAGATTGACTATAGCATTTTTTCAGATGAACAAAATTGACTAGCTAGGAGTAACTAACAGAGGATAACAAGGAACAAAATTTACTAGTGTTGTGAGTTTTGTACAGTGGACGTCGAACCTGGCACGAACTCTTCAACTGGTACGACGGTCCGGGTTCAACCGGTCAACGCGGTGGGGCCCAGGGAGACGTTGACTTCTGCAAGTGCGCACCGGCTTCATCACGATTTAACTTCAGATGCAGAGTCTGGTAAAACAAACTCATAACAAATTCTTTAACCATATTAATTCTACCCTCAAATATAAAAACTCACTCTTTGTCGGAAAAAAAGATATACAAACTCACAACGCTCAGTTTGTCGTTGAAATTACGATGGGAGGACCACACTAATACTATCAGAAAGAGGTATAATAGTATGCAGCGGTAACACAATTTACATCAGAAACTACAAAAAAAAAATAGGACTCCCTCCGTTCCAAAATAAGTATCGCCACTTCATCTAGATAGGGGTATATCTACATACTAAAATGTGTCTAGATACATCCATACTTAGATAAAGTTGCACACTTATTTTTGGAACAGATGTAGTAGGCAACAGCATCAGGTTGCCAGCTTCATGGCCATTTAAACATATATGACATGGATGCATCCCAAAATTTAACCTCACCGAGCAGAGCTCGGGAAAATAGAATTTTGTTACAAAGCTGACAAAGATTAGAAAAATAAATAAACATATGGAGAGTTCCATTTTATGATTCCATTAACCCTAAGGATCTTCTCGCTGTCTCTTCCTACTATGCTAGATAGATTCATAGTAGCTATCCAGTAACTTCCTGACGTTCTTATATATAGGCACCAGGGCGAGAAGCGCGATCTGTAGATGTTCCGAGCTGTTCAGGCGGATACTGACTTGCCCGGTCCCCTTATTGCTCAGATTCACACTGCCAATCAAGTTGCTAGATCTTCCAGCAGGAATCTGGGACTGGGCGTTGCACCCAACTGCCAGATCTCCATGCCAATCCACGACCGAAATTGCGAGAGTAGAAAGCATGCGCCCTATTGGGTAATCTTTGTCTCTTAGTGTTGCTTCGAGACGGCCACCATAAGCTGCATCACCTCTCCCGCTCATAGCACCGCCACTTACCAGAAGCCTCAGCTGCTTGTTCACTATCAGTTTGTCTTCAATCTTCACACCAGCTGAGACAGAGTCTCCCAGGAGTGTTGCAGATATCCCAGCAGCCGTGTTATTGCGCCTGAAGTTCTTAAATCTCGACTCACCACGAACAGTGTACGCCATGTCCTTACCAACAGACTGCATATCAAGTCCGACTGAAGTAGTTTTACCCTCGCCATGCTTAACAGAACTTGCAACCTCCATTTGGAGGGAGCTATCCTTCTTGTCTTTTGTTAGCTGACCAGACACAGATAAAGGGACTTTACCTTTGACAGCGAATAACCTTTCAACATTCAGACCTTCATAACCAACATCATGATCCCAGCCCTGGGTCTCCAACACGGGCCTGACAAGCCATTCACTTGGTGTATCCAGAAAACGATAGCGATGGCTAGGATAGTCAGAATCAAAAGTTGAGGGCAATACCATGTCAGGCATAGGCACAGCAACATTGGTTGGAGTACTGTCATCATCCTCAACATTGTTGTTACTGAAATCATCTACTCGATCCTTGGCCTCTGCTGCCATCTTCTTCATGAATTTACGACGCATACTTTCCTCTTTCAGCTGTTTTTTGTAGAATAGCTTCTCTCTATAGTCTAGCTCCTCAAGATATGCCTTCCTCTGTGCATGGTTGAGCTTTGAAAGTTGAGCCTTCGTGAGGCGCTTAAAGGGAGGCAAGTCGTCATAGTCTGAGCCATCATCTGAACCATAACCATCTACTAAATCATCTTCAATATCGTCATCGTCTCCATACTGCTCCTCTGGCAACTTCAGCGGGGCTCGGGACTGAAGAAGTGAAGAGAGGAGGAAAGGAAGTGGAGGAATCCTCGTACTAGAAGGTTTACCACTGGGACTATCCTGCAACTTCAGAAACGAATTGGCCTCTGCTAAGACCTTTGAAGCAAAGCAGAGTAATAGCAGCTGTGGCTTCCAGACTTGTCCATTTGGCAACACTCTCTGGCCTGCCCTATTTGTCCTGCAAGCTGAGTGATTTTCCACCAGAGCAACTGGATTCATGAGACGAACATCACTAGCTGCTTGCCTTATTGCTTGCTGGACTACATGGGACCTCTGGGTGACAAACATCTCATAGCTAAGAGGAATTCCATTTGGCCCATCTGGTGGTGCAGATGCAGCATGAGTTAACACGACTATCGCATTGAACCAGACCGAGGCTCCAAACACTTTGCTGATGGACTGCAGCAGAGGGACATCACCATTGTCCCTACTCTGCATATCCAGTCGGTCAAAATAAAGAACAATATCAGGAGGGTTTTTGCTGACAAGTTTCTTCACAGAATTGAGAACCTTCTGATTGTAGTGCTGGTCTGAAGATGAGCTTGAAAGGCCAGGTGTATCAATCACTTTTACTTTGATTCCCTCAACCGTACCAACTACTTCTTGAACTTTTCTAGTGCTGGATTCAAAAGCATCAGTCTCTAGGTTGACATCATCAAAGATCGAATTGATAGTAGCACTCTTACCAACCCCAGATTTACCAAGAACCAAGATAGTGCAAGACAAATCAAGGGGTTCATTAGCAGCTTCAAGACGTTCTGCCATATCTTGTGCTCGGTCATAGCTAAAAACGCCACGACCATTTCTTCTAATCTGTTCTGCCAGCCCAAGCCGGTAAAGAACCTGTGAGACCACCATATTGTGAGGCGTTTGCCCAAACCTGTTTGCAAGACGCAAAAACTTAACCCGGATCATCTGGAGCTTCTCACGGATTTCATCATTTTCATCTCCATCATCCCCAGCAGATTCAGTATCCTGCCGAGCATCCCTGTCCACAGCGACTGGACCATTAGCACGGACCTGCTGAACAGGCCGGGCGGGAGGTTGCAGCAAGGAAGTCGATGATCCAAGGCCAGCAGGACGAGCCAGCAAAGAGGGGGCATTGGTCTCGCCTTCAGCGGCACTAGAGGATCGTGCAGGAGCAGAGCTAGCTTTATTCTCATCATCAGAGGAGTTTGAGTCATCCAATTCCTCGATCACCACATCAGCTTCACCTCCAGATTGTGTAGGCACCTCAAGCTTGCTATCACTGGCAGAAATATCTCCCTTGCTATACTCTGGCTGCTCTTTGCTCTGATCAACCAGGGTAGCTTCTTTAACATGTTCCGGTTCACTAGAATTAATGGGGAGCTCAGGATTGCTATCAGAGCCAGGAACTTCTTCACTGCCCCTCTCAGGTTGCTCCTCGAGATGCTCAGCCAAAACAGCATCTGTCACACACTGCCTGATTGCTTCCAACATGGCTGCCTCCTCTAAGCGCTCCCGATGCTCATCATGTGCATCGTCATCCTCAACACCAATCTCGGCATGCATACCATCCTCAATTACCTCACCCTCAACGGCGACAGATTCTCCGGTCACCAAAGTCTCCGCATTATCAAAGAACTCCTCGCTATGATCTGAACCGGCCGTCTCGTGCTGCTCTACCTCCACAAACAGATCGGCATCCTCATCAGACTCCACGGCCGCCGGCGGTGGCCCGTTCTCCGGCGCTGCGCCGTTCTGGGCAGCCTGGTGATCAGAACCGGCCGATGGATCCATGTTGGCCTCGTTCGAGTCCACATCAGACACCGCCACCTCGCCGTCAGCGTTCATTTGTCTGACCTCCACAGCCTCGCCGCCACCGCCCTCCTGCGCCGGCGCAACCCCCTCGGCCCCGTCCCCTTCTTTGCCATCCAAGATCTCGCCGCTACCACCGACCTTCGCGGCGGCCGCCGGGTCCGCAGCGACTTGCGCGCCCCCCGCCTCCTCCTCGGCGAGTCCGCCCTGGCTCCCCCGATCCTCCGCCTCCGGCAGGCCCTTCTCGCCCACGGCACTGTTGTCCATCGCGAGCCCCCGAAGGCGCGCGGACCGCAACCCTAGTTCTGCCAACAACAGAGACGGGACGGATCAAACAACAGCGACAGGAGAAGGAAAATCAACGTGCGAACGGAAATATGACGGAAAAAAACACTTGTAAAAGGCGGAACCTTTGTGGTTGGATTAGCTCGGGGTGGCGTCCCCGGATTGCGTCCAGCCCACCAACCTCGGCGGCGGCGGTGATGGCGGGCGGCGTCGTAGGAGATCGGAGTTGTGATGGGTTGCCCCGCGCGGCGCGGAGAACAAGAACAAGACGAAGGTGGTCAGGTCTCTCCAGGCTGCTGCGCCGCTTTGGGGGCAGAACTGGGAACCCTCAAGACAAGATGGTTTACGGCTATGCCCCCGGTAAGTTGCACTTTTTTTTCCTTTTTTGCGAATCTTAAATTGCACACTTCAACGCTGCCAACAAAAGAGTTTTTTTTTTTTTTGAGATGCCAACAAAAGAGTTGGAGTGGAATTATTAGCGTTACGGTGAGATTGCGTTGGAGTGTCATAATTAGGCAGGACACGTTTAGCCGGTGATTTTAACCTAAATGACTTTTTTCTATACATAAAAGTTTCACCTAAACTTTTTTTTACGAAAATTCCACCGATCTATTAATAATCAAGCAGTACAAACTGACCCAAAAATAATAAAAATTACAAGTAGGTCTTTCGACCGCCTAACGACGACTACAAACACTGACGCGAGCCGAAGGCGCGCCGCTGTCCTCGCCCCTCCATCACCGGAGCCGAGCAAAGCTTGTCGTAGTAGAGTTTGTTGTAGTAGACAAACGGGAAGTCGTCGTGCTAAGGTCCCAATGGACCAGCGCACCAGAGCAGCAACCGTCGCCAAAGATGACAACTGTAGATCGGAAGAGACTAACCTGAAACCACACCAACGAACACGAAAACCGACCGGATCCCGCGAGGACCGCCGGGCACGTGACCACACGCGCCTTCCGCCGATGCTAGACGCACCACCAGAGCGGGGAGCACATTATTGATGGAGCCGCCGTCTCACCATCTCGAAGAAGACACTAAAAATAGCCTAACAAAGAACGAAACTTTAACCAAATCAAATTCTCTTCTCTAAAGCAGCAAAAATGTTAGTGCCAAAGTGGAGAGGGTCCACACCATATCCTTTAGGGTTCAAATCTAGCAACTCAACTTCATCAACTTTAGCATTGATCTTGAAATCTCGTTCACTTCGACAAGACTTGAAGTTTTTTTTCAAACACCAAGAGGTGTGGTGTTGCGGTAGTCAAGTTCAGCGAGGCTAGCTTTGAGCAAAATGATTAGATTTGGTTAAATTTTAGAATAACATCATCTTTTGTCAAACTTTGAAAGGGGTTAATTTTCATGTTCAATAGAGCCTTCAACCATTCACAAAATTTTATTAATTTTAGAGTAAAACATTTTATTTGATCTTTTAAATTTTTTTTGTTCTATTTTTTATATATCCCAACTTTTGATCGAAATTTTCATCCCTAAACTTTAAAGTTGGAGAAACTTGACCCTTAACTTTCAATTTGGCAATTTGATCCTACACAAACTTAAATAGATTGACCGACAACGTGGTGGTTTGCTTTGTACATGTAGCAACCATGCCAACACAAAGACAACTAAAAGTTTTTACCTGAGAAATGTAGGAAAAGGCATAGAATAAGATTATTAGAGAAACTTGGACATACTAGGATTACTAGAGAAACTTACTTATTTTCTCAAAGTTCCCTCATGTGAGTGAAAATGGACAAATCTCACCCTAAGCTACCCTTCCCACCTTTCTAAAGTAGAGACCTTACTACACTCAAAATCCTCCTGGACATATAGATAGAATAGGGAGGCACCCTTCCTTCTACCCACCAAGAGCGAGGGGTGGACCAGAGTTGGGACATACCCTGGGCAAGCCCATGTTTTTAGGCTTTGAGCTATAAATTTACATGGTTTTTCGAAACTTCAAAGAATGGTCGTGTCTTTTTGGTCCTAAGCTTTAGGCTATATCCTAGGTTTCCCTAGGTGCAAGTTCCTCCTAGCCAACTGTGATGAACTTACCCTCCCGCCAACAACTACCACCTTCCACCGACGACCACTGGAATTCGTGGTGCCTGCCAGAGCTCATTGGAGTTTACCGATCGTCGACCTCTATTTATAACGGTTTTGCTTGTTCTCAGTGTTAGTGTTCAGTCAAGTCCTACGCCATCTGATTGCATCGTGATTCTATATATGAGTTGTAAGTTGGATTGCAACTGAGTTTTTTCGGTTGCAAATTGGGTTGCAACTAAAAATTTTTAGCTGCAAGTTAGGATGCAACTAAGAAAAATGCTACGGCCCCGTTAGATTCGATTCGGTATTCGTGTTACTCATGAGTTGCAACTGATATTTGTTGATGTTATATGACTGAGAGCTAAGTTAATTCTTAGTTGACTGAGAACTAGCCATACACAAAGTGATCTTGGCTCTGGTGGTTAGGTCCCTTGTGGTGGAACCAATCCACCTAGATTCAAGTCCTACACTTGGCATCATTGTTTAAAAAATTAGCCGAATCAATGATTAATAGGCCGATTAGTCGCTACTTGGGGCATGTTTGTGCCGATTACTACTAATCGGTTGTATTAATCATTTAGCCCGGCTAATCGCTCCGACAATTTGATTACTAGGTATGTTTCCGGTTCACTACTACACACTTGGTCGAAGATGCAAAATTTTAACTCATATCGCCCGTCCAGGCACTGCCCGCCCCTAATCAAGTAGGTTTTGCGAAGCTCTCGCTTGATTCCTGCCATCGCCAACAAGTTCCTTGTCGTTGTTGACTAGTTCCACGCAGTTGCTGACCAAACCTCGGATACAGGTGATGGGTTCGTTGCATGGAAAACAAAAAATTTCCTACCGCGAATAAGAACAAAACCAAGATCCAATCTAGGAAGAGGCAAGATCTAATCTATCAAGATCGAAGCAACGAGATGTATGTGAGACTAACCCTCGAAGATTCCAAAACCTACGAGATTAGATCTCGTTGTTGACGTAGTCGATCATCTAGTGCTGCAATCCGGCAGCACTTCCGTACTCGGTCGTGCGTACGGTGTCGATGAAGCCCTTCCTCTCCCCGTTCCAGCGGGCAGCGGAGGTGTGGTAGATCCCCTCGGAATCCCAGCAGCACGACGGCGTGGTGGTGGAGGAGGAGGAGGAGAAATTCTGCAGGGCTTCGCCAAGCTGCAGAAAAGGAGGAGGAGAGAGGGGCGGCTAGGGCTTGGGGGATGATGCTGCGCCCCAGCCCTCCCCTCCCTCTTATATAGGCATGGGGGCTGCCTTGGCCCCTCCTCCAAGCCCTTGGGTCGGCCAAAACAAGGGGGGCAACTTCCCTCCCAAGTTAAGTCCCTATTTTCAAGGGATTTGATCTTATCCACTTGATCCAACCGCATGGGCCTTGGGGGCTGGTATGTCTGGCCCATGTGGGCCTATGTGACCCCCTCCGGTCCATGTTGGTCGTCCGGGATAGGTGGGCCCCACTATGGTTCCCTCCAGAACCTTCTAGAACCTCCGCACAATACCAAAAATCCTCGAACTTTTCCGTAACCCTGAAAATGACTTCCCATATATGAATTTTATTCTCCGGACCATTCTGGACCTCCTCGTGATGTCCTGGATCCCATCCGAGACTCCGAACAAACTTCGTCTCCATACCATATTCCAAATTTACTTATGCGACATCGAACCTTAAGCGCGTCACCCTACGGTTCGCGAACTATGCAGACATGGTCGAGACTCCTCTCCGAGCAATAACCAATAGCGGGATCTGGAGATCCATAATGGCTCCCACATATTCAACGATAACTTAGTGATCGATTGAACCATTTACATACGATGCCGATTCCCTTTGTCACGCGATACTTTACTTGTCCGAGGTTCGATCATCGGTATCTCCATACCTTGTTCAACCTCGTTACCGACAAGTACTCTTTACTCGTACCGTGGTATGTCATCTCTTGTGATCCAATCACATGCTTCCAAGCTAATCAGACGACATTCCACCGAGAGGGCCCAGAGTATATCTATCCGTCATCAGGATGGACAAATCCCACTATTGATCCATATGCCTCAACTCACACTTTCCGAATACTTAATCCTTTATAACCACCCATTTACGCAATGGCGTTTGATGTAATCATAGTACCCTTCTGGTGTAAGTGATTTACATGATCTCATGGTCAAAGGACTAGGTAACTATGTATCGAAAGCTTATAGCAAGTTGAACTTAATGACTTGATCTCATGCTACGCTTATTTGGGTGTATGTCCATTATATCATTCACCCAATGACATAACCTTGTTATTAACAACATCCAATGTTCATGATCACGAAACCATGATCATCTATTAATCAACAAGCTAGTTATACAAGAGGCTTACTAGGGACTCCTTGTTGTTTACATAACACACATGTATCAATGTTTCGGTTAATACAATTATAGCATGGGATGTAAACATTTATCATGAACACTAAGATATAACAATAACTAATTTGTTATTGCCTCTTGGGCATATCTCCAACAACAGGAGCTCCACCGCCTTGAGGAGCTCATATGGGAGCTCGAGGTCGCCTTCAATAGGGTAGGTGGTTGAGGTGCAAGAGGGGTCATACCCTGGGTAGGTGCTGGAAGAAGAGAAAGATTACTACTAATCGGCTATATTAATCGTTTAGCCCGGCTAATCGCTCTGACAGTTCGATTACTGGGTATGCTCTCGGTTCACTGCTACAGACTTGGTCGAAGATGCAAAATTTTCAACTCATATTGCCCGTCCAGGCACTACCCGCCCCCTAATCAAGTAGGTTTTGCGAAGCTCCCGCTTGATTCCTACCATCACCAACTAGTTCCTTGTCGTTGTTGACTATGGTCCACGCAATTGTCGACCAGACCTAGGATACAGGAGCTCCACCGTCTTGAGGAGCTCGTGGGAGCTCGAGGTCGCCTTCAATATGGTAGGTGGTTGAGGTGCAAGAGGGGTCTTACCCTAGGTAGATAGTGGAAGAAGAGAAACTTCAAAGGTATGAGGAGGAGAAGCAGAGCAAGAAACGTGGTGCTGGCTAGTGGATCCTGAGTCACTTGTGACCGTGAAGATTAGGTCAGGGATGAGGAGCGTACATGTTTTAATGGGCTTTTGATCTATAGAGAAGAAGGGTCGAGCATACGGAGACACATATACTATTTCTTTCTTATATACATTGTTTTAAGTGCTAATTTGTGTAAGTTGCACTGATTATTTTTAGTCGGTCGGTTAAATCAGTTAATCATCCGAATTTCGATTAATCGCTACTTCCAAGCTGACCAAGCAGTTAGCGACTACCGACTTCCTTACCATTCCTTAACATTGGTGTTTGCATTTACCTCGATTTATTCCTGGATTTGACCTTGGTCCATCAACAATGAGGCGCGGTACCGGCTCAGTTCCTCGAGGGATGCTCATATGGATAAAGTGTGTGGGAGTGTTTTTCTTAGGGGTTGAATGTACGTTACTGTGTTAAAAAAATAGCCATACCTATTTATAATGTTTACTTAGGTGCACAATTTTGAAACTCAATGAAATTTGGTTGCTAGAATATTTTAGATATGTTCTTTGTTTTCATATGCGAAATAGATACCTCGACAAGTTTTTATTTTTTCAATAAAAGGTGTTTTATTACTTAAATATTTTAAGTATTACACCCAGTCTCTATATAGCTAAGCTGCACACGACAGTTCAAGTTCAAGCTAAGAAAAAATAAAATAAAAAATGTGCATTACAGGTAATCATTGTAGAAACTGCAAATGCTTCTAAGTCGATGGAGGTTCAATCCAAAGATTACGCTGCTATCCATGTTAGATAAAAATATCTCTTAATATGTTCTTTAATTGTGTAGACACCTTCATAACCAGATCTTGATTCTAGGCAAGTTTTTATAAGCTCAGTAGATTGCATGTGAAGGATGAGGAAAAATCTAACTAGTGGACAGGAGAAGCTGCCAATGCACATGGCACTTGTCACTTGAATCAAGGAAACGGGCACCGCTGCTGCTGCCTCATATAATCTTGGACCACGGCACATAGAGCAAATCCCGGGCGCGCGAGCGGTTGGGCGGCGCCCACGGGTGACGGCATCCCGTCGAGCCAGCAGCAGCACCGGACCGCGCCGGCTTCACAGGTGCACCCGTCTTCGTCTGCAGGAGGTGACGATGGTAGGAGTAGGACCGACGACGGAGAGGACGCGGCCAGCTTCCTCTGGCATCGGCAGAGCACCGGCTCCGGTTCACCGGAGACGATGCCGGGCTGTCCCAGGATAATCGATGGCATTGCCGTTGCCTCTAGGGAGTCCTCCCTGGTCGTGTTCCGCTGGATTGCCTGTCGTAGCTCTGAAATTTCCGCTTCTGCTCTCGCAAGAGCTGCTTCGAGCTCCTCCCTCTTCTTCACCTCCTCCAGGTACAGCTCCTCGCATTCTTTCGCCTGCAAGGTTCAGAGTTCTGATTACAATTGGTTTGTTTGTTACGATCATATTTCTTATTGATCTCACACGATTTTCTGAAGAAGCTGTGTTTGTGTCTTTATGACAAGGAGTTATACCTTGTGGAGAGACGAGGCCACTTCTTCTTCTGCTTTCTGACGCCGGCGAGATTCTTTCAGAGCTCTGTTCATCAGGTCGTCGGCTGCTCTGCATGCCTCTCCGAGTTCCTCATAGAACCCCAACTCAATCTCAATGTCACCATCCTAGAAAGGAAATATAAATATCTCAGAACAGTCATTCCTGCAAGATCAGCATCTAAAAGATCAGAAGATGTTACTGAATGATCGAGCTCACCTCTTCCTGGTGAGTTGAGAGGTGCAGAACTTCATGACCAGGATTAAGTAGCAGCGGTTCAGTAACAGCCGATGGTGAGATCTCTACTTCAGTGTCTCTACATTGGAAAACTGGGTTAGTTTGCTAGAAAATAACTGGATCGGAGATTTTTAAACTTGGTATGTCTGTCATCAGATAAAGTGGGGGAACTACGATATGCTTTTTTACCTGATGCAGATTAGCTGCTCTTTGCAGACGAACCAAATCTTGCATGATGGGTCAGCTCTCTGCATTACCGCCGCTGCTGTCATGCAGACAGGTTTGTCCAATTTTCTGGAACAGGAAACGGAAGATCATGTAAGCGAAAGAAAAAAAATGTTTTTGCAGAGCATGTCTGAATTTGCAAGAAACAGAGTTCTGTCAGTGTCAGATAGCTACCTCGAGTAGTGCCTGTCCGCGGCAGCCGAAACTACGAGCTCCGTGATCCCATGGAGGCCAATGAGCTCGACGAGACCGGACGCGACATCCTCCTTCTCAGTCACCAGCTTCTCGCATTTCACCTGGAATTTACAGACGCTGTGCTTAATTGTCACGCAAAAGGGGAAAGTTTCAACCAAGAGAAATGATATGGCACCTTCGTTTTCCAGCACTGATGGAGGTATTCGTCCAGCATCTTGTCCGCCTTCTCGCGCTCCATCATTCTGAACGTGCTCACTTGCTCCGGGCTCACCTTGCTGGCGTGGAATTTGGCTCCCACTGAGATCGGTAAGCAAGAAAGAAAAGGTCAGTGTCGGGCGACGATGGAGAGGCCGGCCGGCCGGAGACACGCACCGCGCATGTGAGATGAAGGGCGGCGAACACGTACTGACGGGGATCATCTGCGGCGGGACGTGCACGTGCGTGACGACGACGGTGGTGGCTCCGCCGCCGCCGTCGCCGCAGAGGTTGCCGACAGCCCACGACAGCGTCGACCGCCCCGCCCTGGGCTCCGCCGGCACCACCACGAACACCTTCTTGTTCTCCTCCGCCGTCGCCGTCGCCGTCGCCGCCTCCATCGAGCGCGCGATTGGTCGCCTCTGCCGGCACCGGTTCTTCCTCGCTTCCTACTAGAGCTCGCACCAGGAGTCCAGGACACGTGGTTGTGGAATGAGGACGGAGTGCGCAGGGAGGAGACTTTGGACCGGGGGAACGGGAGGAAGACGGTGGCGCGTCGCTCGCCGTGGGGAGGAGGGCCAAGAGGCCACGGGCGCCGGGACGCGACAGCGACGGCGGGACACGCGCGCAGGAGCCGACCGAACCATCGGTCAACCTGGAAGCTCAGGTTGTTCTGAACTCGCTCGTCGCATCACGCCAGGACTTGTGCTCGTTTTGCTGTCGAATACTTAATTTGTCCCGCGCATTTGACTAGTTACTCGTGTAGTTTCCACGGCACGTCATGGGATAAAGATGCTGGGAATCTGGCAAGGCATCATCTGCTCGACCTGAACTCTCCTAGGCTGCCGTTTCGAGCTTCCGAAGCTTAATCTGCCGTTTCCAGTAAGAAGATGGGCACACAAACATAGAAAAATCAGTTAGCCAAATAGTAAAATGTAAGCAACATCGGGTGAAACATGCAAAGACTGTTAATAGTGAAGTCTCAATGCTAAGTCGCCCATCAACTGTGCATTAACTCTCTTTTTTTTTTTGAAATGGAGCTTGGGACTCTGCATCAAAATATCTGTGCACTAACTGGATGGCGAATCTAAATAACTACCAAAGAGAATGAAGGATATCCCAACCTAGGTCTTCCAAAACAAAATTGAACAGAAGAGGCTGGGAGAATTGTACTCCATCTGCTTACAAATACTCCCTCTCTCACATTTTATTAGGCGCGCCTAGGTCGCAAATTTAATCAAGTTAGCATTAGTTATATGTTAAAAGAATTGTATCATTAGAAAATTTAGATGTTCTATTTTCTAATGATATAATTTTGCATTGTATAATTTAAATTATATAGATCAAATTGATGACCTAGGGATACGGGGAAGACTAGTAAACTGAGATGGAGGGAGTATAAGATGTTTGAGACATTTCAAAGTGAATTAGATACGCACCATAATGAGTGAATCTACACACTAAAAATATACTAGATACATACCAAAATAGATGAATCTACAACAAAGAAACTAGAACATCTTATATTAATAAATCGGTGGGAGTATTTTTTAGCGAGCGTCTCAGCGGACAGTACAGAAGACTCACACGTGTTACCGATGACAAATGGTAATATGCCCCCCCCCCTCGCTCCTTGGTACATGACCACATTGTCCATAGCATGCACTCACTTTTTCTCTGATTTTGATGAACTTCTCACATTTCTCGTTCCTCCGGTCTCTGAGTACATGATACGTCTCCAACGTATCGATAATTTCTTATGTTCCATGCTACTTTATTGATGATACCTACATGTTTTATGCACATTATATGTCGTATTTACGCATTTTCTGGAACTAACCTATTAACAAGATGCCGAAGAGCCAGTTGTTTTCTGCTGTTTTGGTTTCGAAATCCTAGTAACGAAATATTCTCGGAATTGGACGAAATCACCCGGGTCCTATTTTTGCACGAAGCTTCCGGAAGACCGAAGGGAGTCGAAGTGGGGCCACGAGGTGGCCGGATGTGGGCGGCGCGGCCTGGCCCGGCGCGCCGGCCTGTCCTGGGCCCCTCGTGCCGCCTCTTGACCTGCCCTTTCGCCCTTATAGCCTCCGTCGCGAACCCCGGTCGAGAGCCACGATACGGAAAACCTTCCAGAGACGCCGCCGCCGAATCCCATCTCGGGATTCGGAGATCGCCTCCGGCACCCTGCCGGAGAGGGGATTCATCTCCCGGAGGACTCTACATCGCCATGATCGCCTCCGGATTGATGAGTGAGTAGTTCACCCCTGGACTATGGGTCCATAGCAGTAGCTAGATGGTCGTCTTCTCCTAATTATGCTTCATTGTTGGATCTTGTGAGCTGCCTAACATGATCAAGATCATCTATCTGTAATACTATATGTTGTGTTTGTCGGGATCCGATGGATAGAGAATACTATGTTATGGTGATTATCAATCTATTGTTTATGTGTTGTTTATGATCTTGCATGCTCTCCGTTATTAGTAGAGGCTCTGGCCAAGTTTTTACTCTTAACTCCAAGAGGGAGTATTTATGCTCGATAGTGGGTTCATGCCTTCATTGACACCTGGGACAGTGACAGAAAGTTCTAAGGTTGTGATGTGCTGTTGCCACTAGGGATAAAACATTGATTCTATGTCTAAGGATGTAGTTGTCGATTACATTACGCACCATACTTAATGCAATTGTCTGTTGCTTTGCAACTTAATACTGAATGGGGTTCGGATGATAACCTGAAGGTGGACTTTTTAGGCATAGATGCAGTTGGATGGCGGTCTATGTACTTTGTCGTAATGCCCGGATTAAATCTCACTATATTTATCATATCATGTACATGCATTGTTATGCCCTTCTCTATTTGTCAATTGCCCGACTGTAATTTGTTCACCCAACATGCTTTTATCTTATGGGAGAGACACCTCTAGTGAACTGTGGACCCCGGTCCTATTCTTTACATCGCATACAATTTACTGCAATACTTGTTTTAGTGTTTTCTTGCAAACAATCATCTTCCACACAATACGGTTAATCCTTTGTTACAGCAAGCCGGTGAGATTGACAACCTCACTGTTTCGTTGGGGCAAAGTACTTTGGTTTTGTTGTGCAGGTTCCACGTTGGCGCCGGAATCCCTGTTGTTGCGCCGCATCACATTTCGCCACCATCAACCTTCAACGTGCTTCTTGACTCCTACTGGTCCGATTAAACCTTGGTTTCTTTCTGAGGGAAAACTTGTCACTGTGCGCAGCATACCTTCCTCTTGGGGTTCCCAACGGACGTGTACATCTACGCGCATCAAGCACTTTTTCTGGCGCCGTTGCCGGGAGATCAAGACACGCTGCAAGGGGAGTCTCCACTTCTCAATCTCTTTACTTTGTTTTTGTCTTGCTTTATTTTATTTACTACTTTGTTTGCTGCACCTAAACAAAACACAAAAAAATAGTTGCTAGTTTTACTTTATTTACTGTCTTGCTCTCCATATCAAAAACACAAAAAAAATTAGTCACTTGTCTTTGCTTAGTTTACTTTATTACTATTAAAATGAGTAATCCTGAAGTTGAAGTTCGTTCTTTTAAGCAACAAGGTGGAGAAAGTTTTAAAGATGCTTGGTATAGAATTAGTAATGCTCATCATAGGTGCATTAAGAAACACTCCACCACTATCCTTCTTAGGAACTTTTATGTTGGTTTATCTAGTTGGAATAGGTATGTTCTTGATACTCTTTCGGGGGTAATTTCCTAGGTACTCCCGCTTTAGAAGCTAGTTGCATCATTGAGAGTCTAGTTAGAATACCACCTGTTAATGAAGTTAAAATTGAAATCTCTCTTGAGGATGTTATGAAAAAATTGGAAACCATAGAGAAAAATTTTCCAAGTATTGAAACTAAATTGGAAATGTTATTGGATAAAACTGATGAACTTGATAAATCCTTAGGAGTAATTGATGAAAGAATTAGTGTCCTAGGAACTTGTGTTGTCCATGATAATCAAACCAATAGGATTGATGAACTTGAAAAAGCTATGGGAACCTTGGGTTCAACCTTTTCTTCCCTCAAGTATCATGAGAAAGCTTATGTGGGTAGAGAGCAAAAATTCATGTATGCCTCTAAAGTGCCTAAACAAAAGAATTATTATAGGCCTAAAACCCCTAGCACCACCATAGAAAATCTAGATAATGGAGCACCTAAAGTACCCTCTGCAATAAGTTGTGTTTGCATGAAGAACAATAATGTTGATGCTTCTACTCTTGATAATACTTGATTTGCACTTTCTGCGCCTAGCTGAAAGGCGTTAAAGAAAAGCGCTTATGGGAGACAACCCATGTTTTTACTACAGTACTTTATTTTATATTTGAGTCTTGGAAGTTGTTTACTACTGTAGCAACCTCTCCTTATCATGTTTTTGTGCCACGTAAAGTTTCTATGTCAAAGTTGATGTTATATTTGGGATCGCTGCGCAGAAACAGCATTGCTGTCTGTCACGAATCTGGGCACAAGTCTCTGTAGATAATTCAAACAAATCTGCCAATTTACGAGCGTGATCCTCAGATATGTACGCAACTTTCATTAGTTTTGAGTTTTTCCATTTGAGCAAGTCTGGTGCCACTTTAAAATTCGTCTTTACGAACAGTTCTGTTTTTGACAGATTCTGCCTTTTATTTCGCATTGCCTCTTTTGCTATGTTGGATGAATTTCTTTGATCCATTAATGTCCAGTAGCTTTATGCAATGTCCAGAAGTGAAAAGAATGTTTGTGTCACCTCTGAATGTGTGAATTATTAATTGTGCACTAACCCTCTAATGAGTTTGCTTGAAGTTTGGTGTGAAGGAAGTTTTCAAGGGTCAAGAGAGGAGTATGATATACTATGATCAAGAGGAGTGAAAGCTCTAAGCTTGGGGATGCCCCCGTGGTTCATCCCTGCATATTCTAAGAAGTCTCAAGCGTCTAAGCTTGGGGATGCCCAAGGAATCCCCTTCTTCATCGACAACATCATCAGGTTCCTCCCCTGAAACTATATTTTTATTCAGTCACATCTTGTGTTCTTTACTTGGAGCGTCGGTTTGTTTTTGTTTTTGTTTGAATAAAATGGATCCTAGCATTCACTTTGTGGGAGAGAGACACACTCCGCTGTTGCATATGGACAAATATGTCCTTAGGCTTTACTCATAATGTTCAAGGCGAAGTTTCTTCTTCGTTAAATTGTTATATGGTTGGAATTGGAAAATGCTACATGTAGTAATTCTAAAATGTCTTGGATAATGTGATACTTGGCAATTGTTGTGCTCATGTTTAAGCTCTTGCATCATATACTTTGCACCCATTAATGAAGAAATACATAGAGCTTGCTAAAATTTGATTTGCATATTTGGTTTCTCTAAGGTCTAGATAATATCTAGTATTGAGTTTTGAACAACAAGGAAGACGGTGTAGAGTCTTATAATGTTTACAATATGTCTTTTATGTGAGTTTTGCTGCACCGGTTCATCCTTGAGTTTGCTTCAAATAACCTTGCTAGCCTAAACCTTGTATCGAGAGGGAATACTTCTCATGCATCCAAAATGCTTGAGCCAACCACTATGCCATTTGTGTCCACCATACCTACCTACTACATGGTATTTCTCCGCCATTCCAAAGTAAATTGCTTGAGTGCTACCTTTAAAATTCCATCATTCGCCTTTGCAATATATAGCTCATGGGACAAAATAGCCTTAAAAACTATCGTGGTATTGAATATGTACTTATGCACTTTATCTTTTATTAAGTTGCTTGTTGTGCGATAACCATGCTTCTGGGGAACGCCATCAACTATTCTTTGTTGAATATCATGTGAGTTGCTATGCATGTCCGTCTTGTCTGAAGGATCTATCACCTTAATGATTGGAGCATGCAAATTGTTAGAGAAGAACATTGGGCCGCTAACTAAAGCCATGAATCATGGTTGAAGTTTCAGTTTTGGACATATATCCTCTATCTCATATGAGAATAATAATTGTTGCTACATGCTTATGCATTAAAGAGGAGTCCATTATCTGTTGTCCATGTTGTCCCGGTATGGATGTCTAAGTTGAGAATAATCAAAAGCGAGAAATCCAAAATGCGAGCTTTCTCCTTAGACCTTTGTACAGGCGGCATGGAGGTACCCCTTTGTGACACTTGGTTGAAACATGGCATTGCAAAGATCCGGTAGTCCAAGCTAAGTAGGACAAGGTGCGGGCACTATTAGTATACTATGCATGAGGCGTGCAACTTGTAAGATATAATTTACATAACTCATATGCTTTATTACTACCGTTGACAAAATTGTTTCATGTTTTCAAAATAAAAGCTCTAGCACAAATATAGCAATCGATGCTTTCCTCTTTGAAGGACCTTTCTTTTACTTTTATTGTTGAGTCAGTTTACCTATCTCTCTCCACCTTAAGAAGCAAACACTTGTGTGAACTGTGCATTGATTCCTACATACTTGCATATTGCACTTGTTATATTACTTTATGTTGACAATATCCATGAGATATACATGTTATAAGTTGAAAGCAACCGCTGAAACTTAATCTTCCTTTGTGTTGCTTCAACACCTTTACTTTGATTTATTGCTTTATGAGTTAACTCTTATGCAAGACTTATTGATGCTTGTCTTGAAGTACTATTCATGAAAAGTCTTTGCTTTATGATTCACTTGTTTACTCATGTCATTACCATTGTTTTGATCGCTGCATTCATTACATATGTTTACAAATAGTATGATCAAGATTATGATGGCATGTCACTTCAGAAATTATCTTTGTTATCGTTTTACCTGCTCGGGACGAGCAGAACTAAGCTTGGGGATGCTTGATACGTCCAATTCCGAGAATATTTCCTTTCTAGGATTTCTGAAACCAAAAACAGCAGAAAACAGCAACTGGCCCTTCGGCATCTCGTCAATAGGTTAGTTCCGGAAAACGCATAATAATGACATATAATGTGTATAAAACATGTAGGTATCATCAATAAAGTAGCATGGAACATAAGAAATTATCGATACGTTGGAGACGTATCAGCATCCCCAAGCTTAGTTCTGCTCGTCCCGAGCAGGTAAAACGATAACAAAGATAATTTCTGAAGTGACATGCCATCATAACCTTGATCATACTATTGTAAAGCACATGAGATGAATGCAGAGATTCGAAGCAATGATGAAGATAATGAGTAAACAAATGAATCATATAACAAAGACTTTTCATGAATAATACTTTCAAGACAAGCATCAATAAGTCTTGCATAAGAGTTAACTCATAAGCAATAAATTCTTAGTAGAAAGCTTTGAAACAACACAAAGGAAGATATAAGTTTCAGCGGTTGCTTTCAACTTTAACATGTATATCTCATGGATAATTGTCAACACAAAGTAATATAACAAGTGCAATAGGTAAACATGTAAGAATCAATGCACACAATTTACACAAGTGTTTGCTTCTAAGATAGAAAGAATAGGTAAACTGACTCAACAATAAAGTAAAAGAATGACCCTTCAAAGAGGAAAGCATCGATTGCTATATTTGTGCTAGAGATTTGATTTTGAAAACATATAGAGAGCATAAAAGTAAAGTTTTGAGAGGTGTTTGTTGTTGTCAACGAATGATAGTGGGCACTCTAACCCCCTTGCCAGACAAACCTTCAAAGAGCGGCTCCCATTTTATTTTATTTTTGTGTGGCACTCCTTCCAACCTTTATTTCACAAACCATGGCTAACCGAATCCTCGGGTGCCTGCCAACAATCTCATACCATGAAGGAGTGCCTTTTTATTTTAGTTTTATTATGATGACACTCCTCCCCACCTTTGCTTTCTCAAGCCATGGCTAACCGAATCCTTCGGGTGCCGTCCAACAATCACATACCATGGAGGAGTGTCTATTTTTGTTAATTAATTTGGGACTGGGAATCCCATTGCCAGCTCTTTTTGCAAAATTATTGGATAAGCGGATGAAGCCACTAGTCCATTGGTGAAAGTTGCCCAACAAGATTGAAAGATAAACACCACATACTTCCTCATGAGCTATTAAACATTGACACAAATAAGAGGTAATAACTTTTGAATTGTTTAAAGGTAGCACTCAAGCAATTTACTTTGGAATGGCGGAGAAATACCATGTAGTAGGTAGGTATGGTGGACACAAATGGCATGAATATTGGCTCAAGTATTTGGATGCATGAGAAGTATTCCCTCTCTATACAAGGTTTAGGCTAGCAAGGTTATTTGAAGCAAACTCAAGTATAAAATGGTGCAGCAAGACTCACATATAAACATATTGTAAGCATTATAAGACTTTACATCGTCTCCTTGTTGTTCAAACACCTCAACCAGAAAATATCTAGACTTAGAGAGACCAATCATGCAAACCAAATTTTAACAAGCTCTATGTAATTATTCATTAATGGGTACAAGGTACATGATGCAAGAGCTTAAACAAGATCTATATGAGCACAACAATTGCCAAGTATCACATTATTCAAGACATTATACCAATTACTACATGTAGCATTTCCCGTTTCCAACCATATAACAATTAACGAAGCAGTTTCAACCTTCGCCATGAAAATTAAAAGCTAAGAACACATGTGTTCATATGAACCAGCGGAGCGTGTCTCTCTCCCACACAAGCATTTATTAAAACAAAAACAAAAACAAAAACATACAGACGCTCCAAGTAAAGTACATAAGATGTGACCGAATAAAAATATAGTTTCAAGAGAAGGAACCTGATACTTTGTCGATGAAGAAGGGGATGCCTTGGGCATCCCCAAGCTTAGATGCTTGAGTCTTCTTAAAATATGCAGGGATGAACCACCGGGGCATCCCCAATCTTAGACTTTTCATTCTTCTTGATCGTAGTATATCATCCTCCTCTCTTGACCCTTGAAAACTTCCTTCACACCAAACTTCAAGCAAACTCATTAGAGGGTTAGTGCACAATTAATAATTCACACATTCAGAGGTGACACAATCATTCTTAACACTTCTGGACATTGCACAAAACTTTTGAAAATTAATAGAACAAAGAAACTCATTCAACTTAACAAAAGCGGCAATGCGAAATAAAAGGCAGAATCTGTCAAAAACAGAACAGTCCGTAAAGACGAATTTTAAAATGGCACCAGACTTGCTCAAATGGAAAAACTCAAAACTAATAAAAGTTGCGTACATATCTGAGGATCACGCTCGTAAATTGGCAGATTTTTTCGAATTTTCTACAGAGACTTAGGCCCATATTCGAATTTTCTACAGAGGCTCGGGGCTGTACCGGTAGCTATGTGGTTAATCTCTCTCCTATGTACTTCAATACAATGATCTCATGAGCTGCTTTACATGATTGAGATCCATATGATGAGCTTTGTATCGCTACTAGTTGTGTGCTACTCATGTGATGTTATTAAAGTAGTCTATTCCTCCTGCATGGTGTAAAGGTGATTAGTGTGTGCACCGTGTGGTTCTTGTCGTAGGCTATGATCACGATCTCTTGAAGATTGTGGAGTTAATTATCATTATGATAGTATTGATGTGATCTATTCCTCCTTCATAGTGTAATATGGACAGCGTGTGCACTATGTTAGTTCTTGGTTTATCTTGCAAAGATCTATTATGCTCTAAGGTTACTTAAACATGAATATCGAGTGTTGTGGAGCTTGTTAACTCCGGCATTGAGGGTTCGTGTAATCCTACGCAACGAATGATGTTCATTATCAAACAAGAGTGTATGTAGCACATATGAGAAGAAGTATTTATTATGCGATCAATGTTGAGAGTGTCCACTAGTGAAAGTATGATCCCTAGGCCTTGTTTCCAATACTGAAAACACCGTTTATTTACTGTTTTGTTGCATGTTTACTCGCTGCCATATTTTATTCAGATTGCTATTACCACTCATATACATCCATACTACTTGTATTTCACTATCTCTTCGCCGAACTAGTGCACCTATACATCTGACAAGTGTATTAGGTGTGTTGGGGACACAAGAGACTTCTTGCTTTGTGGTTGCAGGGTTGCTTGAGAGGGATATCTTTGACCTCTTCCTCCCTGAGTTCGATAAACCTTGGGTAATCCACTTAAGGGAAACTTGCTACTGTTCTACAAACCTCTGCTCTTGGAGGCCCAACACTGTCTACAAGAATAGAAGCTCCCGTAGACATCAAGCACTTTTCTGGCGCCGTTGCCGGGGAGGAAAGGTAAAAGGCACTCATACTCCGGTTCCAGGTAACAGTACTTTTCTGGCGCCATTGTGTGTGTACTCGAAGCTATTTCCTTTAGACTCTGCAATTGCGACATTTGGTTTCTTGTTTACACTAGTTAGGCATAATGGACAACAATGACCTTTTTATTCTATTTCCTGATTTAAGACATGGATGGTTTGATGCGAAAATTAAAAAAACCATGGAACATATTAATATGAATGCTTTGAACACCATTGTTGCTAATGATATGGAAAATTCTAAGCTTGGGGAAGCTGGCTTTGATGAGCATGATATTTTTAGTCCCCCAAGCATTGAGGAGAAAATTTACTTTGATGATACTTTGCCTCCCATTTATGATGATTATAATGATAGTAGTCTTTTGTTACCACCTGTTATGGAGGATAAATTTGATTATGATTACAATATACCTCCTATATTTGATAGCTACTTTGTTGAATTTGCTCCCACTACAATTAATAAGAATGACTATGCTTATGTTGGGAGTAGTAATTATTTTATGCATGAGACTCATGATAAGAATGCTTTATGTGATAGTTATATTGTTGAGTTTGCTCATGTTGCTACTGAAAGTTATTATGAGAGAGGAAAATATGGTTGTAAAAATTTTTATGTTACTAAAACACCTCTCTATGTGCTGAAATTTTTGAAGCTACACTTGTTTTATCTTCCTATGCTTGTTACTTTGCTCTTCATGAACTTGTTTATTTACAAGATTCCTATGCATAGGAAGCATGTTAGACTTAAATGTGTTTTGAATTTGCCTCTTGATGCTCTCTTTTGCTTCAACTTCTATTTCTTGCGAGTGCATCATTAAAACTGCTGAGCCCATCTTAATGGCTATAAAGAAAGAACTTATTGGGAGATAACCCATGTGTTTATTTTACTACAGCAATTTTTGTTTTGTTGAGTCTTGGAAGTTGTTTACTACTGTAGCAACCTCTCCTTATCATGTTTTTGTGCCAAGTAAAGTTTCTATGTTAAAGTTGATGTTATATTTGGGATCGCTGCGCAGAAACAGCATTGCTGTCTGTCACGAATCTGGGCACAGTTCTCTGTAGAAAATTCGAAAAAATCTGCCAATTTACGAGCGTGATCCTCAGATATGTACGCAACTTTCATTAGTTTTGAGTTTTTCCATTTGAGCAAGTCTGGTGCCATGTTTAAATTCGTCTTTACGGACTGTTCTGTTTTTGACAGATTCTGCCTTTTATTTCGCATTGCCTCTTTTGCTATGTTGGATTCATTTCTTTGATCCATTAATGTCCAGTAGCTTTATGCAATGTCCAGAAGTGAAAAGAATGTTTGTGTCACCTCTGAACATGTGAATTTTTGATTATGCACTAACCCTCTAATGAGTTTGCTTGAAGTTTGGTGTGAAGGAAGTTTTCAAGGGTCAAGAGAGGAGGATGATATACTACGATCAAGAAGAATGAAAAGTCTAAGCTTGGGGATGCCCGGTGGTTCATCCCTGCATATTTCAAGAAGACTCAAGCATCTAAGCTTGGGGATGCCCAAGGCATCCCCTTCTTCATCGACAAAGTATCAGGTTCCTTCTCTTGAAACTATATTTTTATTCTGTCACATCTTATATACTTTACTTGGAGCGTCTGTATGCTTTTGTTTTTGTTTTTGTTTGAATAAATGATTGTTTGGGAGAGAGACACGCTCCGCTGGTTCGTATGAACACATGTGTTCTTAGCTTTTAATTTTCATGGCGAAGGTTGAAACTGCTTCGTTAATTGTTATATGGTTGGAAACGGGAAATGCTACATGTAGTAATTGGTATAATGTCTTGAATAATGTGAAACTTGGCAATTGTTGTGCTCATATAGATTTTGTTTAAGCTCTTGCATCATGTACCTTGTACCCATTAATGAATAATTACATAGAGCTTGTTAAAATTTGGTTTGCATGATTGGTCTCTCTAAGTCTAGATATTTTCTGGTTGAGGTGTTTGAACAACAAGGAAGACGGTGTAGAGTCTTATAATGTTTACAATATGTCTTTTATGTGAGTTTTGCTGCACCGGTTCATCCTTGTGTTTGTTTCAAATAACCTTGCTAGCTGATGGCGTGTAACTCACACGTTCGTTGGGAACCCCAAGAGGAAGGTATGATGCGCACAGTAGCAAGTTTTCCCTCAGAAAGAAACCAAGGTTTAATCGAACCAGTAGGAGCCAAGAAGCACTTGAAGGTTGATGGTCGCGAAATGTGATGCGGCGCAACACCACGGATTCCGGCGCCAACGCGGAACCTGCACAACACAACCCAAGTACTTTGTCCCAACGAAACAGTGAGGTTGTCAATCTCACCGGCTTGCTGTAACAAAGGATTAAACGTATCGAGTGGAAGATGTTTGCAAAGAAAACAGTAAAACACAATTGCAGTAGATTGTATGCTATGTAAAGAATAGGACCGGGGTCCACAGTTCACTAGAGGTGTCTCTCCCATAAGATAAAGCATGTTGGGTGAACAAATTACAGTCGGGCAATTGACAAATAGAGAAAGGCATAACAATGCATATACATGATATGATAAATATAGTGAGATTTAATCCGGGCATTACGACAAAGTACATAGACCGCCATCCAACTGCATCTATGCCTAAAAAGTCCACCTTCAGGTTATCGTCCGAACCCCCTCCAGTATTAAGTTGCAAAGCAACAGACAATTGCATTAAGTATGGTGCGTAATGTAATCAACAACTACATACTTAGACATAGCATCAATGTTTTATCCCTAGTGGCAACAGCACATCACAACCTTAGAACCTACTGTCACGATCCCAGATTCAATGAAGGCATGAACCCACTATCGAGCATAAATACCCCCTCTTGGAGTTAAGAGCAAAAACTTGGCCAGAGCCTCTACTAATAACGGAGAGCATGCAAGATCATAAACAACACATAAACAATAGATTGATAATCACCATAATCATAGTACTCTCTATCCATCGGATCCCGACAAACACAACATATAGTATTACAGATAGATGATCTTGATCATGTTAGGCAGCTCACAAGATCCAACAATGAAGCACAACAAGGAGAAGACGACCATCTAGCTACTGCTATGGACCCATGGTCCAGGGGTGAACTACTCACTCATCACTCCGGAGGCGACCATGGCGGTGTAGAGTCCTCGGGAGATGAATCCCCTCTCCGGCAGGGTGCGGAGGTGATCTCCGTAATCCCGCGAGATGGGATTCGCGGCGGCGGCGTCTCGTAAGGTTTTCCGTATCGTGGCTCTCGGTCGGGGGTTTCGCGACGGAAGCTTTAAGTAGGCGGAGGGTCAACGCGGGGGCCACACGAGGGCCCAGGAGGTAGGTCGGCGCGGCCAGGGCCTGGGCCGCGCGGCCACCCCCTGGCTGCCTCGTGGCCCCACTTCGTTATCTCTTCGGTCTTCTGGAAGCTTCGTGCAAAAATAGGACCCTGGGCGAAAGTTTCGTCCAATTCCGAGAATATTTCTTTACTAGGATTTCTGAAACCAAAACAGCAGAAAACAGCAACTGGCTCTTCGGCATCTTGTTAATAGGTTAGTTCCAGAAAATGCATAAATATGACATATAATGTGCATAAAACATGTAGGTATCATCAATAAAGTAGCATGGAACATAAGAAATTATCGATACGTTGGAGACGTATCAGCATCCCCAAGCTTAGTTCTGCTCGTCCCGAGCAGGTAAAACGATAACAAAGATAATTTCTGAAGTGACATGCCATCATAATCTTGATCATACTATTTGTAAACATATGTAATGAATGCAGCGATCAAAGCAAAGGTAATGACATGAGTAAACAACTGAATCATAAAGCAAAGACTTTTCATGAATAGTACTTCAAGACAAGCATCAATAAGTCTTGCATAAGAGTTAACTCATAAAGCAATAAATCAAAGTAAAGGTGTTGAAGCAACACATAGGAAGATTAAGTTTCAGCGGTTGCTTTCAACTTATAACATGTATATCTCATGGATATTGTCAACATAAAGTAATATAATAAGTGCAATATGCAAGTATGTAGGAATCAATGCACAGTTCACACAAGTGTTTGCTTCTTAAGGTGGAAGGAGATAGGTAAACTGACTCAACAATAAAAGTAAAAGAATGGTCCTTCAAGAGGAAAGCATCGATTGCTGTATTTGTGCTAGAGCTTTTATTTTGAAAACATGAAACAATTTTGTCAACGGTAGTAATAAAGCATATGAGTTATGTAAATTATATCTTACAAGTTGCAAGCCTCATGCATAGTGTACTAATAGTGCCCGCACCTCGTCCTACTTAGCTTGGACTACCGGATCTTTGCATGCCATGTTTCAACCAAGTGTCACAAAGGGGTACCTCCATGCCGCCTGTACAAAGGTCTAAGGAGAATGTTCGCATTTCGGATTTCTCGCTTTTGATTATTCTCAACTTAGACATCCATACCGGGACAACATGGACAACAGATAATGGACTCCTCTTAAATGCATAAGCATGTAGCAAGTTATTATTCTCATATGAGATTGAGGATATATGTCCAAAACTGAAACTTCCACCATGATTCATGGCTTTAGTTAGCGGCCCAATGTTCTTCTCTAACAATTTTGCATGCTCCAACCACTAAAATGATAGACCTTCAGACAAGACGGACATGCATAGCAACTCACATGATATTCAACAATAGTTGATGGCGTTCCCCAGAAGCATGGTTATCGCACAACAAGCAACTTAATAAAATATAAAGTGCATAAGTACATATTCAATACTACGATAGTTTTTAAGGCTATTTTGTCCCATGAGCTATATATTGCAAAGGTGAATGATGGAATTTTAAAGGTAGCACTCAAGCAATTTACTTTGGAATGGCGGAGAAATACCATGTAGTAGGTAGGTATGGTGGACACAAATGGCATAGTAGTTGGCTCAAGGATTTTGGATGCATGAGAAGTATTCCCTCTCGATACAAGGTTTAGGCTAGCAAGGTTATTTGAAGCAAACTCAAGGATGAACAAGTGCAGCAAAACTCACATAAAAGACATATTGTAAACATTATAAGACTCTACACTGTCTTCCTTGTTGTTCAAAACTCAATACTAGATATTATCTAGACCTTAGAGAGACCAAATATGCAAATCAGATTTTAGCAAGCTCTATGTATTTCTTCATTAATGGGTGCAAAGCATATGATGCAAGAGCTTAAACATGAGCACAACAATTGCCAAGTATCACATTATCCAAGACATTTTAGAATTACTACATGTAGCATTTTCCAATTCCAACCATATAACAACTTAACGAAGAAGAAACTTCGCCTTGAACATTATGAGTAAAGCCTAAGGACACATGTGTCCATATGCAACAGCGGAGCGTGTCTCTCTCCCACAAAGTGAATGCTAGGATCCATTTTATTCAAACAAAAACAAAAACGAAAACAAACCGACGCTCCAAGTAAAGAACACAAGATGTGATTGAATAAAAATATAGTTTCAGGGGAGGAACCTGATGATGTTGTCGATGAAGAAGGTGATGCCTTGGGCATCCCCAAGCTTAGACGCTTGAGTCTTCTTAAAATATGCAGGGGTGAACCACGGGGCATCCCCAAGCTTAGAGCTTTCACTCCTCTTGATCATAGTATATCATACTCCTCTCTTGACCCTTGAAAACTTCCTTCACACCAAACTTCAAGCAAACTCATTAGAGGGTTAATGCACAATTAATAATTCACTCATTCAGAGGTGACACAATCATTATTTTCACTTCTGGACATTGCATAATGCTACTGGACATTAATGGATCAAAGAAATAAATCCAACATAGCAAAAGAGGCAATGCGAAATAAAAGGCAGAATCTGTCAAAAACAGAACAGTCCGTAAAGACGAATTTAAAGTTGGCACTAGACTTGCTCAAATGGAAAAACTCAAAACTAATGAAAGTTGCGTACATATCTGAGGATCACGCTCGTAAATTGGCAGATTTTTTCGAATTTTCTACAGGGAACTGTGCCCAGATTCGTGACAGACAGCAATGCTGTTTCTGCGCAGCGATCCCAAATATAACATCAACTTTGACATAGAAACTTTACTTGGCACAAAAACATGATAAGGAGAGGTTGCTACAGTAGTAAACAACTTCCAAGACTCAACAAAACAAAAAATTGCTGTAGGTAAAAACATGGGTTGTCTCCCATAAGCGCTTTTCTTTAACGCCTTTCAGCTAGGCGCAGAAAGTGCAAATCAAGTAACATCGAGAGTAGAAGCATCAACATCATAGCTTGTTCTAATAATAGAATCAAAAGGCAACTTCATTCTCTTTCTAGGGAAGTGTTCCATACCTTTCTTGAGAGGAAATTGATATTTAATATTACCTTCCCTCATATCAATAACAGCACCAACAGTTCGAAGAAAAGGTCTTCCCAACACAATTGGACAAGATGCATTGCATTCGATATCCAAGACAACAAAATCAACGGGGACAAGGTTATTGTTAACCGTAATATGCACATTATCAATCCTCCCCAAAGGTTTCTTTTTAACATTATCGGCAAGATTAACATCCAAATAACAATTCTTCAATGGTGGCAAGTCAAGCATATCATAAATCTTTTTAGGCATAACAGAAATACTTGCACCAAGATCACATAAAGCATTACATTCAAAGTCATTGAATTTCATTTTAATGATGGGCTCCCAACCATCTTCTAACTTTCTAGGAATAGAAGTTTCAAGTTTTAGTTTCTCTTCTCTAGCTTTTATGAGAGCATTTGTAATATGTTTTGTAAAGGCTAAATTTATAGCACTAGCATTAGGACTTTTAGCAAGTTTTTGTAAGAACTTTATAACTTCAGAGATGTGGCAATCATCAAAATCTAAATCATTATGAGCTACAGCAATGGGATCATTGTTCCCAAGGTTGGAAAAAATTTCAGCAGTTTTATCACAAGCAGTTTCAGCAGTTTTAGCAATTTCAGGCAGTTTTGTTCGCTTTGCACTAGGAGTAGAAACATTGCCAACACCAATTATTTTACCATTGATAGTAGGAGGTGCAGCAACATGTGAAGAATTAGCATTACTAGTGGTGGTAATAGTCCAAACTTTAGCTACATTATTCTCTTTAGCTAGTTTTTCATTTTCTTCTCTATCCCACCTAGCACGCAGTTCAGCCATTAATCTTATATTCTCATTAATTCTAACTTGGATGGCATTTGCTGTAGTAGTAATTTTATTATCAATATCATTATTAGGCATAACTTTCAATTTTAAAAGATTAACATCAGAGGCAAGTCTATCAACTCTAGAAGCAATAGTATCAATTTTATCAAGCTTTTCCTCAACAGATTTGTTAAAAGCAGTTTGTGTACTAATAAATTCTTTAAGCATGGCTTCAAGACCAGAGGGTACACTCCTATTATTATTGTAAGAATTCCCATAAGAATTACCATAACCATTACCATTAGCAGAAGGATATGGCCTATAGTTATTACCAGAGTTGTTCCTATAAGCATTGTTGTTGAAATTATTATTTTTAATGAAATTCACATCAACATTTTCTTCTTGAGCAACTAATGAAGCTAAAGGAACATTATTTGGATCTACATTAGATCTACCATTCACAAGCATAGACATAATCACATCAATCTTATCATTCAAGGAAGAGGTTTCTTCAACAGAATTTACCTTCTTACCTTGTGGAGCTCTTTCCGTGTGCCATTCAGAGTAATTCATCATCATATCATCAAGAAGTTTTGTAGCCGCCCCCAATGTGATGGACATAAAGGTACCTCCAGCAGCTGAATCCAATAAATTCCGCGAAGAAAAATTTAGTCCTGCATAGAAGGTTTGGATGATCATCCAAGTAGTCAGTCCATGGGTTGGGCAATTCTTTACCAAAGTTTTCATTCTCTCCCATGCTTGAGCAACATGTTCAGTATCTAATTGCTTAAAATTCATTATGCTACTTCTCAAAGATATAATTTTAGCGGGAGGATAATATCTACCAATAAAAGCATCCTTGCATTTAGTCCATGAATCAATACTATTCTTAGGCAAAGATAGCAACCAATCTTTAGCTCTTCCTCTTAATGAGAAAGGAAACACTTTTAATTTAATAATATCACCATCTACATCTTTATACTTTTGCATTTCACAAAGTTCAACAAAATTATTGAGATGGGCAGCAGCATCATCAGAACTAACACCAGAAAATTGTTCTCTCATAACAAGATTTAGTAAAGCAGGTTTAATTTCAAAGAATTCTGCTGTAGTAGCAGGTGGAGCAATAGGTGTGCATAGGAAATCATTATTATTTGCATTTGTGAAGTCACACAATTTAGTATTTTCAGGAGTATTCATTTTAGCAACAGTAAATAAAACAAACTAGATAAAATAAATGCAAGTAACTAATTTTTTTGTGTGTTTTTGATATAGAGAGCAAGACAATAAATAAAGTAAAACTAGCAACTAATTTTTTTGTATTTTGATTTAGTGCAGCAAACAAAGTAGTAAATAAAATAAAGCAAGACAAAAACAAAGTAAAGAGATTGAGAAGTGGAGACTCCCCTTGCAGCGTGTCTTGATCTCCCCGGCGCCAGAAAAAGAGCTTGATGGCGTGTAACTCACACGTTCGTTGGGAACCCCAAGAGGAAGGTATGATGCGCACAGTAGCAAGTTTTCCCTCAGAAAGAAACCAAGGTTTAATCGAACCAGTAGGAGCCAAGAAGCACGTTGAAGGTTGATGGTCGCGAAATGTGATGCGGCGCAACACCAGGGATTCCGGCGCCAACGCGGAACCTGCACAACACAACCCAAGTACTTTGTCCCAACGAAACAGTGAGGTTGTCAATCTCACCGGCTTGCTGTAACAAAGGATTAAACGTATCGAGTGGAAGATGTTTGCAAAGAAAACAGTAAAACACAATTGCAGTAGATTGTATGCTATGTAAAGAATAGGACCGGGGTCCACAGTTCACTAGAGGTGTCTCTCCCATAAGATAAAGCATGTTGGGTGAACAAATTACAGTCGGGCAATTGACAAATAGAGAAAGGCATAACAATGCATATACATGATATGATAAATATAGTGAGATTTAATCCGGGCATTACGACAAAGTACATAGACCGCCATCCAACTGCATCTATGCCTAAAAGTCCACCTTCAGGTTATCGTCCGAACCCCCTCCAGTATTAAGTTGCAAAGCAACAGACAATTGCATTAAGTATGGTGCGTAATGTAATCAACAACTACATCCTTAGACATAGCATCAATGTTTTATCCCTAGTGGCAACAGCACATCACAACCTTAGAACCTACTGTCACGATCCCAGATTCAATGAAGGCATGAACCCACTATCGAGCATAAATACCCCCTCTTGGAGTTAAGAGCAAAAACTTGGCCAGAGCCTCTACTAATAACGGAGAGCATGCAAGATCATAAACAACACATAAACAATAGATTGATAATCACCATAATCATAGTACTCTCTATCCATCGGATCCCGACAAACACAACATATAGTATTACAGATAGATGATCTTGATCATGTTAGGCAGCTCACAAGATCCAACAATGAAGCACAACAAGGAGAAGACGACCATCTAGCTACTGCTATGGACCCATGGTCCAGGTGAACTACTCACTCATCACTCCGGAGGCGACCATGGCGGTGTAGAGTCCTCCGGGAGATGAATCCCCTCTCCGGCAGGGTACCGGAGGTGATCTGAATCCCCCGAGATGGGATTCGCGGCGGCGGCGTCTCTGTAAGGTTTTCCGTATCGTGGCTCTCGGTCTGGGGGTTTCGCGACGGAAGCTTTAAGTAGGCGGAGGGTCAACGCGGGGGCCACACGAGGGGCCCAGGAGGTAGGTCGGCGCGGCCGGGCTGGGCCGCACCGGCCACCCCTGGCTGCCTCGTGGCCCCACTTCGTTATCTCTTCGGTCTTCTGGAAGCTTCGTGCAAAAATAGGACCCTGGGCGAAAGTTTCGTCCAATTCCGAGAATATTTCTTTACTAGGATTTCTGAAACCAAAAACAGCAGAAAACAACAACTGGCTCTTCGGCATCTTGTTAATAGGTTAGTTCCAGAAAATGCATAAATATGACATATAATGTGCATAAAACATGTAGGTATCATCAATAAAGTAGCATGGAACATAAGAAATTATCGATACGTTGGAGACGTATCACTAGCCTAGCCTTGTATCGAGAGGGAATACTTCTCATGCATCCAAAATCCTTGAGCCAACCACTATGCCATTTGTGTCCACCATATCTACCTACTACATGGTATTTCTCCGCCATTCCAAAGTAAATTGCTTGAGTTCTACCTTTAAACAATTCAAAATTTATCACCTCTTATTTGTGTCAATGTTTTATAGCTCATGAGGAAGTATGTGGTGTTTATCTTTCAATCTTGTTGGGCAACTTTCACCAATGGACTAGTGGCTTCATCCGCTTTTCCAATAACTTTGCAAAAAGAGCTGGCAATGGGATTCCCAGTCCCAAATTAATTAACAAAAATAGACACTCCTCCATGGTATGTGATTGTTGGACGGCACCCGAAGGATTCGGTTAGCCATGGCTTGAGAAAGCAAAGGTGGGGAGGAGTGTCAACATAATAAAACTAAAATAAAAGGCACTCCTTCATGGTATGAGATTGTTGGCAGGCACCCGAGGATTCGGTTAGCCATGGTTTGTGAAAGAAAGGTTGGAAGGAGTGCTGATACGTCTCCAACGTATCGATAATTTCTTATGTTCCATGCCACATTATTGATGTTATCTACATGTTTTATACACATTATATGTCATATTTATGCATTTTCTGGAACTAACCTATTAACAAGATGCCGAAGTGCCAGTTCTGTTTTCTGCTGTTTTTGGTTTCAGAAATCCTAGTAACGAAATATTCTCGGAATCGGACGAAATCAAGACCCAGATTCCTATTTTTCCCGGAACCATCCAGAACACACGAGAACCGCCAGAGAGGGGCCACAGGGCCCCCAGATGACATGGTGGCACGGCCAGGGCTGGGCCCGCGCCACCCTATGGTGTGGGCGCCCCTTTGACCCTCCTGCGCCGCCTCTTCGCCTATATAAAGCCTCGTCCTATGGCGTACGACGAAACCCACAGAAACCTTCCCGAGCCGCCGTCATCGCGAAGCCAAGATCTGGGGGACAGGAGTCTCTGTTTCGGCACCCTGCCGGAGCGGGGAAGTGCCCCCGGAAGGCTTCTCCGTCGACACCGCTGCCATCTCCACCGCCATCTTCATCACCGCTGCTGCTCCCATGAGGAGGGAGTAGTTCTCCATCGAGGCTCGGGGCTGTACCGGTAGCTATGTGGTTCATCTCTCTCCTATGTAGTTCAATACAATAATCTCATGAGCTGCCTTACATGATTGAGATTCATATGATGATGCTTGTAATCTAGATGTCATTATGCTAGTCAAGTGGGTTTTACTTATGTGATCTCCGGAGACTCCTTGTCCCACGTGTGTAAAGGTGACAGTGTGTGCACCGTGTGGGTCTCTTAGGCTATATTTCACGAAGTACTTATTCACTGTTGAAGAGCGTAGTGAAGTGCTTATTTATATCTCTTGATGATTGCAATGTGTTTGTATCACAATTTATCTATGTGCTACTCTAGTGATGTGTTATTAAAGTAGTTTTATTCCTCCTGCACGTGTGCAAAGGTGACAGTGTGTGCACCGTGTTAGTACTTGGTTTATGCTATGATCATGATCTCTTGTAGATTGCGAAGTTAACTATTGCTATGATAATATTGATGTGATCTATTCCTCCTACATATGCATGAAGGTGACAGTGTGCATGCTATGCTAGTACTTGGTTTAGTCGTTTTGATCTATCTTACACTTAAGGTTACTTAAACATGAGCATTATTGTGGAGCTTGTTAACTCCGGCATTGAGGGTTCGTGTAATCCTACGCAATGTGTTCATCATCCAACAAAAGTGTAGAGTATGCATTTATCTATTCTGTTATGTGATCAATGTTGAGAGTGTCCACTAGTGAAAGTGTAATCCCTAGGCCTTGTCCCTAAATACTGCTGAGTTACTACTGCTTGTTTACTGTTTTACTGTGTTACTACTGCTGCAATACTACCACCATCAACTACACGCCAGCAAGCTATTTTCTGGCACCATTGCTACTGTTCATATATATTCATACCACCTGTATTTCACTATCTCTTCGCCGAACTAGTGCACCTATTAGGTGTGTTGGGGACACAAGAGACTTCTTGCTTTGTGGTTGCAGGGTTGCATGAGAGGGATATCTTTGACCTCTTCCTCCCTGAGTTCGATAAACCTTGGGTGATCCACTTAAGGGAAAACTTGCTGCTGTTCTACAAACCTCTGCACTTGGAGGCCCAACACTGTCTACAGGAAAGGAGGGGGAACGTAGACATCAAGCTATTTTCTGGCGCCGTTGCCGGGGAGGAAAGGTAAAAGGTACTCACACTCCGGATCTCGGCTACTAAGCTATTTTCCGGCGCCATTGTAAGTACTCGAAGCTATTTCCTTTAGACTCTGCAATTGCGACATTTGGTTTCTTGTTTACACTAGTTAGGCATAATGGAAAACAACAAAAATATGAGAGATCTTTATGAACTTTATCTTGAATTAGGACATGATGTGTTTGAAGAAAGAATTAAAAAACCCATGGAACTTTATATGCATGATAATGGGAATGTTATTAGTATGAATGCTTTGAACACCATTGTTGCTAATGCTATGGAAAATTCTAAGCTTGGGGAAGCTGGCTTTGATGAGCATGATATTTTTAGTCCCCCAAGCATTGAGGAGAAAATTTACTTTGATGATACTTTGCCTCCCATTTATGATGATTATAATGATAGTAGTCTTTTGTTACCACCTGTTATGGAGGATAAATTTGATTATGATTACAATATACCTCCTATATTTGATAGCTACTTTGTTGAATTTGCTCCCACTACAATTAATAAGAATGACTATGCTTATGTTGGGAGTAGTAATTATTTTATGCATGAGACTCATGATAAGAATGCTTTATGTGATAGTTATATTGTTGAGTTTGCTCATGTTGCTACTGAAAGTTATTATGAGAGAGGAAAATATGGTTGTAGAAATTTTCATGTTACTAAAACACCTCTCTATGTGCTGAAATTTTTGAAGCTACACTTGTTTTATCTTCCTATGCTTGTTACTTTGCTCTTCATGAACTTGTTTATTTACAAGATTCCTATGCATAGGAAGCATGTTAGACTTAAATGTGTTTTGAATTTGCCTCTTGATGCTCTCTTTTGCTTCAACTTCTATTTCTTGCGAGTGCATCATTAAAACTGCTGAGCCCATCTTAATGGCTATAAAGAAAGAACTTCTTGGGAGATAACCCATGTGTTTATTTTACTACAGCAATTTTTGTTTTGTTGAGTCTTGGAAGTTGTTTACTACTGTAGCAACCTCTCCTTATCATGTTTTTGTGCCAAGTAAAGTTTCTATGTTATAGTTGATGTTATATTTGGGATCGCTGCGCAGAAACAGCATTGCTGTCTGTCACGAATCTGGGCACAGTTCTCTGTAGAAAATTCGAAAAAATCTGCCAATTTACGAGCGTGATCCTCAGATATGTACGCAACTTTCATTAGTTTTGAGTTTTTCCATTTGAGCAAGTCTGGTGCCATCTTAAAATTCGTCTTTACGGACTGTTCTGTTTTTGACAGATTCTGCCTTTTATTTCGCATTGCCGCTTTTGTTAAGTTGAATGAGTTTCTTTGTTCCATTAACTTTCAGAAGTTTTGTGCAATGTCCAGAAGTGTTAAGAATGATTGTGTCACCTCTGAACATGTGAATTTTTGATTATGCACTAACCCTCTAATGAGTTTGCTTGAAGTTTGGTGTGAAGGAAGTTTTCAAGGGTCAAGAGAGGAGTATGATATACTATGATCAAGAGGAGTGAAAGCTCTAAGCTTGGGGATGCCCCCGTGGTTCATCCCTGCATATTCTAAGAAGACTCAAGCGTCTAAGCTTGGGGATGCCCAAGGCATCCCCTTCTTCATCGACAACATCATCAGGTTCTTCTCTTGAAACTATATTTTTATTCGGTCACATCTTATGTACTTTACTTGGAGCGTCTGTGTGCTTTTATTTTTGTTTTTGTTTTGTTATCTTAGTTCTCTGAATAAGTTCATCCTTGTGTGGGAGAGAGACACGCTCCGCTGGTTCGTATGAACACATGTGTTCTTAGCTCATAATATTCATGGCGAAGTTTCCTCTTCGTTAAATTGTTATATGGTTGGAATTGGAAAATGCTACATGTAGTAATTGGTAAAATGTCTTGGATAATGTGATACTTGGAAATTGTTGTGCTCATGTTTAAGCTCTTGCATCATATACTTTGCACCTATTAATGAAGAAATACATAGAGCTTGCTAAAATTTGGTTTGCATAATTGGTCTCTCTAAGGTCTAGATAATTTCTAGTATTGAGTTTTGAACAACAAGGAAGACGGTGTAAAGTCTTATAATGTTTACAATATGTCTTTTATGTGAGTCTTGCTGTACCGTTTATACTTGTGTTTGCTTCAAATAACCTTGCTAGCCTAAACCTTGTATCGAGAGGGAATACTTCTCATGCATCCAAATCCTTGAGCCAACCACTATGCCATTTGTGTCCACCATACCTACCTACTACATGGTATTTTCCGCCATTCCAAAGTAAATTGCTTGAGTGCTACCTTTAAAATTCCATCATTCACCTTTGCAATATATAGCTCATGGGACAAAATAGCCTTAAAAACTATCGTAGTATTGAATATGTACTTATGCACTTTATCTTTTATTAAGTTGCTTGTTGTGCGATAACCATGCTTCTGGGGAACGCCATCAACTATTGTTGAATATCATGTGAGTTGCTATGCATGTCCGTCTTGTCTGAAGGATCTATCATTTTAGTGGTTGGAGCATGCAAAATTGTTAGAGAAGAACATTGGGCCGCTAACTAAAGCCATGAATCATGGTGGAAGTTTCAGTTTGGACATATATCCTCAATCTCATATGAGAATAATAATCATTGCTACATGCTTATGCATTTAAGAGGAGTCCATTATCTGTTGTCCATGTTGTCCCGGTATGGATGTCTAAGTTGAGAATAATCAAAAGCGAGAAATCCAAAATGCGAGCATTCTCCTTAGACCTTTGTACAGGCGGCATGGAGGTACCCCTTTGTGACACTTGGTTGAAACATGGCATTGCAAAGATCCGGTAGTCCAAGCTAAGTAGGACGAGGTGCGGACACTATTAGTATACTATGCATGAGGCTTGCAACTTGTAAGATATAATTTACATAACTCATATGCTTTATTACTACCGTTGACAAAATTGTTTCATGTTTTCAAAATAAAATCTCTAGCACAAATACAGCAATCGATGCTTTCCTCTTTGAAGGACCATTCTTTTACTTTTATTGTTGAGTCAGTTTACCTATCTCCCTCCACCTAAGAAGCAAACACTTGTGTGAACTGTGCATTGATTCCTACATACTTGCATATTGCACTTGTTATATTACTTTATGTTGACAATATCCATGAGATATACATGTTATAAGTTGGAAGCAACCGCTGAAACTTAATCTTCCTATGTGTTGCTTCAATACCTTTACTTTGATTTATTGCTTTATGAGTTAACTCTTATGCAAGACTTATTGATGCTTGTCTTGAAGTACTATTCATGAAAAGTCTTTGCTTTATGATTCAGTTGTTTACTCATGTCATTACCATTGTTTTGATCGCTGCATTCATTACATATGCTTACAATAGTATGATCAAGTTTATGATGGCATGTCACTTAAGAAATTATTTTTGTTATCGTTTTACCTGCTCGGGACGAGCAGAACTAAGCTTGGGGATGCTGATACGTCTCCAACGTATCGATAATTTCTTATGTTCCATGCCACATTATTGATGTTATCTACATGTTTTATACACATTATATGTCATATTTATGCATTTTCTGGAACTAACCTATTAACAAGATGCCGAAGTGCAGTTCTGTTCTGCTGTTTTTGGTTTCAGAAATCCTAGTAACGAAATATTCTCGGAATCGGACGAAATCAAGACCCAGATTCCTATTTTTCCCGGAACCATCCAGAACACACGAGAACCGCCAGAGAGGGGCCACAGGGCCCCCAGATGACATGGTGGCGCGGCCAGGGCTGGGCCGCGCCACCCTATGGTGTGGGCGCCCCTTTGACCCTCCTGCGCCGCCTCTTCGCCTATATAAAGCCTCCGTCGCGAAAACCCTATGGCGTACGACGAAACCCACAGAAACCTTCCAGAGCCGCCGTCATCGCGAAGCCAAGATCTGGGGACAGGAGTCTCTGTTCCGGCACCCTGAGCGGGGAAGTGCCCCCGGAAGGCTTCTCCGTCGACACCGCTGCCATCTCCACCGCCATCTTCATCACCGCTGCTCCCATGAGGAGGGAGTAGTTCTCCATCGAGGCTCGGGGCTGTACCGGTAGCTATGTGGTTCATCTCTCTCCTATGTAGTTCAATACAATAATCTCATGAGCTGCCTTACATGATTGAGATTCATATGATGATGCTTGTAATCTAGATGTCATTATGCTAGTCAAGTGGGTTTTACTTATGTGATCTCCGGAGACTCCTTGTCCCACGTGTGTAAAGGTGACAGTGTGTGCACCGTGTGGGTCTCTTAGGCTATATTTCACGAAGTACTTATTCACTGTTGAAGAGCGTAGTGAAGTGCTTATTTATATCTCTTGATGATTGCAATGTGTTTGTATCACAATTTATCTATGTGCTACTCTAGTGATGTGTTATTAAAGTAGTTTTATTCCTCCTGCACGTGTGCAAAGGTGACAGTGTGTGCACCGTGTTAGTACTTGGTTTATGCTATGATCATGATCTCTTGTAGATTGCGAAGTTAACTATTGCTATGATAATATTGATGTGATCTATTCCTCCTACATATGCATGAAGGTGACAGTGTGCATGCTATGCTAGTACTTGGTTTAGTCGTTTTGATCTATCTTACACTTAAGGTTACTTAAACATGAGCATTATTGTGGAGCTTGTTAACTCCGGCATTGAGGGTTCGTGTAATCCTACGCAATGTGTTCATCATCCAACAAAAGTGTAGAGTATGCATTTATCTATTCTGTTATGTGATCAATGTTGAGAGTGTCCACTAGTGAAAGTGTAATCCCTAGGCCTTGTCCCTAAATACTGCTGAGTTACTACTGCTTGTTTACTGTTTTACTGTGTTACTACTGCCAATACTCGTTGCCTAATCGACGGTACCTCGGAGGAGGGATCCTCACGAGGGGGAGAAGAAGTAGGGGCCATAGGGCGGAGTGCTCACGGGACGGTGGTACGCGAGTTACCCAGCTTCGGAACACCTGCACGATGACAGGGCCTACTGCTACTTGTCTGGAATTATCTGGGCGCTTTCGCGTTGTTACAATGAGTTGTGGTTGTGCCTCTAGGGCTCCCGGGATCCGGCTTATAAAGGCGCACGGATCTAGGGTTTACATGGAGAGTCCTAGCCGGATTACAGATAGCCTAACTACGGTTCATCTTGTCGTGCACGTCACGGATCCGCCTTCCGTACATGTCGTACTGGATCCGGATTCCTCATGGGCCTCCATGGATCCGGGTTACTCCTAAGGTCGGTACGGATCCGGCCTGCTGATCCTGGGCTGGACTTCTTCCTTCATGATCAACAGCAACTGGGCCGCCCGATGGGCCACATGCCTCATCACCATCTGTGGGCCACCCGGGCTTGCCGGATCTAGGCACTGTCGATGGTACACCCATGAAGTATACCCACAACAGTAGCCCCCAGAGTTCTCCGAGTTTCGCCTGCAGTTTCCGCCATGCTTCTACCGTAAATTTCCGGCATCGTTGGTAACGCGGAGAAACTTGAAGAGCTCCAACTTTGTATTTTCTTCTTTTCTCAACTTTCAGTCGGAAAATGCTCCCATCCTGCGGGACTTCATCCATCGACATTCCGAAGAACATTTCCGGGTTACTCCCTGCTCGCGAATGGAAGCCAACTTACTTTCACGCGATTACCCGGAATCTTAAAAGACTCAAACGGTTCCGCCAAATCTGGCGCCATTTTCGCGCGATTTCCGCGGTAACTTATCTTTAGCCATTTTTACTGTTAGGGTTCAAGACACGTGTCACGCATCCAACGGTGCGACGCTTGCGTTCCGACCACAGGATGCGGAACACGAATCTTATCCCTTCAGCCTATAAATATCGGCCGTCGACCCCTTTACCCCTCATTCACCCCCTTCTCACATCTCTGCCGAGCGCCGCCCGAGAGCTCCTCCTCCGCCGTGCCGGAATCCCGTCGGAACGTCACCGGAGCATCACCGGAGAGAACCCGCCACCGTGGTGTTCTTCGTGTTCATAACTCCGGCGAGCCACCGCAACTCCGACCACCGCACGCCATTACGGTAACCTTCGAGCTCCACTTTTGCGCCGTAGTTTGTAGGGATGAACTTGGAGAGGACGATGTGGGATCCGACTAAAGAAGTTTCCGCCAAACATTTTTGCTTCAGATGTCGTCAGCAACTCCGCCTCCGACCTCGGAACCCATTATGGCGACCCCACTCTCCTCCGCCCCTCCTCCCTTCATTCCAATCAACCTGGATCCTTCAAAGGATTCCGGCAAGGAGGTGGCGGGGACCTCTGCTCACCCGGAGAAAACCTCCGGGGCGGGTCAGACGGAGCACCAAGCGGACGAGGCCACAAAGAAAACGAAAGCTCGGAAGCGAGACTCCGAAGCCAAAGGAAAATGGTGGCCATGCACCACCACCGAGATGGAGTTAAAGAACCTCGAATCGGAAGGCTTTCTGCAGCCCGGAAGCTGGAGGTCAGTTCCGGATGAACCTGCTCCGGCTCCGAGGGACGATGAGATGGTGCTGACAAAAGCACTGGTGGAGCGCGGATTTTCGTTTCCGCCTTCAGAATTTTTCTTGGAGATTCTGAAGACGTATGGGCTCCAACCTCACAATATATCTCCAAACTCCGTGCTCGCCATTAGCAACCACGTCGCCCTCTGCGAAGGCCATCTCCGGGTAACCCCCGAGATTTCTCTGTTCCAACATTTTTTCTCTGTCAAGAAGATCCGGCAGGCTGGCGAACTCGCCACATGCGGATCCATCACTTTTATGCTCCGCCCGGGCCGCGTCTACCCTCCAACCGACCGTCACGAATCCGCGAGGTACTGGTCCGCGGGCTTCTTCTATCTGAAGGACGTCTCCGACCCCGCGAGCGAAAAGAAACTTCCTGCCTTTAAGAACTGCCCCGCCGTCGAGCTTCCGTCATGGACGCACTGCCCCCACTTCTCCGACTCGCCTCAGCTGACCCGCGCTGTTAGGCGGATCTGCAAGCTCACGGAGGAGGGGCTAACGGGGAAGGACTTAACCCTTTCCTGGTTCACCAAGCGGATCCAGCCGCTGCAACACAGGGACCGCCTGATGTTTGAGTACACAGGGCGCGACGATCCAATGCGCGCCACCAAAGACAACCTTTCGGCCGACGCCCTCGACAAAAGGATCCGGGTCCTCATCAAGATCTCACGTGAACTCCATGTTCACGTGTGTAACAAAGACATCCATACAAATGGATCCGGAACTGCGGTACGTCGCTTTGACTTTGGTCTACTGTTTTTCTCACTTTCTTCATCTAAGTGTTTAACTTTGTACTAGCTCGAGGCGCTTGAGGAAAATGAACTCGGAACTCTCCTCCGAGTCCCATCCAGCAGCAACATGGACCCGGAAGCCGCATCGGAGGCGGAAGCTCCCGAGGCTTCCCGCCCCGCTAAGAGGAAGAAGCCGGCACCTTCCAGCCCTCGTGCAAAGCGTGCCCGCGAAGTGCCCAGCACTGCGGCCACCCGGAAGTTGGAGGCGGAAAAGAAACGCCTCTCGCTAATTAACACCAGCAACAGAGGACAATCTGCTTCCCAGCACTTCTTCAAACCCTCCGGGTAAACGTTCACTTCCGAGACCCAAGTTTTGATTCAACGCTCGCTCTTATACTTGTATGTTTCTTACTGAAGCTCCGAAAGCCAGCCTCCCAAGGCCCCGAAGACCCTTAGGAAAACCAAACCATCTCCGGCTCCCGTTCCTATTACTCCTGATGCTGGAGTTCCGCCTAAAGCTTCATCCACCTCTAAGCCGGATCCGAAGGACATCATAAACGTTGATGATCTTCCTGAAGACCCCGCTCATCATGGCGACTCCGCCAAGGGGACCTCCTCACCGATTCCTCCGCCAGATCAACCAAGCTCCGCGTTCGCGGAGCCCACTGAAGAGGAACAGGAGCAAAAGGTTAAGCTCCTCCAAGTGACCAACGCGACCCGAGTTCACCTCCAACCAACTCCGTCCTTCCAGAAGCTCACCCTTTCACAACGTCACGCGGAAGTTTCCGCCATGTTGAATAAAGTGTGGGGTAAACCGGACGAGGAGGTGCGTGAACTCGCCGACCTGGAGGTCAGCCTGAAGGATTTTTTCGCCAAGCACAGGGAAGTGCGGCAGGTAATACTACTAGCCCCCAAGCATTGGGTGATATATTTCCGTGTAACATGTATTAGCCGATGCTTTCCGAAAAATGTACCTGAGGCGGAAATTTTAAAATTTTTGTACCAAGACTTTGAATTCCTCGCCAGCCCCCAAGATTTTAAATATCCGACTAACTCCTCTGCACAGACCACGCGGAAACTGCACGAGGACCTGCGCGTACATGTGCTGGAGCAGATCACGGAGATCGAAGGGCTGCGCCAGAACGCGGAAAATGGCCAGAAGGCTATCCAGCTGCTTGAGACCCGCCTTCAAGGTACTAGATCCGAGTTTTACTGTTGGTTTTGATATAGCTTTTCCGGATGCATAATATGTGCCATTCTGTCTTCGTACAGAAGAAACTGCCAAGCACTCCAAATGGGACGAGCTGTCCGCTAGGGTCCAGGTGCTGGAGGCGGAAAATGAATCCCTCAAAGACTTTGTGAAGACCTCCGCCTCTCAGGAACATCAAGCGAGGAAGGAGCTGCGCGAAAAACATGCCCGCGACTTGGCGGAGCTGAATGACAAACTGGAGAAAAGCCAGGGCCGCGTGATTTCCGTGATATCCAAGAACAAAGCTCTGGAAGCGGAGGCGGAGGCCATTGACAAACTTATCTTCCGTAAGCGTTTTCCGTGTTTCTGCTCCGGCCATCTCGCAAACTTTATCTCTAACGGAACTGCTTCTTCTTCCACAGCGAGCCTTGGCTTCGAATGGACAAAAGAGTCAAACCTTACGAGGACGGAGGCATACGATGAAGCGCGTATATCAATTGACAAGTTATTTGAAGCCTGTCGCGGAATCGCCATGGCTCTGTCTCTGAAGAAGGCCAAAACCACAGTCATCGATACGATGACCAAACTTATGGGACTGGTACCGGAGTTCATCAAGGACTGGCAGAGTTCTTCAGCACGCGGAGTCGCCTCCCTAGTCTTAGCCACGTGCAAGGCTCACTTCCCCTCGCTCAACCTGGCAACTGTTGCGCGCGGAGCCCCCAAGGGTTCCGACATGAGTGCCCTCCTCGCGGAAACCGAAGGCTATGAACAGCTGTTCGTCAGGCGAGTGGATCACTCGTTCTGGTATAACAAGCACGATCTGCCCGAAGGATTTTCCGATGCTGAGGAAGAAGCAGGTGAGCCGGAGTATTACGGGGAAGGATCCGGGTCAAGCGGCGAGCATTCCGGAGAGGGCTCTGGTGACGGCTCCGCAGCTGGATCTGGTGACAGTGATGATGGCTCCAACTACCAGCAGTCTGAGGAGGAGGACTCCGAGTAGATCTCCTGTTTTAAACAATGAAACAAGTTGCATCATTTTGGCCCCAGAGTGGGTTTGTAATAAGACTTAAATTTTTAAGTAGCTAGGGACGAAACAACTATGCATGGGCGGAAACAACTTATCCTGCTATCCGTTAATATTATTTCTGCATGTTTCGTTTTATGTCGGAAAGCAAGTGCTGATATCGTTGTTTTCCGGCTTGCTCGCTTGACCTTCCGCGAGCCGGAAGACCGTAGCCGGAAACGCTCGCCAGCGGCGACGAAACCCAATGGTAATCCGTCAATAACCGCGGAAACAAGCCCCCAAGCATAGGTGCCGGAAATCGCTACTAGGAATCCACGAGTTCGCAACAGATAACAATTTAATCAGAAAACTTAAACTTACGTCCTGATGGACGATTTTCGAAAATCACAACTTTCATACACGCCTAGGCGGAAATATCCAGCTCTGCGGTTTTAGTCGGAAAATATACATGATCAAAAAATGAACAAGTAAAGGAGGTAAATGACTCAAAGAGTGAACCATAAGCTTTATTTCATTGATCATATATAACTATTACAGAGTTTGCAACTCAGGAGAAATATGCTAAGTGTGGAAAGGACGTAGCTGTGCAATGTTCCAGGGACGATCTGTCTCGTCGTAGATGTCGTCCGGATCCTCACGCTTGCGTTTCCGGCGCCAATTGGCAGGTCTGTCTCTTAGCTCGCGGAAATCAACAAGGTAGTATGACCCGTTGTGAAGCACTTTGCTAACGACGAAGGGTCCTTCCCATGGAGATTGCAGCTTATGGTCTTTCACCTGTCGAAGGCGGAGGACCAGGTCTCCTGCCATGAAGGAGCGATTCCGTACTCGACGACTGTGATAACGTCGGAGTTTCTGCTGGTAGATGGCGGAACGCTGGTCAGCTAAGTTCCGAGCTTCTTCGATCAGGTCCACAGATAGCTGTCTGGCCTCGTCAGCTGTTTCTTCATTGTAGGCGGAAACTCGCGGTGAATCGTGGATGATGTCGGAGGGAATCACGGCTTCGGATCCATATACCAGGAAAAATGGTGTAAACCCTGTTGACCTGTTAGGGGTGGTTCGCAAACTCCACAAGACAGCGTCCAGTTCGTCAGCCCAAGCTCCGGCTGCTCGTCGCAGCGGTTCTTCAAGGCGTGGCTTGATTCCTGATAATATTAGGCCGTTAGCCCTTTCAACTTGACCATTGGATTGTGGGTGAGCCACAGATGCAAGGTCCAATCGAATCCCCATGGTCTCACAATAATCCTTTAATTCTCCCTGAGCGAAGTTTGTGCCATTATCTGTTATGATGCTGTGTGGGATGCCGAATCTCATTACGAGGCTGCAGACAAATTTTAGTGCCGTAGCACCGTCGGCTTTTCTCACTGGCTTTGCCTCTATCCACTTGCTGAATTTGTCAACAGCGACCAAGAGGTATTCGCAACCACCAGGAGATGATCTTTTTAACTTACCAACCATATCAAGCCCCCAGACCGCAAATGGCCAGGTGATAGGTATGGTCCTCAGCTCTTGAGCTGGAGCGTTTGGTTGAGTAGCGTAGTACTGGCAACCTCGGCAGGTTCTGACTATTTTGTCAGCGTCTTCTTTAGCTGTGAGCCAGTAAAAACCTAACCGAAAAGCTTTTGCAACGAGTGACCTGGGGGCGGCATGATGCCCGCAATCCCCTGCGTGGATCTCTCTGAGGATTTCAATGCCATCTTGATTAGAGACGCATTTGAGAAATACCCCTGTCGCGCTTCGTTTGTAGAGCTGTCCATCAACTATTGTGTAGGATCTTGCTCGTCTGATGATCTGTCGTGCGAGGACCTCGTCCTCCGGCAACTTCTGATCGATGAGGTAGTCCAGGAAAGGCTGTGTCCAAGCCGGAATGATAGCCATCACCTCTTTGGCCGGAGATACTGCCACCTCTGGGTTTTCCGGGTTAGCGCCCTTCACCGAGGGTATCCTGAGATGCTCCAGGAAAATTCCAGGCGGAATTGGCTTCCTCCCGGATCCGAGCTTGGACAGCATGTCTGCCGCTGTGTTGTCGTCTCTCCGGACATACTTGACTTCGTATCCTAGAAAGCACTTGGCGATCTCGTCAACTTCGTCTCTGTAAGCCGCCATGACGGAATTTCTGGCGTTCCAGGTTCCGGCTACTTTGTGCCACCAGGTCGGAATCTCCGCAACAGATGATATGCTTGATCCCTATTTCCTTAGCGATGCGCAGTCCGTGTAGTAGAGCCTCGTACTCTGCCATGTTGTTTGTAGCTTCGAAGTGAATCTGCAGAACATACTGCAGTTCTTCTCCGGTAGGGGACTTCAGGGTGACTCCGGCTCCTGAGCCTTGATGCTGCTTGGATCCGTCGAAGTGCATAACCCATGTCTCTGGTTCCGGCTCCAGACTCGCATCCGGGGCCTCTGTCCAATCTGCGACGAAATCTGCCAAAACCTGGGATTTTACCGCGGTCCTGGCTTTATAGGTGATGTCGAAGGCGGATAATTCAATGCCCCATTTTGCTGTGCGTCCTGTTGCGTCAGCATTGTTGAGAATTGTTGACAGCGGAGCTTTGCTCACGACTGTTACTGGATGTTCTTGGAAGTAGTGTCTCAGCTTCCTGCTGCCCAGGAATACTCCGTAGGCTAACTTCTGAAAGTGGGGGTAGCGCTGTTTGGATTCCGTGAGGACTTCACTAATATAGTAAACTGGCCTTTGGACTCCATATTCGTGACCTTCTTCCTGTCTTTCCACCACGATAACGAGGCTGATGACCCTGTTGGTGGCTGCCAGGTAAAGGAGCATAGGCTCTGACTCTCCTGGAGCTGCTAGGATAGGTGGGGAGGTAAGTATCTCCTTCAACCCTTGTAGTGCTGCATCTGCTGCCTCGTCCCAGACAAACTTGTCTGTTTTCTTCAACAGCTTGTACAGGGGAAGTGCCTTCTCGCCAAGACGGCTAACGAACCTGCTGATTGCTGCGACGCAGCCAGTAAGCCGTTGCACATCTTTGAGACAAGTTGGCCTCTTTATGCACAAAATTGCCTTGATTTTCTCCGGGTTCACTTCAATGCCCCTGTTAGAGACAATGAAGCCAAGGAGTTTTCCGGCTGGCACGCCAAAGACGCACTTCAGCGGATTCAACATCATCTTGTACCGACGGAGGTTCTCAAAGGTTTCTGTGAGGTCGCTAATCAAGTCGGATCCTTTCCGAGTCATGACTGCGATGTCGTCGACGTAAGCGTGTACGTTCCGGCCGATCTGGTCCTTCAAGCACCGCTGCATCGTACGTTGGTAGGTGGCACCTGCGTTTTTCAAGCCAAAGGGCATAGTAACATAGCAGTAAGTGCCAAACGGGGTGATGAACGAGGTCGCCTTTTGGTCGGACTCCTTCATCCGGATCTGGTGATAACCGGAATACGCATCAAGAAAACACAGAAGTTCCGCCCCTGCCGTCGAATCAATGACTTGGTCAATGCGCGGCAGGGGAAACGGATCCTTCGGGCAATGTTTGTTCAAGCCAGAGTAATCGATGCACATTCTTAGTATTACGGTGTTCTTTTTGGGTACAAGGACGGGATTTGCGACCCAATCAGTATGGATAACTTCTACTACAAAACCTGCCTCTAGTAACTTAGCTAATTCCATTCCTATGGCGCGGCGCTTCTTATCTCCAAAGCGTCGCATAGCTTGCTTCACCGGTTTAGCCCCCGGATTTATATTGAGGTAGTGCTCGGCGAGTTCCCTAGGTACTCCGGACATGTCAGAAGGTTGCCATGCGAAGATATCCATGTTAGCGCGGAGGAACTCGACGAGCGCGCTTTCCTATTTGGGGTCCATATTGGCTCCGATTGAGACTTGCTTGCTATCGTCGCCTTCCTTGAAGCTGACTTTTTTGGTCTCTATCGCGGCCTTGAAGGACGCCTTGTCTTCTGAGATTTGCTTCTTGGTGGTCTGCATCTCAGTCGGATCCACCGCGGCTCTGTAGCCTTTCAGCTCCTCTCCAGATATCACAGACTCTGCGAAGGCGGCTTCGCCCAACTCGCACTCATGAGCCTTTTTGTAGTCTCCGGATATGGTAATCATACCTTTAGGACCCGGAATCTTGAGTTTGTTGTAGATGTAGCACGCCCTTGCGTGAAACTTGTGGTAGGTGGGCCTGCCGAAGATTACGTGATAGGAGCTCTTGAAGGGCACAACTTCAAATGTGATCCTTTCTTCGCGGAAATTGTGAACATCGCCAAAGGCCACGGGAAGTGTGATGCTGCCGAGGGAATTTGCCTTCTTACCCGGAACCACGCCATGAAACTCAGTCGTGCTGTGTTTGAGCTGTTCCTTGGTGAGGTTCATCCGCTCCAGAGTCTCCAGGTACATGATGTTCAAGCTGGCTCCACCATCCATGAGGCACTTGGAGAAATCATACCCGTCTATGCGGGGACTTACAACCAAGGCGTAGCACTCCTTTGGCACAATGACGGGGTGATCCTCTCTGTCAAATGTGCACGGGATTTCCGACCACCTGACGTACTGCGGCACGGCCGGAACTATGGCGTTCAGGATCCGAGCAGCAGACTTGGTGGCACGTACTGTTGGGGTTCCGAGGAAAGTGTGGTAAGCCCCCACGCTCTTTTTGTCAAATGGGTTGGATTTACCTGCGGTCCCTGACTTGGGGTCCGGCGAGTTATCATCCTCTTCCATTGCCTCGGAACTATCCTCATCCTTGTCCTTGTTCTTGCCCTTGCCTCCTTTGCCGCGAGGGCGGTGCTTCCGGGCTCGCTTGTATCCTGCCTCCGGGTCGTTCTTTAGATCGTTGACCCACTTGCAGTTGCGATTGGTGTGTGTGGACTTCCCTGTAACCGGATCCAAGTGGGCCAGGCAGGGCATGTCCCTATACTCTTCGTAGGTTTGCGGGGCGCGGGATCCGCCAGCTGTGGCCTCAGAGCCCTGCGGCTGACCCCTGCCAGCTCCGCCACCACGGCCGCGTCCTCTTCCGCCTCCTGAACCTCCGCGTTGAAACGCCACGGCGACCAAGTCGGATCCGCCGCTCTTCTGGTCATCAGGATTTTTGCGTTTGTGGCCGCTGTTATTGCCGTTATCACGATTCTTCTTTTGTTGGTGTAAGGGGATTGCTGTGGCCGCGATATCACCGCCTGCGTCGTCATCGGCGGCAGTGTGGTCGCTGGCAATGGAGATCATCTCATCCAAAGTTAACTTATTTGCATTAGCTAAACAAGTGAGCTTGTGCCGCAGCAGTCCTCCTCTTTGCAGTCCGCCGATGAAGGCGTACATGGCAGTGGTGTGATCGACGTTTTCGCACTCGTTCCTGCACGCCAACCACCGTGTAAGGAAGTTTCTTGAGGATTCTCCCTTCTTCTGGATACAGGCTTGCAAGTCGCTTGCCGTGGCAGGTCTTTTGTAGGTGCCCCTAAAATGTTTCTCGAAAGCTGTTTTCAGGTCAAACCAACAAAAGATGGTGTTCTTCTCGAGGTCGCTGAGCCAGATCCGGGCTGGCCCTACAAGATACAACTGGAGCATGCGGCAGGCGATATTAGGGGTTCCTCCGGCAAAGGTTACTGCATTGTAGTAGTCCTCAATCCAGGTATCCGGCCTTTCGGTGCCATCATAATGCTTCAAGTTTCCGGGTAGCTTGAGGGAGCTCCTTGGCTTTGGTTCCTCTCGAATCATCCTGCCAAAGCACTTTGGTCCGATGTAGTCGGTTCTGTATTCGTTGAGGCGTTCCCGTGCGTCGCGCGAGCCGTGTCGGGGGGATTTTGAGCGAGAGCGAGATCTCCGGCCGCCACCTCCGCCTCCACCTCCGTCGCCACCGCTAGGTGGTGGTGAGGGAGATCTGCGAGGGGGCCGATCCGACCTCCTGCTTCGGATCTAAGGCGGAATCTTCCTTAGGAGGCTCCTGCGTCTCAGATCGGAACTTCGCGACTGCGTCCTGCTCAGCGGCGGTCGCGTCAGCGTTACTTACCAGTGGGTTTCCGTCGGAATCGACGGTTTCCCCGATGAAGATGTGGATGCCGCCGATTGGGACGATGGAGAGCTTGACGGGGTTTGACCTAGCCGGAATCCAAAATTCGTCCGGGGACGATCGGAAAATTCCCGGCGTAGAGCACACGCCCCACAGCGATCGAGTCGTCGTAGCTTCCCATGGCGGAGCCCTCCCGGTTCCGGCCTCCAGACGCCTCAGGCCCCACGGTGGGCGCCAACTGTCGTTGCCTAATCGACGGTACCTCGGAGGAGGGATCCTCACGAGGGGAGAAGAAGTAGGGGCCATAGGGCGGAGTGCCCACGGGACGGTGGTACGCGAGTTACCCAGCTTCGGAACACCTGCTCGATGACAGGGCCTACTGCTGCTTGTCTGGAATTATCTGGGCGCTTTCGCGTTGTTACAATGAGTTGTGGTTGTGCCTCTAGGGCTCCCGGGATCCGGCTTATAAAGGCGCACGGATCTAGGGTTTACATGGAGAGTCCTAGCCGGATTACAGATAGCCTAACTACGGTTCATCTTGTCGTGCACGTCACGGATCCGCCTTCCGTACATGTCGTACTGGATCCGGATTCCTCATGGGCCTCCATGGATCCGGGTTACTCCTAAGGTCGGTACGGATCCGGCCTGCTGATCCTGGGCTGGACTTCTTCCTTCATGATCAACAGCAACTGGGCCGCCCGATGGGCCACATGCCTCATCACCATCTGTGGGCCACCCGGGCTTGCCGGATCTAGGCACTGTCGATGGTACACCCATGAAGTATACCCACAACAACTACCGCCAGCAAGCTATTTTCTGGCACCATTGCTACTGTTCATATATATTCATACCACCTGTATTTCACTATCTCTTCGCCGAACTAGTGCACCTATTAGGTGTGTTGGGGACACAAGAGACTTCTTGCTTTGTGGTTGCAGGGTTGCATGAGAGGGATATCTTTGACCTCTTCCTCCCTGAGTTCGATAAACCTTGGGTGATCCACTTAAGGGAAAACTTGCTGCTATTCTACAAACCTCTGCACTTGGAGGCCCAACACTGTCTACAGGAAAGGAGGGGAACGTAGACATCAAGCTATTTTCGGCGCCGTTGCCGGGAGGAAAGGTAAAAGGTACTCACACTCCGGATCTCGGCTACTAAGCTATTTTCCGGCGCCATTGTAAGTACTCAAAGCTATTTCCTTTAGACTCTGCAATTGCGACATTTGGTTTCTTGTTTACACTAGTTAGGCATAATGGAAAACAACAAAAATATGAGAGATCTTTATGAACTTTATCTTGAATTAGGACATGATGTGTTTGAAGAAAGAATTAAAAAACCCATGGAACTTTATATGCATGATAATGGGAATGTTATTAGTATGAATGCTTTGAACACCATTGTTGCTAATGCTATGGAAAATTCTAAGCTTGGGGAAGCTGGCTTTGATGAGCATGATATTTTTAGTCCCCCAAGCATTGAGGAGAAAATTTACTTTGATGATACTTTGCCTCCCATTTATGATGATTATAATGATAGTAGTCTTTTGTTACCACCTGTTATGGAGGATAAATTTGATTATGATTACAATATACCTCCTATATTTGATAGCTACTTTGTTAAATTTGCTCCCACTACAATTAATAAGAATGACTATGCTTATGTTGGGAGTAGTAATTATTTTATGCATGAGACTCATGATAAGAATGCTTTATGTGATAGTTATATTGTTGAGTTTGCTCATGTTGCTACTGAAAGTTATTATGAGAGAGGAAAATATGGTTGTAGAAATTTTCATGTTACTAAAACACCTCTCTATGTGCTGAAATTTTTGAAGCTACACTTGTTTTATCTTCCTATGCTTGTTACTTTGCTCTTCATGAACTTGTTTATTTACAAGATTCCTATGCATAGGAAGCATGTTAGACTTAAATGTGTTTTGAATTTGCCTCTTGATGCTCTCTTTTGCTTCAACTTCTATTTCTTGCGAGTGCATCATTAAAACTGCTGAGCCCATCTTAATGGCTATAAAGAAAGAACTTCTTGGGAGATAACCCATGTGTTTATTTTACTACAGCAATTTTTGTTTTGTTGAGTCTTGGAAGTTGTTTACTACTGTAGCAACCTCTCCTTATCATGTTTTTGTGCCAAGTAAAGTTTCTATGTTATAGTTGATGTTATATTTGGGATCGCTGCGCAGAAACAGCATTGCTGTCTGTCACGAATCTGGGCACAGTTCTCTGTAGAAAATTCGAAAAAATCTGCCAATTTACGAGCGTGATCCTCAGATATGTACGCAACTTTCATTAGTTTTGAGTTTTTCCATTTGAGCAAGTCTGGTGCCATCTTAAAATTCGTCTTTACGGACTGTTCTGTTTTTGACAGATTCTGCCTTTTATTTCGCATTGCCGCTTTTGTTAAGTTGAATGAGTTTCTTTGTTCCATTAACTTTCAGAAGTTTTGTGCAATGTCCAGAAGTGTTAAGAATGATTGTGTCACCTCTGAACATGTGAATTTTTGATTATGCACTAACCCTCTAATGAGTTTGCTTGAAGTTTGGTGTGAAGGAAGTTTTCAAGGGTCAAGAGAGGAGTATGATATACTATGATCAAGAGGAGTGAAAGCTCTAAGCTTGGGGATGCCCCCGTGGTTCATCCCTGCATATTCTAAGAAGACTCAAGCGTCTAAGCTTGGGGATGCCCAAGGCATCCCCTTCTTCATCGACAACATCATCAGGTTCTTCTCTTGAAACTATATTTTTATTCGGTCACATCTTATGTACTTTACTTGGAGCGTCTGTGTGCTTTTATTTTTGTTTTTGTTTTGTTATCTTAGTTCTCTGAATAAGTTCATCCTTGTGTGGGAGAGAGACACGCTCCGCTGGTTCGTATGAACACATGTGTTCAATACAATAATCTCATGAGCTGCCTTACATGATTGAGATTCATATGATGATGCTTGTAATCTAGATGTCATTATGCTAGTCAAGTGGGTTTTACTTATGTGATCTCCGGAGACTCCTTGTCCCACGTGTGTAAAGGTGACAGTGTGTGCACCGTGTGGGTCTCTTAGGCTATATTTCACGAAGTACTTATTCACTGTTGAAGAGCGTAGTGAAGTGCTTATTTATATCTCTTGATGATTGCAATGTGTTTGTATCACAATTTATCTATGTGCTACTCTAGTGATGTGTTATTAAAGTAGTTTTATTCCTCCTGCACGTGTGCAAAGGTGACAGTGTGTGCACCGTGTTAGTACTTGGTTTATGCTATGATCATGATCTCTTGTAGATTGCGAAGTTAACTATTGCTATGATAATATTGATGTGATCTATTCCTCCTACATATGCATGAAGGTGACAGTGTGCATGCTATGCTAGTACTTGGTTTAGTCGTTTTGATCTATCTTACACTTAAGGTTACTTAAACATGAGCATTATTGTGGAGCTTGTTAACTCCGGCATTGAGGGTTCGTGTAATCCTACGCAATGTGTTCATCATCCAACAAAAGTGTAGAGTATGCATTTATCTATTCTGTTATGTGATCAATGTTGAGAGTGTCCACTAGTGAAAGTGTAATCCCTAGGCCTTGTCCCTAAATACTGCTGAGTTACTACTGCTTGTTTACTGTTTTACTGTGTTACTACTGCTGCAATACTACCACCATCAACTACACGCCAGCAAGCTATTTTCTGGCACCATTGCTACTGTTCATATATATTCATACCACCTGTATTTCACTATCTCTTCGCCGAACTAGTGCACCTATTAGGTGTGTTGGGGACACAAGAGACTTCTTGCTTTGTGGTTGCAGGGTTGCATGAGAGGGATATCTTTGACCTCTTCCTCCCTGAGTTCGATAAACCTTGGGTGATCCACTTAAGGGAAAACTTGCTGCTGTTCTACAAACCTCTGCACTTGGAGGCCCAACACTGTCTACAGGAAAGGAGGGGGAACGTAGACATCAAGTGCCACCCAAAAATAAAATAAAATGGGAGCCGCTCTTTGAAGGTTTGTCTGGCAAGGGGGTTAAAGTGCCCACTACCATTCGTTGACAACAACAAACACCTCTCAAAACTTTACTTTTATGCTCTCTTTATGTTTTCAAAATAAAAGCTCTAGCACAAATATAGCAATCGATGCTTTCCTCTTTGAAGGACCATTCTTTTACTTTTTATGTTGAGTTAGTTCACCTATTTCTCTCCACCTCAAGAAGCAAACACTTGTGTGAACTGTGCATTGATTCCTACATACTTGCATATTGCATTTGTTATATTGCTCTACATTGACACTATCCATGGGATATACATGTTATAAGTTGAAAGCAACCGCTGAAACTTAATCTTCCTTTGTGTTGCTTCAACGCCTTTACTTTGAATTTATTGCTTTATGAGTTAACTCTTATGCAAGACTTATTGATGCTTGTCTTGAAGTACTATTCATGAAAAGTCTTTGCTTTATGATTCACTTGTTTACTCATGTCATTACCATTGTTTTGATCGCTGCATTCATTACATATGTTTACAAATAGTATGATCAAGGTTATGATGGCATGTCACTTCAGAAATTATCTTTGTTATCGTTTTACCTGCTCGGGACGAGCAGAACTAAGCTTGGGGATGCTGATACGTCTCCAACGTATCGATAATTTCTTATGTTCCATGCTACTTTATTGATGATACCTACATGTTTTATGCACACTTTATGTCATATTCGTGCATTTTCTGGAACTAACCTATTAACAAGATGCCGAAGTGCCAGTTCCTGTTTTCTGCTGTTTTTGGTTTCAGAAATCCTAGTAACGAAATATTCTCGGAATTGGACGAAATCAACGCCCAGGTTCCTATTTTGCCCGGAAGCATCCAGAACACGCGAGCCACAGAGGAGAGCCCTGGGCCCGGGATAGGGGGGGGGGGCGCGCCACCCTATGGTGTGGTCACCCCGTGGCCCCTCCGACTCCCTCTCTTCGCCTATTTAGGCCTCTCTGACCTAAAAACCCCGACAGAGAACCACGATACGGAGAAAACCTTCCAGAGTCGCCGCCATCGCGAAATCAAGATTCGGGGGACAGAAGTCTCTGTTCCGGCACGCCGCCGGGACGGGGAATTGCCCGCGGAAGCCGTCTCCACCGCCATCTTCACCGCCATCGCTGCCTCCATGATGAGGAGGGAGTAGTTCTCCATCGAGGCTCGGGGCTGTACCGGTAGCTATGTGGTTAATCTCTCTCCTATGTACTTCAATACAATGATCTCATGAGCTGCTTTACATGATTGAGATCCATATGATGAGCTTTGTATCGCTACTAGTTGTGTGCTACTCATGTGATGTTATTAAAGTAGTCTATTCCTCCTGCATGGTGTAAAGGTGATTAGTGTGTGCACCGTGTGGTTCTTGTCGTAGGCTATGATCACGATCTCTTGAAGATTGTGGAGTTAATTATCATTATGATAGTATTGATGTGATCTATTCCTCCTTCATAGTGTAATATGGACAGCGTGTGCACTATGTTAGTTCTTGGTTTATCTTGCAAAGATCTATTATGCTCTAAGGTTACTTAAACATGAATATCGAGTGTTGTGGAGCTTGTTAACTCCGGCATTGAGGGTTCGTGTAATCCTACGCAACGAATGATGTTCATTATCAAACAAGAGTGTATGTAGCACATATGAGAAGAAGTATTTATTATGCGATCAATGTTGAGAGTGTCCACTAGTGAAAGTATGATCCCTAGGCCTTGTTTCCAATACTGAAAACACCGTTTATTTACTGTTTTGTTGCATGTTTACTCGCTGCCATATTTTATTCAGATTGCTATTACCACTCATATACATCCATACTACTTGTATTTCACTATCTCTTCGCCGAACTAGTGCACCTATACATCTGACAAGTGTATTAGGTGTGTTGGGGACACAAGAGACTTCTTGCTTTGTGGTTGCAGGGTTGCTTGAGAGGGATATCTTTGACCTCTTCCTCCCTGAGTTCGATAAACCTTGGGTAATCCACTTAAGGGAAACTTGCTACTGTTCTACAAACCTCTGCTCTTGGAGGCCCAACACTGTCTACAAGAATAGAAGCTCCCGTAGACATCAGCAGCTCACAAGATCCAACAATGAAGCACAATTAGGAGAAGACGACCATCTAGCTACTACTATGGACCCATAGTCCAGGGGTGAACTACTCACTCATCACTCCGGAGGCGATCATGGCGATGAAGAGTCCTCCGGAGATGAATCCCCTCTCCGGCAGGGTGCCGGAGGCGATCTCCTGAATCCCCGAGATGGGATTCGCGGCGGCGTCTCCGGAAGGTTTTCCGTATCGTGGCTCTCGGGGGGTTTCGCGACGGAGGCTTTAAGTAGGCGAAAGGGCAGGTCAAGAGGCGGCGCGAGGGGCCACACCACAGGCCGGCGCGGCCAGGGCCTGGGCGCGCCGCCTATGGTGTGGCCACCTCGTGGCCCCACTTCCCCCCTTCGGTCTTCTGGAAGCTTCGTGCAAAAATAGGACTCTGGGTGATTTCGTCCAATTCCGAGAATATTTCCTTACTAGGATTTCTGAAACCAAAAAGCAGAAAACAGCAACTGGCTCTTCGGCATCTTGTTAATAGGTTAGTTCCAGAAAATGCGTAAATACGACATATAATGTGCAGAAAACATGTAGGTATCATCAATAAAGTAGCATGGAACATAAGAAATTATCGATACGTTGGAGACGTATCAATGCTTTCCTCTTTGAAGGACCTTTCTTTTACTTTTATTGTTGAGTCAGTTTACCTATCTCTCTCCACCTTAAGAAGCAAACACTTGTGTGAACTGTGTATTGATTCCTACATACTTGCATATTGCACTTGTTATATTACTTTATGTTGACAATATCCATGAGATATACATGTTATAAGTTGAAAGCAACCGCTAAAACTTAATCTTCCTTTGTGTTGCTTCAATACCTTTACTTTGATTTATTGCTTTATGAGTTAACTCTTATGCAAGACTTATTGATGCTTGTCTTGAAGTACTATTCATGAAAAGTCTTTGCTTTATGATTCACTTGTTTACTCATGTCCTTACCATTGTTTTGATCGCTGCATTCATTACATATGTTTACAAATAGTATGATCAAGATTATGATGGCATGTCACTTCAGAAATTATCTTTGTTATTGTTTTACCTGCTCGGGACGAGCAGAACTAAGCTTGGGGATGCTGATACGTCTCCAACGTATCGATAATTTCTTATGTTCCATGCTACTTTATTGATGATACCTACATGTTTTATGCACATTATATGTCGTATTTACGCATTTTCTGGAACTAACCTATTAACAAGATGCCGAAGAGCCAGTTGCTGTTTTCTGCTGTTTTGGTTTCAGAAATCCTAGTAACGAAATATTCTCGGAATTGGACGAAATCAACGCCCAGGGTCCTATTTTTGCACGAAGCTTCCAGAAGACCGAAGGAGAGTCAAAGTGGGGCCACGAGGTGGCCAGACGACAGGGCGGCGCGGCCCAGGCCCTGGCGCGCCGGCTGTCTGGGCCCCTCGTGCCGCCTCTTGACCTGCCCTTTCGCCTACTTAAAGCCTCCGTCGCGAAACCCCAGTCGAGAGCCACGATACGGAAAACCTTCCAGAGACGCCGCCGCCGCGAATCCCATCTCGGGGATTCAGGAGATCGCCTCCGGCACCCTGCCGGAGAGGGGATTCATCTCCCGGAGGACTCTACACCGCCATGGTCGCCTCGGAGTGATGAGTGAGTAGTTCACCCCTGGACTATGGGTCCATAGCAGTAGCTAGATGGTCGTCTTCTCCTAATTGTGCTTCATTGTTGGATCTTGTGAGCTGCCTAACACGATCAAGATCATCTATCTGTAATACTATATGTTGTGTTTGTCGGGATCCGATGGATAGAGAATACTATGTTATGGTGATTATCAATCTATTGTTTATGTGTTGTTTATGATCTTGCATGCTCTCCGTTATTAGTAGAGGCTCTGGCCAAGTTTTTGCTCTTAACTCCAAGAGGGAGTATTTATGCTCGATAGTGGGTTCATGCCTTCATTGACACCTGGGATCGTGACAGTAGGTTCTAAGGTTGTGTTGTGCTGTTGCCACTAGGGATAAAACATTGATGCTATGTCTAAGGATGTAGTTGTTGATTACATTACGCACCATACTTAATGCAATTGTCTGTTGCTTTGCAACTTAATACTGAAATGGGTTCGGATGATAACCTGAAGGTGGACTTTTTAGGCATAGATGCAGTTGGATGGCGGTCTATGTACTTTGTCGTAATGCCGGATTAAATCTCACTATATTTATCATATCATGTATATGCATTGTTATGCCCTTTTCTATTTGTCAATTGCCCGACTGTAATTTGTTCACCCAACATGCTTTTATCTTATGGGAGAGACACCTCTAGTGAACTGTGGACCCCGGTCCTATTCTTTACATCGCATACAATCTACTGCAATATTTGTTTTACTGTTTTCTTGCAAACAATCATCTTCCACACAATACGGTTAATCCTTTGTTACAGCAAGCCGGTGAGATTGACAACCTCACTTCGTTGGGGCAAAGTACTTTGGTTGTGTTGTGCAGGTTCCACGTTGGCGGAATCCCTGGTGTTGCGCCGCATCACATTTCGCCACCATCAACCTTCAACGTGCTTCTTGACTCCTACTGGTCCGATTAAACCTTGGTTTCTTTCTGAGGGAAAACTTGCCGCTGTGCGCATCATACCTTCCTCTTGGGGTTCCCAACGGACGTGTACATCTACGCGCATCAAGCCACGATACGGAAAACCTTCCAGAGACGCCGCCGCCGCGAATCCCATCTTGGGGGATTCAGGAGATCGCCTCCGGCACCCTGCAGGAGAGGGGATTCATCTCCCGGAGGACTCTACATCGCCATGATCGCCTCCGGAGTGATGAGTGAGTAGTTCACCCTGGACTATGGGTCCATAGCAGTAGCTAGATGGTCGTCTTCTCCTAATTATGCTTCATTGTTGGATCTTGTGAGCTGCCTAACATGATCAAGATCATCTATCTGTAATACTATATGTTGTGTTTGTCGGGATCCGATGGATAGAGAATACTATGTTATGGTGATTATCAATCTATTGTTTATGTGTTGTTTATGATCTTGCATGCTCTCCGTTATTAGTAGAGGCTCTGGCCAAGTTTTTACTCTTAACTCCAAGAGGGAGTATTTATGCTCGATAGTGGGTTCATGCCTACATTGACACCTGGGACAGTGACAGAAAGTTCTAAGGTTGTGATGTGTTGTTGTCACTAGGGATAAAACATTGATTCTATGTCTAAGGATGTAGTTGTCGATTACATTACGCACCATACTTAATGCAATTGTCTGTTGCTTTGCAACTTAATACTGAATGGGGTTCGGATGATAACCTGAAGGTGGACTTTTTAGGCATAGATGCAGTTGGATGGCGGTCTATGTACTTTGTCGTAATGCCCGGATTAAATCTCACTATATTTATCATATCATGTACATGCATTGTTATGCCCTTCTCTATTTGTCAATTGCCCGACTGTAATTTGTTCACCCAACATGCTTTTATCTTATGGGAGAGACACCTCTAGTGAACTGTGGACCCCGGTCCTATTCTTTACATCGCATACAATTTACTGCAATACTTGTTTTACTGTTTTCTTGCAAACAATCATCTTCCACACAATACGGTTAATCCTTTGTTACAGCAAGCCGGTGAGATTGACAACCTCACTGTTTCGTTGGGGCAAAGTACTTTGGTTTTGTTGTGCAGGTTCCACGTTGGCGCCGGAATCCCTGTTGTTGCGCCGCATCACATTGCGCCACCATCAACCTTCAACGTGCTTCTTGACTCCTACTGGTCCGATTAAACATTGGTTTCTTTCTGAGGGAAAACTTGCCACTGTGCGCATCATACCTTTCTCTTGGGGTTCCCAACGGACGTGTACATCTACGCGCATCAGTACACGTAGAGCTAGTGGTAGTGGCGAGGGAGCATGATGATGTCGCACGGGCTTCTATGTGTTACCGCAAACAACACTATCTTAATAGTGTTTCCGAATTCAAGGGTGTTTTGTAAAGTATACACATCGTGTGTTTCATTCATTTTACCTCCATGAGCTATATAATGTGATATTCTCGAGTAAGTGCTTGTGGGTCATTTATTGGTTCGATTTCCCTTGATTTTGTTGGCCCATTTAGATCCAACAATTTCTTCATGTTTGCTCTTGTTGGGCCATCTAATGGAATTGTACAATAGGTGGAAGACTCTTTTTTTTTTCCTCCAGAGAGGTTCTGAATGTTCTTTTTATAGAGGTGTCGAGTTCTTTTGTTGTGTTGAAAATAAGGTCACTTTTGGAGAGCCAATGGTAGTCTTGTAGTCAATAAATGATCACTTAGATTTTTCCCCATCTTACCAGATGGTATCCCCTAGTAACATAGTAATTTATAATAACCACATAATGGTTGACACATGCAAGTATGAGTTGACAGGAAAAAAGTTGTCAAAGAAATATTAAGAATTAGGTTTTACCCCAAATCATTTTACATTTTTTGCAAAGTGAAATGATCGAAGACGTCGAATAGAGTGGAAGAATAGGTGACTACAAACTTTCAATTTTTCTTCAACAATTGTAGGGATCACCAATAATATAGGTTGTCTAGATTATGCAACTAGGTGAACAACCTATATGGCAAGATATACACATGGATACAACAATGCTAGACAAGATAAGAAATTAAACAAGCTTGAGCAACGAAGTAAAGGCTCAGAAGTAACCACATGATGGAGGTGGCAATGTATCCCGATGCTCACACCTTTTGGGGTGTTAGTCTCCGTTGGAGCATCGTGGATGCACGATGATCCCCAGTAGAGAGAATGTCTAGTTGTGTTCGTCTCGTGCCCTCACACAATGTAGGTACCACGATCCACTATGTGGTGCGCATGGAGGCAGCAACCGGATATTCACAAACAAGGTTAGGACAATCTTCACAACTTAATTAGGGTGGCAGCCGGATGTTCACAAACAGGGTTAGGCCAATCTCCACAACTTAATTGGAGGTCCCAAGAACACCGCAAAGCTTTTGCATCACTATGACCGAGCTCCACAAAGCTTCAAATGGAATTGAGAAGAAATCTAAACATGTTGGTGTTTTAGCCGTGCGTTGGTCCATATTTTTTTCGAATGGGAGCATTGCCTCTGCATCGTAACGATGGGAGCATTTGCGTTAGTCCATATGGACATGTACAAAAAGGTAGTATTGTATTTAACAAATAGAAGGGTATAGTTTGGATGCACACCGGATATAACTATGGTCATACCTTCTCCCAAATAATTAGGAGGAACATATGGATATTGGATGCAACCAAATGGTTGCATAGTATTTCTATTTTTAGGCTAGTAGTAAACGAAATACTATGGAGTACCTTAAACTTTGCAATAAAACTGGTTATGTACATTAATTGATGCTGATGCCAGGCATTAGTTCCCCATTTTGAGTAAAACATCTAAATGAGTGCAATCGTTCATGTACATGGCGGTAACTGCCTCTCCCGCAATTTAATCGAGGAAGGGGCGAGCTCGCCGTGCGCGAGCCAACACCTGACCGCATCAGCATCTTAGGTTGTACCCGTCTTCATCAGGGAGGAGGCGATGGTATAACCGACGACGGAGACAGCGGGATCCCCTTCCTGATCCTCCTATGACTGAGCAACGCCTCCAGTTCTCTTCCACCATTCACCGGCTCAGCCGGTTGCCAGCCCTCTGGTCCAAGATCGGATTTCTTTGCGTCGTCGCCTAAGAAGACGGTGTGCTGTGCCAGGATTGACGATGATCTCGTTGGCATTACATGTTGGGGTCCCTCCGTGGGTGTGTTTCGCTGGCCGAATGCTCGCCTAAGCTGGGCGATTTCTCTGTCGGCCCTCGCGAGGGCTGCTTCGAGCTCTTCCCTCTTCCTGACCTCCTCCAGGTACAGCTCCTCGTATACTTTCGCCTGCAGAAGTTCAAAGTTCAGCTCAAAGTCTGAAAAGAAAAACAACACAATTGCTATAGTCTGAATGTTCTCTTTTCTTCCATATCTTGCGCTGAAGTGTTTAATTAGCTCTGGACCGTTTTCTGGACAAGAACTTACTTTCTGGAGATATGCGGCCGCTTCTTCGTCTGCCTTCTGGCGCCTGCAGGATTCTTTCAGAGCTCTGCTCATCAGTTCCGCAAGTGCTTTGCGCGCCTCTTCGACTTCATCGTCCAACCCCATCTCCATCTTAATGTTACCCTAGAGAAGTTACAAGAAGTCAAGAAACGCACATGCATCCTGTCACTATTCAAGTAAGCGGTGTTATTGTTAGAGCAAGTACAATAGAGTCCAATCAGCTAGCTATAAGACATTAAATAATATATCTTAGATGAGTTGGAGGAGAGAGAAGGGGAGAGAGAAGAGAGGTGGGCTACTATGCAATAGGCAGCTCTTGCACGTGCTCCTAGGCACTTTGTGAGATTGAAAAGTGGGCCATGTGTTAGTAAAGTAGTTCATTCTTATAGCCAACTATTATACATGTTAGCTATATGGTGACTACAAATGATATGACATCTTGTTATAGCCAACAGTTGGCTATATTATTGGAATTGCTCTTAAAATGATATCAGAAGATGGGATTGCCTGCACCTCTTTCTGGTCAAATGGCAACCGCGCAACTTCTTGGCCAACGGCGGCAGCCGATGGTGCGATTTGTACTTCCTTGTCCCTGCAATGAAAAACTGAGTCAGTTTGCTAAGATATAAAAAACTCATAAACAAGACTGGGCCATGAGAGATTTTGGGAACTCTTCTAGTACAAATGAACCATTTGAAATCCGCAGGCCAGCGGAGTACTACATCAGATTTCTTTACCTGACACAGATCAGCTTCTCCTTGCAGACAAACCAAATCTTGCACGACGGGTCAGCTCTCTGCATCATTTCTGTAGCTGTCTTGGATACAGGTTTGTTCAACTTTCTGAAATCGAAAATGAGAAGCTATTTGTTTCAGAACTCCCTGATCCTCCTACCAAGGAAAATAATACGACACAACATGTCTGGATTTTCAGGAAACGGAGCTCTGTTCTGCCAGATATCGTACTTTGAGTACTGCTTGTCCGCGGCAGCTGCAATCACCAGCTTGGTGATTCCGTGGAGGCGAATGAGCTCGACGAGACCGGATGCGACATCCTCGTTCTCAATCACCAGCTTCTCGCACTTCACCTGGAAAATTTACAGAAGCTGTGTAAATTGTTAACCTCGTATAAAAAAAGCACGAAGGGATAAGGAAAAGGAAATGGCACCTTGATTTCAGAGCACCGATGGATGTAGTCGTCTAGCATCTCTTCCACCTGCTGACGCTCGGCCATTCTGAACAAGCGCACCTGGTCCGCGCTCATCTTGCTGACATGGAACTTCACCCCCACTGAGATTGTAGGAGAGGATTAAACATTTGATTCATGAGATAAATGGAGTAGGTCACAAGTACAGAATGCAGAGGCCGGAAAACACGCGTGTGCAGTGCAGATGGAGGAGGAACGCACGTACTGATGGGGATCATCTGCGGCGGGACGTGCACGTGCGTGACGACGATCGTGGTGGCTCTGCTGCTGTAGAGATGGGCGAGAACCCACAACAGCGTCGACTGCCCCGCCCTGGGCTCCGCCGGCACCGCCACGAACACCTTCTCCTCCTTCACCGCCGGCACCGCCACGGAGACCTTCTCCTCCTTCTCCTTCACCGCCGGCACCCCTACGAACACCTTCTCCTCCTCCGCCGCCGCCTCCATCGATCGAGCGACAGATCTTCTTGGCTCTCAGCTATAGTCAGCTTCTTTCCTCCTTGTCGCTTCCCGGCGGTGTTCGCGTTAAAACCACACACACACGGTTGCCAAAGTGCCAACTTGTGGGAGGAGACAAGGCATTGGAGGAGCCGGCCATGAAGAGGAGACTTCGCCGTGACAGCGACGTGATGCCGGGAGGGAAACGGCGGAGGCACCTAACCATTTGTCAACTCCAAGCCTCGGTTCTGAAATCGACTTTGCTCCTTCTATGATCATCTTGTTAAATGCATTTGACCCATCAGGCCACTACTCGTGTGGTTTCGAGCTCCGGCTGATGGAATCTACACGGCAGCGGTTGAAGATGCTGGGGAATATTGCATCACATACACTGAACCAGAACTCCTACCAGTCTGGTTCTGGTCGTGCGAACTGGTGCTGTATCATAAACTGAAACTTGTTTTCTTCCTCGACGAAGAAACAACAGAGACCGTTTCTTAAAATAAATCAAAAGTCCAGATGCCTGTCCGCGTTTTCCATGACGCCCAATTGCAATATAAAACTCATCCGAGACAACAACAACAACTTCAGAAAACTAACTGAAATGAAAAAATAGGGCATGCCGTATAAACCAATAGAGTTTTGGATGATGTCTATGGTTCCTATGGCGGCGACGGCTCCATATATTCCTCAGGCTGGTAGCTAACAATAAGTAATGAACAAGGACAACCTCATCCAATGGAACATCAAAATAACTGATTATTCAAGATTGCGTCTTTCTTCTCTGATGAAAAGGAAACACTGCAATAACTTGTACCTCAGAAAACTTTGCAGGTTTCACACTCCATCCGTCCATGTATATATGGCCACTTAATTTTGTCTTAAGTCAAACTTTCTTAAGTTTGGCCAAAATTTATAGAATATAATATTAAATCTGTATCGCTAGATCTATCATAAAACTGTTTTTATAATACATTTATTGGGCATTGTAGATGCTAGTGATTTTTCTATAAACTATGGCAAGCTTAAATATAATTTTTCTTAAGGCTGGATTAAGTTGCCTTGTATTCATGGACGACAGATGGAGTAAGCAAGTAGACAAAAATTCAGGTTCCATAGCATACTTTTGGGTTCATAAACAAACTGTTATAGTGTATGTGAATTTTCTAGCACTTTTCGTCAGCTCGAACTCTTTGTTGCGCTCGCTAGTGGATGGAATTTTACATGGTATCTCCTCGTGTATGGTGTCTACCTATGCGCCCTTGCAGATCTCAGCACAACACACTCCTTTCATGCCAAACAAGCTCTGATTTCCCTCCATCAAAAGCAAGATCTTCCGCCACGAACAAAACCTAGTCCCCATCCTCAACCCTCCTCCACTCGTCGGAGATGCCGAAGGTGGAGCAGATGATAAAATGCCTTTTAACTTGTATCCACCCATGTATCTTTACTTTGATGTTTTTTATTTTATTTTGTTGTTTCCCTATGGTTTTCGTGAAAATCTGGTGAACTTCTACTATTGGTCACATTCTTTGCCGTTGAAATTGAGCACGGAATGATTTCCCTGGTTAAAAAAAAGTTGTGATGCCCATTGGATCCTTTCATTAGGTTGGATAAGTATTCCTCACACGTCAGACAAAAGATCTTCTCGAAGAGTGTAGACGAATGGCCCTCGGGCTCACATGAGACCTTTAAAAAACTAAATTCAAAATTCAAATGGTGTGTTTTTAATAACACTAAATAATTTCACCTCAAAGCAAATGGTAAGGATAGGAAGAAGGAAAAAATCTGTTAGAACAAGATGATGGACTATTGTCGAAGAAACTAACCTAAATGTCTATATTACCGAATACAATAAGAAACTGTTTGGGGGCACCGATCCAAAGCTATTTCTCTATTATATAGAAGACATCGTTGAAGTACAACCAACAACACTTCATCATCGAGTCAGACAATGCCGAAGTAGTGCAGATGCTGAAGAATACTGAACAAGACTTATCACCTTTAGATCATCTGGTGGCAGAAGCAAAGACCCTGATGAGTTTAGGCCAGGTTGTGGGCATCAGTAAATACGTCGCAGTCAAAATGTAGCAATTTATTTGTTAGCTGGTTTTGGTAGAAGCAATGACTGTACTGAGGTATGGTTAGGGTCAGGGACAGATCCTATCCTGGGCTCCCTTCTAATGATTTGTAACACACTTACATCTTAAATAGAATTCCTTTACCGTCGCAAAAAAACTAATATAACAAGAGCATACGACCAGGAATTGGTTTAATAGTTTATCAAGAAAACAAAAAAGAACTCAAATTTGAGTGGGAGTTTGTGCTTTGTGTTGGGCTATAGGGAACCATCACAATTATTTTTTTAACAGCCTAGAGTTACTCATTTCTTACATATTTTCTCTAGAGTTGCCCATCAGTTTTTTTTAGAGAAAGCTATATATTAGATTTTTTGTTTTCTGATTACATGCATGCTTCATATCATTAATGTTTGTAAATGACTGATTGTGCTTACCGCACTATAGATCCTAGTTTTTGTTTTGAGAATTCGCTATCCATCAGGTTCTTTTAGAACTGCTACGGGTACCACTAGCTAAACACTGATCTCCGCGAAGGGAAACATTACCCTGTAACATGGCATGACTGATCGACACATGTCGAGCGAATCCGCGCCAACCCGCGCGAAGGTCGCGAGCAAGTACGCGCGAGTCCGGGACAAGTACGACCAAACACGTACTAGGAGCTATATACACTATAGGTCCCACAACTTGTCTTTAGCGTGCAAATTAGTCCCACAACTTGCAAAATGTAAAACCATGGTACCACAAATTGCATTGAAGGGGCAAACAGGTCCCAAATCAATCGGAAGCTAACACGTGGCATTATAACTTTTGCAAAACGGCCCCTCCATAATTTTATCTGGCTCAATTGATCTTGGTGCTGCCTCACCATGCCGGTCCCACCTGTCAATTGAAGGAAGTTTTGCGGGGCTGGGATTTGAACCCTAGAGCGAGGATTATGTGCTCCGCACAAAACTTCATGGCCATTACAGCCAACAATGCTATATGATGAAAAACAGGCCATAACTTTTTAAAAACAGCTAACCATTGGTTCTGAACTTCTTTTTCGAAGGAACGTGGCTGTCTTCTTCATGCAAATGTGTGCAGCAAGTGTTCCTTATGCAGGAAAGTAGTGCCCTCTCCATCACTCCCTTTGCGAGGTGGGCGAAGAATGGGCACCTGGTGACGTTGGGTCGCTTTTGAGCCGGTGCTATTTGTGTGTGTATGTGCGCCAGTACCGTATCGCTGAGCTGCTTTTCATGTCATGGTATGCTGCCGCACATAACATGTGCCCAAGCCGTGATTCGTCGTCGAGGCAATATCCCAGACCTCTTGCGCGTATTTTTCGAGAGACATGAGAGCAAAGATAGAGGGAAAAGCATGAACAACACAGTGTGCGAGGACTAGCATCCATGCCTACGGCGCTAGGCAAAGGCCAATATGCGTATGCGGGTACGCACGCGGTGGTTGTGCTGCGGGCCTGCGGCACCGCATAGCGCGTGCACGTCCATGCCTCTCGCGTTTCCGGTGCCCTAGACATGCACCCAGCAGTAGTACGCAATGGAGCTACCCGTAGTCGTCTAAGCCTAGGCAGCTCATGGCAGAGGCCAGAACATGGTATGGTCCGTGTGTTAAACATATATTTGTATTAGTTATTTATTTCTGTTTTAGTCTACCGTATATGGAGTAGTACTTCAATACGTGTAGGACTCTCCCTGTACAAGGCTTGATGGCCTTTACATCCTATATTAACATGGAACCGACACCCAGGAGGGTAGGTCGTTAAACCCTAGAATCATTATCGCTAATATGGTATCAGAGCCAAGAGGTCTTGAGTTCAAGACTCTGCTCACGCAGTTTTAAAAACAAAAAGAAAAAAGATTTTGCGGCCAGCACCAAACCCACGCTAAGAACTAAAATAGTCAAGACGCGAGGGGGAGTGTTGAATATAAATACACTGCCTAGTTTGTTTCCATCAGTTCGGACTTTTGGTTCAATTGGCTAGTGCAGCAATCTTTCACCATGCTCACGATTGAAAGTTTAACTCTAAGTTAAAACGTGTTCTACTTGGAATTCATACAAAGTGGCATGTGGTGCAGTGGTATATTCATGTGTGTCGTGCCTGATGATCATAGGTTCGAAGCACCAATTGTTTCTTATTGCACCGACAGGTGGGACTCCCATGGTCAAGCAGCACCAATGTCAATTGGGCCAGAGAAAAAAAATGTGAAGGGTCTTTGCACAAAAGTTACAACGCCATGTGTTGGCTTCTGATTGATTTGAGACCTATTTACTCCTTCAATGCAAGTTGTGGTATCACGGTTTCACATTTTTCAAGTTGTGGAACTTATAGTGTATATAGCTCACGTACTAGCTAGCTCGTCCGCGCACTAACTCACCCGCACACATCCATACAATCGATCGCCACAAGTACGTACTCCCTCCGTCTATTAATTAATTAATATTGAAAGATTCGTTTAAATTTAGATGTATATATGCACTAAAGAGCTAGTGTCTAGATAGGTTTTAATTTAGACAAAACTTTTAACAATAAAAAGTAGACAGAGCTATAGCTAGTTTCCCCAACTACCGAAGCTATAGCTAGAAAGCGAGGCTGGCTCCATCAAGGAGCCTACGTGTATACATGGATCGGCTCGATGTAAGTACACATCCACGCACGAGCGTAAATTTTCCTCCCACGCGATTGTTTTCGCGTACATACACATGCATCGAACATTAGTCCAAAAGAAAGAATGGTACAACTCAGTGAACACTCGAATACAGTTACGTACAGAGCACATGTACATTTAAATACAGAGCACGAACGAGTGTAACTCAGTGCACATCCGAATACACTGTGTACAAACAAAGCACGAGTATAATTACATACACAGCCGAGTATAAGTACAGCTGCACAAACGAGAAAGTACAAGTACATCTGCACAAACAAGGAAGTACAAGTGCACAAACGAGGAAGTACAAGTACAGTTGGACATATGATCAAGTACATGTATAGTCGCACACACAAACAAGTACATGTACAAAAGTAGAGTCGCGCACAAGAGAAAGTATAGGTACAGAAGTATAGTCGCGCACACGAAGCAAGTACATGTACAGAAATACAGTCACGCACGCGAGCAAGTATATGTACAGTCGCACACACGAGCAAGTACAATTACCGAGTAAGGAAAAAATTGCACCAAATACACTAAAAATAAAAGTATTTATCAGTTCAAACACGAGTACAATTAGGTACACACCACCAATACAACCATGATAGTATTGAAAGTAAAAAAATATCCCAAAACCTATCGACATAGGATCAAATTTTGAAGATCTTGACGCTAGGGTCTCAAAAGTGAAAACTTCATAATTTAGACTTACGGTTTTTAAAATATTTCATTACAAAAAAATCTAAAAAATAAACGAAAAAGCTAAGCCTTCTCTCTCCTTCCTCATCCCCACCTTGCTTTCTCTTCTAACACGTGGCGAGCAGAGAGATTATTTCCTAGAAATTTTCTAGCAGCACAACGCGACACTTTCGCGCGCGGAATGTGGAATGTTGCATGCTCTTTGCGAAGGTCAGTATTTTTTTAAGAGAATTCAAACTGCTACCCATTAATATGTAGTCCTATTTGCATCATTTTTTTGAGGTTGTCCTATCTGCACCATGTAAAGACCCTCATTCGGTCAAATCTGGCCTTTGAGTTCTTTGGCCCATGATCCAACAGCGCTTTTACTTTCCCTCTTCCCCTCGCATCCCAACGGGGCCATCTATCCAACCCTCTCCGCCTTCCACCGGAGCACCACCACCTCCAACAAAATCATCTCTCAATCTCGCCGTCCTGCTCACTGGTAGAAAAAAGGGCTTCCGTCCAGCCCCATTAGTCGCGAAAAAAGAAGAACCGCGACCAATGGGGTCTTTAGTCGCAGCTCGGGTGGCGAACCGCGACCAAAGGTCTGGGCCCAGCGCGCTTGGTGGCTAGCTGGTGGACGGGAGGGGCTTTAGTCGCGGTTGGCCAGGCCAACCGCGACAAAATGTCCTCAGGCCTGGCCCAAAGGCCTTTAGTCGCGGTTGGCCAGGCCAAGGCCCATCCCTATATAAAAGGGCCTCAGCTCACTGCACTTAGCCATTTGGCGCCACTTCTCTTCACAAACTTCACAAGGGGGTGTAGGTTTGCTTTTGGCTCCTCTTATGCACACAAGGTGTTTGATGAAATGCCCCAAGAGCATGAAACAAACATGATATGAAGTGTCGGAGCCACACTTGATCGAGCTTCCTCATTTATTTTTTCCTCCTCGATCGCGGTTAGCAACTTGAACCTTTCATATGTGTCACTGATAAAAGGGATTTCTATTTTCGTGCCCTCAAGTCCTTAGTTGTACTCAGTTTTCCCCAGCCCCTTAGTTTTTCCTCAGTTTTCCCCTCCTCTAGTTTGGAAGACGCACAAGTGCTGGAACGGCCGGTAGCCGTCAGGTCAGAGGCCTTGATCGTTAGTCTGACCGGGTGGGGCCGCAGAGGGGCAGCTCCTCCCTGACCGTCTCGTGCTGACGGGTAGGGTCAGGAGACACGTCGGAGCAGCCATCCATCTATCGCTGACGTGTGGGCCGTTTTATTTCATGATTTTATACGCGATGCTGCCAATGACAAATGGGGCCGCTCTATAGGGCTGCCGCAGCCAATGACCAGTGGGGTCGTATATTTTTCAGGAAAAGACATATATTTCCGCTCTGTGGGGCTGCCGCAGCCAATGACCAGTGGGGTCGTCTATTTATTTAGAGAAAAAGCATATATTGCAGCTCGGTGGGGCCTCCGCAGCCAATGACCAGTGGGGTCGTCTATTTTTCAGGAAAAGACATATATTGCCGCTCTGTGGGGCTGCCGCAGCCAATGACCAGTGGGGTCGTCTATTTATTTAGAGAAAATCATATATTGCCGCTCGGTGGGGCCTCCGCAGCCAATGACCTGTGGGGTTGTCTATTTTTCAGGAAAAGACATATATTGCCGCTCTGTGGGGCGGCCGCAGCCAATGACCAATTGGGTCGTCTATTTATTTAGAGAATATCATAGAGAGAAGCAACAAGTTCGCTAATTAATTATTCTTATAAGCTAGACCCATCATTAGTCACCGGAGAACCGCTGGCAGCTCGTTCCCCACCGTCGGACGGAGCAGCCATCGCCGGAGCTCGTTCCCCACCGTCGGACGGAGCAGCCATCGCCGGCGCCTCGTCGCCCCGCCGGCTCTGTCCCCCGGCGGCGTCGGACGGACTGCGACGCCGCAAGTCAACCACGGCTCCAGCACTTGTTTCATCCGCACGCATTGTACCCACCGCAGGAAAGTCCGCCGCAAGCAGATCCGCCGCCCACGACGACCGGGATTTGTTCCGCGCACCAATTGGTAGTATAGCTTGGTAAGACCTCCGCTTCTGCCTCCCCCGCCCCCTAATCGATTCGGTTCCCGTAATTTATTGGAGTTTGCAGGTGCGAAATAGTCCTCAATGTCTGGTCGTAGCGGGTACACCGGCGAGGGTGGGGATTCGATCATGTCGTGGCCACGTTCTACTTCTCCTACCTCGTCGGAAGTGCAGGTATCTAGCTTCAGCTCTCTGTACTAACATTGATTTTGAAGTGCCGCCATGGCCTGTTGGAGTGATTTCAGTTGTTCTTTTTTCCATTATTGTTATAGTTAGCCAGGCAAGCCGATGATCCATGGTACATTGCATACCAAGATGAATCAACCCAGTGGTGTAGCCAGAGGATGGATTTGGAGGAGAAGGTGGCCAATTTAGGTGATGAATTGGCCCGTAAAAACCTGATGATATTCGAGCTGAAGCGTATTGTGGAGGAAGAAAAGAAGAATTCAGAGCTTATTCGCAAGGAGAAGTTGAGAGTTGAGACAGATCTTGCCGTATTTGATCAAGTGGTAGAAAATCTAGAACATGAACTTCAAGTGATGGGAGAGGAGAAAAGTAGATTCATCTGGGCAGTTTTATTAGGTGTCATCCCTGTCCTAGCAGTTATGTGGTTCTGGTAGACGATTTAGTATAGAATTGTTATTCAGTAGATGGCTCTAACCACTGTATTTTGTTGTGGCTCTAAGCACTGTATTTTGGCGTACAATTCAAATCATGTAGATGGCTCTAACCACTGTATTTTGGCGTACAATCCCAAAAGTGAAAGCATGTACCAGCCTCTCGAATCAAATACATATCAAAATCTTCCCAATCAAGTTGGGATAGAATTCAAATCATACATACTGATGTACATGGACACATCAAGAACGTGGAGAAGCTCTTTTTGAGACGGACGTAGTAGTTCGAACAATTTTATCCCAATTGGAAATTGAAAAATACAAATTTATCATAATTTATCCCAATTTGCGGCGTCGAACACGGCCGCGCACCGATGGGCAAGAAAGGCCGGGACGACGGGCGGCTGAGGGGTGGTCATCTGCGCCATCCGCCGTTGAAGCGATGTTGTAGGCGATGGCTTCAATGTTCGTGGCATCGATGACCACTGTCGGAACCGCCGCTGTCTTGGTGTACTTCATCAGCGACGGATCTGCGGAGGGCTGGATCGGCGGCTTTGCAGCGCGGTTGTAGACGATGGCTTCAATCGTCTTGGCATCGATTCGCACTCTCGGAACCGCCGGTGTCTTGGTGTCCTTCATCAGCAACGGATCTGAGGAGGGCAACGGAAGTGAGACATCAACAGGCTCCGACATTGAATGCTGGATCTGCGCCGTCGAAGCGATGTTGTAGGCGATGGCTTCAATGTTCGTGGCATCGATGACCACTGTCGGCACCGCCGCCGTCTTGGTGTCCTTCATCAGCAACGGATCTGAGGAGGGCAACGGAAGTGAGACATCAACAGGCTCCGACATTGAATGCTGGATCTGCGCCGTCGAAGCGATGTTGTAGGAGATGGCTTCAATGATCTGCCGCCGTCTTGGTGCTCTTCATCATTCAACAGATCTGAGAAGAGAAACGAAAGTGAGACAGAGAGAGACATTTCAACTATTTCTGAGGGTTAGATCCTCACCGGCACTCTTAGATCCACGCCGCCGCACGGTTAGATCCGCGCCGCCGCACGCCGCCGCACGCACGGTTAGATCCACGCCGCCGCGACCGCCGGAGTAAGAGAGGAAATAGGAGAGAGGAAGATGCGACTGGAATATGCGACTGCCAGGGTTGGTAGGTATGTGCTCTGCTCTTCTCTCCGTATGCGTCCATCGTGGTAGAGAGAGATATACAGGCCGTCCGATCATAAATGATCGAACGGTGCAAGCGTTCGTTGAGCTTTCAACCAACCAAGATCCGTGTGACATACATCTCGACCAATCAGAGATCAGCCAGTGAGTACAAGTGAGGAAAACTGAGTAGAACTAAGAGGGGGAAAAGTGAGGAAATGTTTATCAAAAGGGCAAAACTGAGTAGGACTGAGTAAAACAAGTGGGCCCGGAGGGGGAAAACTGAGTAACACTAAGTAAAACAGGGGCACCCAAATAATAAAGGGACTAAGGGAAATTGAAGCTTTTGGCATAAAAATTGTAAAATTGTGTTATTTGAACAATATATTACATTTTGGCCGACGTGATATTGTTTGCAATACAAAGATACACAAGTGTGACGAATTTGGACTCATTTGGACGAAGTTTGTAAGCATAGTGGGTATTTGGGAGGTGTATTGAGCAGAAAGCCCTGCATCTTCATAGCTAGTAGCTCATGGACTAGGAAGTGGTTTTGAAGCTTTTGGCATAAAAACTTCATATCTCTATATTTCCTTTTCCATTATTATTTCTCTAGGTTGTAGGTAACATAACAAGACTCCATGGGAAGGTTCCACCATGTTTTGAATTATTTTGAATAAAACCCTAAACCCTTAAACCCTTAAACCCTAAAACCCTAAACCCTAGAGAAAATGATAAATTTGGCTTAAATGTGGCATACAAATTGTTCATACAAATTCAAATTGTTGAACACAAAGGGATCCCCAATACAAAGGGAACCCTTATTCAAATTCAAATTGTTCATACAAATTCAAATTTTTCAACACAAAGGCATCCCCAATACAAAGGGAACCCCAATACAAATTGTTCAACACAAAGGGAACCCCAATACAAAGGGAACCCCAATACAAATTGTTCATACAAATACAAATTAGTTGTTCAGAATAAAATCTTTCTCTTGCTCCTGGTGTGACTCGCTGGGGCCACCACCTTACTCCGGGTAACCCTACCAGGGATATTACCGGTGTCTACCTTCCTTTTGCCCTCTTTCTTGTTCTTCTTCTTCTGCGAAGCTTGTGCTTTTTCTTCTTGAATATGCTCTTCGAAGTTAGCAGCAATCTGGGCAAAGGTACTGTCGTAGCAATCTCGATCATACTGTTCCTTCTCCTCTGGACTCATCGGTCGAAGCCATTCTACATCCATCTGTTCCCTTTGCTCTCGATCCATCGGTTCAATCTCCTCATGTTCAATTGCTGCTTCAATCTCCTCATGTTGAACTGCTGCTTCAATCTCCTCATGTTGAACTGCTGCTTCAATCTCCTCATGTTGAACTGCTGCTTCAATCTCCTCAAGTTGAATTGCTGCTTCATTCTCCTCTGCATTTGCTGCTCCCGCCTGATCTTCCATTCCAAAAGCTGGGTCAACATCATTTTTACAAATCCTAGCAATGTGTCCAGGGATTCCACAACGTTTGCACTTACGTTTTCGAATCGGTGCACCACCCTCTGCACTAGCTCTGATCCTATTCTTCCTCGGCCTACCTGCCGGTCTAGTCAATACTGGAGAGTACAGTTTGAAGCCTGGATCGACTTTCATCCATTGGTCTTTTCCCAACAAGGTAGGAACATTCATAGCATATGCAGCCCTAAATTTGGCAATAGAGAAATACTCTGACACATACTGATCAACTTCACCATCTTCACCCCCTATAACACTCATGAAAAACAATGCATGTATGCAGGGTATCTGATACGTCTCCAACGTATCGATAATTTCTTATGTTCCATGCCACTTTATTGATGATACCTACATGTTTTATGCACATTATATGTCATATTTATGCATTTTCTGGAACTAACCTATTAACAAGATGCCGAAGAGCCAGTTGCTGTTTTCTGTTTTTGGTTTCAGAAATCCTAGTAAAGAAATATTCTCGGAATTGGACGAAACTTTCGCCCAGGGTCCTATTTTTGCACGAAGCTTCCGAAGACCGAAGACCTAACGAAGTGGGGCCACGAGGCAGCCCGGGGGTGGCCGGCGCGGCCCGGCCCTGGCCGCGCCGACCTAGCCCCGGGGCCCTCGTGTGGCCCCCGCGTTGACCCTCCGCCTACTTAAAGCTTCCGTCGCGAAACCCCCAGTCGAGAGCCACGATACGGAAAACCTTACAGAGACGCCGCCGCCGCGAATCCCATCTCGGGGATTCGGAGATCGCCTCCGGCACCCTGCCGGAGAGGGGATTCATCTCCGGAGGACTCTACGCCGCCATGGTCGCCTCCGGAGTGATGAGTGAGTAGTTCACCCCTGGACCATGGGTCCATAGCAGTAGCTAGATGGTCGTCTTCTCCTTGTTGTGCTTCATTGTTGGATCTTGTGAGCTGCCTAACATGATCAAGATCATCTATCTGTAATACTATATGTTGTGTTTGTCGGGATCCGATGGATAGAGAGTACTATGATTATGGTGATTATCAATCTATTGTTTATGTGTTGTTTATGATCTTGCATGCTCTCCGTTATTAGTAGAGGCTCTGGCCAAGTTTTTGCTCTTAACTCCAAGAGGGGTATTTATGCTCGATAGTGGGTTCATGCCTTCATTGAATCTGGGATCGTGACAGTAGGTTCTAAGGTTGTGATGTGCTGTTGCCACTAGGGATAAAACATTGATGCTATGTCTAAGGATGTAGTTGTTGATTACATTACGCACCATACTTAATGCAATTGTCTGTTGCTTTGCAACTTAATACTGGAGGGGGTTCGGACGATAACCTGAAGGTTTTTAGGCATAGATGCAGTTGGATGGCGGTCTATGTTCTTTGTCGTAATGCCCGGATTAAATCTCACTATATTTACCATGTCATGTATATGCATTGTTATGCCTTTCTCTATTTGTCAATTGCCCGACTGTAATTTGTTCACCCAACATGCTTTATCTTATGGGAGAGACACCTCTAGTGAACTGTGGACCCCGGTCCTATTCTTTACATAGCATACATTCTACTGCAATACTTGTTTTACTGTTTTCTTTGCAAACATCTTCCACTCGATACGTTTAATCCTTTGTTACAGCAAGCCGGTGAGATTGACAACCTCACTGTTTCGTTGGGACAAAGTACTTGGGTTGTGTTGTGCAGGTTCCGCGTTGGCGCCGGAATCCCTGGTGTTGCGCCGCATCACATTTCGCGACCATCAACCTTCAACGTGCTTCTTGGCTCCTCCTGGTTCGATTAAACCTTGGTTTCTTTCTGAGGGAAAACTTGCTACTGTGCGCATCATACCTTCCTCTTGGGGTTCCCAACGAACGTGTGAGTTACACGCCATCAAGCTCTTTTTCTGGCGCCGTTGCCGGGGAGATCAAGACACGCTGCAAGGGGAGTCTCCACTTCTCAATCTCTTTACTTTGTTTTTGTCTTGCTTTATTTTATTTACTACTTTGTTTGCTGCACTAAATCAAAACACAAAAAAATTAGTTGCTAGTTTTACTTTATTTACTGTCTTGCTCTCTATATCAAAAACACAAAAAAAATTATTAGTTACTTGCATTTATTTTATCTAGTTTGTTTTATTTACCGTTGCTCAAATGGCCAACCATGAGAATACTAAGTTATGTGACTTCACAAATGCAAATAATAATGATTTCCTATGCACACCTATTGCTCCACCTGCTACTACAGCAGAATTCTTTGAAATTAAACCTGCTTTACTAAACCTTGTCATGAGAGAACAATTTTCTGGTGCTAGTTCTGATGATGCTGCCCATCTCAATAATTTTGTTGAACTTTGTGAAATGCAAAAGTATAAAGATGTAGATGGTGATATTATTAAATTGAAAGTGTTTCCTTTCTCATTAAGAGGAAGAGCTAAAGATTGGTTGTTATCTTTGCCTAAGAATAGTATTGATTCATGGACTAAATGCAAGGATGCTTTTATTGGTAGATATTATCCTCCCGCTAAAATTATATCTTTGAGAAGTAGCATAATGAATTTTAAACAATTAGATACTGAACATGTTGCTCAAGCATGGGAGAGAATGAAAACTTTGGTAAAGAATTGCCCAACCCATGGACTGACTACTTGGATGATCATCCAAACCTTCTATGCAGGACTAAATTTTTCTTCGCGGAATTTATTGGATTCAGCTGCTGGAGGTACCTTTATGTCCATCACATTGGGGGCGGCTACAAAACTTCTTGATGATATGATGATAAATTACTCTGAATGGCACACGGAAAGAGCTCCACAAGGTAAGAAGGTAAATTCTGTTGAAGAAACCTCTTCCTTGAGTGATAAGATTGATGTGATTATGTCTATGCTTGTGAATGGTAGATCTAATGTTGATCCAAATAATGTTCCTTTAGCTTCATTGGTTGCTCAAGAAGAAAATGTTGATGTGAATTTCATTAAAAATAATAATTTCAACAACAATGCTTATAGGAACAATTCTGGTAATAACTATAGGCCATATCCTTCTGCTAATGGTAATGGTTATGGTAATTCTTATGGGAATTCTTACAACAATAGTAGGAATGTACCCTCTGGTCTTGAAGCCATGCTTAAAGAATTTATTAGTACACAAACTGCTTTTAACAAATCTGTTGAGGAAAAGCTTGATAAAATTGATACTATTGCTTCTAGAGTTGATAGACTTGCCTCTGATGTAAATCTTTTAAAGTTGAAAGTTATGCCTAATAATGACATTGATAATAAGATTACTACTACAGCAAATGCCATCCAAGTTAGAATTAATGAGAATATAAGATTAATGGCTGAATTGCGTGCTAGGTGGGATAGAGAAGAAAATGAAAAACTAGCTAAAGAGAATAATGTAGCTAAAGTTTGGACTATTACCACCACTAGTAATGCTAATTCTTCACATGTTGCTGCACCTCCTACTATCAATGGTAAAATAATTGGTGTTGGCAATGTTTCTACTCCTAGTGCAAAGCGAACAAAACTGCCTGAAATTGCTAAAACTGCTGAAACTGCTTGTGATAAAACTGCTGAAATTTTTTCCAACCTTGGGAACAATGATCCCATTGCTGTAGCTCATAATGATTTAGATTTTGATGATTGCCACATCTCTGAAGTTATAAAGTTCTTGCAAAAACTTGCTAAAAGTCCTAATGCTAGTGCTATAAATTTAGCCTTTACAAAACATATTACAAATGCTCTCATAAAAGCTAGAGAAGAGAAATTAAAACTTGAAACTTCTATTCCTAGAAAGTTAGAAGATGGTTGGGAGCCCATCATTAAAATGAAATTCAATGACTTTGAATGTAATGCTTTATGTGATCTTGGTGCAAGTATTTCTGTTATGCCTAAAAAGATTTATGATATGCTTGACTTGCCACCATTGAAGAATTGTTATTTGGATGTTAATCTTGCCGATAATGTTAAAAAGAAACCTTTGGGGAGGATTGACAATGTGCATATTACGGTTAACAATAACCTTGTCCCCGTTGATTTTGTTGTTTTGGATATCGAATGCAATGCATCTTGTCCAATTGTGTTGGGAAGACCTTTTCTTCGAACTGTTGGTGCTGTTATTGATATGAGGGAAGGTAATATTAAATATCAATTTCCTCTCAAGAAAGGTATGGAACACTTCCCTAGAAAGAGAATGAAGTTGCCTTTTGATTCTATTATTAGAACAAGCTATGATGTTGATGCTCCATCTCTCGATGTTACTTGATTTGCACTTTCTGCGCCTAGCTGAAAGGCGTTAAAGAAAAGCGCTTATGGGAGACAACCCATGTTTTTACCTACAGCAATTTTTTGTTTTGTTGAGTCTTGGAAGTTGTTTACTACTGTAGCAACCTCTCCTTATCAAGTTTTTGTGCCAAGTAAAGTTTCTATGTCAAAGTTGATGTTATATTTGGGATCGCTGCGCAGAAACAGCATTGCTGTCTGTCACGAATCTGGGCACAATTCTCTGTAGAAAATTCGAAAAAATCTGCCAATTTACGAGCGTGATCCTCAGATATGTACGCAACTTTCATTAGTTTTGAGTTTTTCCATTTGAGCAAGTCTGGTGCCATTTCTAAATTCGTCTTTACGGACTGTTCTGTTTTTGACAGATTCTGCCTTTTATTTCGCATTGCCTCTTTTGCTATGTTGGATTTATTTCTTTGATCCACTAATGTCCAGTAGCATTATGCAATGTCCAGAAGTGAAAATAATGATTGTGTCACCTCTGAATGAGTGAATTATTAATTGTGCACTAACCCTCTAATGAGTTTGCTTGAAGTTTGGTGTGAAGGAAGTTTTCAAGGGTCAAGAGAGGAGAATGATATACTATGATCAAGAGGAGTGAAAGCTCTAAGCTTGGGGATGCCCCCGTGGTTCACCCCTGCATATTTTAAGAAGACTCAAGCGTCTAAGCTTGGGGATGCCCAAGGCATCCCCTTCTTCATCGACAAAATCATCAGGTTCCTCCCCTGAAACTATATTTTTATTCAATCACATCTTGTGTTCTTTGCTTGGAGCGTCGGTTTGTTTTCGTTTTTGTTTTTGTTTGAATAAGATGGATCCTAGCATTCACTTTGTGGGAGAGAGACACGCTCCGCTGTTGCATATGGACACATGTGTCCTTAGGCTTTACTCATAATGTTCAAGGCGAAGTTTCTTCTTCGTTAAATTGTTATATGGTTGGAATTGGAAAATGCTACATGTAGTTATTCTAAAATGTCTTGGATAATGTGATACTTTGCAATTGTTGTGCTCATGTTTAAGCTCTTGCATCATATGCTTTGCACCCATTAATGAAGAAATACATAGAGCTTGCTAAAATTTGATTTGCATATTTGGTCTCTCTAAGGTCTAGATAATATCTAGTATTGAGTTTTGAACAACAAGGAAGACAGTGTAGAGTCTTATAATGTTTACAATATGTCTTTTATGTGAGTTTTGCTGCACTTGTTCATCCTTGAGTTTGCTTCAAATAACCTTGCTAGCCTAAACCTTGTATCGAGAGGGAATACTTCTCATGCATCCAAAATCCTTGAGCCAACTACTATGCCATTTGTGTCCACCATACCTACCTACTACATGGTATTTCTCCGCCATTCCAAAGTAAATTGCTTGAGTGCTACCTTTAAAATTCCATCATTCACCTTTGCAATATATAGCTCATGGGACAAAATAGCCTTAAAAACTATCGTAGTATTGAATATGTACTTATGCACTTTATGTTTTATTAAGTTGCTTGTTGTGCGATAACCATGCTTCTGGGGAACGCCATCAACTATTGTTGAATATCATGTGAGTTGCTATGCATGTCCGTCTTGTCTGAAGGTCTATCATTTTAGTGGTTGGAGCATGCAAAATTGTTAGAGAAGAACATTGGGCCGCTAACTAAAGCCATGAACCATGGTGGAAGTTTCAGTTTTGGACATATATCCTCAATCTCATATGAGAACAATAATCTTTGCTACATGCTTATGCATTTAAGAGGAGTCCATTATCTGTTGTCCATGTTGTCCCGGTATGGATGTCTAAGTTGAGAATAATCAAAAGCGAGAAATCCGAAATGCGAGCATTCTCCTTGGACCTTTGTACAGGCGGCATGGAGGTACCCCTTTGTGACACTTGGTTGAAACATGGCATGCGAAGACCCGGTAGTCCAAGTTAAGTAGGACGAGGTGCGGGCACTATTAGTATACTATGCGTGAGGCTTGCAACTTGTAAGATATAATTTTCATAACTCATATGCTTTATTACTACCATTGACAAAATTGTTTCATGTTTTCAAAATAAAAGCTCTAGCACAAATACAGCAATCGATGCTTTCCTCTTTGAAGGACCATTCTTTTACTTTTATTGTTGAGTCAGTTTACCTATCTCCCTCCACCTTAAGAAGCAAACACTTGTGTGAACTGTGCATTGATTCCTACATACTTGCATATTGCACTTGTTATATTACTTTATGTTGACAATATCCATGAGATATACATGTTAAAGTTGAAAGCAACCGCTGAAACTTAATCTTCTTATGTGTTGCTTCAACACCTTTACTTTGATTTATTGCTTTATGAGTTAACTCTTATGCAAGACTTATTGATGCTTGTCTTGAAGTACTATTCATGAAAAGTCTTTGCTATATGATTCACTTGTTTACTCATGTCATTACCTTTGCTTTGATCGCTGCATTCATTACATATGTTTACAAATAGTATGATCAAGATTATGATGGCATGTCACTTCAGAAATTATCTTTGTTATCGTTTTACCTGCTCGGGACGAGCAGAACTAAGCTTGGGGATGCTGATACGTATCGATAATTTCTTATGTTCCATGCCACTTTATTGATGATACCTACATGTTTTATGCACATTATATGTCATATTTATGCATTTTCTGGAACTAACCTATTAACAACATGCCGAAGAGCCAGTTGCTGTTTTCTGCTGTTTTTGGTTTCAGAAATCCTAGTAAAGAAATATTCTCGGAATTGGACGAAACTTTCGCCCAGGGTCCTATTTTTGCACGAAGCTTCCAGAAGACCGAAGACCTAACGAAGTGGGGCCACGAGGCAGCCAGGGGGTGGCCGGCGCGGCCCAGGCCCTGGCCGCGCCGACCTAGCCCCTGGGCCCCTCGTGTGGCCCCCGCGTTGACCCTCCGCCTACTTAAAGCTTCCGTCGCGAAACCCCCAGTACCGAGAGCCACGATACGGAAAACCCCGAGACGCCGCCGCCGAATCCCATCTCGGGGGATTCGGAGATCGCCTCCGGCACCCCGGAGAGGGGATTCATCTCCCGGAGGACTCTACGCCGCCATGGTCGCCTCCGGAGTGATGAGTGAGTAGTTCACCCCTGGACCATGGGTCCATAGCAGTAGCTAGATGGTCGTCTTCTCCTTGTTGTGCTTCATTGTTGGATCTTGTGAGCTGCCTAACATGATCAAGATCATCTATCTGTAATACTATATGTTGTGTTTGTCGGGATCCGATGGACAGAGAGTACTATGATTATGGTGATTATCAATCTATTGTTTATGTGTTGTTTATGATCTTGCATGCTCTCCGTTATTAGTAGAGGCTCTGGCCAAGTTTTTGCTCTTAACTCCAAGAGGGGGTATTTATGCTCGATAGTGGGTTCATGCCTTCATTGAATCTGGGATCGTGACAGTAGGTTCTAAGGTTGTGATGTGCTGTTGCCACTAGGGATAAAACATTGATGCTATGTCTAAGGATGTAGTTGTTGATTACATTACGCACCATACTTAATGCAATTGTCTGTTGCTTTGCAACTTAATACGGAGGGGGTTCGGACGATAACCTGAAGGTGGACTTTTTAGGCATAGATGCAGTTGGATGGCGGTCTATGTTCTTTGTCGTAATGCCCGGATTAAATCTCACTATATTTACCATGTCATGTATATGCATTGTTATGCCTTTCTCTATTTGTCAATTGCCCGACTGTAATTTGTTCACCCAACATGCTTTATCTTATGGGAGAGACACCTCTAGTGAACTGTGGACCCCGGTCCTATTCTTTACATAGCATACATTCTACTGCAATACTTGTTTTACTGTTTTCTTTGCAAACATCTTCCACTCAATACGTTTAATCCTTTGTTACAGCAAGCCGGTGAGATTGACAACCTCACTGTTTCGTTGGGACAAAGTACTTGGGTTGTGTTGTGCAGGTTCCGCGTTGGCGCCGGAATCCCTAGTGTTGCGCCGCATCACATTTCGCGACCATCAACCTTCAACGTGCTTCTTGGCTCCTCCTGGTTCGATTAAACCTTGGTTTCTTTCTGAGGGAAAACTTGCTACTGTGCGCATCATACCTTCCTCTTGGGGTTCCCAACGAACGTGTGAGTTACACGCCATCAGTATCCCACGGATCTGCCATCCCCTACAATGGCATATCCTATCAACCAAACTCACTGGATACCTCCACTGCCTGTTTTTACTGTCAGTGTAGGTTACCTCAGCCTCCATTCCTTTTCTGACGCATTGCATCCTCAATTGTTTTGCCCTGTCATGCAAAGACTTAATCAAAGATGGGAGCATGAGATGGCCAGCATATTTTGTGGATGCAATTCTTTGACGCAGATCGATCTTTATCATGATCATCTGCCTAATCTTATCAAATATTTGCCACAGCATAAGCCCTTTCAATGACTTGACCTTTGAGTTGAAACTCTCCGCAAGGTTACTTGTTACATAGTCTACCTTGCAAATTTCATTGAATTGGCTTCTTGACCACACCCTACCATGATGTTCATCCAAGTACTCCTTCACCCCAGGTTTTTGTTTATACAACACATCCAAATGAAACATATGCTTCCTAGAGCTGCATGTGTATGAAGCTGGCCATAGGTTGTCAGTAAAAACTTTACCCTTGAATTTCTTTGTAAAATTCTGTACCAAGTGTCGCATACATTCCCTATGCTCCACTCCAGGGAATACTGCTTCTACCGCACTCTCCAAACCTTTGCAAGCGTCTGTGTGGATAACAAGTCCTGGTGGATGACCTATAAGGTCGCGCAAATTCTGCAGAAACCAAGTCCAACTTTCCTCTGACTCAACCTCCAAAACTCCATAAGCAACAGGGAACATCCAATTATGTCCATCAACTGCAGTAGCAGCAACTAGCTGTCCTTTAAACCTGCCATGAAGAGCTGATGCATCCACGGCCAAATAAGGCCTGCAACCGTCCAAAAAGCCTTTCCAGCAAGCTTTGAAACAAACAAAATCCCTTCTAAAACATTCCTTGTGCATTACCTTCCCGCTTTTCAATTTGTAGGGAACTGTATGCTTGTCTATTGCTACAACACTGCCTGGACTAGCCATCTCCACTTCAGCTTTGAAAGTGTAAAGCAACTGAAAGCTTTCATTCCATGGACCATTGATCTTGTCAAGAGCCATTTCCTTTGCATAGAACATCCTCATGTAAGGTACTTTCATCCCTTTATACTTCTCAGCCACCTTTTTCTGGAGTGTTGTTGGACCAAGTGAAGGAGTTTCTCTCAGCCAATCTAGGATTATATCTGCCAACCACCTAGTCTTCGCTAGCTTTGTTTTCAGCTCTGGCTCTCCCCCTAGAGGTGGACACCTATGGATCTCCTCATTCTTCTTTATCTGAAACACAATGATAAGGGATGTCAGTAATAGATAACAAATTTTACACCGTGATCTAAATACACAACTGGTTGGCGTAGTACCTGAACCAAGCTGCTTCTGCGCATTGTGGATGCATGCAGCCTAAACCTACACCTTGGGTATGTGCATTTAATTGTGAACCTACCTGGCTCACTTTTAATAACCTCATAATTATTCTTAGTGAGAATGTGATATGTAGTAATTGCATTACGACAGTCCATCATCGTTTGAAACACGGTGCCTTTTGCAAGCTGAGGATCCTCCCTGTTCCACTCAATTGTTGGCAAGTCTTCACCTTCGTAATCGGCTAAAACGAGGCTGTCATCGTTCTCATTCTTCTCTTCATCATCAGTCTCATCAAATCTGGCACCAAAAGCAATATCTTCCATGTATTGATCCTCCATTGCCTGCTTACTGCATCGATCTACCAATTCAGGAAACATTAACTCATCCTCATCATCTTCAGGAGACTGATCCCCAATCTCTGCATCGTCCTCCACATTGACCACAGGAACGATCTGGCTACCACTCGCACTGGGGACAGATGGTGCTGCTGTGGACCTACAAGGAGCGCCGCGGCGCACACTATTAGCAGAGGCAGCAGCAGTAGAGAGACATGATGCCCAACCACCTGATGATGCCCCAACACCAGATGATGTCTGGCCCCTGTCCACATGGATACGAATTTTACCGAAACGGCAAGAAGCATTCAAAGCAAAAAGAATTCCCAGATCGTCATCGGAAATTAGTGGAACAAATCTTCGCTCCGTGCTGTTGAAATATTCGGAATGAACTGCTTCGCGAGGGCTCCAGGGGTACTTATCGCAGATGTTAGCTTTCAAATCCCTCAACGAGATGGTGGTTGCAACCACCGCAGGGAAGTTAAACCCATTGATATTGCGTTTAGAATCACGCGTAAAGCTAGAATCCAGCCTAACCACCAGCCGAAAAGCCAGCGCTGGATCAATCCTATTCGAAAAGCAACGCAGTTAGTTGAGCAACAACGATTCGCGCTCAAAAACTGCCTACTGTTAATTCACAAGGCAGACGATGCTTACCCAGATGGAATCCATGCGTTAGATCCCTCCGATTCCCAATCTTCTCCGCGGCTGACGGGATGAGGCGGCACACCAGACGGATATACAAACTCTACCGCGACAGGGGTAGATCTAGATCTGGTGGAGGCGGATCCCTCTCCGCCTCCCGGGGGTGGTGGTGGGGGAGGGGGCGGCTCGGCGGCGGACGACGCCATAAGTTAGGTGGGCAGGACGGCGTGGCGGCGGAGGGGCGGTGTGTGAGCTCCTCCAGTCTCGGGCGGAGGGGCGGTGTGTGAGCTCCTCCAGTCAACAGTCAACACAGTTCGAAAGCAACGGTAAATTCACGGCTCCCTATCCATCACCGGTAACGGTCAAGGCCTCTGACCAGACGGCAACCCTCCCGTCCGAGCGCCTGCGAGGGGTTTCAAACTAGAGGGAGGGGAAAACTGAGGAAAAGTTAAGCGGCTTAAAACAACAACTTGAACCTTTCATATATATGTGTCATTGATAAAATATGCATATGTGTGTAGTTCATTGTTTAATTTCTATTTAGTTTAACAAATGCATGATGGTTAATTATATATTTTGTATTATAATAATGCAGATGAATCGGCAATGGATGTACGCTAACCGACTCTCCGGCGAATTCACTACGGGTTTGAAAGATTTCCTCGTAGTGGCTAATGCGAACAAGCAGGGGGGTTTTGTTATCTGTCCATGTGTTGGCTGTAAGAATCAGAAGGGTTACTCTTCCTCAAGGGAAGTTCACCTGCACCTGATTCGGCATGGTTTCATGCCAAGCTATAATTGTTGGACCAAGCATGGAGAAAGAGGGGTTATAATGAAAGAAGATGAAGAAGGGGATGACATCGATGACAGCTATCTTGATCATTTCGATGATACTTTCATGGAGGATGCTGAAGGTGGGAAAGGTGAAGGGCGCGGTGAAGGGGAAGGTCATCAAGAAGAGGCACGTGATGAGCCCGCTAATGATCTTGGTCGGACCATTGCTGATGCACGGAGTCGCTGCGAAACTGAAAAGGAGAGGGAGAATTTGGATCGCATGTTAGAGGATCACAAAAAGTCGCTGTACCCAGGATGCGATAATGGTCTGAAAAAGCTGGGCTGCACACTGGATTTGCTGAGATGGAAGGCACAGGAAGGTGTAGCTGACTCGGGATTTGAAAACTTGCTGAAAATGTTGAAGAATATGTTTCCAAAGAATAACGAGTTGCCCTCCAGTACGTACGAAGCAAAGAAGGTTGTCTGCCCTCTAGGTTTAGAGGTTCTGAAGATACATGCATGCATCAACGACTGCATCCTCTACCGCGGTGAATACGAGAATTTGAATGAATGCCCGGTATGCACTGCATTGCGTTATAAGATCAGAGGCGATGACCCTGGTGACGATGTTGAGGGCGAGAAACCCAGGAAGAAGGTTCCCGCCAAGGTGATGTGGTATGCTCCTATAATACCACGATTGAAACGTCTGTTCAGGAACAAAGAGCATGCCAAGTTGTTGCGATGGCACAAAGAGGACCGTAAGTCGGACGGGGAGTTGAGACACCCCGCAGATGGAACGCAATGGAGAAAGATCGACAGAGAGTTCATTTTGGGTGAGTGTTTCTGTGGCGGTAAGAGAACATTTTCCCGCCGACGTGGAGGAAGACCTGTGGCGGTTTTTTTCAAAAGTGATATTCTATTTCCTTACCATTTTGGGTGAGTGTTTCTATCTTGAGCACATTCTCTTTTGTTTACTCCATGCATGGTATGTGGCTAATCGATGAGTTAATTATGCATGACTGTGCATGTATCGTGTCTGCAGGTTCCACTGAATTCTACTAGTAATTAAATTTGACGTCCACGACTCTCTGAATCTGAATGCAAAGCTTTGGGCCGACATGAGAAAAATGATGCAGAAGTAATTATTTTCATTCATTTGCGCTCTATATCGATCGGCCTATTTCGTTCATTTCCTAATATCAAGTAACTAATAACTCTCTTGTTCATTTAATTTTCTTTGCCTCGTAGGGTTTGGACACGGTTCGTAGACACAAAGGTCGGTGAATTTAAAAAAGAGCTACAATTTAAAAGGTCAATGGCTGGGACTGGGGATATTCAGCCAAAGGGGACCAATCTATGTGGATACTATGTTTGTGAGATGATCCGGAGATACACCTCTGAGCGGGTTTCGTCTGAGAACAACATCATGAGGAATAACCTCCGGAAGACGCTTAGTCCAGAAGCTCGCTTCCGACCACTTCAAGAGGAACTAGCTGGATGGCTCGCGAGGGAAGTCATCGATCCTAGAGGAGAACACTATGTAGAGGACGTAGAACTTCATATGCAGTAAATTATGTATGGAAACTTGTTCAAAATTGTATATGGTCATCCGATATTGAATATATATTGTATATATTCCTCTTGAATTCTTTTTGGTTCTAATTTCAAATTTGTTTAAAATTGTGCGTTCATATGCATGTATGTAGTATCGTAGAATATGTGAAACTCCTTCAAAATTAAAATAAAAAACAATACAAATTAAAAAGAAACCAGATTTAGGGGGGGGCTAAAACCCTAAACCTGCGGTGGCCTTTAGTCGCGGTTGGCCAGGAGAACCGCGACTAAAGGTCCTCCGCCCCGAAGGACTGCTGGCGGCCACGTGGAGGCGCCTTTAGTCGCGGTTCGTAACGAACCGCGATTAAAGGGGGGGCCTTTAGTCGCGCTTAGTTGGTCACGGTTGCGCAACCGCGACCAATGGCGGTTGCGAACCGCGACCGATAACCTTTTTTCTACCAGTGGCTCCTCCGCTTCCGCTCCACTCCTTGCACCGGCGGAGAGGGGAAGCGAGGAGATCCATCCCAACTCGAATTCATCCGTCCTCCATTCCTTCAACACAATTCCAGTTCGCCGCTGATTCGTTTGCTGCTCGGCGCGGCTAGGTGCTACCAGCGGGTCGTGGCCCTCGACCCCGACAACGCCGAGGCTGGGGTGGGTGTGAATGAATGCACGTAGATACGCATGCCTGTGCACTGAAGGCGTTTGTTGGTTGATCTAGCTTGTTTTTGCAGGAGGCGCTCTGCAATTTGCTTGATGTGGAGGGGAAGGAGAGCTTGGAGCTTGCTGTGTGCAAGCCTGCAAGGAGGCTGCTGGCAAGTCGCCGCGCGCATTTTGGGCCTTCCGGAGACTCGGCTACTTACAGGTCTGTTACTTCAGCAGCAGTTGCTTTTATTCATTATTATTGGTTAAAGCGATCATGGAAACAGCTTACACTCATCGTTATGATGGACTAAATACATTTGGGTTAAGTTGGAGCCTCATAGTCTCGAACCAATCAAATAGCCTAAAAAGGGAATTTGGTGCTACAATGATTATTTAGATTGTGGAAAGATTTGAAATCCAACCAAATGTAGACACCATCTGAACTCAACCAGAATTACGATTAGTACAGTTTTCAAGCTATTTAAAATAACTAGATAGTCTTGAAAAGTTTAGATAGAAAATATGAATTTGCAGGTCTTACAGGTCACAAAATATAATCATTGGGATTAGATTGTGGATGGGGTTCGGTTTCATGCCTTTGTCTTGTAGGGGATCAGATGAGGAACCAGATTACTAATATAAGAGCAAAATAACTGATAGAGGAATATCGATGAAATTAGGGATTCTTAATATATCAGTACGGGCGCTTATTTTTAATTTCAAGCAGCAGCTTCTCAGGCCCTTTGAAGTAATGAACAAAGATGAGCATTGCACCACAATCTAAGTATATCTAGCTAACAGCGGTTGAATATCAAATGATCAATGGTATGATTTTCAGAACGTGGTCTTCTGTTGTTCAACAGAACCGATCTCCTTCCTCTTTCCCCAATAAAAAATAACTCTTCATGTCTAAACATCATTTCCATGTTCTCCGTTCTAGGTGAGACGGCCGTCCTTTGCTCCTACCTAAGTTATGTTTTCTTACATGATAGCTTAAAAATCCATATGAGCTTACTAAGAGATGGCAGGTAGACATTATTCAGTTTTCTGTAGACGGCCTTTATTCATAGAGAAAAATGTCGCAAGCATCCACAGAATATATATCTGTAAACACTAGCAGACTCACCTCGGAGAACTGTGGTAGGTTAACTTAATGCCACAAACCAGAAGCATGGGCTGAAAGCCTCCTTTCCAGAGCATCAATTGTACGCTTGGCAGAGCGATGATCAACCCCCTCAGTATAGGCTGGGCCTTCATGAAACAGCAGTTGTTAGTACACCAAAGAGGAGATAATTCTGAAAACAATTTAGTAATGGTCAATATTTTGACTAGTGCCTAACTATATGCACTGTCCAAAACAAAATATACAATGAGGCTCTAGATGCTGTATGGCTTTCATTAATTAATTTGCTCTTGCTAGTGTTAAGCACCAACGATAACTGAACTTTCTACTAGCTTCCTGTGAATAAAACTGGTAAACTTTTATTCTTCGGAGTCCCATAAATAATTTCTTTCCTGTAAATTCCGCAATCAAACCATCACTACAGATCATCTCAATACTCAACCCTAGTCACTGCATGCCCCTTTACTGAACATGAACCTGTATGCCCATTTTAGTTAAGATCTGGATGATCTACACAATTCCAAAAGATTCACATACTGCAATTGGAGGATCCATCAATTTTTCCAAAACATGCTTGTGGATCAGTTGGCTAAAGTAATCTAATTATAAAAGATTTCTAATTGCCTACTAACAAATACATAATTTTGTGTCGAATACTCTATCTAGACAAATGACAAAACTTGTACCCACAGCCACAATGTCTAGAAGACCCCAGAAGAACCTCAATTAACATATGTGGTGGGTACAGAATTACAAGCCAGCCCTTTTACATCACTTGCCCTAAAGAACCAGATATTTGAAGATAAGGCCAGCCATCTTACAAAAAACACCCTAGGACTAAAGATGAAAACGCGATCGAGTCCCTGGATGCCACCACCACGAGTCGCCGGCGTCCTCCAAGCGTTGCCGCCGAGAAACAGGGCGCAGATGCCCGAACGCCCAAGTCCGGCGAGGATCCGTCGCTGCTGGCCGCCTTGAAGCTGCCGGGGACGAACCACTTGGCCGCAACAAAACGCCGAGCTCCAGCAGGAAGGACGATGCAGGGCCTCCAGATCGGAGGTTGTTGATTCGAGGCCGCCATGCCGGCCATAGATAGCAGAGGCCAGAAGACCTCTAGCTGTGAATCTCCAGAAGAACCATCGCCACCACCACTCCGCCGATCTGCAAAGAACAGAATCATCAAGGATTGCTCCGTCCTCTCCACCACCATGGTGGCCAGGAAGAGCAAGATCCAGGACGGATCTGTCCAGATCGGGAGAGAAAGGAGAGAGGATTATTGAAGGGGTCGTGGATGCGCCTCCGCCCTTCGCCTCCGGCTCCAGCCATTGGAGCGCCGCGACGAGCAGCCAAATGGCCACCGGCCAGCAGGAGCCTCTCCATCTCCACCTTGACCAGATCCCCATGGGCATAAAGCCATACTCCACATGGGTAAAGCAGCTAGATCTACACCTAATACTAAACCTATCTAATCTGGCGCCCATCCTTGACCATCTCCGGCCGGCTAATCCGGCGGAGGAGGCCTCGGAGCGGCCCGGCCGACGAGAGTCGACTCTCAAGTACTGTAGCTAGTCGAGAGGAGGAAGGGGGGGAATGAACGCGTCAATGACCAGTAATCAGGTTAGCATTGTGGTTGGCAAACCTAGGCTCCACCAACTGTTGCACACCATGCTTGCATCTGTTGGGTGAAGTGATCTAAGCACAGAAGATCTGTTAACTAGATACTACCAATACTTTGTAGCAGCATTACTATTTCATGTAGGCTAATGTCAGAACCTGGATTCAATTACATCGTGTCTGACTCAATGGCATGGGCATGTAATAGTTTGTTACTGTAATAAGATATACATACATATGAGCCACCTGTTGTGAATTCTTAGCTAACATTCCTGCCTAAGAAGAGCTCAATACATCAAACCCTTCATCATGAATCGCTTTTGAAAGTAATTTTTTGGCAACAAATTAAACTATCGATTTACACAAATAGTTACAAGCTATTGCTGAATCACATCACAGAAGCATCCTCGTGGAACATGCATAAGTGTAAGCAAGAAGAAATGTATGAAATACTCATAGAAACAGGCAAGAAGAAACGTACCACCTAAAAATGGTTTATCATTTGGCCGAAGTGAAGCTGGAAGCTCCCAAGCGAGGACGGAAGAGGAGGAATAGCCGCCTATGGGTGGGCAGGTCATCGCAATGAACTCTCCATCCATTACCTTCCGTGATGATATATTTGCACAAAAAATTAAATAGTCCTGGAAGAAATAAACAATCTTGGGGTTGCTGGGATGTACAAAGGCGAGCGCAGGGACCTTGCATTCTAGCCTACTTGCCTTATAGCTTGCATCGGCCCAAATTTCAGTGAAGCTCGCCTCATACTCAAGCCTCCAGTGAACTGCATTGTGGAGCGTCCACATGGTCACCTTCTCCTTCCCAGGGCAGTCGTCGATCTGCACATATCGCAGCTTCCCATCGCTCAGGTTCACACAGCGTCTTTTGGCAATATCTTGGCTCCGGGCTGAAGGCTGCACACAGCCCAGAGGGAGTGAAATGTAGAGAAGCTCCGGTTGCTCCGTGAAGGGGTCACAGGTGAAAAGGCCGTAAGCGAGATCGACCCACCAGAGCTTTCTTTTGTGGGAGATGACACCATCATAGGGCCGCTTCGGGTGGTTCGGGTGGTAGGCAAACTCCCTGGCGAACCAGCTATCAGTGCTGGTGGAGTAACAGAGGAGACTGGCGTGGTGGCTGCTCATCAAATGCTGGAGCTCGGCGACCAGAAAGTGGCCGTCGGCCCGAGGGTTGGCGATGAGGCCGACGTTGTGGAAATGGAAAAAAACCATGCCGGAGGGCGGCTTGGGGAGGAGCGAGGCCGAGCTACGGTGCGCATCGCATAAAAAGTAGGCCGGGACGAAGTCCATCCGGGCGTCACACTCACACAAAGTGGTATCGGCTGGCTCCTTGGAACGGCCCTGGGTGGCGTAGAGTAGGAGAAAGCCGGAGGCATCGGCGGCGACGATATATGGGTAATTGGTGGGGCTGACGTCGTCTGGGGCGATGCGCCAGGGCACGGTGGCGATAGAGGACAATGGGGGTTTATCTAGGAGGAGTGTTATGTCCTTTCCCGGTGGGAAGTTCTCCGTGTTCGCCCTTCGCGGGACACGGTACAGAACAACCCACGGCTGCGGCGGCCACCGGATCTCCGGCGCGCGCGACCGGACAAACGCCGGAACTATCTCCTGTTCGGACATGGCCACAGCCCGGCGATGGATCTGGATCTGTCGGACTTCTGTTGTCGTGTGGAGGAGAAAGAGAACCACGATACAGGTTGTACTTGGTGGCCATCGGGCCAACTTGGCACGGCACGCCCGGATTACTTTCGTGTCGGGCCGAGCCGGCCCAGGTGCCCTGAATCGGAATAAAGCACGGCACGGCAGCTTTTCGTACCTGGACAGGCGACCTGAAAGCCCGCCGGAGAGGCGTGGAGCTGCGCTGTCCATGGCGAGGCAGGGCGTCGGGGCGAAGAGGTGAGCGACCGGAGCACGGCCGGAGGCGTGGACCTGCGCCATCCATGGCGAGCGAGGGCGTCGGGGGCGTGGCGTGGACCTGCGTCGTCCATGGCGGTCTGCGGGGAGAGAGACATGTGAGAGAGGCTAGTGGGAAGGGAGGCCCGAGAGGTAAGGGAGAGAGAGAATTGTAATATAGAATGTTTGATTAACCAACTAGCACGCATGGTGGGAGAGTACAAATAGTGGTGGATACACATCGCGTGATCCTATAAATCACCCGCAATCGGAACGACGCTGTCGGCAACGTTACGACTGAATCGAAAATCTTGAAACACACTCGTTGACATGCCCTTGGTGAATATGTCAGCAAATTGCGAGCTTGTGGGAACATGGAGAACACATGCCTCACCGAGCGCAACTTTATCACGGACAAAATGGAGATCAATTCCACATGCTTGGTCCGTTGATGTTGTACCGGGTTGGAGGACATGTACATAACACTGATATTGTCACAATAGACCACTGTGGCTCGGGCAGGAGGGTGATTTCACACAAGAGCTAGCGCAACCAACAGGACTCATCAATGCAATTGGCCACCGCTCGGTATTCAGCTTCAGCGCTTGACCGTGACACAGTTTGTTGCCGGTGAGAGGACCAGGAGATCAAGTTGTTGCCAAGGAACACGCAAAAACCTGATCTAGACTTGCGTGTGTCTGGGCAACCAGCTCAATCCGCATCGGAGTATGCAATGAGATCATAAGAAGATGCTCGGTGAAGATGCAAACCGAAATGGGAGGTCCCCTTGAGATAGCGCAAGATCCTTTTCACCAGCTGCATATGAGACTCTCTTGGATCATGCATAAACAAGCACACTTGTTGAACGGCATATGAGATGTTCGGGCGGGTGAGTGTCAGGTATTGGGAGCACCAGCTAGACTCCTATAAAGGGTGGAATCAGCAACATGAGCACCATCATGAGCGGAGACTTTGGCTTTGGTGTCAATGGGTGTAACAATGGGGTTGCAATGTAGCATATTGGCTCTATCTAAAATTTCTAATGCATATTGCTGCTGGGATAGGAAGAGACCATCATGAGACCATCTAGACCTAAAGTGGAGCGAGAGCTGGTGAGGTTACCCGTCTTACCAGTGATGTGTGAGGAGGCGCAGGAATCCATAATCCACTCCGGGTGCTGCAGCAGCTGCTGTCTGGTGGCCATGGCTTGGTGGAGCATGGCGCTGTAGTCGAGGTGTTACGGCGGTGCAGAGGGTGTGGACGCGGTGGCAGGCGTCGCAACGAAGTGAGGAGGCCCGGAGTACATTGCAGGATATGCATGCGAGTGCGAATTAGGCCGAGGGCCAAGAACCCCAGCGGCATTGGGTGTCGTCCAAGACGGTGACCATGGCGAGCGGGCGGGTGGGAAGGGCGCACCCACGGGCGCAAAGTACCCTACCCAGGGTTCCTAAGAGGCAGAGCCACGACCGCGCCCCCCCCCATAGTACTGGCCACGTCCAGCGGTATGCTGGTATCCACCGTGCCCACTGGAAGATCCACGTCCTTGGCCGCGTCCGGCGTGTTGCTGATGACCGACGTGCCCACCATTGGGCCGATAGCCAGGGATGGGATTGTTGCCGCGGTAGTTAGGTCTAACACCTGGAGTGCGAGGCGCGCCAGAACCGCCGCGGCCGCCAAGCGCCAACGTCGCCGCCATGGGCGGCATACACCTGTGCCGGGGCAGAGGCGTCGGAGATCTCTGCCAGCTGGATGCGAGAGCAGCAATCGGCAAAGGATGGGAGCGTGCGTTTGAGGATCTCGGCTTGGAGTTTGAATTGGCCGCCAAGACCATCGACGAACTGGGAGGCGAGGTCGTGATCGTCGACAGTGTGTCCGATGGCATCTAGGTCATTGGCGATAGACTGCAGTTTGCTAGCGTACGTGGCCACGGACATGTCACCGTGCGTTGTGCTGCAGAAGGCCTTGGTGAGGAAGAGGTAGCGCGAGGTTGAGTTGTCGAGGAAAAAACGATGCAGGCGATCCCAGGTGGAGCGGGCCGTGCCATCGCCCTGGACAAGACGATGGAGTTCGTCCGTCAGCGTGGCCATGATCCAGAGGTTGATGTGGCTGTCGACGGCGCATCAGGCATCGTCCGGGTCGCGAGGAGCAGCGCCCTCGGTGACGTGATCCATCACGATGTACATGGTGAGGAGGAACTTGAAGATCTGACGCCATTTGGAGAAGTTAGCGACACTGAATTGACTTGGAACTTGACATAGGTATTAATGTTGACGACAAGGATTGGATGGGAATAGGTAGGTGGGGAAACTGGGAGGGAAAGGTGAGTGGCGGCAGAGGGGGAGGATTGGGGATCATGGGGAGGGGATCGGTGTTGCCGTCAGAATTTTGGGGTGTGGGAGGAGCTCGGGGGGACAAAGGTTCTGGAGAGAAGGGGGTGCGGGGATCACTGTATAAGGTTGGGATAGAGGTGGAGGAGGTCACCAGCGCAGTCGCCAACGTTGAGGAAGAAGAGGTGTCGGCCATGGGAGGGAGGGAGAGGGAGTGCAGGGCTCTGATACCAAATTATAATATTGAATGTTTGAGTAACCAACTACCACGCATGGTGGGAGAGTACAAATAGTGGTGGATACACATCGTGTGATCCTACAAATTAGGCCACTGCAGCTATACTAGGAAGTATAAATGGTAATACAGAAAGTGTGTTCAATAGAGAGGAGGGAGGCGAGCGAGCGGGACTGTGGTGCATGACTCGAGCGGGTGAGCAACTCGCACGTAAAAAATTATTCAGCTCATCATTTTTATTTTGAAACACAGTACCGCCCATGCATTTCTATCCCCAAAGGAAGCTGCGCTACTCGGACAACCAAAGCCCAAAGGGTCTGAAGTGGGAAAAACGATCTGCACCACTCATTTCACCTACACAGTAAATCCTCAGTTCCACTTTCCACTGCAGCCAAGAGTTTTTTTCTCACTTCCTCATCTTCCACCGGGTCGATGACGGCTGTGGACAACTATGTGCAAGGCCCAATGGCCAGAGGCAGCTAAGGGTGTTCGTTCACGTCGCCTTTTGATGAGGACATCCCTACCTCACTACTACCTCCGTCATTACCAACTGAAGATGAACCTGCTGTGAAGCTCAAGTCCAATGAAGTCAGGATTGGACCAATGACACGAGCTCGTGCGAAGCTACTTAAACAACAGGTGAACTTGTTCCTAAACGATGCTTTGATTGATGAGAACTTTATACTGCCTAAGTCCTATTACTTATGTATCATCAGGTATCAAGAGGAGACGAGCATCGCACGAGGAGAGGAGCAGCTGGACATGAAGACGGACGTCAAGATGGCCGTGAAGCTGGACATGGAGCTGGACATGAAGATATCTCATGGACGCGCGAGGGAGGAGCGGGAGGCATGCGCGAGAGGAGAAGAAGAAGTCCAGGCCGGTCCAGAACCCGGTCAGACCGGCCCCCTGACCGGCCAGCCCGGTTCCTGGCCCGGTCGACCGGTCGCAAACCGGACGTCAACCGGAGGAAGCCCCTCGTACCGGACGGAAACCGGAAACTTCGCAGTTTTCCGGTCCACAGCCCGGTTGACCGGACCACTGACCGGACAGCCCGGTCCACAGCCCGGTTGACCGGACCACAAACCGGACCGGCCGGTCCACAGCCGGTCGACCGGACCCCAGACCGGACATGTCCGAGTCTGTCTCGACCAGATCTATTCTGGGTCGGTTTTACTTGTATCTTTTCGACCAGAACTCGTCCCGGACGCCTATATAAGTGCCTTGGACGACCCCCTAGCTGCTTTAGACCACGTTTAAGATAAACCCTAGTTCTTAGTTGTTTGCTCTGCAAAACTATTGAATTCCCTACACCATATTGCTTGGATATTGTGTAGATCCTGTTTAAGTCTTGTGTGATCTGCTGTTCCATTGGGAATTAGACGGTTGCAACTTACCGCTTCGTGGTCGGCGGCTACGTGCGCAAGTGTGTGGAGTTGCGAATATCTTGCAGGGTTGAGAGTTGTTGCATTGGCGACAGGGACCAATCGAGAGATCTCGTTGCGTCATACAAGTTATCATCCACTACATCGTCGTGTTTCTCCGCTGCCATCACCCCGTGATCATCATCATCACCGTTGCTTACTGAGAAGATCGGGCCACCCCATATCATCTTGGTATCAGATTTCCAGTTTTCCTCGGTAAGCCATCCACAATCCACCCCATAGTTGAGTTGTGAGTGTTTTCCTATCCAGAAAAAGCCAAAAATATTTAGGGTTAGGGTTTGCCATAGCCATAGCTTGCACTAATTTCGAGTTTTAGTTGCTTTTCGTAGTTGTTTTTGCGTAACTTTATCTTTCTTCTAGTAGAATTGTTAGGGTTTGTGTTTTCTCTATTATCTAGTTTATCTTCTAGTGTCAGTTTTGTTACTCCGAGTCCACATAGCGTACAGTGTGCTTGTTCCCAACCATAGACACAGCCTTTCGATATACGTGACTAGGAACTTCCCCAGAAGAGACTAGTTTTACCGCTCGACAGGCTGCTCATTAGGGTTTTGGTGCTTTGCATATCTTGTTGTCCGTGTTATCAAGGAGTTGAGTCATAAAATAAAAAAAAGAGAAAATTGAAAAGAAGCAAAAAGAGCTACATAGCTGCGTGTGTTACAAAAAGAAAATACAAAAAGAAAAGTGTGTGCTAGTTGAAATCAAGTGAAAGGCCTAAGTTTTCTTTACTGCATCCGTAGTTGAGCAATCTTGTGCCTGTCTCGTTGAGCTTTGCTAGCGTCTCTCTTGTGCATTGCAACCTTTCCTCCATATAGTTGCATTGCCCCATTATATCGCCTTGTGTGAGTATCTTTGGTTGTCTACGGTCAGCGCTAGAGCTTGTTATTGGTGCAAATAGGTAGCCTACCTACAGCCCCACATATACCCTGCTTTGTCGTGTGATTGTTCTTATACCCTTGATATTCGCTTCGCTACATCCGTGCACTAGTTGTTACTACAAGTGGTAAGCAACACTAATTTACTTTGGAACGGTAAGATTTCCTTTTCTTATCAGTTTTGAGTGAGTTGTGAGAGTACCACCATATATTTTTGATTTAGTGCACTAACCTACTAATCATGTCTGCTAGTGATAATAAGATTGTTAACCAGGAAAACAAGAATTCGGCAGATATCATCACTTGGAGGGAGTATGAAGCTCTTCGTAATGAGATGCGACGTGAATTCCGCACTAACGATGATGAGCTTAAGAGTACAGTTGATGAGATCAAACAAACGCTGGATGCTACTAATGTCACCGTCACTGGATTGTCTGATCAAATGACGGATATACAGCGCAATATTGCGGATATGCGTCTCGCTATTGAGAACTTGACTGTACTACAACAACAACAAGAAGAAGATGATGAAGATCCTGAACTTGAAGATGACGCACACAATGCTCGTGGTGCGCCTCGTGGTCATCGTCCTCGTGGCTGGGTTCCACTTGGCCGCAATGGTCGTGGACAAGATGAAGAAGATGGATTGGGTAAACCTAAGTTTTCCATACCCAAGTTTGAAGGAGGAGCTGATGTTGAAGAATACCTCACTTGGGAGCTCAAGATTGAGAAATTATGGAGCCTACATCCACACTACTCTGAAGATAGGAAGATCAAGCTTGCGTCTTCTGAATTTGATGGTTATGCATTGCGTTGGTGGGATTCTTTGGTTCGTAACCTCGATGAAGATGGTGCACAACCTATCCGTACATGGCGTGCTATGAAAGAGGCAATGACTTCTCGTTTTGTGCCTACAAATTATATGCGGAACATATTTGATAAGCTAACACTATTGAGGCAAGGTGTGAAGACTGTTGATGAGTACTACATGGAGATGGAGATGCTTATGCAGCGTGGTCGTGTCCGTGAGTCTCTAGAGATGACAATGCAGCGTTTTCTCAATGGATTGAAGTATGATGTTAAAGGCATTGTTCGTCATTACACCTACACCAATATGAATCAATTGTTACATCATGCAAGAGAAGCTGAATCACAGTTGGCTGAAGAAGCAAAGGTTAAGGGACGTGCTACGGGAGCTGGGCGTTTTACACCCCGCGCGCCCTCTACAGCGCCGGCGCCTTCGACGCGCTCCGCTCCTTACTCTACTCCGCCTAGCAAACCGGTCTCCAATGTATCTAATGCAAAGAAGTCCGAATCTGCTGCAAGTACGAGTGGTTCTGGTGCGTCTACAACGCGCAACCGTGATATGCTTTGCCATACATGTGGTGGCAAGGGTCACTTCAAGAGAGATTGTCCTAACCGCAAAGTCATGTTTATCAATGAGGACAATGAGTATGAGACTGGAGATGATGCTGATCCAAATGCTCCAGACAATGATGACTATGACACTGATGGTGAAGATGCATATCCTTCTGATGCTCGCACCATTGTTGTGTCGCAGCGTGCTCTTAATGTGTTGCCTAGTGCATCTACTCAGCGCTGCAATTTGTTCCAAACCAAAGCTTTAGTTGGTCCTGACAAGGCTTGCAAGGTCATTATTGATGGCGGGAGTTGCCGCAATTTAGCAAGCAAGGAGTTATGTACCAAGCTGAAGTTGAAGTATCTACCGCACCCGCATCCATATTATATTCAGTGGTTGAGCGACAATGGTGAGATGAAGGTAAACCACATGGTGCGTGTTGAGTTTGCGATTGGACCGTATAAGGATTGCATTGACTTTGATGTGGTTCCTATGACGGTTTGTCACCTCTTATTGGGTCGGCCTTGGCTCTATGACCGTTCTGTGCAACACAATGGCCGTGCCAATACATATCACTTGGAGTACAAGGGCAAGAAAATTAACTTACAGCCTATGTCACCACAACAAATTGTCAATGAGTCTCGTCAGAAGATCGAAGTGAATTTGGAGGATGCACCTCTAGATAGGCGAGAGAATTGTAATGTCGTGAGTGATATAACGAAAAGTGAGAGAGTGAATTCCTTAGTCTCATTAGCCACCAAAGAAGACATGAGAGAATTTAGTGAGGATCCTACGGCCATGCCTCTTGTGCTTTTGTACAGGGGTACGGTATTGGTTTCTAATGATATGACCCCTCTTCCTCTTGGTGTTTCTAATGTTTTGCAGGAATTTGGCGACGTGTTTCCGGAGGAGGTACCCGCAGGACTACCACCATTGCGAGGTATTGAGCATCAAATTGACTTGATTCCCGGAGCATCGCTGCCCAATAGGGCGCCATATCGCACTAATCCCGAAGAGACGAAGGAGATACAGAAGCAAGTACAAGCGCTACTCGACAAAGGTTATATTCGCATAAGCCTTAGTCCTTGTGCTGTTCCTGTTATTCTAGTTCCTAAGAAAGATGGTACTTGGCGTATGTGCGTAGATTGTAGAGCTATAAACAACATTACTATTCGATATCGTCATCCTATTCCCCGTTTAGAGGATATGCTAGATGAATTGAGTGGTGCTGCTGTGTTCTCTAAAATTGATTTGCGTAGTGGTTATCATCAAATTAGGATGAAAGAAGGGGATGAGTGGAAAACAGCCTTTAAAACAAAATTTGGTTTATATGAGTGGTTAGTAATGCCTTTTGGGTTAACTAATGCACCTAGCACTTTCATGAGACTGATGAACCATGTTTTGCGTGAATTTATTGGCAAATTTGTGGTTGTGTATTTTGATGACATATTAATCTACAGCCGCAATGAATCTGATCATACTATACATATTCGACATGTTTTGCAAGTGTTGCGTGATAATCAACTCTATGGTAATCTTGAGAAGTGCACATTTTGCAAAGATAAGGTCATATTTCTGGGTTATGTTGTCTCTAAGCATGGAGTAGAAGTAGATGTGTCTAAAATTGAAGCTATTCAAAATTGGCCTACTCCCATGAATGTGAGTCAAGTAAGAAGTTTCCATGGTCTAGCTGGGTTTTATCGCAGATTTGTGCCCAACTTTAGTACTATTGCTGCACCTTTGAATGATTTGACTAAAAAGGGTGTTGTTTTTGAGTGGGGCGCAGCCCAAGATCATGCTTTTGATGAACTTAAGAGATTGTTAACTTCTGCACCGTTGCTTGCACTTCCTGATTTCAATAAGCAATTTGAGATTGAATGTGATGCTAGTGGTATTGGAATTGGTGGTGTGTTGATGCAAGAGGGTCGCCCAATTGCATATTTTTCTGAGAAACTTTCTGGTGCTAAGTTGAACTATCCTATATATGATAAAGAATTGTATGCTTTAATTCGAGTTCTTGAGGTTTGGCAACATTACTTGTGGCCAAAAGAATTTATCATACATTCTGATCATGAAGCTTTAAAATACCTGAAAGCCCAATCTACTTTGCATAAGCGTCTAGCTAAGTGGGTTGAGTTCATTGAGTCTTTTCCATACATTATTAAGCATAAGAAGGGAAAAGATAATATTGTTGCTGATGCTCTATCTAGGAAGAATATGCTATTAACTCAACTTGATGTTAAAATTCCTGGTTTAGAGATACTATGTGATTTGTATGCTACTGATCATGATTTTGCTGAACCATATCGCTTATGTGCTCTTGGTAAAGCATGGGAAAAATATCACATACATGATGGGTTCTTGTTTAGGGCTAACAAACTATGTGTTCCAGAATCGTCTGTGCGTTTGCTCTTATTGCAGGAATCACATGCTGGAGGTTTGATGGGTCACTTTGGGCGTGAGAAGACGCTACTCATGCTAGCTGACCACTTTTATTGGCCAAAGATGAGGCGGGACGTGGATAGATATGTGCGAAGATGCATTACTTGCAACAAGTCCAAGTCCAAGCTGAAGCCTCACGGTTTGTATACTCCTTTACCGGCACCTACTACCCCATGGGAGGATATTAGTATGGATTTTGTGTTGGGTTTGCCGCGTACTAAAAGAGGCCATGATTCTATATTTGTGGTAGTGGATAGATTCTCTAAGATGTCACATTTTATTGCCTGCCACAAGAGCGACGATGCGTCGCATATTGCTAACCTGTTTTTCAGGGAGATTGTACGTCTACATGGAGTCCCAAAGACTATTGTTTCTGATCGTGACGTGAAGTTTATGAGCTACTTCTGGAAGACGCTTTGGAGAAAGCTGGGGACGAAGCTGCTGTTCAGCACTACTTGTCATCCCCAAACTGATGGTCAAACTGAAGTGGTGAATAGAACATTGTCACAACTGTTGAGATCCATGATCAAGAAGAACCTGAAGGAGTGGGAAGAGTGTTTGCCGCATGTGGAGTTTGCTTACAACAGGGCGGTACATTCTACCACGGAGCTATGTCCTTTTGAGGTGGTGTATGGTTTCAAACCCATTACTCCACTTGACTTGTTGCCTTTGCCCATACATGAGAGAGTTAATATGGAGGCATCAAAGAGGGCAGATTATGTGAAGAAGATTCATGAGAAGACTAAGGGCTCCTTTGATTCATAGGAATATGAAGAGTGTAGGAATAGGAAAGGTGTAGGATTGGAATGTCATGCCAAGTTGAATCCTATAGGAATATGGTGTGTCTTTGATTGTAGCAAAGGAATTTTTCCATGAGGTATGAGCTAATGCTTTTTTCCTATAGGATTTGTACTACAAGATTCCTATAGGAATAATTCCTATAGGATATGTTCCTATGAATCAAATGACTTGTATAGGAAATTTTCCTATAGGATCCAATTCCTACATAATTCCTATATCAATCCTATGAATCAAAGGAGCCCTAAAGAGTTGATTGAGAAGAAAGGCAAGAGCAATGCTGCAAGGATGAATAAGAAGCGCAAAGAGATGTTGTTCAAGCCTGGTGATTTGGTCTGGGTACATTTTCGCAAGGATAGGTTCCCGAAGCTGAGAAAGTCTAAGTTGAAGCCTCGTGGTGATGGTCCTTACAAAGTGCTTGCCAAGATCAATGATAATGCATACTCGATAGATCTTCCAGAGGATGAGTTTGGTGTCAGTAATTCTTTCAATGTTGCTGATTTGACACCATATGACGGAGAAGACCTTGGAGCGTCGGGGTCGACGCCTTTTGAAGGGGGGAGATGATGAGGACATCCCTACCTCACTACTACCTCCGTCATTACCAATTGAAGATGAACCTGCTGTGAAGCTCAAGTCCAATGAAGTCAGGATTGGACCAATGACACGAGCTCGTGCGAAGCTACTTAAACAACAGGTGAACTTGTTCCTAAACGATGCTTTGATTGATGAGAACTTTATACTGCCTAAGTCCTATTACTTATGTATCATCAGGTATCAAGAGGAGACGAGCATCGCACGAGGAGAGGAGCAGCTGGACATGAAGACGGACGTCAAGATGGCCGTGAAGCTGGACATGGAGCTGGACATGAAGATATCTCATGGACGCACGAGGGAGGAGCGGGAGGCATGCGCGAGAGGAGAAGAAGAAGTCCAGGCCGGTCCAGAACCCGGTCAGACCGGCCCCCGACCGGCCAGCCCGGTTCCTGGCCCGGTCGACCGGTCGCAAACCGGACGTCAACCGGAGGAAGCCCCTCGTACCGGACGGAAACCGGAAACTTCGCAGTTTTCCGGTCCACAGCCCGGTTGACCGGACCACTGACCGGACAGCCCGGTCCACAGCCCGGTTGACCGGACCACAAACCGGACCGGCCGGTCCACAGCCCGGTCGACCGGACCCCAGACCGGACATGTCCGAGTCTGTCTCGACCAGATCTATTCTGGGTCGGTTTTACTTGTATCTTTTCGACCAGAACTCGTCCCGGACGCCTATATAAGTGCCTTGGACGACCCCCTAGCTGCTTTAGACCACGTTTAAGATAAACCCTAGTTCTTAGTTGTTTGCTCTGCAAAACTATTGAATTCCCTACACCATATTGCTTGGATATTGTGTAGATCCTGTTTAAGTCTTGTGTGATCTGCTGTTCCATTGGGAATTAGACGGTTGCAACTTACCGCTTCGTGGTCGGCGGCTACGTGCGCAAGTGTGTGGAGTTGCGAATATCTTGCAGGGTTGAGAGCTGTTGCATTGGCGACAGGGACCAATCGAGAGATCTCGTTGCGTCATACAAGTTATCATCCACTACATCGTCGTGTTTCTCCGCTGCCCTCACCCTGTGATCATCATCATCACCGTTCCTTACTGAGAAGATCGGGCCACCCCATATCACCTTTCGTCTCCAGCGTCCTGGACGGTGAAAACCTAGATCTAGGACGCACCCAATCCACTCCCTAAGCCCCGCTCCTCCTCTCCTCCCCAATCCACGTCTCTTCTTCTCCACCAATCGTCGATCGACCTCTCTCCCCAGCTGCAGCCGCGCGTGAAGCCGGAGAGGGCACGCCTCGAGCTGCAGAAGGCGCTGGAGAAGCGTGAGAGGGTACTATCCCATCCACAGAAGGCGCATGGTGGCGAGCGCCGCGCCGCCTCTCCCCCGGGATGGAGCTGGACAGCCACAAGCGTTTGCCGGAGCTGTGTTGGTCAGCCGCAACAGGAGGAGCTTGTGGAGGCGAGCAGCAGCAGGTCGCACGCCACGGTGGTGGGACAGAGGAGGCGCGGCGCGTGTGGAGTGTCGTTGCCTAATCGACGGTGCCCCGGAGGAGGGATCCTCACGAAGGGGGAAGAAGTAGGGGCCATTGGGCGGAGAGCCATTGGGACGGTGGTACGCGGTTTACCCAGCTTCGGAACACGCTGCACGGAGGCAGGGCCTACTGCTGCTTGACAAGAATTATATGGGCGCTGTCGCGTTGTTACAATGAGTTGTGGTTGTGCCTCTAGGGATCCCGAGATCCGGCTTATAAATGCGCCAGGATCTAGGGTTAGCTGGAATACAATCTTGCTTAACTACGGAATATTACATTTCCATGCACGTCAATGATCCGCCTACTGCCTAAAATGTCGTAGTGGATCCGGCTACCTTGATGCGCAGGCCAGGCTAGATCCGGCTCCTTGTTCCTGGGCTGGACTTTCTCCATCTTAATCAACAACAACTAGGTCGTCCGGTGGACCGTATGCTACCACCACAATCTGTGGGCCACCCAGGTTTACCGGATCTAGGCACTGTCGATGGTACATCAATGAAGTATACCCACATTGCTCTGCCTCTCTCCGGGATGGAGCCGCTCCGGGATGGCCGTGGTGGTAAGTTGAAGGAGGCGATACGGGAGGAGGAGGGTGCAAGGGGCGCTCCTCTCATTTTCCCACGATGTGCTGACCTCTTTACCCAGGGGAGGCAATGGCGCCCGAGCAACAGAGGCTTTGCTGCTGGCGGCTGGACGCGACAACGTTGGGGACGGACCACGCGTCAACGCGGAGCAGCAGCTCGCTCTCGATGCGAGCTCGTCTGTTTCCTCTGACGCCATGGTGAGCATCTCTGAATCCTTCTTTCCATATGCTCCTGATCTCTCTCTTCTAGGCTTGTTATTTCAATTTGCTTGTACATTCAGATTTTGCGTTGAACTGTTTGGTGAAATGTCTGTGATGATCCATTCTTGCTGCTCTATTTTTTTGGCTGCCCCTGAAGTAGCTGCTGGCCAAGCAGGGGCACTTTGTGGGATGACAGACTGTTGTTAGAATAAAACGGGGACAATAGCATCACTCCCACATGTGAGCTCCATGCTCATCGCTTGTCAATTTCCTCTAGAAAATGATGAGATGCATATTCTTCAACTTGTGTAGATTTCTCTGAAAAATCTATGGAGAAGTTGAATACGACGAGGATGTGTATTGGCTATTTTTAATTCTCTGGCCATATTCTCCATATATATGCATATTTGGAGTTCTTAATTGATTTGGATTATTGAGATCATTAATGTGTTTTGATGTAGGAAGGATTATGTTGCCAATATCCAGATGCACACTTATTTTCGAAACTCGTTAATTAACACACCATGTTGGCGCTGAGCTTTTGTGATGGGTGGCAAATTGCATAAAGGATCCAAGTAGTTATTCTTCAGTTTTAGATTGTTTTATTCTTAGGATTTCTCTATGAACTTTTCCACTTTGTAAAGATTCCGATCGTGTTGGTGCTTGACGCAGGTGGTTCAGATGATTAATGGGTTTTACTTTGTAGAGAAGGAAAAGGATATAGGACATGCTCTGGCCTTATAGAATCAATCTGGTATCCAACCAAGGTATTTTACCTATCCCATATCTATACCATCGAGATTTGGAGTGATTGCTTGTGCCGTGAGGGCAATGAAGAAATGGTTTGAAATATTTGGACTGTGCAGGAAGAAATGGTTAGAAATAATGGACGGCGTGGACGATTTCCAAAAAATCCGGAAATAAATAAAATACAAAAAAGGAGGTTTTCTGCCTCACATGAATTAAATACCAATGAAGGAAACTTTGTAGGAAAGTCCCGACTAAAAATGCATAGAAAATGATGTATGATGGCACAATAAAAACTAAACATATATGTAGCACTAATAATGATGCAAAATGCACATATCAGTAACACTTCCCATCGAAGATTTCAGCAATCCCCTTGACTTGTGAGCATCACATGGGGAGACGATGCCTGTCCAGCTGACTTTCCTGGGGCTCCCTGATGGCGTGTAACTCACACGTTCGTTGGGAACCCCAAGAGGAAGGTATGATGCACACAGTAGCAAGTTTTCCCTCAGAAAGAAACCAAGGTTTAATCGAACCAGTAGGAGCCAAGAAGCACGTTGAAGGTTGATGGTGGCGAAATGTGATGCGGCGCAACAACAGGGATTCCGGCGCCAACGTGGAACCTGCACAACACAACCCAAGTACTTTGCCCCAACGAAACAGTGAGGTTGTCAATCTCACCGGCTTGCTGTAACAAAGGATTAACCGTATTGTGTGGAAGATGATTGTTTGCAAGAAAACAGTAAAACAAGTATTGCAGTAGATTGTATACGATGTAAAGAATAGGACCGGGGTCCACAGTTCACTAGAGGAGTCTCTCCCATAAGATAAAAGCATGTTGGGTGAACAAATTACAGTCGGGCAATTGACAAATAGAGAAGGGCATAACAATGCATATACATGATATGATAAATATAGTGAGATTTAATCCGGGCATTACGACAAAGTACATAGACCGCCATCCAACTGCATCTATGCCTAAAAAGTCCACCTTCAGGTTATCATCCGAACCCCATTCAGTATTAAGTTGCAAAGCAACAGACAATTGCATTAAGTATGGTGCGTAATGTAATCGACAACTACATCCTTAGACATAGAATCAATGTTTTATCCCTAGTGGCAACAACACATCACAACCTTAGAACTTTCTGTCACTGTCCCAGGTGTCAATGAAGGCATGAACCCACTATCGAGCATAAATACTCCCTCTTGGAGTTAAAAGCAAAAACTTGGCCAGAGCCTCTACTAATAACGGAGAGCATGCAAGATCATAAACAACACATAAACAATAGATTGATAATCATCATAACATAGCATTCTCTATCCATCGGATCCCGACAAACACAACATATAGTATTATAGATAGATGATCTTGATCATGTTAGGCAGCTCACAAGATCCAACAATGAAGCACAATTAGGAGAAGACGACCATCTAGCTACTGCTATGGACCCATAGTCCAGGGTGAACTACTCACTCATCACTCCGGAGGCGACCATGGCGGTGTAGAGTCCTCCGGGAGATGAATCCCCTCTCCCGGTGAGGCGATCTCCTGAATCCCCGAGATGGGATTCGCGGCGCGGCGTCTCCGGAAGGTTTTCCGTATCGTGGCTCTCGGGGGTTTTCGCGACGGAGGCTTTAAGTAGGCGGAAGGGCAAAGTCGGAGGGCTGACGGGCACACCCAGGGCGGCGCGGGCCCCCTCCGCGCGGCCCTATGGTGGCGCCTCGTCCCCACTTCTTATCCCTTTCGGTCTTCTGGAAGCTTCGTGCAAAAATAGGACCCTGGTCGTTGATTTCGTCCAATTCCGAGAATATTTTGTTACTAGGATTTCTGAAACCAAAAATAGCAGAAAACAGCAACTGGCTCTTCGGCATCTTAGTTTAAAATGCGTAAATATGACATATAATGTGCATAAAACATGTAGGTATCATCAATAAAGTAGCATGGAACATAAGAAATTATCGATACGTTGGAGACGTATCAGCATCCCCAAGCTTAGTTCTGCTCGTCCCGAGCAGGTAAAACGATAACAAAGATAATTTTTGAAGTGACATGCCATCATAATCTTGATCATACTATTTGTAAACATATGTAATGAATGCAGCGATCAAAACAATGGTAATGACATGAGTAAACAACTGAATCATAAAGCAAAGACTTTTCATGAATAGTACTTCAAGACAAGCATCAATAAGTCTTGCATAAGAGTTAACTCATAAAGCAATAAATCAAAGTAAAGGTATTGAAGCAACACAAAGGAAGATTAAGTTTCATCGGTTGCTTTCAACTTATAACATGTATATCTCATGGATATTGTCAACATAAAGTAGTATAACAAGTGCAATATGCAAGTATGTAGGAATCAATGCACAGTTCACACAAGTGTTTGCTTCTTAAGGTGGAGGGAGATAGGTAAACTGACTCAACAATAAAAGTAAAAGAATGGTCCTTCAAAGAGGAAAGCATCGATTGCTGTATTTGTGCTAGAGCTTTTATTTTGAAAACATGAAACAATTTTGTCAACGGTAGTAATAAAGCATATGAGTTATGTAAATTATATCTTACAAGTTGCAAACCTCATGCATAGTATACTAATAGTGCCCGCACCTCGTCCTACTTAGCTTGGACTACCGGGTCTTTGCATGCCATGTTTCAACCAAGTGTCACAAAGGGGTACCTCCATGCCGCCTGTACAAAGGTCTAAGGAGAAAGCTCGCATTTTGGATTTCTCGCTTTTGATTATTCTCAACTTAGACATCCATACCGGGACAACATGGACAACAGATAATGGACTCCTCTTAAATGCATAAGCATGTAGCAACAATTATTATTCTCATATGAGATTGAGGATATATGTCCAAAACTGAAACTTCAACCATGATTCATGGCTTTAGTTAGCGGCCCAATGTTCTTCTCTAACAATTTGCATGCTCCAATCATTAAGGTGATAGATCCTTCAGACAAGACGGACATGCATAGCAACTCACATGATATTCAACAATAGTTGATGGCGTTCCCCAGAAACATGGTTATCGCACAACAAGCAACTTAATAAAAGATAAAGTGCATAAGTACATATTCAATACTACGATAGTTTTTAAGGCTATTTTGTCCCATGAGCTATATATTGCAAAGGTGAATGATGGAATTTTAAAGGTAGCACTCAAGCAATTTACTTTGGAATGGCGGAGAAATACCATGTAGTAGGTAGATATGGTGGACACAAATGGCATAGTAGTTGGCTCAAGGATTTTGGATGCATGAGAAGTATTCCCTCTCGATACAAGGTTTAGGCTAGCAAGGTTATTTGAAGCAAACTCAAGGATGAACCGGTGCAGCAAAACTCACATAAAAGACATATTGTAAACATTATAAGACTCTACACCGTCTTCCTTGTTGTTCAAAACTCAATACTAGATATTATCTAGACCTTAGAGAGACCAAATATGCAAATCAGATTTTAGCAAGCTCTATGTATTTCTTCATTAATGGGTGCAAAGTATATGATGCAAGAGCTTAAACATGAACACAACAATTGCCAAGTATCACATTATCCAAGACATTTTAGAATTACTACATGTAGCATTTTCCAATTCCAACCATATAACAATTTAACGAAGAAGAAACTTCGCCTTGAACATTATGAGTAAAGCCTAAGGACATATTTGTCCATATGCAACAGCGGAGCGTGTCTCTCTCCCACAAAGTGAATGCTAGGATCCATTTATTCAAACAAAAACAAAAACAAAAACAAACCGACGCTCCAAGTAAAGAACACAAGATGTGATTGAATAAAAATATAGTTTCAGGGGAGGAACCTGATGATGTTGTCGATGAAGAAGGGGATGCCTTGGGCATCCCCAAGCTTAGACGCTTGAGTCTTCTTAAAATATGCAGGGGTGAACCACGGGGGCATCCCCAAGCTTAGAGCTTTCACTCCTCTTGATCATAGTATATCATACTCCTCTCTTGACCCTTGAAAACTTCCTTCACACCAAACTTCAAGCAAACTCATTAGAGGGTTAGTGCACAATTAATAATTCACACATTCAGAGGTGACACAATCATTCTTTATACTTCTGGACATTGCATAAAGCTACTGGACATTAATGGATCAAAGAAATTCATCCAACATAGCAAAAGAGGCAATGCGAAATAAAAGGCAGAATCTGTCAAAAACAGAACAGTCCGTAAATACGAATTTTAAAATGGCACCAGACTTGCTCAAATGGAAAAACTCAAAACTAATGAAAGTTGCGTACATATCTGAGGATCACGCTCGTAAATTGGCAGATTTTTTCGAATTTTCTACAGAGACTTGTGCCCAGATTTGTGACAGACAGCAATGCTGTTTCTGCGCAGCGATCCCAAATATAACATCAACTTTGACATAGAAACCAGTTCAAAAAAAAAACTTTGACATAGAAACTTTACTTGGCACAAAAACATGATAAGGAGAGGTTGCTACAGTAGTAAACAACTTCCAAGACTCAAATATAAAACAAAGTACTGTAGTAAAAACATGGGTTGTCTCCCATAAGCGCTTTTCTTTAACGCCTTTCAGCTAGGCGCAGAAAGTGCAAATCAAATATTATCAAGAGATGAGGCATCAACATCATAACTTGTTCTAATAATAGAATCAAAAGGTAACTTCATTCTATTTCTAGGGAAGTGTTCCATACCTTTCTTGAGAGGAAATTGATATTTAATATTACCTTCCCTCATATCAATAACAGCACCAACGGTTCGAAGAAAAGGTCTTCCCAACACAATAGGACAAGATGCATTGCATTCGATATCCAAGACAACAAAATCAACGGGGACAAGGTTATTGTTAACCGTAATGTGCACATTATCAATCCTCCCCAAAGGTTTCTTTTTAACATTATCGGCAAGATTAACATCCAAATAGCAATTCTTCAATGGTGGCAAGTCAAGCATATCATAAATCTTTTTAGGCATAACAGAAATACTTGCACCAAGATCACATAAAGCATTACATTCAAAGTCATTGAATTTCATTTTAATGATGGGCTCCCAACCATCTTCTAACTTTCTAGGAATAGAAGTTTCAAGTTTAAGTTTCTCTTCTCTAGCTTTTATGAGAGCATTTGTAATATGTTTTGTAAAGGCTAAATTTATAGCACTAGCATTAGGACTTTTAGCAAGTTTTTGCAAGAACTTTATAACTTCAGAGATGTGGCAATCATCAAAATCTAAATCATTATGAGCTACAGCAATGGGATCATTGTTCCCAAGGTTGGAAAAAATTTCAGCAGTTTTATCACAAGCAGTTTCAGCAGTTTTAGCAATTTCAGGCAGTTTTGTACGCTTTGCACTAGGAGTAGAAACATTGCCAACACCAATTATTTTACCATTGATAGTAGGAGGTGCAGCAACATGTGAATCATTATCATTACTAATGGTGGTAATAGTCCAAACTTTAGCTACATTATTCTCTTTAGCTAGTTTTTCATTTTCTTCTCTATCCCACCTAGCACGCAGTTCAGCCATTAATCTTATATTCTCATTAATTCTAACTTGGATGGCATTTGCTGTAGTAGTAATCTTATTATCAATATCATTATTAGGCATAACTTTCAATTTTAAAAGATTAACATCAGAGGCAAGTCTATCAACTCTAGAAGCAATAATATCAATTTTATCAAGCTTTTCCTCAACAGATTTGTTAAAAGCAGTTTGTGTACTAATAAATTCTTTAAGCATAGATTCAAGACCAGAGGGTACACTCCTATTATTGTTGTAAGAATTCCCATAAGAATTACCATAACCATTACCATTAGCAGAAGGATATGGCCTATAGTTATTACCAGAGTTGTTCCTATAAGCGTTGTTGTTGAAATTATTATTTTTAATGAAATTCACATCAACATTTTCTTTTTGAGCAACCAATGAAGCTAAAGGAACATTATTTGGATCAACATTAGATCTACCATTCACAAGCATAGACATAATCACATCAATCTTATCACTCAAGGAAGAGGTTTCTTCAACAGAATTTACCTTCTTACCTTGTGGAGCTCTTTCCGTGTGCCATTCAGAGTAATTTATCATCATATCATCAAGAAGTTTTGTAGCCGCCCCCAAAGTGATGGACATAAAGGTACCTCCAGCAGCTGAATCCAATAAATTCCGCGAAGAAAAATTTAGTCCTGCATAGAAGGTTTGGATGATCATCCAAGTAGTTAGTCCATGGGTTGGGCAATTCTTTACCAAAGTTTTCATTCTCTCCCATGCTTGAGCAACATGTTCAGTATCTAATTGCTTAAAATTCATTATGCTACTTCTCAAAGATATAATTTTAGCGGGAGGATAATATCTACCAATAAAAGCATCCTTACATTTAGTCCATGAATCAATACTATTCTTAGGCAAAGATAGCAACCAATCTTTAGCTCTTCCTCTTAATGAGAAAGGAAACACTTTCAATTTAATAATATCACCATCTACATCCTTATACTTTTGCATTTCACAAAGTTCAACAAAATTATTGAGATGGGCAGCAGCATCATCAGAACTAACACCAGAAAATTGATCTCTCATAACCAGGTTCAGTAAAGCAGGTTTAATTTCAAAGAATTATGCTGTAGTAGCAGGTGGAGCAATAGGTGTGCATAGGAAATCATTATTATTTGCATTTGTGAAGTCACACAACTTAGTATTTTCAGGGGTATTCATTTTAGCAACGGTAAATAAAACAAACTAGATAAAGTAAATGCAAGTAACTAATTTTTTTGTGTTTTTTGATATGGAGAGCAAGACAGTAAATAAAGTAAAACTAGCAACTAACTTTTTTGTGTTTTGTTTAGGTGCAGCAAACAAAGTAGTAAATAAAATAAAGCAAGACAAAAACAAAGTAAAGAGATTGAGAAGTGGAGACTCCCCTTGCAGCGTGTCTTGATCTCCCCGGCAACGGCGCCAGAAAAAGAGCTATATGGCGTGTAACTCACACGTTCGTTTGGAACCCCAAGAGGAAGGTATGATGCGCACAGTAGCAAGTTTTCCCTCAGAAAGAAACCAAGGTTTAATCGAACCAGTAGGAGCCAAGAAGCACGTTGAAGGTTGATGGTGGCGAAATGTGATGCGGCGCAACAACAGGGATTCCGGCGCCAACGTGGAACCTGCACAACACAACCCAAGTACTTTGCCCCAACGAAACAGTGAGGTTGTCAATCTCACCGGCTTGCTGTAACAAAGGATTAACCGTATTGTGTGGAAGATGATTGTTTGCAAGAAAACAGTAAAACAAGTATTGCAGTAGATTGTATACGATGTAAAGAATAGGACCGGGGTCCACAGTTCACTAGAGGTGTCTCTCCCATAAGATAAAAACATGTTGGGTGAACAAATTACAGTCGGGCAATTGACAAATAGAGAAGGGCATAACAATGCATATACATGATATGATAAATATAGTGAGATTTAATCCGGGCATTACGACAAAGTACATAGACCGCCATCCAACTGCATCTATGCCTAAAAAGTCCACCTTCAGGTTATCATCCGAACCCCATTCAGTATTAAGTTGCAAAGCAACAGACAATTGCATTAAGTATGGTGTGTAATGTAATCGACAACTACATCCTTAGACATAGAATCAATGTTTTATCCCTAGTGGCAACAACACATCACAACCTTAGAACTTTCTGTCACTGTCCCAGGTGTCAATGAAGGCATGAACCCACTATCGAGCATAAATACTCCCTCTTGGAGTTAAAAGCAAAAACTTGGCCAGAGCCTCTACTAATAACGGAGAGCATGCAAGATCATAAACAACACATAAACAATAGATTGATAATCATCATAACATAGCATTCTCTATCCATCGGATCCCGACAAACACAACATATAGTATTACAGATAGATGATCTTGATCATGTTAGGCAGCTCACAAGATCCAACCATGAAGCACAATTAGGAGAAGACGACCATATAGCTACTGCTATGGACCCATAGTCCAGGGGTGAACTACTCACTCATCACTCCGGAGGCGACCATGGCGGTGTAGAGTCCTCCGGGAGATGAATCCCCTCTCCGGCAGGGTGCCGGAGGCGATCTCCTGAATCCCCCGAGATGGGATTCGCGGCGGCGGCGTCTCTGGAAGGTTTTCCGTATCGTGGCTCTCGGTACTGGGGTTTTCGCGACGGAGGCTTTAAGTAGGCGGAAGGGCAAAGTCGGAGGGCTGACGAGGGGCCCACACCATAGGCGGCGGGCCCCCTCCCGCGCGGCCCTATGGTGGCGGCGCCTCGTCGCCCCACTTCTTATCCCTTTTGGTCTTCTGGAAGCTTCGTGCAAAAATAGGATCCTGGGCGTTGATTTCGTCCAATTCCGAGAATATTTTGTTACTAGGATTTCTGAAACCAAAAACAGCAAACAGAACGGCTCTTCAGCATCTTGTTAATAGGTTAGTTCCAGAAAATGCGTAAATACGACATATAATGTGCATAAAACATGTAGGTATCATCAATAAAGTAGCATGGAACATAAGAAATTATCGATACGTTGGAGACGTATGCTTGATACGTCTCCAACGTATCTATAATTTCTGATGTTCCATGCTAGTTTTATGACAATACCTACATGTTTTGCTCACACTTTATAATGTTTTTATGCATTTTCCGGGACTAACCTATTAACAAGATGCCGAAGTGCCCTGTTTTCTGCTGTTTTTGGTTCCGAAAAGCTGTTCGGGCAATATTCTCGAATTCGACGAAACAAAAGTCAAACATCTTATTTTTTCGAGGGACACACGGAGCCGAAGGGCAAGCTGGGGATGCCCACGGCCTCCGCACCATAGGCCGGGCGGGTGCCCCCCGGCCACGCCGGGTGTGGGGAGCCCACCTCGGGACTCCACCGACATCGCCCCTTTGCCTATTTATTCCCCCACGACGCGAAACCCTGAATCAATCGATCATACTCCAGAAAGACTCCCGGGGCACCACCGCCATCGCGAAACCTAGTTTCGGGGGTCAGAAGTTCCTGTTTCGGCACCCTGCCGGGACGGGGTTTGACCCCCGGAGCCTTCTCCATCGACACCACCGCCTCCATCATGCTCCGTGAGTAGTTCCCCCATGGACTACGGGTTCTAGCAGTAGCTAGTTGGTACTCTCTCTCCCATGTACTTCAATACAATGATCTCATGAGCTGCCTTACATGATTGAGATCCATCTGATGTAATCGGTGTTGTGTTTGTTGGGATCCGATGAATTGTTACATTATGATCAGTCTATCTATAAAGTTTGTGAAGTTATTGTTGCTGCAATCTTGTTGTGTTTAATGCTTGTCACTAGGGCCCGAGTGGCATGATCTTAGATTTAAGCTCTATAATTATTGCTTAGATTGTATCTACAAGTTGTTTGCACATGTCTATGTCCGGAACCCGAGGCCCCAGAGTGACAGCAACTGGGATAACTGGAGGGGATGGCTTAGATATGAGGATCACATGTTTTCACCAAGTGTTAATGCTTTGCTCCGGTGCTCTATTAAAAGGAGTACCTTAATTACCAGTAGATTCCCTTGAGGCCCGGCTGCCACCGGCTGGTAGGACAAAAGATGTTATGCAAGTTTCTCATTGCGAGCACGTATGACTATATATGGAAAACATGCCTACATGATTAATAGACTTGATGTTCTGTCTTAATGCTATTTCAATCCTATCAATTGCCCAACTGTAATTTGTTCACCCAACACTTGTTATTGGAGAGTTACCACTAGTGTAGATAGCTGGGAACCCCGGTCCATCTTTCATCATCAAATACTCACTCGGTCCTATATGCCATTAGAAGTAGTATCAACTATTTTCTGGTGCCATTGCCTCTGTGTTACTGCTACTGCTGTTGTGTTACTGTTACTATTGCTCTCATATTACTGCTGCTTTCACATCACCCCTGTTACTAGTGCTTTTCCAGGTGCAGCTGAATTGACAACTCAGTTGTTAAGGCTTATAAGTATTCTTTGTCTCCCCTTGTGTCGAATCAATAAATTTGGGTTTTACTTCCCTCGAAGACTGTTGCGATCCCCTATACTTGTGGGTTATCAAGACTATTTTCTGGCGCCGTTGCCGGGGAGGCATAGCTCTACTCATAAGTTCACCTGGGGAGTACACTCTACTCTCTCTCTCTGTTTTTATTTTATTTTGTTTTGCTTAGTTTACTTTTGTCTAGTTTATTTGTGCTTAGTTTATTTCTATCTAGTATTATTTTGCTTAGTTTACTTTTGTCTAGTTTGTTTTTGTCTTGTTTTATTTTTCTTATATACCCAAAAATCCATAAAAATTTGAAAAACCGAAAAATTAAAAACTGTTGTTATGGAAGAACCCACAACCTGTATGGAGCTTATAGAATTATATATGAATTATAGAGAATCAAGAAAGGGTAAAGTCATGAGTGCCGTGTTAGAAAAATTGAATACAATTGCTAAAATCTTGCTTAAACGCCATGATATAAATTGTTGCTCTAAACAGGATACTAAACATCTTAAATTCCAATGTGGCTTTAGTGAAGAAGTTTTAATTGTGAACTATCATTGGAATAACTATATTCATCTTGGGTTCGAAGAAGTAGAACAATTTGTTTTATTTATGGGAGCTTCTGAAATAGAATCCTTCATGTCTAAAAATTATGAAACCTGTGTTGCTTGTAAGGACCTTAAAGATTATGTCTCTTCTATCCTTGATTTTTGCATAGAACATTACAGCAATAATCCTTATATCATTGATTATAAAGAGAGACTCATTCATGCACAAGAATGCACTCACAATTTGCAGGAACCTGTGGAAGAAGAAATTGATGAACCTGAAAGCTCATTGGATGAAAAAGAGGAGGAGAGTGATGAACAAAAGGAGGAAGAATGGATTAGCTACCCATGCCAACCTTCTAATGAGAGTAACTCTTTATCTCTTACACTATTTGATTGCCCTCCATGCTTACCAAAGGAGGATGAATGTTATGTTCCTGTGGATTCTCTTGAAATATTCCCTATGAGTAAAACTTGTGAGAATAATTATGCTACTATTATCTATGATAATCCATGCTATTTTGATAAATCTTATGATAATGCTTTGTTTGTGCCTGATATCGAAATGCATGGTACTAAAGAGTTTTGCTTAGCAAATGTTTATGATAAAGCACTAGATGATGGTCCTATGTTACTTGATAATATTAATTGTACTACTAATGAAAATGGGATTGGAGAGGTCTTGACTTTATCTAGGAGTCCCATATCTCTTGAGATTGATCAATCATCTTGTTATATTATTGAGTAAAGTGGGTTTGAAGGTTTTAATCTCATTATTTTTGAGCTTGATAAAAATTATATGTTTGTGAATCATGAAAAGCATGTTGTATGTGATAGTTATATTGTTGAGTTTGTTCATGATGCTACTGGAAATTATTATGAGAGAGGAAAATATGGTTGTAGAAATTTTCATGGTACTAAAACACCTCTCTACATGCTGAAAATTTTGAAGTTACTCGTGTTTTATCTTCCTATGCTTGTCACTTTGTTCTTCATGAATTTATTTGTGTACAAGATTCCTATGCATAGGAAGTGGGTTAGACTTAAATGTGTTTTGAACTTGCTTTTTGATGCTCTCTTTGCTTCAACTCTCATCCTTATGTGAGCATCATTAAAATTGCTGAGCCCATCTTAATGGCTATAAAGAAAGCACTTCTTGGGAGATAACCCATGTGTTTATTTTGCTACTGTTTTGTTGTGTCTTGGAATTTGTTACTACTGTAGCAACCTCTCCTTACCTTTAGTTTACTGCATTGTTGTGCCAAGTAAAGTCTCTAATAGAAAGTTGATGCTAGATTTGGATTTCTGCGCAGAAACAGATTTGCTGTCTGTCACGAATTCGCGTTTTTCTCTCTGTAGAAGAATCAAAAAAATCAGCGAAAATTCATGCATGATCCTCAGATATGTACGCAACTTTCATTAGTTTTGAGTTTTCTGATTTGAGCAACGGAAGTACCTCGTAAAAATTCGTGTTTACTGGCTGTTCTGTTTTGACAGATTCTGTCTCTGTTTTTTGCATTGTCTCTTGTGGACTTTAAGTAAGGCTTTCTAGACGTGGAGAGCTGTAGCTAATGTTTTATTGAGTTCTTGCAATGTGTCACTATAGGACTAAAGTGGATTAAAGTTTTTTGAGTACTAACCCCTCTAATGAAGTTTATGAGAAGTTTGGTGTGGCAGAAGTTTTCAAGGGTCAAGAGAGAAGGGTGATATAATGTGATCAAGAAGAGTGAAGAGCCTAAGCTTGGGGATGCCCCCGTGGGTCACCCAAGCATATTTCAAGAAGACTCAAGCGTCTAAGCTTGGGGATGCCCAAGGCATCCCCTTCTTCATCAACTTATCAGGTCATCTCTAGTGAAACTATATTTTTATTTTTCCACATCATATGTTCTTTACTTGGAGCGTCTGTGTGCTTTTATTTTTGTTTGTGTTTGAATAAATTCGGATCCTAGCAATCCTTGTGTGGGAGAGAGACACGCTCCGCTTTTTCATATGAACACTGGTGTTCTTCGTTTTTTAATGTTCATGGCGAAGCTGAAACCGCAGCACTTATTGTTATTTGGTTGGAAACAGAAAATGCTTCATATTGTCTTGAATAATTTGATACTTGGCAATTGTTTTGAGCTCTCAAGTAGATCATGTTTAAGCTCTTGCATCATGTAGTTTAAACCTATTAGTGGAGAACTACCGTAGAGCTTGTTGAAATTTGGTTTGCATGATTGGTCTCTCTAAGGTCTAGATATTTTCTGGTAAAAGTGTTTGAGCAACAAGGAAGACAGTGTAGAGTCTTATAATGCTTGCAATACGTTCTTATGTAAGTTTTGTTGTACCGGTTTATACTTGTGTTTGCTTCAAACAACCTTGCTAGCCAAAGCCTTGTACTGAGAGGGAATGCTTCTCGTGCATCCAAAACCTTGATCCAAAACCTATGCTATTTGTGTCCACCATATCTACCTATTATGTGGTATTTCCTGCCATTCCAAGTAAATACTTCATGTGCTACCTTTAAACAATTCAAAAGCTATTATCTCTTGTTTGTGTCAATGTTTTATAGCTCATGAGGAAGTATGTGGTGTTTATCTTTCAATCTTGTCATTTACTTCTGACAGACTTTCACCAATGGACTAGTGGCACATCCGCTTATCCAATAATTTTGCAAAAAGAGCTGGCAACGGGGTGCCCAGCCCCAATTAATTAACTTTCATTAATAATTCTCTTCACATGTTTTGCCCTGATCTATCAGTAAGCAACTTAATTTTGCAAATAGACACTCCTCCATGGTATGTGAATGTTGGAAGGCACCCGAGGATTCGGTTAGCCATGGCTTGTGAAAGCAAAAGGTTGGGAGGAGTGTCATCTATAAATAATGAAACTAAAATACATGTGTAAACAAAAGAGAAGAGGGATGATCTACCTTGCTGGTAGAGATAACGTCCTTCATGGGAGCCACTCTTGAAAGTCTGGTTGATGAGGTAGTTAGAGTACCCACTACCATTCGTTGACAACAACAAACACCGCTCAAAACTTTACTTTTATGCTCTCTATATGATTTCAAAACTTAAAAAGCTCTAGCACATGATTTAATCCCTGCTTTATGTTGAGTCAGTTTACCTACTTTTTTCTATCTTAGAAGCAAACACTTGTGTCAACTTTGCATTGATTCTTACATGCTTGCTTATTGCACTTATTATTTTACTTTCTGTTGACAATTATCCATGAGATATGCATGTTGAAGTGGAAAGCAATTGCTGAAACTTTGTCGGGGGGAAGACCCCGGGTAGGGCAAAGGACTAAGAACAACCGGCTCAAGGCCTGTCGGCCCGCGGCAAAGGCCGGCTGAGGAGCAGCCGGCTGGAGCCGTGGCCGGCCTCCTTGGGAGCCGGCTGGTTCAAAGTCCACGCTAGCCTAGCTATGACCGACTGTGTTGTGGCTAGGCCGGCTTCACTTTGTCATATCCGGCTTGGTTTGTCTCTCGACATGTCCGGGTTGGCGAGGCTTGCAGGAGAAGGAACTGGGAAGGTAGTCCGGCTCCTAAAGTCCACAATGATCTCATCTTCCGTAAAGGGCGGGGCACTGTAGAGCAATAGTGCCTCCGCCGAACAGGATAGCATGGCGCCGTACGGCTACATGTCATGATGGCGACAGGGACACCTCCTCTCCATACCGTTGACCCCGGCAGGCGGATGGGACAGGCCATGAGGCCTCAACGGCTCCTGACGTCAACGCCTCGGGAAGGAGCGGAAGCCGGAGCCGGCCAAGCCGGCCACTAGACTTTAGGGACTTCTCTGTAAAGTGCCAGTGCCTATATAAGCTGCACTACCCCCTCTCTAGCAAGGGATCGATCATCCGACACTTCATTCTAGACTTAGAGCTGCCCTGTGAGAGAGACCATCATCTCCCTTAGCCTCCCAGGAGCAGACGGATACAGCTCAAGGAGCACCATTGTACTGTGATATAGCATATACACTCATAGCAGGAGTAGAGGTGTTACCTCCACCGGAGGGCCTCGAACCTGGGTACGTCGCCGTGTTGCTCGTCCCCATACCCGCATCCGGATACCGGCGTAGATCATAAAAGGAACCACTCTCTTTAGCCATCCTATGGCATATGCCGTGACGATACCACGACAAACTTAAATCTTCCTTTGTGTTGCTTCAAACCTCTTATTAAGAATTTATTGCTTTATGAGTTAACTCTTATGCAAGACTTTTTGATGCTTGTCTTGAAAGTACTATTCATTAAAAGTTTTGCTATATGTTTAGTCATTATCTATTTGTTAGCAAACTATAGATCATTGCCTTGAGTCACTTCATTCATCTCATATGCTTTACAATAGTATGATTAAGATTATGTTGGTAGCATGTCACTTCAGAAATTATTCTTTTTATCGTTTACCTACTCGAGGGCGAGTAGGAACTAAGCTTGGGGATGCTTGATACGTCTCCAACGTATCTATAATTTCTGATGTTCCATGCTAGTTTTATGACAATACCTACATGTTTTGCTCACACTTTATAATGTTTTTATGCATTTTTCGGGACTAACCTATTAACAAGATGCCGAAGTGCCAGTTCCTTTTCTGCTGTTTTTGGTTCCAGAAAAGCTGTTCGGGCAATATTCTCGGAATTCGACGAAACAAAAGTCAAACATCTTTTTTTTCCGAGGGACACACGGAGCCAGAAGGACAAGCCTGAGGGAGGCCCACGGCCTCCAGACCATAGGCCGTGGCGGGTGGCCCCCTGGCCGCGCCGGGGTGTGGGAGCCCACCTCGGGACTCCACCGACATCGCCCCTTTGCCTATTTATTCCCCCACGACGCGAAACCCCGAATCAATTGATCATACAGAAAGACTCCAGGGGCGCCGCCGCCATCGCGAAACCTAGTTTCGGGGGTCAGAAGTTCCTGTTTCGGCACCCTGCCGGGACGGGGATTGACCCCCGGAGCCTTCTCCATCGACGCCACCGCCTCCATCATGCTCCGTGAGTAGTTCCCCCATGGACTACGGGTTCTAGCAGTAGCTAGTTGGTACTCTCTCTCCCATGTACTTCAATACAATGATCTCATGAGCTGCCTTACATGATTGAGATCCATCTGATGTAATCGGTGTTGTGTTTGTTGGGATCCGATGAATTGTTACATTATGATCAGTCTATCTATAAAGTTTGTGAAGTTATTGTTGCTGCAATCTTGTTGTGTTTAATGCTTGTCACTAGGGCCCGAGTGGCATGATCTTAGATTTAAGCTCTATAATTATTGCTTAGATTGTATCTACAAGTTGTTTGCACATGTCTATGTCCGGAACCCGAGGCCCCAGAGTGACAGCAACTGGGATAACTGGAGGGGATGGCTTAGATATGAGGATCACATGTTTTCACCAAGTGTTAATGCTTTGCTCCGGCTGCCACCGGCTGGTAGGACAAAAGATGTTATGCAAGTTTCTCATTGCGAGCACGTATGACTATATATGGAAAACATGCCTACATGATTAATAGACTTGATGTTCTGTCTTAATGCTATTTCAATCCTATCAATTGCCCAACTGTAATTTGTTCACCCAACACTTGTTATTGGAGAGTTACCACTAGTGTAGATAGCTGGGAACCCCGGTCCATCTTTCATCATCAAATACTCACTCGGTCCTATATGCCATTAGAAGTAGTATCAACTATTTTCTGGTGTCATTGCCTCTGTGTTACTGCTACTGCTGTTGTGTTACTGTTACTATTGCTCTCATATTACTGCTGCTTTCACTAGTGCTTTTCCAGTGCAGCTGAATTGACAACTCAGTTGTTAAGGCTTATAAGTATTCTTTCTCCCCTTGTGTCGAATCAATAAATTTGGGTTTTACTTCCCTCGAAGAGCGATCCCCTATACTTGTGGGTTATCACTCCCCCAGCCGAGTGAACGACCTGGGAAGCTGATGACCCACAAGTATAGGGGATCGCAACAGTCTTCGAGGGAAGTATTACCCAATTTATTGATTCGACACAAGGGGAGACAAAGAATACTTGTAAGCCTTAACCGGAGTTGTCAATTCAGCTGCACCTGGAAACAGACTTGCTCGCAAGAGTTTATCAGTAGTAACAGTTTTATGGCAGTAGGAATAGTGAAATAACAGCAGCGGTGAAATAAAGACAGCAGTAGTGATTATAGTAAACAGCAGGATTAAAATACTGTAGGCACAGGGACGGATTTAACGGGCGTTGCATGGATGAGAGAAACTCATGTAACAATCAAAGCAGGGCATTTGCAGATAATAATAAAACGGTATCCAAGTACTAATCAATCAATAGGCATGTGTTCCATATTTAGTCGTACGTGCTCGCAATGAGAAACTTGCACAACATCTTTTGTCCTACCAGCCGGTGGCAGCCGGGCCTCTAGGGAAACTACTGGAAATTAAGGTACTCCTTTTAATAGAGCACCGGAGCAAAGCATTAACACTCCGTGAACACATGTGATCCTCACATCGCTACCATTCCCTCCGGTTGTCCCGATTTCTGTCACTTCGGGGCCATTGGTTCCGGATAGCGACATGTGTATACAAGTGATGGCGTGTAACTCACACGTTCGTTGGGAACCCCAAGAGGAAGGTATGATGCGCACAGTAGAAAGTTTTCCCTCAGAAAGAAACCAAGGTTTAATCGAACCAGTAGGAGCCAAGAAGCACGTTGAAGGTTGATGGTCGCGAAATGTGATGCGGCGCAACACCAGGGATTCCGGCGCCAACTAGGAACCTGCACAACACAACCCAAGTACTTTGTCCCAACGAAACAGTGAGGTTGTCAATCTCACCGGCTTGCTGTAACAAAGGATTAAACGTATCGAGTGGAAGATGTTTGCAAAGAAAACAGTAAACACAAGTAGATTGTATGCTATGTAAAGAATAGGACCGGGGTCCACAGTTCACTAAAGGTGTCTCTCCCATAAGATAAAAGCATGTTGGGTGAACAAATTACAGTCGGGCAATTGACAAATAGAGAAAGGCATAACAATGCATATACATGACATGGTAAATATAGTGAGATTTAATCCGGGCATTACGACAAAGTACATAGACCGCCATCCAACTGCATCTATGCCTAAAAAGTCCACCTTCAGGTTATCATCCGAACCCCCTCCAGTATTAAGTTGCAAAGCAACAGACAATTGCATTAAGTATGGTGCGTAATGTAATCAACAACTACATCCTTAGACATAGCATCAATGTTTTATCCCTAGTGGCAACAGCACATCCACAACCTTAGAACTTTCTGTCACTGTCCCAGATTCAATGGAGGCATGAACCCACTATCGAGCATAAATACTCCCTCTTGGAGTTAAGAGTAAAAACTTGGCCAGAGCCTCTACTAATAACGGAGAGCATGCAAGATCATAAACAACACATGAACAATAGATTGATAATCACCATAATCATAGTACTCTCTATCCATCGGATCCCGACAAACACAACATATAGAATTACATATAGATGATCTTGATCATGTTAGGCAGCTCACAAGATCTAACAATGAAGCACAACAAGGAGAAGACGACCATCTAGCTACTGCTATGGACCCATGGTCCAGGGGTGAACTACTCACTCATCACTCCGGAGGCGACCATGGCGGTGTAGAGTCCTCCGGGAGATGAATCCCCTCTCCGCAGGGTGCGGAGGCGATCTCCGAATCCCCCGAGATGGGATTCGGCGGCGGCGTCTCTGTAAGGTTTTCCGTATCGGTACTGGGGGTTTCGCGACGGAAGCTTTAAGTAGGCGGAGGGTCAACGCGGGGGCCACACGAGGGCCCAGGGGTAGGTCGGCGCGGCCAGGGCCTGGGCCGCGCCGGCCACCCCCCTGGCTGCCTCGTGGCCCCACTTCGTTAGGTCTTCGGTCTTCTGGAAGCTTCGTGCAAAAATAGGACCCTGGGCGAAAGTTTCGTCCAATTCCGAGAATATTTCTTTACTAGGATTTCTGAAACCAAAAACAGCAGAAAACAGCAACTGGCTCTTCGGCATCTTCTTAATAGGTTAGTTCCAGAAAATGCATAAATATGACATATAATGTGCATAAAACATGTAGGTATCATCAATAAAGTAGCATGGAACATAAGAAATTATCGATACGTTGGAGACGTATCAGCATCCCCAAGCTTAGTTCTGCTCGTCCCGAGCAGGTAAAACGATAACAAAGATAATTTCTGAAGTGACATGCCATCATAATCTTGATCATACTATTTGTAAACATATGTAATGAATGCAGCGATCAAAACAAAGGTAATGACATGAGTAAACAACTGAATCATAAAGCAAAGACTTTTCATGAATAGTACTTCAAGACAAGCATCAATAAGTCTTGCATAAGAGTTAACTCATAAAGCAATAAATCAAAGTAAAGGTGTTGAAGCAACACATAGGAAGATTAAGTTTCAGCGGTTGCTTTCAACTTATAACATGTATATCTCATGGATATTGTCAACATAAAGTAATATAATAAGTGCAATATGCAAGTATGTAGGAATCAATGCACAGTTCACACAAGTGTTTGCTTCTTAGGTGGAAGGAGATAGGTAAACTGACTCAACAATAAAAGTAAAAGAAAGGTCCTTCAAAGAGGAAAGCATCGATTGCTGTATTTGTGCTAGAGCTTTTATTTTGAAAACATGAAACAATTTTGTCAACGGTAGTAATAAAGCATATGAGTTATGAAAATTATATCTTACAAGTTGCAAGCCTCACGCATAGTATACTAATAGTGCCCGCACCTCGTCCTACTTAACTTGGACTACCGGGTCTTCGCATGCCATGTTTCAACCAAGTGTCACAAAGGGGTACCTCCATGCCGCCTGTACAAAGGTCCAAGGAGAATGCTCGCATTTCGGATTTCTCGCTTTTGATTATTCTCAACTTAGACATCCATACCGGGACAACATGGACAACAGATAATGGACTCCTCTTAAATGCATAAGCATGTAGCAAAGTTATTATTCTCATATGAGATTGAGGATATATGTCCAAAACTGAAACTTCCACCATGATTCATGGCTTTAGTTAGCGGCCCAATGTTCTTCTCTAACAATTTTGCATGCTCCAACCACCAAAATGATAGACCTTCAGACAAGACGGACATGCATAGCAACTCACATGATATTCAACAATAGTTGATGGCGTTCCCCAGAAGCATGGTTATCGCACAACAAGCAACTTAATAAAATATAAAGTGCATAAGTACATATTCAATACTACGATAGTTTTTAAGGCTATTTTGTCCCATGAGCTATATATTGCAAAGGTGAATGATGGAATTTTAAAGGTAGCACTCAAGCAATTTACTTTGGAATGGCGGATAAATACCATGTAGTAGGTAGGTATGGTGGACACAAATGGCATAGTAGTTGGCTCAAGGATTTTGGATGCATGAGAAGTATTCCCTCTCGATACAAGGTTTAGGCTAGCAAGGTTATTTGAAGCAAACTCAAGGATGAACAAGTGCAGCAAGACTCACATAAAAGACATATTGTAAACATTATAAGACTCTACACCGTCTTCCTTGTTGTTCAAAACTCAATACTAGATATTATCTAGACCTTAGAGAGACCAAATATGCAAATCAAATTTTAGCAAGCTCTATGTATTTCTTCATTAATGGGTGCAAAGCATATGATGCAAGAGCTTAAACATGAGCACAACAATTGCCAAGTATCACATTATCCAAGACATTTTAGAATTACTACATGTAGCATTTTCCAATTCCAACCATATAACAATTTAACGAAGAAGAAACTTCGCCTTGAACATTATGAGTAAAGCCTAAGGACACATGTGTCCATATGCAACAGCGGAGCGTGTCTCTCTCCCACAAAGTGAATGCTAGGATCCATCTTATTCAAACAAAAACAAAAACAAAAACAAACCGACGCTCCAAGTAAAGAACACAAGATGTGATTGAATAAAAATATAGTTTCAGGGGAGGAACCTGATGATGTTGTCGATGAAGAAGGGGATGCCTTGGGCATCCCCAAGCTTAGACGCTTGAGTCTTCTTAAAATATGCAGGGGTGAACCACGGGGGCATCCCCAAGCTTAGAGCTTTCACTCCTCTTGATCATAGTATATCATTCTCCTCTCTTGACCCTTGAAAACTTCCTTCACACCAAACTTCAAGCAAACTCATTAGAGGGTTAGTGCATCATTAATAATTCACTCATTCAGAGGTGACACAATCATTATTTTCACTTCTGGACATTGCATAATGCTACTGGACATTAGTGGATCAAAGAAATAAATCCAACATAGCAAAAGAGGCAATGCGAAATAAAAGGCAGAATCTGTCAAAAACAGAACAGTCCGTAAAGACGAATTTAGAAATGGCACCAGACTTGCTCAAATGGAAAAACTCAAAACTAATGAAAGTTGCGTACATATCTGAGGATCACGCTCGTAAATTGGCAGATTTTTTCGAATTTTCTACAGAGAATTGTGCCCAGATTCGTGACAGACAGCAATGCTGTTTCTGCGCAGCGATCCCAAATACAACATCAACTTTGACATAGAAACTTTACTTGGCACAAAAACTTGATAAGGAGAGGTTGCTACAGTAGTAAACAACTTCCAAGACTCAACAAAACAAAAAATTGCTGTAGGTAAAAACATGGGTTGTCTCCCATAAGCGCTTTTCTTTAACGCCTTTCAGCTAGGCGCAGAAAGTGCAAATCAAGTATTATCGAGAGTAGAAGCATCAACATCATAGCTTGTTCTAATAATAGAATCAAAAGGCAACTTCATTCTCTTTCTAGGGAAGTGTTCCATACCTTTCTTGAGAGGAAATTGGTATTTAATATTACCTTCCCTCATATCAATAACAGCACCAACAGTTCGAAGAAAAGGTCTTCCCAACACAATTGGACAAGATGCATTGCATTCGATATCCAAGACAACAAAATCAACGGGGACAAGGTTATTGTTAACCGTAATATGCACATTATCAATCCTCCCCAAAGGTTTCTTTTTAACATTATCGGCAAGATTAACATCCAAATAACAATTCTTCAATGGTGGCAAGTCAAGCATATCATAAATCTTTTTAGGCATAACAGAAATACTTGCACCAAGATCACATAAAGCATTACATTCAAAGTCATTGAATTTCATTTTAATGATGGGCTCCCAACCATCTTCTAACTTTCTAGGAATAGAAGTTTCAAGTTTTAGTTTCTCTTCTCTAGCTTTTATGAGAGCATTTGTAATATGTTTTGTAAAGGCTAAATTTATAGCACTAGCATTAGGACTTTTAGCAAGTTTTTGTAAGAACTTTATAACTTCAGAGATGTGGCAATCATCAAAATCTAAATCATTATGAGCTACAGCAATGGGATCATTATTCCCAAGGTTGGAAAAAATTTCAGCAGTTTTATCACAAGCAGTTTCAGCAGTTTTAGCAATTTCAGGCAATTTTGTACGCTTTGCACTAGGAGTAGAAACATTGTCAACACCAATTATTTTACCATTGATAGTAGGAGGTGCAGCAACATGTGATGAATTAGCATTACTAGTGGTGGTAATAGTCCAAACTTTAACTACATTATTCTCTTTAGCTAGTTTTTCATTTTCTTCTCTATCCCACCTAGCACGCAGTTCAGCCATTAATCTTATATTCTCATTAATTCTAACTTGGATGGCATTTGCTGTAGTAGTAATCTTATTATCAATATCATTATTAGGCATAACTTTCAATTTTAAAAGATTAACATCAGAGGCAAGCCTATCAACTCTAGAAGCGATAATATCAATTTTATCAAGCTTTTCCTCAACAGATTTGTTAAAAGCAGTTTGTGTACTAATAAATTCTTTAAGCATGGCTTCAAGACCAGAGGGTACATTCCTATTATTATTGTAAGAATTCCCATAAGAATTACCATAACCATTACCATTAGCAGAAGGATATGGCCTATAGTTATTACCAGAGTTGTTCCTATAAGCATTGTTGTTGAAATTATTATTTTTAATGAAATTCACATCAACATTTTCTTCTTGAGCAACCAATGAAGCTAAAGGAACATTATTTGGATCTACATTAGATCTACCATTCACAAGCATAGACATAATCACATCAATCTTATCACTCAAGGAAGAGGTTTCTTCAACAGAATTTACCTTCTTACCTTGTGGAGCTCTTTCCGTGTGCCATTCAGAGTAATTAATCATCATATCATCAAGAAGTTTTGTAGCCGCCCCCAATGTGATGGACATAAAGGTACCTCCAGCAGCTGAATCCAATAAATTCCGCGAAGAAAAATTTAGTCCTGCATAGAAGGTTTGGATGATCATCCAAGTAGTCAGTCCATGGGTTGGGCAATTCTTTACCAAAGTTTTCATTCTCTCCCATGCTTGAGCAACATGTTCAGTATCTAATTGTTTAAAATTCATTATGCTACTTCTCAAAGATATAATTTTAGCGGGAGGATAATATCTACCAATAAAAGCATCCTTGCATTTAGTCCATGAATCAATACTATTCTTAGGCAAAGATAGCAACCAATCTTTAGCTCTTCCTCTTAATGAGAAAGGAAACACTTTCAATTTAATAATATCACCATCTACATCTTTATACTTTTGCATTTCACAAAGTTCAACAAAATTATTGAGATGGGCAGCAGCATCATCAGAACTAGTACCAGAAAATTGATCTCTCATGACAAGATTTAGTAAAGCAGGTTTAATTTCAAAGAATTCTGCTGTAGTAGCAGGTGGAGCAATAGGTGTGCATAGGAAATCATTATTATTTGCATTTGTGAAGTCACACAACTTAGTATTTTCAGGAGTATTCATTTTAGCAACGGTAAATAAAACAAACTAGATGAAGTAAATGCAAGTAACTAAATTTTTTTGTGTTTTCGATATGGAGAGCAAGACAGTAAATAAAGTAAAACTAGCAACTAATTTTTTTGTGTTTTGATTTAGTGCAGCAAACAAAGTAGTAAATAAAATAAAGCAAGACAAAAACAAAGTAAAGAGATTGAGAAGTGGAGACTCCCCTTGCAGCGTGTCTTGATCTCCCGGCAACGGCGCCAGAAAAAGAGCTTGATGGCGTGTAACTCACACGTTCGTTGGGAACCCCAAGAGGAAGGTATGATGCGCACAGTAGCAAGTTTTCCCTCAGAAAGAAACCAAGGTTTAATCGAACCAGTAGGAGCCAAGAAGCACGTTGAAGGTTGATGGTCGCGAAATGTGATGCGGCACAACACCAGGGATTCCGGCGCCAACTAGGAACCTGCACAACACAACCCAAGTACTTTGTCCCAACGAAACAGTGAGGTTGTCAATCTCACCGGCTTGCTGTAACAAAGGATTAAACATATCGAGTGGAAGATGTTTGCAAAGAAAACAGTAAACACAATTGCAGTAGATTGTATGCTATGTAAAGAATAGGACCGGGGTCCACAGTTCACTAGAGGTGTCTCTCCCATAAGATAAAAGCATGTTGGGTGAACAAATTACAGTCGGGCAATTGACAAATAGAGAAAGGCATAACAATGCATATACATGACATGGTAAATATAGTGAGATTTAATCCGGGCATTACGACAAAGTACATAGACCGCCATCCAACTGCATCTATGCCTAAAAAGTCCACCTTCAGGTTATCGTCCGAACCCCTCCAGTATTAAGTTGCAAAGCAACAGACAATTGCATTAAGTATGGTGCGTAATGTAATCAACAACTACATCCTTAGACATAGCATCAATGTTTTATCCCTAGTGGCAACAGCACATCCACAACCTTAGAACTTTCTGTCACTGTCCCAGATTCAATGGAGGCATGAACCCACTATCGAGCATAAATACTCCCTCTTGGAGTTAAGAGTAAAAACTTGGCCAGAGCCTCTACTAATAACGGAGAGCATGCAAGATCATAAACAACACATGAACAATAGATTGATAATCACCATAATCATAGTACTCTCTATCCATCGGATCCCGACAAACACAACATATAGAATTACATATAGATGATCTTGATCATGTTAGGCAGCTCACAAGATCTAACAATGAAGCACAACAAGGAGAAGACGACCATCTAGCTACTGCTATGGACCCATGGTCCAGGGGTGAACTACTCACTCATCACTCCGGAGGCGACCATGGCGGTGTAGAGTCCTCCGGGAGATGAATCCCCTCCCGGCAGGGTGCCGGAGGCGATCTCCGAATCCCCGAGATGGGACGCGGCGGCGGCGTCTCTGTAAGGTTTTCCGTATCGTGGCTCTCGGTACGGGGTTTCGCGACGGAAGCTTTAAGTAGGCGGAGGGTCAACGCGGGGGCCACACGAGGGGCCCAGGGGGTAGGTCGGCGCGGCCAGGGCCTGGGCCGCGCCGGCCACCCCCTGGCTGCCTCGTGGCCCCACTTTGTTAGGTCTTCGGTCTTCTGGAAGCTTCGTGCAAAAATAGGACCCGGGCGAAAGTTTCGTCCAATTCCGAGAATATTTCTTTACTAGGATTTCTGAAACCAAAAACAGCGAAAACAGCAACTGGCTCTTCGGCATCTTGTTAATAGGTTAGTTCCAGAAAATGCATAAATAGGACATATAATGTGCATAAAACATGTAGGTATCATCAATAAAGTAGCATGGAACATAAGAAATTATCGATACGTTGGAGACGTATCAACAACTTGCAGGTAAGATCATAAACAACGAATATCTTCATGAATCAATAACATGTTCAGATCTGAGATCATGGCACTCGGGCCCTAGTGACAAGCATTAAGCATAACAAGTTGCAACAATATCATAAAAGTGACATCTACGGATACTAGGCACTATGCCCTAACAATCTTATGACTATTACATGACCAATCTCATCCAATCCCTACCATCCCCTTCAGCCTACAGCGGGGGAATTACTCACACATGGATGGGGGAAACATGGCTGGTCGATGGAGAGGCGTTGGCGGTGATGGCGGTGAAGATCTCCTCCAATTCCCCGTCCCGGCGGAGTGCCAGAACGGAGACTTCTGGCTCCCGCGACGGAGTTTCGCGATGTGGCGGCTCTCTGGAGGGTTTCTGGCGACTTCGACTTCTCTCCGTGCGTTTTTAGGTCGAACCCGATAAGTAGTCCGAAGGGGGGCGTCGGAGGCCGACCGAGGGGGCCACACCATAGGGCCGCGCGGGCCCCCCCTAGGCCGCGCCGCCTTATGGTGTGGGGCCCTCGGGCCTCCACCTCTCTTGCCCTTCTGGCTCCGTCAGTATTCTGGTAAAATAGGGCCTTCTGCATAAATTCCGAGGATTTTCCCGAAAGTTGGATTTCTGCACAAAAACGAGACACCAGAGCAATTCTGCTGAAAACAACGTTAGTCCGTGTTAGTTGTATCCAAAATACACAAATTAGAGGCAAAACAATAGCAAAAGTGTTCGGGAAAGTAGATACGTTTTGGACGTATCAACTCCCCCAAGCTTAGCTTATTGCTTGTCCTCAAGCAATTCAGTTAACAACTGAGCGATAAAAGAACTTTCACGAACACATTTGCTCATATGATGTATATATTCTCATGCTATGGCTAATACTCAAGCAGTTCATAATGAGACACATGCAAATAAGATCATCCAACAGCTATGTCAATCATGGAGAGGTACCAACAATTAATAATAAGCATCATGAATCATGTATATAAGCAGGATTGCAATGTTCATAAGAGAATATGATAAAGTGGTATCTCGCTTGCCCGTATTTGATCGGCAAAACATAAATGCCGAGGCACCTCTTGAGTTCATAGAAAGACTAGAAGTAGTGATTGTCAAAGATAAAAGCATCAAAGTTATACCACAATCAATCATATTTTGAGACAAGCATATTATACTAAGAATGACAGTTGTGCTCTCAAGATAGTGCTCGAAGAAAGAATGGAGACACAACATAAAAGTAAAAGATTGACCCTTCGCAGAGGGAAGCAGGGATTAACATGCGCTAGAGCTTTTCATTTGTAAAGCAGGAGTAAAATTATTTTGAGAGGTGTTTGTTGTTGTCAACGAATGGTAATGGGTACACTAACTACCTCATCAACCGGACTCACAAGAGCGGCTCCCATTTTATTTATTTTTGGGTGGCACTCCTTCCAACCTTTCTTACACAAACCATGGCTAACCGAATCCTCGGGTGCCTGCCAACAATCTCATACCATGAAGGAGTGCCTTTTTATTTAAGTTTTATTATGATGATGACACTCCCCCCAACCTTTGCTCACACAAGCCATGGCTAACCGAATCCTTCGGGTGCCGTCCAACAATCACAAACCATGGAGGAGTGTCTATTTAAGTTAATTAATTCGGGACTGGGAATCCCATTGCCAGCTCTTTTTGCAAAATTATTGGATAAGCGGATGTGCCACTAGTCCATATGAGAATCCGTCAAAAGTAAATGACAAGGTTGAAAGCTAAACACCACATACTTCCTCATGAGCTATGAAACATTAACACAAATTGAGAAGCATTTTGAAAGTTTTAAAGGTAGCACATGAGAATTTACTTGGAATGGTTTGAAATGCCATGCATAGGTATTTATGGTGGACACTTTGGAACAACTTGGTTTTCAGGTGTTTGGAAGCACGAGCGGCGTTCCCGCTCAGTACAAGTGAAGGCTAGCAAAAGACTAGGGAGCGACAAATCAAGAGAGCAGTAACTGTCATAATCATGCTTGCGGCAAAATAAATTAACGGAGGCATAAAAGTGATACAATAACTCTGAAGCAATATAAATCATCGAGGCTTAATTGACTTTTTGTTCAGTCATATGCATGCGTGAGCATGTGCCAAGTCGATATAAATGAATTATTCAGAGGAGGATACCACAATGCCATACTTACTTATGAATAAAACAATGCAAGCAAACATCCATGACATGCTACTCATATTAATAAATTGGAGCTAAACATGAGAGATCATGAACTACTAGACTTTCTCAAATAACATATACCTCACATGAACCAACTAAGCATGCTCACATGGATGAGTATATGTACAAAAATGAAAACAAATAGAGTTCATACCAGCCTCTCACCACAATCAGATTGTCGTAGATCGTCATTATTGCCTTTTCACTTGTGTAGCTTGGATAATATGAAATGAAAACCACGCTCCAGCCACCGAAGACCATTGAACTCATGATGAACTTTACAAACCAAAGAAGAACAGCAAATATTTTTGGTGTTTTCGAATTGGAAACAAGAACAAAAGAAAACAAGCAAACAAAGCAAAATCTTTTTGGGTTTTCTCATAACAAACCAACGATAGCAAATAAAGCAAACTAAGAGCAAGGAACCAAATAAACAAATGGTGAAGAGAAACAACAGAAATATTTTTGGTCTTTTTGTGTTTTAGGAAAGAAACAAAGCGAAAACAAAAGAATGCAAACTAACAGAAACACAGAAAAGCAGGATGACAGAAATCTGCCAAATCCTGACAGCAGTACAGAAATCGAAATTAACAAAAATCTTCCATTGCTCAGACCAAAAAGTGTTCAACTAATGAAAGTTAGATAACAACCTGGGGCACATGCTCAAAAATTGGCAACTCAAAATAACGTTCTGGCTGTGCGCACGAATTTTTTTGGTAACAGCCCAGAATCTGTTTTTGGACAGCACTTCCCCAAATATCATCTCCCTCTCATTAGAAAACCACTCTAGAGACTAAACAAGTATGTACAAGTATCCAGCAACCATAATATGCAAAGAATGAGTGATGCCGGTATACCTCCCCCCAAGCTTAGGCTTTTGGCCTAAGTGGAGTTCATTCCCAACGAGGGTCGGAGTTCCACGCCGGTGGATCATACATGGAGTGGTACACTACAAGAAAAGTTCTGATAGACAACGTCCCAAAATCGTCAACTAAGGGGCATTTTTCGTCGCCTATGGGCCTAACCCGACGATATGGGTTCCGTTGTGGAAACTGCGTCAGGCAAAGTCCAACGACGATTTTTTCGGTCCGTCGCGCTTGGGCGCCCTTCCGCCACGGAAAATCGGACCGTTGCGGAAGTGTTTTCGGGAGCCCGTTGACTGCTGACGTCATGCAAACTGACACGTGGCAGACGCCGTTAACTGCCAGTTAACGGCGTTAACCGGCTGAAACCCCGTGGTAGATGGTAGGCCCACACGAGGCCTGCCACGTCTTAAGCGGGCCGGGCCAGATGACATAGTTTGACCGGTCAACTATATAGCTGGGCTGGTCCATTAGTTACGTGGGCCGGGCCTAACCTCTAAGGTTGACTGGTCAAAACTTAAATGGGCCGGCCCATTTAACATGTGGGGTCCACCTTACAGCAAGGGCCGGCCCATTTAGTGTGTGGGGTCCACCGTATAGCAAGTGGGCCGGCCCAACAAGCTAGTGGGCCGGCCAAAACACAGTGGGTCCCACTTTCCGTTAAAGGGTCGGCCCATTTAGTTTGTGGGGTCCACCATATAGCAAGTGGGCCCCAACAAAATAGTGGGCGGCCAAAAACACAGTGGGTCCCACTTTCCCGTTAAAGGGCCGCCCATTTAGTTTGTGGGGTCCACCATATAGCAAGTGGCCGCCCAACAAAATAGTGGGCGGGCCAAAACACGTGGGTCCCACTTTCCTGTTAAAGGGCCGCCCATTTAGTACGTGGGGTCCACCATATAGCAAGGGGGCCCAACAAGATAGTGGGCCGGCCAAAAACACAGTGGGTCCCACTTTCCTGTTAAAGGGCCGGCCCAATTAGTATGTGGGGTCCACCATATAGCAGTGGGCCGCCCAACAAGATAGTGGGCCCAAAAACACGTGGGTCCCACTTTCCTCTTAAAGCGGCCCATTTAGTATGGGGTCCACCACAAAAGCAAATGGGCTGGCCCAACAAATTAGTGGGTCGGGCCAAAAGCACAGTGGGTCCCACTTTCTGTTAAAGGGCCCCAATTAGTATGTGGGGTCCACCATATAGCAGTGGGCCGGCCCAATTAGTTTGTGGGGTCCACCATATAGCAGGTGGGCCGGCCCAACAAGATAGTGGGCCTGGCCAAAAACACAGGGTCCCACTTTCCTCTTAAAGGGCCGGCCCATTTAGTATGTGGGGTCCACCACAAAAGCAATTGGGCTGGCCCAACTAAGTAGTGGGTGGGGTCCACCTTAAAGCAAGTGGGCCAGCCCAACTAGAGTGTGGGGTCCACCGTCAATCAAATGGGCTGGCCCAATAAGTAAGTGGGCCAGCCCAATAAGTAAGTGGGCCAGCCCGTTTAGTTGCTGTTTATATGCTGGCATAATATGGGCTTTAGGAATTTGCGGGCAGGCACATATGTGATTTCGCTTAAATGGGCCGTTTAAGGGATGGGAATTCGTGATTTAGATACTGAGAATATTTACGCAGCATTGATTTCTGTCGGATAGCCTCACTTACCACAAGCACCAAAGAAAAAATGCGCGAAAGAACTATAAAAACTAACTAAATATTACATCAGCTGCAAGGCATTGAAAAAATATTACAGAACCCAGAGAAATTGAATGGTAATTAAACCTAGCAATACAATGAAGCGATCCGGCAATCTTTTAAGTTGTCCATGCAGCACCTATATCTGAAACAAAGACATTACAAGTTAAGACAGCAACAATGGAAAGGCAAAGACACTACAATATTGTTTGCCAAAGAATTTGGAACTCATCATTTCGTCGTTATAACAAGATCATTGTAATGCGCACAATAAGCAAACAAAGAGTGCATGCCGCATACCAACAGCCAATATAACAGAGCATGTTAGAATGAAACAGCAGACTTACTACTGTCGAGTCCCATGCAAACCAACATGTTCAGGGAGTACAAAATTGGCATGAACAACAGAGTAGCAGGCTATAAATTTTGTAACAACGACTGAGCAAGATGAAGTTATGATGGCTACATCTACAGAGCAGGGAATGTAAACCAAAAAATAGAAGTTACGATGGCAAAAGCTAAAGAGGAGGGAATGTGAACCAACATGTGCCAAGTGCAATTACTTCATTTTGGCCGTGAACTAAATAATACTCCTGAACTTATAGTGAAGGGGATGCAAATCAAGATGTTTCGGGATATAAACTTGTAATGAGCAACACATAGAGGATAGTTGATGCTGGAGCTTAGGATGGACCAGATACAGAATATAGTGGGATCACCTGTGAACTTGTATAAGAGGGAATGCAAACCAATATGTTCAGCTTTCCATATGTGAGCGTCATGCCAAGTCAGAGAAACAAGTCAATAATGCAGCTTTTGAAGAACAAGATGGCACGCAAAATTATTATCTAGTAGTATGACAAGTTTATTTGTACTACAGGCTAGATAGCAGAGTGATAGCATGCCAAACTAAGTCCTTACTTTGTTAGCTTACAATGAACTAGATACAAAACAATGGCATCACCTGTAGTACAGGGAATGCAAGCCAACATGTTCATGGAGTAAAAAATTGGCACAAACAACATAGTAGCAGGCCATAATTTTTGTAACAACGACTGAGCAAGATAAAGTTATGATGGCTAGATCTACAGAGCAGGGAATGTAAACCAAATATAGAAGTTACGATGCCAAAAGCTATAGAGCAGGGAATGCGAACCAACATGTGCAATTACTTAAAATTGGCCATGAACTAAATAATAGCAGGATGTTACTATAATACCTACAGTATAATTTTTGTAACAACGACTGAGCAAGATAGAAGTTATGATGGCTACATCTACAGAGCAGGGAATGCAAACCAAAATGTTCAATCGCTTAAAGTTAGCAATGAAGTAGAAAATAGCAACGTGTTACGGTCATAGCTAGGAATGAACTAAAAGAGCTTCAGACAAACAAGCATCTGAACCCAGAACATGGCGCTAAAACAAGGGACTTACATTAGGAGAAGCACTCTGTGGGAGTCACAGCAGATCTTCCTGGGGTTGATAGATCCGGTGATGAAGTACGCTACATGTGCTACTTGGGGTTGGAGAGACGGCCATTACACTTCATGGTTACTCATCTCATCTGCAAAAACGTAACGGCGCGTCGTTAGCACAAACAGGTTCCCCCAAGATTAAACAAGAACTTGCAGGCAAGCAATAGAAAAGCGACAGTAGAAGAGTTTAGATCATGCACGGCGCCGGTGAAGCAGATCCGGTTCATGCACAGCGGTGTCGGTGAGCAAGATACGATGCGGTGGACGACGGATCCGGCGAAGCGGCTCCGGTGGGGTGGACGATACCGCAGCTGAAGCGACTGCGGTAGACTGCTGGATGAGCATATGGTTTCGAGGTTCGGCGGGGATGATCCGGTCCGGTTGATGACGGCGTCGATGAAGCGGCTCCGGCAGGCAGCCGGATGACGAGGATCGCGAGGGCTCGGGTAGGCCAGGGAAGTCCGGCGGGGATGTTCCGGTGCGGTGGTCGTGGAGGTGGTAGAGAGAGGGACTTGAGAAGTTCCGGTGGGTGGTCTCAGATGAGAGACTGAGGGAAATGAATTTTTTTGGGAGGGTATCCGGGGCTAGGGAGGTGGTGATCCAAAAAATGACGGCCAGACCCCCCCACCAACCGACTTTGCTGTCATCTCCACAGGGGTAGAATCGGAATTTGGAAGCGTGTGAAATTTTTGTATTTTGTGGGCGGGAAGTTTTGCCGCTATGAGATTTTGAATTTCGCTAAGGTACAAGTATAATGATAAAAAATTGTGAGACCGTACTAGTACCTCTGTTCAAGGCCGACTGTAAAATCAAATCATCATCAAGTTGAACATCGGTTACTACCATGATCATCATCGGACACAGATCTGGTGACATGCACCTGAAATTGGTGCATTCGTTGCAAAGTATAATGCTAAAAAAATTAGTGACCGTACTAGTACTTCTGTTCAAGCCCGAGTGCAACATCAAATCATCATCACGTTGAAAATTTGTTACCACGATCATGATCTATCTCTAAATTTGGCGCATCCGCTAAATCTGGCAAACTATAATGATAAAGAAATTGTGAGACAGTAGTAGTACTTCTGTTCATGGTCGAGTGCAACATCAAATCATCATCACGTTTAAAATTTGTTACCATGATCATGATCTACCTCTGAAAATGGGCGCATCCTCTAAAACTTGCAAAGTATAATGATACAAAATTGTGAGACCGTACTAGGACTTATGTTCAAGGTCGAGTGCAACATCAAATCATCATTACATTGAAAAGTGTGTTACCATGATCATGATCTATCTTCTAATTTGGCGCATCCGCTAAATCTCGCAAAGTATAATGATAAAAAATTGTGAGAATGTACTAGTACTTATGTTCAAGGCCGAGTGCAGGATCAAATCATCATCACGTTGAAATTCGTTACAACGATCATGACATATCTCTAAAATTGGTGCATCCGCTAAATCTCGCAAAGTATAATGATAAAAAAAATTGTGAGACTGTACTAGTACTTGTGTTCAAGGCCGAGTGCAGGATCAAATCATCATCACGGTGAAATTTATTACAACGATCATGACATATCTCTTAAATTGGCGCATCCGCTAAATCTTGCATGTGGCGCATCTCAGTGCGGAGCAACAGGCCGGTGCTATCAAGGTTGAGGCGTCAGTAGCGTCATCGGGCTCTCCTTTTTTGATAGATCTTCTACATGGCGTGGCGCACCGCCCGTCGAGAAGCAGTCACATGTGATACCGAGGTGGAGACGTCGCCGGCATCCTCGAGGCGCGGCCGCCCTTCTATGAGCCAGCGTCGACTCAAGGTATATATGAATCCATGCGTTGTCGCGCCCCTTCTTCCGATGAAGTGGGGTGCCTTAGATTTATTGTTCTTCTCTTACGATTATTTCGAGCCGAACATGTGTGCTCTTTCTCTGAATATATTGCTTGAAAAGCTAACCAAGTTAATTAAATTCACTTCATTCTTAATCTTGCGTGCTAATTCTGTTATTTTTGCTGGCAGTGGTGCGTGCAAGGAGATTTATTTGTGGGTGTGCTGAGCTGTTAGGCCTAAGTCATCCTCAGCTTAACGAGGCCTCAGCTTAACACATAAAAAAGGTGTTCAATCTCGCCCACAATGTCCTTTTCTTTCCTCTTCCTTTATTGGAACTTGTTTTGCACACAAGGAAAGTGGCACGTGTAATGTGAGTAAAACCCTCTTAGCCAAAATCAGCTACAAGCAAGATTTTCTGTATTGTAGATGCCCCAATTGACTCTAATCCCCAATGTAGTCTTTTTTTATGTCAGTATAGACTTCTTTACATGGCATGCATTTGCCTAATGAGCAGCATTGTATTGCCATTCTAGCCAACCTGATCGATATGTCAAGCTTCATGCACGAGATGCCATGTTTAATTTACTCCCTCACTCCGATCCATATTTCTTGGTGTAAAATGAATGTGAATCGAAGGGAGTACTTTTCTTAGATACTAGTAGTACTATACCATTTCAAAAAAAAATACTAGTACTACTACATCACAAATGCATCAAAAGAGTACTACCATCACAAGACCACCACGGTTGTACTAGTAGAGTTTAATACTGAACTTCCAAAGGGAATAAGATTACACATATGAACTTTAAACAGGACCAGGAGCATGAGGGCCAGCAGCAGGGGCGTTGACTGGGAACAAGCCAGGCAAGACGTAATTCTGGAGGAAGAGGCCATATGCTGCGTGCTTGGCCTTGGTTGCAGGGCGGTGCTTCCCCGATGTACTTAGGCCTACACCCGTCGCATGCTGGATCAGGCTGCGGATGTCCTTCTGGAGGATTTTGCCACAGAATGGGCAAAATAGCTCCCCGCGCTTGCGGAAACGAATTTCACCACCCTTCAGCCGCTTCAGAACGTAGCGGCTCTTCTGGTCCCTGCGCTCCTTGTTGTCGTCCATGTCGTCAGAATATTCCTGTGAATTATAAAGTACATAATAATCAGGTGCTTAATGACAGATCGAATAAATACTGCACTATCATAAGCAAACCTTAGAAACCCTAAAATTAAATGTGTAGAACAAGTAAATGGCAGAAGAAATCATACTAAATCACGAGAAAACCCTATGAACAGCAATGAACATAAGCCACAACAATTGCAAGTCCACTAAGTATGAACACATAAATTAATTATATGACAAATCAAGCCAACTACATGGCAGATTAGTCGAAATTAAACTAGAATCTGACCGTACGAACCGTAGAATCAAGTACGTCTACAAGAACAAGGTAGGAGATCAAATCAATCAAGAACCAGGTTCGTGCAAACCACGTGAACAGTAATATGACACAAAAAGGATCGGGACAGTTTCGGTAAAAGAGCAGTACCTCCTCGTCGTCACCCTCGACATCCTCCTGGAACTGAACGTTTGGGCCGAAATCGTCGAAGGGGTCGAGGTCCGCGTCCAGCACCGGGTCGAGGAAGACCTCGCCGTGGTGGCCTGCAACGCCTTGCAGATCTTCGGCGGGAGCAACGGCGTTGCTATCCACCTTCTCCTCGACGGCCAGGACGCCCGTTTCGACCGAGGTCGAAGAATCAGACAAGCAGAGGAGACGAGCGGCCTGGGTACCCGGTGAAGCCTCACCCGCCGCGACGGCCACTACCGCAGAGGCATCCTCTGCGCGAGCGGCCGCCGATTGCTCCGCCTCGTACGCAAGACCTGTCTTCATGCTGCTGCGGTTGGAAACGAGGAAGTCGATGCCTCGGAGGTGCGGTGAGTTGATGGGAGGGGAGAGGACGAGCTCGCGAGAGACGATGAGGCCGATTATTTTATAGCCTCTGACTCTCTGTATCAGAATGGCATTAGTTGTGGACGCGAGAGACGATGAGGCCGATTAGTTGTGGACGCGTGAAGTCGTGCATGTACTCGATTCTCACGTATACCAATACTTCCAAACGTCATAAGTAATTCACAATCATTCAGAATAATATGAGACCTTAACATTTTATTGTTTGTGTCAGATATTGTCCATGAAAAATAACATCCTTCAAAAAATAAATCCCCTATGCCAATCCGGTCATGCCCGTCTACTCCAACTAGCTTCCTCGAGTAATTTGTCACCTTACATTCTTAAAATGAACCAAAATTTGGCACAGGGGCATCACATGGAAAATGATGTTACCATTCTCTCTTCCCATTTTTGTTTGAATTTTTCAAAATTGTCATGCCCTAACGGAAAAAATGTATGTTCCTTCTATGAAGCATGTATCAGAATGGCATTACCAAAACCTGGGGGTGGCGGGGCACATGGTGGTGTGATGATACATCACATTTGGACCACACAACACAATTTGGACCAACCAAAAAAATTCAACAACCCTACACAAACCCTGGTCAAAACTAATTTGACCAATATTACAAAAGTTGTACATAATTCAGAAACAGTCAGAAATATACGAAGCATTCAGGAGTCAATACTGAAGACAAAGCAATTATGCCAAAAGACAAAGGCAGAGGAGGAACAGGTCTTGCTATATTGCACAACAAAGCCAAATTCAACTTTTCATCGATTCCAAAATTCTGGCTGCAATTAGCACACCCTGGTCTCCTGATGTCGCAATAGTTGGCTGCTGGGAGCGGAGACACTCGACTTCCTTCTTCAACTTATCGCACTCTGTGCGAACTTTCAAGTACTTCGTCTCGAAATATTGCGCATGTTCAGCATGCAACTCCACTTCCTGTTGAAAACTTTCACAGTCACAGTTGCAATCACACTGACCAGCCTTGTCAGTGACCACACTCATCGGTGGCTGGGCGCGTAGTTCCTCGACTTCCTTCTTCAACTTCTCACACTCCACGAGAACGTCTGAGTACCGTTTATCAAAAGAAGATTGCATGGAACGGGCATTCTCCTTCGATATGGCACGATTTAAAATGCACCTGCCCACGAGGTGGCGGATTTTCTTATGAAGGATGATGTTGTGGCCCTTGATCTGGTCCAGTTTCGCGGAGAATCGTGTTATCACATCCTGCATTGCAAATTCAACAGCAATGAAGTATGCAGAGTGCAGATGAGGGGGGAGAAATAAACAAATGGAGTGCCAACCTCTTCAATATGCCTGAGAGCTGCAAAGTCCTTGTCCATAGGAACCTCTTCAACGATGGAACCGCCATCCCTGGAAGAAAGACATTTAAGTAGTTGGATCTGGCAGCCAGCAAGGAGGCGATGAAACTGCGGCACGGCAATGGAAACATACACGGCCGAAGATGCACACACGCGCACTGGCTGCTCCTCTCCCGGAGACTGGGCATTCGTCTCTGATTCTGCATTCATGATACCAAACCTATGCAAGAGTTTGAGGTTTCTGTTCTGAAGGGTGGTGTTGTGGCCCTTTAATCTCATAATCCCTTCCTGCATGGAAAAATTCACCAGGAACGAATCAGGGATCCTTTTTCATTCACAGGATATGAAAATCATAAGATTAGGAAAAGCATAGGATTTTGTATACATTACAGAGGGTGTATGCGCTATTTTATGGGCTATTTGGAATGTACAAAATGAAGTCGAGTTTAATAAACCCAAATCTCATCCCTTCTTGCAGGTTATCCCTATGATTATTCACTAGATCCGTATGTTTCTTATCTCCAGCCCGAGGATCAGCAGGATATCATGGAGTCTGGGTGCAACTGACTAGAGACAGCCGCACGGGATTTTTACAGCCAGGGTGGCTGGCAGTTTCCTCATAGAATTACTTACTGATGTGTTTTTGCCTTTTTGGCACCCGCTGTTTTCTATGTTTCGTTGGTGGATCTTTGTGTCGACTCTAGCTGATCCGTGAGAAGTTGTCATAATTTGTGTATGAACTGAAGAAAGCAATAAAGCAGCCATATACATCATTTTGATGCAGAGGCTGTGATATGTCCCCCATTTCGAAAAAAGGAACAAACATAGGATATATTTCTATAAATCAAACAACTAATGTAGGAAAAAAAACCATAGGATCTAAATGCTACACAATTCTTATAGAAGTCCTACGAATTAAAGAAGCCCTCATGCAGTACGGAGATGAAGAGGAAGAAAAAAAAGCAATGGATATATATTATATAGTGCATACATTATTAATGCTCTTGAGAGCTAACAAGTGCTCATCAAACAACGGGTCCTCGATAGCTAAGTACGAAGTGGATCCTGCGGTAGAAAGCACGAGCCTGGAACCGTCGGCCCTGGAAGATGATAGCCGGTTTAGTTGGCACCGCCTGCCAGCAAGGACTCAACGAAAATCCGGCATGGCGATGGAAACATACCCAGGAGCTTCGTACCCACCAGGTTGGCGAGAAACGAGCGATTTCTCAACTTGGGTAGGAATGGCGCTGAAACCAGCCGCCATGGAAGAAAGACGGTTAAATTGTTTGATCCGCTAGCCAGCCAGAAGGCAGAGAAACTTCGGCATGGCGATGGAAACATACCGGGGAGCTTCGTACCCACCATCTTGGCGAAACACGGTCGATTTCTCGGCATCGGTAGGAAGGGCGACACTTGAACGGGCGGCCCTGGAAGAAAGACGGTCAAATAGCTGGTTCTCCCGGGTAAAAAAATAGTTGGATCTGTTTGCCTTGCTGTAATCTGCGTTCATGGGGGCAAAGAAAGCACATGGCGATAAAAACCTACCAGGACTCTTGCTGGATTACTCTGCCCTGACCCAACAAGCCCGAAGCAGACTGAGCTTGCGATGGAAGCGCAGACATGCCTGTCCGCCGGCGCCGCTGGTACACTTTCAAAGTCGGAGTTTGCAGGACTTTCAGCGGGATGGATTTCACCGCGGATTTAGTCTCAGACAACAACGCCTCCTTCCTCTTCTTACACTTCTTCATGTTCTTCTTAGACAACTTGTTGAACGATGGATGAATCGCTGGAGGAAGAAGGAAGGGACAAGCAGGTGGGGATAGAAGGGGTCGGTGTAGAGCTCTCCGGGGAGGGTTCCCCGGGGAGGAGGATGAAAACTGGAACGAACAGGACAGGGATGGGACTGGGCAATCTTGTCCGTCCATCCAAAATCAAAGGGCGGGAGCACATAAGACTTTGGGCCATTGACAGGCTGGTCCTGCCACAGGCGGACCCCAAGTTTCAGCGATTCAATGTCAGTGAAAAGATGGGCAATGTAAAAGAATCTTGTTCGGGGTCGGCCGCGGAAGCCAAATCTCTGTGTCCCAAAGTCTACTAGTAGTCTACTCCTATATAGGTATAGCTGCATAGCCATCATACCATTGCATTGATCGAGCTGTACGCCTTTACCACTCTGATTCAGGTACAAAATATTAGTGTTCTCTTGTCAAATCAAAGGCCATGTCAGTTTAACGAAATGGACGTTCTTTAACTCACAAACTACTCCAAGGACATCATTTACGGACTACTGAAGCCATGTACATAATTTCTGGATCGATTTAGTAATTTGCTACAACTGTAATATTATTTCCAATTTTCAGCAATTTATTTGAATTTTAGGATTTTACTTATAAATTTCGCTAATTGACATGTGTAGGAAAGATAGAAAACAACTAGTGTATGCATGACCAATTAATCTGACTAAATAAATCTTATAGTGGCCACTTTGCATCACTCAAACTGAGAGGGCATGTTAGATTCATATGATAGAATAATGGAGAATCGCTATGACATATGCCTCCTTGAATCCTACGGGAAAGAAATCTACATGAATTGGTAGAGCTAGGTGTGTGATGGTATCATCGGAAAGACAAAGGAAATTTCTATAGAGATTGAGAGTGCATAGCATAGTTGTCACAGATGCATATGAATTTTTCCAAGAGGTCTAACCTCTTATTAGAAATCCTATAGGGTTGTACTAGTATAAGAAAACAATACATAGAAATTTTGGAGGATTCAATTCTTCAAATCAAACAAGCTATATAGGGGGAAAATCATATCCTTTGATTCGTACAATTTGTATAGGAGTTATGTAGGATTTGACTATAGGAGTTATGTAGGATTTGACTATAGGATTTGAATATTTGTACGGTTGTGTAATATTTTTACCCAGATCAATTCACATACCACCGGTTATGTATTTTTTTGGGCTATAAAAATAGGAGGTGTGGTATATTTGATGTGTGTAGAGATAATCTCACCATCTTATAGCCACCCCTAACATTTCGAGCAAACAAAAAAAAATCTATACCACTACCCACCTCTCGTCCTACACTCAATTCCTACACAACCAAACAACAAAAATTGGCTATCCTAGCCAGGTGGTTGGGGATACTCTCATCCCATAAACCTATCCCCTAAACCAAACAACCCCTAATATGGAGGGAAGGAAAACCTAGATCTGATACTGTACAAAAACACATAAAGCAATCTGGAACCGTCCACATAGAATCAACGGGCCAGAGCAGATGCCTTCTTTGGGAAGGGTCTTGCGCGGAAGCCAAGGAATCCTCTGCGTCGACAATCTGGTGTAGCAGTAAAATAGACCATCATAGCGGAACATTGATGGAGTCACTACAATGCGTCCGAATCCGGGTATAGTCTTGTCATATCAATGGCCATGTCAGTTTCTCCAGATATAATCTATCCGTTAGCTAGTACTACTACTCTAGAGGCTGACGCCACATGCAGAAGTTGTACAGTACTACGACTACTATCGAGTATCGACTAGTCCGATCACGTCCAGGTCGCAACTACTCAAAAATGGCCGTAAAGAAAATGCAGAAGTAGGATGGGGCCACGACAAAAGACATACATCTATTTATGGACAGAGGTAGTATCATATCAGCATGCATTAGCATCTCATTTGCAACTAGTTGCACTCGCATCCTATTATCGGATATCACACTTCTGCACTTTTAAAAAATATGAAGAAAAACAAAACTGGGACACATATTATGTTGTGTATTGCTCCACAGGTCACAGATGAGTATGTAAAAAAAATTCTAGCTTGCACAAAAAAGACAAATGATATGTGAATAGTTAAGGAATATTATTCACTTTGGTCTTTTCTTTTTTCCACAGCTCACATATGGTCACCTTTTGAAACAAATGTTTAGATGTGCGAAAGATACAACATAACCCGTGACTATGATTTGAATTTACATTTTTTTACAAACTCGAAATGTGACATCCGACAATAAGATGAGGGATCAACTAGTTGCGAAATGTTTGCACTCCTGACCATGCATCTGAATCTATCTACTAGACTACTACAACAACATACAAAATGCACCAGTTTTGAACTAGAGATGTAACAGCAGTACTAACCGTTGGTTTCCAAAATCTAACGCTTGTGATTAGAGGGATTCGCGTCAAGAGATACCACAACAGCATACACTTCTTTCTAGAACCATCATGTAGCCATTATGTAGAAGAAGAAAAAAGCAGGGTCACACCAATATCACACGTCCCACTCGATAGTAAGAAAGGTTCCAAGTTATTGTTCCCATTTCTCAACTGGTCATACCTATTTCGATGGTGTAACCTACGTAGTATAAGTTATATATTAGTTGTATGGAAAGTTTGAGCAACATTTAGAACATAATTTTGTACTCCTAATTGGTCCAACATGCATGCTAAGATTGGGGTCTTCACCTTGAAACGGCGAGCGCCGAAAAGCGGGTCAAAATCGCCCAGATCCTCGAAGATATCTACAGGCGCAGCCGCTGTATGAGAGACGGAGTGGGAAACGAGTGGGGCGATGTATGAGAGACGGAGTGGGGGTGTAGTATGTACTATAGTAAGACGGCGAGACGGCGAGGTCAGAGTGATTAAGACTAGTCACAATGGGAAGTACGTAGTACGTAGTATCATACACTACTAGTTTGTGATACTACCTCCACAATGCATAGTATCATAATATGGTTCATACTTATGTCATATTTAAAGTTTTGTAGAATCTCAATGCAAATGTGTGTACATGATGTATTTGTCATGAAGTTTTCTAAGTTTTCTAGGTTTATGTGTTATAATACTACTCTCATATCTCACCTCATAATTGATGTGACACATTAGATTTTTGCCAACATGGCATGTATGATACTACTTACGAGCCTTAAAAGCACTTTTTTGTGATGTTGATCAAATTGTACTCTAAAATTGTCACTGGACAACAGGTCGGCCTATTGCAAACTTGTTTGAATGAGCTAAAATAGTTAGAAATCTAGAAAATTTGTCACTTCAATGAATTTTCATCCTATAACGTTTACTTAATTTGAAAAACGAATGGGGACGTTTGCCATAATGGGACGATCATTTCTACAAAAAAGAATAAGATGGAAAGTCTCGCAATGTTATTTATCATGACAACATTGACAATGTCACAACCGTGGGGTGATTAGGGAATCCACTCCGCTAGAAAAAACAAACTTATATAAGGCATGTGTGGCAATGCAGTTTGTCTACCTTATACACATATCTAGATGTGTAGCTATATATGGATTTTATTTTCCAACTTTAGATGATCAGTTTATAGTTCACCATTTAATTAGAATTCATAATTTTTGGGAATAAAATACTTGGAGGTACCCTGCAAGTGTGGTACCACAAACTAAGCCAAAACATGGGTCCCAATAGTACAACATAGCGCGCATAGGAAGTTTGAGCAAATTTGAAACCAACCAAATGAGGTAGAAACAAATCAGAAAAAAGTTGTGAAACATGTGCATGGAGCCATCACATGACATGTACTTACTACTAACAAGTAAAAAATATAAAACCCTATCATACATAGAGGTTTGGGGTGAAGAGTTATTATTCACACACATATAGAATAAATATGGACTGCTTTTGGCTTTCTACCCATTAATTTGAGCAAGCTTCATGCAGTGTCCACTTCAAACTTGACAACATTGGAACCATAGCTGCTTGAGTTCGCCTCGCTAGCCTCTTCCCATATGTAAGCTTAATTAATTGGTTACACTACGAAAACCACAATCAACTTCTGAATAATGCATGCATTGCCCCCCTTTTGCACATATGCAACTTTGCAAAGTAGGGATTTTTGGTTTACCACACATTAGTGTGTTGTTTTCTTTTTATTAGGACCCATGTTTGGTAGCCACATTTTTCCAAAGCCAAAGTGTGGTTAGCCAAAAAAAAAAGCTAGTATGGCTAGCCACCAAATTGTGGCTTAAAATATTAAAGCCAAACTTTGTCAAAACTTTGTAAAAAAAAGTTGAGTCTATGACAAATGGACCATATATACATGCAATGAAGTGTGATAAGCCAAATTGTGGCAAAAACCAAACACATGCCAAATAAACTATATGCATGCATGGCTGCCAAATTTTGGCTTCTTGACAAATTGTGGCTAGGAACCAAACATGCCCTTGCTGGCCAAAGGGGTCCGAATATGTGTTTTGTTTATTCGCTATCATGTGCAGTACGTGTGTGCACAATACCGCAAATCAAAATTTCACGGGTAGGCCAAACATGCATGCATGGTAGGCGAATCGCCATTTCGAAGGCTAATTTGTCAAACTAGCTTACCATGAAACCATCATGTGTACTCCAATTAATTAAGTTCGGATATGAATGGTGGTCATCAACCAAACTAAAAAGAATTCAAAATTTGGGATGATATAGGGATGTGCCCTATTGTTGTGGAATCAGAAAACATTAGCCAACGAAAATGTGGGTTGCATCCAAGTATAGTAGCTCACAAAGTCGATTGCCAAGAAGTTTTTGCCTAAATTTGAAATAAAGCCAAAATGAGGTTCAAACTTATTGAAATCAGCAAGCAAGGCAATCACGAAGTCACCAATTACTACTTTTATCTAGGAAAAATAACAAACATGATGGCATGCAAATATTCTTGAGAAGCAGAATCATTCTGTAAATATATATTTTTGGAACCATGCATGTTGGACATTGATTCGCTTCTTGCCACATGGGTGAGCTAGCTTGGTTACCGCAAGAACCATGCATGGCGAACTTTCGAATCATGACCCCTTTTTTAAGAGATCAATGAAAAACTTCTTATTTTCGACTATACTTTGCCAAATAAAGTTTTTTTGGTTTTCCACATAAAGTCTTTTCATTTTTATTGGCCGAATTAAGGGGGGCAAAATTAAAAGGATGTATTTGTGAAGTGGCTACCGCGTGTATTGCGCACACTACCACCTATACAATTTTCACAAGAGGGTGACATGGTTGGATGGCCATGCATTTCCATGGTTTGTTGGATTATCTCATCATGTAGTATATAATAAATTAATTTTGTAAATATTTTTCAATTCAAGTATTAACGATGGTTATATTACAACTCAAATAAATTGGGAAAATACTGGGGTTCGCCTCCCTAGAATCAATCTTGCCCGTCCATTTCCTATCAACTGACTATAGGGAGTACTAGATTTAAATGGCGGTTGGAGTTAATTCCTCAACCTCATCGCAGTATTATTCCCATCTGTCCCCACTAAACAACCCCTGGCGGTTCGTTCTCCCCTGCATTTCGGCAAGTTCCAAAAAACCCCATTGTTTGCAGTTGCTCTCCCTCCCTCCCCCTCAATCCCTCCGATCAGTTCGACGTGCTTCAGCGCTGCCATGGCCGACGGCGGCCTGTTTACGCTAAAGAGGAGCGTCGTTCCCCATGGGACGACCAAGGTGAACGTGGTCTACACGAATGACCCTTCCGTTCTCGAGCACACCCTCAAGATGTACGAACAAAAGCTACTAGAGGACAGGTCCAGGTTCGTCGGCCTCGACCTAGAATACACTGCGGACCAAGTAAGTACCGCCGTCGTTCAGTTGGCCATGGACGACCACGTCCTGGTGTACCATTTCTGCAGGTATGTTCTTCACATGCCTTCCTTTATCCTTTTGTTTTTTAATATAGAAACTCTTCCTTTATCTTGGATCTGCTTTTTTATTTCGACATAGACTAGGTTCTAACTTGTATGAAAACACGAACAAACTAACTTGTATGAAAAATGTGGTCTGGAACGTAATATCCAACATATACTTGTATAATTTTTTTGGATTGACCACGATATCTAGTTTCATGATTTTGGTACTCAAAATTTGCACAAATTTCATGTACTCATACTCACCGATAATCGGCATGGATGTCAAGATATTAACATATAGTAACTGAATCTTAACTTGATGACACTTAAATAATTAGATCATATAGTCGCAACAATAATTCATGTTATTTTGATGTGTATCACTGATGCAAAATCATTGTTTCACTGCAACAAGTATACAGTTTACTGGAAGAAAAATATGTGTACTATTTCAGCATATACGATCTTACAAGATTGATTTGTGTTAACATGCAGGAGTCCTGATAATCTGGCACTGCAAGAATTCCTTCAACATAAAGGAATTTGTTTCACAACTGTTGACATCAGGGGTGACTCTAGCAGGTTTGCTAGAGATGGCATTAAAATTCCTAAACATAATTGGATTGACATTCAGGATATGATCAATTTCAATGGTCCTGGCAATAGGACTGGCATGGGTGATTTGGCAGCCGCCATCATTGACCCATCTTACAAAGACATGAAGACCAAGTTCCCTACTAGCAGCCACGATCAATGGGAGTGCATGCCATTGCCTGAAGTAAACTTGAGGTATGCTGCGATTGATGGGTATGTCAGTTTTGAGTTGTACAGGCGACTCAAAAAAATCAATGATGGGCAGCGTCAAGCACAACCAATTCCAAGGGAAGTGGTTTGCCCGGATTGCAAGGAAGCGGCTAGGTTGGCCGCTCTTCTATTCTTGTAGACAGTGTTGGGCCTCCAAGAGCAGAGGTTTGTAGAACAGCAGCAAGTTTCCCTTAAGTGGATCACCCAAGGTTTATCGAACTCAGGGAGGAAGAGGTCAAAGATATCCCTCTCATGCAACCCTGCAACCACAAAGCAAGAAGTCTCTTGTGTCCCCAACACACCTAATAGGTGCACTAGTTCGGCGAAGAGATAGTGAAATACAGGTGGTATGAATAAGTATGAGCAGTAGTACGGCGCCAGAAAAGTGCTTGCTGGCGTGCAGTTGATGGTAGTAATATTGCGGGAAGTAAACATGCAGTAGAACAGTAAACAAGCAGCGACTTCAGTATTTAGGAACAAGGCCTAGGGATCATACTTTCACTAGTGGACACTCTCAACATTGATCGCATAATAAATAACTCTTTCTCATATGTGCTACATACACTCTTGTTTGATAATGAACATCATTCGTTGCGTAGGATTACACGAACCCTCAATGCCGGAGTTAACAAGCTCCACAACATTCGATATTCATGTTTAAGTAACCTTAGAGCATAATAGATCATTGCAAAATAAACCAAGAACTAACATAGCGCACGCACTGTCCACATTACACTATGAAGGAGGAATAGATCACATCAATACTATCATAATGATAATTAACTCCACAATCTACAAGAGATCGTGATCATAGCCTACGACAAGAACCACACGGTGCACACACTAATCACCTTTACACCATGCAGGAGGAATAGACTACTTTAATAACATCACATGAGTAGCACACAACTAGTAGCGATACAAAGCTCATCATATGGATCTCAATCATGTAAGGCAGCTCATGAGATCATTGTATTGAAGCACATAGGAGAGAGATTAACCACATAGCTACCGGTACAGCCCCGAGCCTCGATGGAGAACTACTCCCTCCTCATGGGAGCAGCAGCGGTGATGAAGATGGCGGTGGAGATGGCAGCGGTGTCGATGGAGAAGCCTTCCGGGGCACTTCCCCGTCCGGCAGGGTGCCGGAACAGAGACTCCTGTCCCCCAGATCTTGGCTTCGCGATGGCGGCGGCTCTGGAACTTTTCTCGTACCGTGGCTTCCTCCGTAAGGGTTTTCGATGCAGGGGCTTTATATAGGCGAAGAGGCGGCGCAGGAGGGTCAACGAGGCGACGAGACCATAGGGTGGCGCGGCCAGGGCCCAGGCCGCGCCACCATGTCATCTGGGGCCCACAGGGCCCATCTCTGGCAGCTCTCGAGTGTTCTGGATGGTTCCGGGGAAAATAGGAACCTGGGCGTTGATTTCGTCCGATTCCGAGAATATTTCGTTACTAGGATTTCTGAAACCAAAAACAGCAGAAAACAGGAACTGGCACTTCGGCATCTTGTTAATAGGTTAGTTCCAGAAAATGCATAAATATGACATACAATGTGTATAAAACATGTAGATATCATCAATAAAGTGGCATGGAACATAAGAAATTATCGATACGTCGGAGACGTATCAGCATCCCCAAGCTTAGTTCTGCTCGTCCCGAGCAGGTAAAACGATAACAAAGATAATTTCTTAAGTGACATGCCATCATAAACTTGATCATATTGTAAACATATGTAATGAATGCAGCGATCAAAACAATGGTAATGACATGAGTAAACAACTGAATCATAAAGCAAAGACTTTTCATGAATAGTACTTAAAGACAAGCATCAATAAGTCTTGCATAAGAGTTAACTCATAAAGCAATAATTTAAAGTATAGACATTGAAGCAACATAATGGAAGATTAAGTTTCAGCGGTTGCTTTCAACTTATAACATGTATATCTCATGGATAATTGTCAACATAGAGCAATATAACAAATGCAATATGCAAGTATGTAGGAATCAATGCACAGTTCACACAAGTGTTTGCTTCTTAAGGTGGAGAGAGATAGGTGAACTGACTCAACATAAAAGTAAAAGAAAGGTCCTTCAAAGAGGAAAGCATCGATTGCTATATTTGTGCTAGAGCTTTTATTTTGAAAACATGAAACAATTTTGTCAACGGTAGTAATAAAGCATATGAGTTATGAAAATTATATCTTACAAGTTGCAAGCCTCACGCATAGTATACTAATAGTGCCCGCACCTCGTCCTACTTAACTTGGACTACCGGGTCTTCGCATGCCATGTTTCAACCAAGTGTCACAAAGGGGTACCTCCATGCCGCCTGTACAAAGGTCCAAGGAGAATGCTCGCATTTCGGATTTCTCGCTTTTGATTATTCTCAACTTAGACATCCATACCGGGACAACATGGACAACAGATAATGGACTCCTCTTTAATGCATAAGCATGTAGCAAAGTTATTATTCTCATATGAGATTGAGGATATATGTCCAAAACTGAAACTTCCACCATGATTCATGGCTTTAGTTAGCGGCCCAATGTTCTTCTCTAACAATTTTGCATGCTCCAACCACTAAAATGATAGACCTTCAGACAAGACGGACATGCATAGCAACTCACATGATATTCAACAATAGTTGATGGCGTTCCCCAGAAACATGGTTATCGCACAACAAGCAACTTAATAAAATATAAAGTGCATAAGTACATATTCAATACTACGATAGTTTTTAAGGCTATTTTGTCCCATGAGCTATATATTGCAAAGGTGAATGATGGAATTTTAAAGGTAGCACTCAAGCAATTTACTTTGGAATGGCGGGTAAATACCATGTAGTAGGTAGGTATGGTGGACACAAATGGCATAGTGGTTGGCTCAAGGATTTTGGATGCATGAGAAGTAATTCCTCTCGATACAAGGTTTAGGCTAGCAAGGTTATTTGAAACAAACACAAGGATGAACCGGTGCAGCAAAACTCACATAAAAGACATATTGTAAACATTATAAGACTCTACACCGTCTTCCTTGTTGTTCAAACTCAATACTAGAAATTATCTAGACCTTAGAGAGACCAATTATGCAAACCAAATTTTAGCATGCTCTATGTATTTCTTCACTAATAGGTGCAAAGTATATGATGCAAGAGCTTAAACATGAGCACAACAATTGCCAAGTATCACATTATCCAAGACATTTTACCAATTACTACATGTAGCATTTTCCAATTCCAACCATATAACAATTTAACGAAGAGGAAACTTCGCCATGAATATTATGAGCTAAGAACACATGTGTTCATACGAACCAGCGGAGCGTGTCTCTCTCCCACACAAGGATGAACTTATTCAGAGAATGAAAATAACAAAACAAAAATAAAAGCACACAGACGCTCCAAGTAAAATACATAAGATGTGACCGAATAAAAATATAGTTTCACTAGAAGAAACCTGATAAGTTGTCGATGAAGAAGGGGATGCCTTGGGCATCCCCAAGCTTAGATGCTTGAGTCTTCTTAAAATATGCAGGGATGAACCACCGGGGCATCCCCAAGCTTAGACCTTTCACTCTTCTCGATCACATTATATCACCCTCTTCTATTGACCCTTGAAAACTTCCTTCACACCAAACTTTAGTGCATAATCAAAAATTCACATGTTCAGAGGTGACACAATCATTCTTAACACTTCTGGACATTGCACAAAGCTTCTGAAAGTTAATGGAACAAAGAAACTCATTCAACTTAACAAAAGCGGCAATGCGAAATAAAAGGCAGAATCTGTCAAAAACAGAACAGTCCGTAAAGACGAATTTTAAGATGGCACCAGACTTGCTCAAATGGAAAAACTCAAAACTAATGAAAGTTGCGTACATATCTGAGGATCACGCTCGTAAATTGGCAGATTTTTTCGAATTTTCTACAGAGAACTGTGCCCAGATTCGTGACAGACAGCAATGCTGTTTCTGCGCAGCGATCCCAAATATAACATCAACTTTGACATAGAAACTTTACTTGGCACAAAAACATGATAAGGAGAGGTTGCTACAGTAGTAAACAACTTCCAAGACTCAAATATAAAACAAAGTACTGTAGTAAAAAAACACATGGGTTATCTCCCAAGAAGTTCTTTCTTTATAGCCATTAAGATGGGCTCAGCAGTTTTAATGATGCACTCGCAAGAAATAGTAGTTGAAGCAAAAGAGAGCATCAAGAGGCAAATTCAAAACACATTTAAGTCTAACATGCTTCCTATGCAAAGGAATCTTGTAAATAAACAAGTTCATGAAGAGCAAAGTAACAAGCATAGGAAGATAAAACAAGTGTAGCTTGAAAAATTTCAGCACATAGAGAGGCATTTTAGTAACATGAAAATTTCTACAACCATATTTTCCTCTCTCATAATAACTTTCAGTAGCAACATGAGCAAACTCAACAATATAACTATCAAATGAAACATTCTTATCATGAGTCTCATGCATAAAATTATTACTACTCCCAACATAAGCATAATCAATTTTATTAGTTGTAGTGGGAGCAAATTCAACAAAGTAGCTATCAAATATAGGAGGCATATTGTAATCATAATCAAATTTCTCCTCCATAACAGGTGGTAACAAAAGACTACTATCATTATAATCATCATAAATGGGAGGCAAAGTATCATCAAAGTAAATTTTCTCCTCAATGCTTGGGGGACTAAAAATATCATGCTCATCAAAGCCAGCTTCCCCAAGCTTAGAATTTTCCATATCATTAGCAACAATAGTGTTCAAAGCATTCATATTAATATGTTCCATGGGTTTTTTAATTTTCGCATCAAACCATCCATGTCTTAAATCAGGAAATAGAATAAGAAGCTCTTTGTTGTCCATTATGCCTAACTAGTGTAAACAAGAAACCAAATGTCGCAATTGCAGAGTCTAAAGGAAATAGCTTCGAGCACACACACAATGGCGCCAGAAAAGTGCTACCTGGAACCGGAGTATGAGTACCTTTTACCTTTCCTCCCCGGCAACGGCGCCGAAAAGTGCTTGATGTCTACGGGTGCTTCTATTCTTGTAGTGTTGGGCCTCCAAGAGCAGAGGTTTGTAGAACAGCAGCAAGTTTCCCTTAAGTGGATCACCCAAGGTTTATCGAACTCAGGGAGGAAGAGGTCAAAGATATCCCTCTCATGCAACCCTGCAACCACAAAGCAAGAAGTCTCTTGTGTCCCCAACACACCTAATAGGTGCACTAGTTCGGCGAAGAGATAGTGAAATACAGGTGGTATGAATAAGTATGAGCAGTAGTACGGCGCCAGAAAAGTGCTTGCTGGCGTGCAGTTGATGGTAGTAATATTGCGGGAAGTAAACATGCAGTAGAACAGTAAACAAGCAGCGACTTCAGTATTTAGGAACAAGACCTAGGGATCATACTTTCACTAGTGGACACTCTCAACATTGATCGCATAATAAATAACTCTTTCTCATATGTGCTACATACACTCTTGTTTGATAATGAACATCATTCGTTGCGTAGGATTACACGAACCCTCAATGCCGGAGTTAACAAGCTCCACAACATTCGATATTCATGTTTAAGTAACCTTAGAGCATAATAGATCATTGCAAAATAAACCAAGAACTAACATAGCGCACGCACTGTCCACATTACACTATGAAGGAGGAATAGATCACATCAATACTATCATAATGATAATTAACTCCACAATCTACAAGAGATCGTGATCATAGCCTACGACAAGAACCACACGGTGCACACACTAATCACCTTTACACCATGCAGGAGGAATAGACTACTTTAATAACATCACATGAGTAGCACACAACTAGTAGCGATACAAAGCTCATCATATGGATCTCAATCATGTAAGGCAGCTCATGAGATCATTGTATTGAAGCACATAGGAGAGAGATTAACCACATAGCTACCGGTACAGCCCCGAGCCTCGATGGAGAACTACTCCCTCCTCATGGGAGCAGCAGCGGTGATGAAGATGGCGGTGGAGATGGCAGCGGTGTCGATGGAGAAGCCTTCCGGGGCACTTCCCCGCTCCGCAGGGTGCCGGAACAGAGACTCCTGTCCCCGATCTTGGCTTCGCGATGGCGGCGGCTCTGGAACTTTTCTCGTACCGTGGCTTCCTCCGTAAGGGTTTTCGATGCAGGGGCTTTATATAGGCGAAGAGGCGGCGCAGGAGGGTCAACGAGGCGACGAGACCAGGTGGCGCGGCCAGGGCCCAGCCGCGCCACCATGTCATCTGGGGCCCACAGGGCCCATCTCTGGCAGCTCTCGAGTGTTCTGGATGGTTCCGGGGAAAATAGGAACCTGGGCGTTGATTTCGTCCGATTCCGAGAATATTTCGTTACTAGGATTTCTGAAACCAAAAACAGCAGAAAACAGGAACTGGCACTTCGGCATCTTGTTAATAGGTTAGTTCCAAAATGCATAAATATGACATACAATGTGTATAAAACATGTAGATATCATCAATAAAGTGGCATGGAACATAAGAAATTATCGATACGTCGGAGACGTATCAGGCCGCTCTTCCCCCTGCCTGGCGCGACGAGAAGAAGCAGTGTGTCGGGACAACCTACTGGGAATTTGTATCTTATTGCTTTAGGCACAACATACCATTTGATCCGAAGAAAATGCCACCATGGATAAAGGACTCGTGCGAGCCTACTTCGGGGTCTCCGTGGGATGGCGGTTCACACGGTGAGCAAGCTAGGGCAACGGCTGGATGTGGTGAGCTAGCAAGGGCAGGGCCTGTATCTGGTTGGGAAGCTCCAACAAGGATTCCCGACACACGAAGTGCGAACGAGTGCAGAACTTGGACTGCCAACCCGTGGGAGGCAGGTACAAGCGGCACCGGCAAGCGCATCAAGAGGGATGATGATAATTGGTGAACTAGGCTGGCGTTATATGTTTCCAAGATTGTACATAAGTTTAGAATTATGAACTGGTAGTATTGTTTAGGTGATGTAATTACTTTTGCAACAATGTGTATGAGGTTTCAGAATCACGCATCCTTATTTAAACATGTTTAAAACATGGAAATGAAAAGGTAAGCCTGCATCCTTCTTAGTCACTCCAAAATTAAGCTTTTGGGAAGGTATTTGAAATTTCCATGTTTGAAACCCAAAACGACTTCTCTTCGTGATTGACTTCATAAGACAAAGTTCAGGCTTAGGGGTAGATACATGATTTTTCTGGTTTGAATATGACTAGACCTTGTTTATCAACTTGAGTGCTTACTATATGACATAAGAAGGCTATGTGCTTTGGTTTTTCATTTTTTTTTGAATCTTGGTCAATTCCTAGGTACGGTTTGACCAAGATTTGAACAAGTTTAAAATATGAAAATAAAATGTAAGCCCGGTCTGGATCCTTCTTAGTCACTCTGAAATGAAGCTTTTGGGAGGTTTTTGAAATTTCCATGTGTTCGAAACCCAAAACCACTTCTCTTCATGCTTGACTTCGTAAGATAGATTTTAGGGTTAGGGGTAGATACGTACATGATTTTTCTAATTATTTTTATGCCCATTTGAATCTTGGTCAAATCATAGGTTTGACCAAGATTTAAACATGTTTAAAATATGAAAATGAAAAGCTAAGCCTGCATCCTTCTTAGTCACTCCAAAATGAAGTTTTTGGGAAGGTTTTTGAAATTTCCATGATTGAAACCCAAAAACGACTTCTCTTCGTGCTTGACTTCATAAGACAAAGTTTAGGGTTAGGGGTAGATACATGATTTTTCTGGTTTGAATATGTCTAGACCTTGTTTATCAACTTGAGTGCTTATTATATGACATAAGAAGGCTATGTGCTTTGGTTTTTCATTTTTTTATACCCATTTGAATCTTGGTCAAATCCTAGGTTTGACCAAGATTTGAACAAGTTTAAAACATAAAAATAAAAGGTATAAGCTCGACCTGGATCCTTCTTAGTCACTCTAAATTGAAGCTTTTGGGGGGTTCTTGAAATTTCCATGTTTGAAACCCAAAACCACGTCTCTTCATGCTTGACTTCATAAGACAGAGTTTAGGGTTAGGGTAGATACATGATTTGTCTGGTTTGAATATGTCTTGACCTTGTTTATCAACTTGAATGCTTAATATATGACATAAGAATACTATGTGCTTTGGTTTTCATTTTTTGATTTTTTCTGAATTTTTATGCCCATTTGATCTTGGTCAAATCCTAGGTTTAACCAAGGTTTAAACAAGTTTAAAACATGAAAATGAAAAGGTAAGCCTGCATCCTTCTTAGTCACTCCAAAATGAGGCTTTTGGGAAGGTTTTTGAAATTTCCATGTTTGAAATCCAAAACGACTTCTCTTCGTGCTTGACTTCATAAGACAAAGTTTAGGGTTAGGGGTAGATACAAGATTTTTCTGGTTTGAATATCTCTAGACCTTGTTTACCAACTTGAGTGCTTACTATATATGACATAAGAAGGCTATGTGCTTTGGTTTTTCAGTTTTTTTGAATTTTTATACCCATTTGAATCTTGGTCAAATCCTAGGTACGGTTTGACCAAGATTTGAACATGTTTAAAACATGAAAATAAAAGGTAAGCATGGATCCTTCTTAGTAACTCTAAAATGAAGCTTTTGGGAGGTTTTTGAAATTTCCATGTTTGAAACCCAAAACCACTTCTCTTCATGCTTGATCGACTTCATAAGACAGAATTTAGGGTTAGTGGGTAGATACATGATTTGTCTGGTTTGAATATGTTTAGACCTTGTTTATCAACTTGAATGCTTACTATATGACATAAGAATACTATGTGCTTTAGTTTTCATTTTTTTGATTTTTTCTGATTTTTTTGCACATTTGATCTTGGTCAAATCCTAGGTTTAACCAAGATTTAAACATGTTTAAGACATGAAAATGAAAAGGTAAGTCTGCATCCTTCTTAGTCACTCCAAAATGAAGCTTTTGGGAAGGTTTTTGAAATTTCCATGTTTGAAACCCAAAACCAGTTCTCTTCATGCTTTACTTCATAAGACAGAGTTTAGGGTTAGGGGTAGATATACGTGATTTGTCTAGTTTGAATATGTCTAGACCTTGTTTTATCAACTTGAATTCTTACTATATGACATAAAAAAACTATGTGGTTTGGTTTGATAGTTCATTGTTCATAATTCATAGTTGATCATACATACGGATCATACATACAGAATTGCGCGATCCTTATCGCGACTTCTAACCTATCTAGTCGTCGAGGAAGATGATGGTCGCGTTCTCCTCCGCATCCCGCGCCTCCTTCTCCTTCACGGCGGCGATGGCCGCCGCCTTGTCTTCTTCCTCCGCCCTCTTCTTGTCGGCATCGTCCTTGAGGGACGCGGCCAGCGCCTTCAAGAAGAGGGGGTCTTCCCCTTCCTCCGCCTCCTCCGCCTCCTCGCCGGCTGGCGGCGCGAATCCGCCGCTGGTGCTCGCCTCCCACGCCGCCTTCGACCGGCGGTTCCTCTCCCGGTCGGCGCGCCATTTGTTGAAGACGGGGCCGCTCATCGGTTTGAGCGGCGGATCCGCCTTGTACCAGAGCCCGCCCGGGGCGAACTCGCGGAGCGACGACGGCATGTACAGGGAGCCTCTGTACCTGCACGCCGCGCGCCGACTCCCGGCGGCGGACTGCTTGCACTGGAGCCGCCACGCCTCCTCGAGCGTGTCCGGCGCGCGGGATCGCTTCGATCCGCTCGCGGGCGACGCGGAACTGGTACGGCGTGAATACATGGCGAGCGGCGAAGAATCACCACCCTGCAATCAAGGCCAAGCACGCAGCATATGGCCTCTTCCTTACGTCTTTTGCCTGGTTTGTTGCCGGTCAACGCCCCTGCTGCTGGCCCTGATGCTCCTGGTCCTGTTTAAAGTTCAGCATTAAACTCTATATACTATACAACTGTCGTGGTCTTGTGATGTACAGTAGTACTCTTTTGATGCATTTGTGATGTAGTAGTACACTGTACTTTTTTTTGAACTGATATAGTACTATCTAAGAAAAGTACTCCCTCCGATTCACATTCTTTTTAGCACCAAGAAATATGGATCGGATCACCGGAGCGAGGGAGTAAATTACCCTTTTGTTGTGGCTTATTTTGACTTTGGCAAAAGCCAAAAAAAGCACCTAAATAGGTGCTTTTTGGGCTTTTGGATTTTGGAAGCCAAAAGAATAGAATCTTTGTTCTTGGCTTCCAAAATCCAAAAGCCCAAAAAAGCACCTATTTACGTGCTTTTTTTGGCTTTTGCCAAAGCCAAAAGCCAAAAAAAGCCACAACAAAAGGGCCATAAACATGGCATCTCGTGCATGAAGCTTGACAGATTGATCGGGTTGGCTAGAACGGCTAAACAATGCTGCTCATTAGGCAAATGCATGCCATGTACGATAGTATACATCTAGTAAAGAAGTCTATACTGACATAAAAAAGACTACATTGGGGATGAGAGTCAATTGGGGCATCTACAATACAGAAAATCTTGCTCGTAGTTGATTTTGGCTAAGAGGGTTTTGTGCCCATATTTGTATCTTGGTATAATCCTAGGTTTGACAATGATTTAAACAAGTTTAAAATATGAAAATGAAAAGGTAAGCATGGATACTTCTTAGTCACTCTAAAATGAAGCTTTTGGGAGGTTTTTGATATTTCCATGTTTGAAACCAAGAACCACTTCTCTTCATGCTTGGCTTCATAAGATAAAGTTTAGGGGTTAGGGGGTAGATACATGATTTGTTTGGTTTGAATATGTCTAGACCTTGTTTATCAGCTTGAATGCTTACTATATGACATAAGAAGACTATGTACTTTGGTTTTTCATTTTTTTTTAAATTTTATGCCCATTTGAATCTTGGTCAAATACACTAGCTATGACCAAGATGTAAACAAGTTTAAAACATGAAAATGAAAAGGTAAGCATGGATCCTTCTTAGTCACTATAAAATGAAGCTTTTGGGGGGTTCTTGAAATTTCCAAGTTTGAAACCCAAAACCACTTCTCTTCATGCTTGACTTCATAAGACAGAGTTTAGGGTTAGGGGGTAAATACATGATTTGTCTAGTTTGTTGTTTAGACCTTGTTTACCAACTACTAGTTCGATTTTGGGCTACTAATATAAAATTAAAATAAGTTGAACTAGTATTCCTCTAAAAAATCATTTTGGTATGCATTGTTTGATACTTTTCATAGCTATAGTGCATCACAAATTTATGATTTCATGCTTTGCTTTGCCAATTTCGATTTTTTCTAACCACCTTCTCTTTGATTTCAAATTTAGGTCAAACTATCGATGCCTACTATGTGTTCTACTTGAATTGGATGCAGCGTGCGCACATGTTTTGCCATTGTTCTGGGCTTCCACACATCTTTGGGGCATCCAAGTATTTAAGTTACCTTGTTTTTTTGAATTGTAATTCATACCCTTCCTCCCAATTTTTATGCACATTTGAATCTTGGTCAAATCCTAAGTTTGACCAAGATTTGAACAAGTTTAAAACATGAAAATGAAAAGGTAAGCCTGAATCCTTCTTAGTCACTCAAAAATGAGAAGCTTTTGGGAGTTTTTTGAAATTTCCATGTTTGAAACCCAAAACCACTTCTCTTCATGCTTGACTTCATAAGACAGAGTTTAGGGTTAGGGGGTAGATACATGATTTGTCTAGTTTGTTGTTTAGACCTTGTTTATCAACTTGAATGCTTACTATATGACATAATAATACTATGTGCTTTGGTTTTCATTTTTTTGATTTTTTCTGAATTTTTATGCCCATTTGATCTTGGTCAAATCCTAGGCTTAACCAATATTTAAACAAGTTTAAAACATGAAAATGAAAAGGTAAGCCTGTATCCTTCTTAGTCACTCCAAAATGAAGCTTTTGGGAAGGTTTTTGAAATTTCCATGTTTGAAATCCAAAACGACTTCTCTTCGTGCTTGACTTCATAAGACAAAGTTTAGGGCTAGGGGTAGAAACATGATTTTTCTGGTTTGAATATGTCTAGACCTTGTTTACCAACTTGAGTGTTTACTATATGACATAAGAAGGCTATATGCTTTGGTTTTTCATTTTTTTTGAAATTTTATGCCCATTTGAATCTTGATCAAATCCTAGGTACAGTTTGACCAAGATTTGAACAATTTTAAAACATGAAAATAAAAGGTAAGCCCGACCTGGATCCTTTAGTCACTCTAAAATGAAGCTTTTGGGGGTTCTTGAAATTTCCAAGTTTGAAACCCAAAACCACTTCTCTTCATGCTTGACTACATAAGACAGAGTTTAGGGTTAGGGGTAGATACATGATTTTTCTTGTTTGAATATATCTAGACCTTGTTTATATCAACTTTAATGCTAACTATATATGACATAAGAAAACTATGTGCTTTGGTTTTTAATTTTTCTGATTTTTTTATTTTGATAGATGCACATTTGAATCTTTGTCAAATCCTAGGTTTGGCCAAGATTTAAACAAGTATAAAACATGAAAATGAAAAGGGGAAGCCTGTATCCTTTCTTAGTCACTCTAAAATGAAGTTTTTGGGATGTTCTTGAAATTTTCATGTTTGAAACCCAAAACCACTTCTCTTCATGCTTGACTTCATAAGATAGAGTTTAGGGGCTAGGGGATAGATACATGATTTGCCTAGGTTTGAATATGCATGTCCAAACCTTGTTTATCAACTTGAATGCTTACTATATGACATAAGAAGACTATATGCATTTGTTTTTCATTTTTCTGATTTTTTTAAATTTTATGCCCATTTGAATCTTTTGGTCAAATCCTTGGTTTAATTTGACACGGATTTAAACAAGTTTAAAATATGAAAATGAAAAGGTGGTAAGCAGGCATGTATCCTTCTTATATATATTAGTCACTCTAAAATGAAGCTTTTGGGAGGTTTTTGAAATTTCCATGTTTGAAACCCAAAACCACTTCTCTTCATGTTGTTGACTTCATAAGATAGAGTTTAGGGGTTAGGGGTATATATACATGACTTGTCTTGTTTGAATATGTGTCTAGACCTTGTTTATCAACTTTAATGCTTACTATATGACATAAGAACACTATGCGCTTTAATTTGGTTTTTAATTTTTTTAAATTTTGATGCACATTTTGAATCTTGGTCAAATCCTAGGTTTGACCGAGATTTGAACAAGTTTAAAACAAGAAAATAAAAGGTAAGCCCGCCAGACTGGATCCTTTCTTAGTCACTCTATAATGAAGCTTTTAGGGGGGTTGTTGAAAATGTAAGCATGTATCCTTCTTAGTACGTCACACCACAATGAAGCTTTTGGGAGGGTTTTTGAAATGTCCATGTTTGAAACCCAAAACGACTTCTCTTCGTGCTTGACTTCATAATTAAGACAAAGTTTAGGGTTAGGGGTATATAGATACATGATTTTTCTGGTTTGAATATGTCTAGACTTTGTTTATCAACTAGCTTGAGTGCTTACTATATGGCATATATAAGAAGCTAGGCTATGTGCTTTGGTTTTTCATTTTTTTTGAATTTTTATGCCCATTTGAATCTTGGTCAAATCCTAGGTACGTACGGTTTGACCAAGATTTGAACATGTTTAAAACATGAAAATAAAAGGTAAGCATGGATCCTTCTTAGTCACTCTAAAATGAAGCTTTTGGGAGGTTTTTGAAATTTCCATGTTTGAAACCCAAAACCACTTCTCTTCATGCTTGGCTTCGTAAGATAGAGTTTAGGGTTTGGGGTAGATACGTACATGATTTTTCTAAGTATTTTTACACCCATTTGAATCTTCGTCAAATCCTAAGTTTGACCAAGATTTGAACAAGTTTAAAAACATGAAAATGAAAAGGGTAAGCCTGGATCCTTGTTTACGGTTAGGGGGTAGATACGTACATGATTTTTCTAAGTATTTTTACGCCCATTTGAATCTTCGTCAAATCCTAAGTTTGACCAAGATTTGAACAAGTTTAAAAACATGAAAATGAAAAGGGTGTAAGCCTGGATCCTTGTTTAGGGTTAGGGGGTAGATACAAGATTTTTGTGGTTTGAATATGGCAGACCTTGTTTATCACCTTGATATATGACATAGGAAGACGGTGTGCTTTTGTTTTTCTTTTTTTTGAATTTTTATGCCCATTTGAATCTTGGTCAAGTCATAGGTTTGACCAAGATTTAAACAGGTTTAAAACATGAAAATGAAAAAGTAAGCCTGGATCCTTCTTAGTCACTCCAAAATGTACCAATTGATAAATGAGTTAACTTGGCTTCATGGAAAAAATAATGTCATGTAAATGATTTAACTTGGCTTTCGTACCCTTGAATCCATAGGAAACTTTGTATAAATGTAGTAGTATAATAATCAACCGAGTTTTTACATCAACAGGTCTGTCACTTACGTGTGGTGCCCATGCGTGAGGTCCCACACTTCAGTGAGCACAAGTCACGTGCAATAGGTACGCAAACTCCCAGCCATTTTCTTTGTCAAGAGAAGACGCATCAGGATGCGTATTGGAAGTATGTGGGTCCTTCTGGATCCTTCGGTTGTCCCTCTCACAAAAAAACAAATCTCTCTCATTCTCGGCCTCGCTCGACTCGCTCGCTCGCTCGCACCTCCTGCTCACTGACAAACCCTGCACAAAAGTCAACATCATCACCCGAAAAAGGGGAGACACCATAATTCTCTCCCTTCTTCTCTCCTTCCGAGTGATCCCTTCTTCCTCCGAGTTTCACTCGACGGGCAAACACACATGTGCTGCATAGTAATAATAAAAAAGTAGAAAAATCGACCTACGAATCTATGATTAAATAGGTTAAACTAGGGTTTTGCCCACTACTACAGATCAAGTTCAGAAATATCCAACTACTAGTTCGATTTTGGGCTACTAATATAAAATTAAAATAAGTTGAACTAGTATTCCTCTAAAAAATCATTTTGGTATGCATTGTTTGATACTTTTCATAGCTATAGTGCATCACAAATTTATGATTTCATGCTTTGCTTTGCCAATTTCGATTTTTTCTAACCACCTTCTCTTTGATTTCAAATTTAGGTCAAACTATCGATGCCTACTATGTGTTCTACTTGAATTGGATGCAGCGTGCGCACATGTTTTGCCATCGTTCTGGGCTTCCACACATCTTTGGGGCATCCAAGTATTTAAGTTACCTTGTTTTTTTGAATTGTAATTCATACCCTTCCTCCCAATTTTTATGCACATTTGAATCTTGGTCAAATCCTAAGTTTGACCAAGATTTGAACAAGTTTAAAACATGAAAATGAAAAGGTAAGCCTGAATCCTTCTTAGTCACTCAAAAATGAGAAGCTTTTGGGAGTTTTTTGAAATTTCCATGTTTGAAACCCAAAACCACTTCTCTTCATGCTTGACTTCATAAGACAGAGTTTAGGGTTAGGGGGTAGATACATGATTTGTCTAGTTTGTTGTTTAGACCTTGTTTATCAACTTGAATGCTTACTATATGACATAATAATACTATGTGCTTTGGTTTTCATTTTTTTTGACTTTTTCTGAATTTTTATGCCCATTTGATCTTGGTCAAATCCTAGGCTTAACCAATATTTAAACAAGTTTAAAACATGAAAATGAAAAGGTAAGCCTGTATCCTTCTTAGTCACTCCAAAATGAAGCTTTTGGGAAGGTTTTTGAAATTTCCATGTTTGAAATCCAAAACGACTTCTCTTCGTGCTTGACTTCATAAGACAAAGTTTAGGGCTAGGGGTAGAAACATGATTTTTCTGGTTTGAATATGTCTAGACCTTGTTTACCAACTTGAGTGCTTACTATATGACATAAGAAGGCTATATGCTTTGGTTTTTCATTTTTTTTGAAATTTTATGCCCATTTGATCTTGGTCAAATCCTAGGCTTAACCAATATTTAAACAAGTTTAAAACATGAAAATGAAAAGGTAAGCCTGTATCCTTCTTAGTCACTCCAAAATGAAGCTTTTGGGAAGGTTTTTGAAATTTCTATGTTTGAAATCCAAAACGACTTCTCTTCGTGCTTGACTTCATAAGACAAAGTTTAGGGCTAGGGGTAGAAACATGATTTTTCTGGTTTGAATATGTCTAGACCTTGTTTACCAACTTGATCGAGTGCTTACTATATGACATAAGAAGGCTATATGCTTTGGTTTTTCATTTTTTTTGAAATTTTATGCCCATTTGAATCTTGATCAAATCCTAGGTACAGTTTGACCAAGATTTGAACAATTTTAAAACATGAAAATAAAAGGTAAGCCCGACCTGGATCCTTTAGTCACTCTAAAATGAAGCTTTTGGGGGTTCTTGAAATTTCCAAGTTTGAAACCCAAAACCACTTCTCTTCATGCTTGACTACACATAAGACAGAGTTTAGGGTTAGGGGTAGATACATGATTTTTCTTGTTTGAATATATCTAGACCTTGTTTATATCAACTTTAATGCTAACTATATATGACATAAGAAAACTATGTGCTTTGGTTTTTAATTTTTCTGATTTTTTTATTTTGATAGATGCACATTTGAATCTTTGTCAAATCCTAGGTTTGGCCAAGATTTAAACAAGTATAAAACATGAAAATGAAAAGGGGAAGCCTGTATCCTTTCTTAGTCACTCTAAAAAGAAGTTTTTGGGATGTTCTTGAAATTTTCATGTTTGAAACCCAAAACCACTTCTCTTCATGCTTGACTTCATAAGATAGAGTTTAGGGGCTAGCTAGGGGATAGATACATGATTTGCCTAGGTTTGAATATGCATGTCCAAACCTTGTTTATCAACTTGAATGCTTACTATATGACATAAGAAGACTATATGCTTTTGTTTTTCATTTTTCTGATTTTTTTAAAATTTTATGCCCATTTGAATCTTTTGGTCAAATCCTTGGTTTAATTTGACACGGATTTAAACAAGTTTAAAATATGAAAATGAAAAGGTGGTAAGCAGGCATGTATCCTTCTTATATATATTAGTCACTCTAAAATGAAGCTTTTGGGAGGTTTTTGAAATTTCCATGTTTGAAACCCAAAACCACTTCTCTTCATGTTGTTGACTTCATAAGATAGAGTTTAGGGGTTAGGGGTATAGATACATGACTTGTCTTGTTTGAATATGTGTCTAGACCTTGTTTATCAACTTTAATGCTTACTATATGACATAAGAACACTATGCGCTTTAATTTGGTTTTTAATTTTTTTAAAATTTGATGCACATTTTGAATCTTGGTCAAATCCTAGGTTTGACCGAGATTTGAACAAGTTTAAAACAAGAAAATAAAAGGTAAGCCCGCCAGACTGGATCCTTTCTTAGTCACTCTATAATGAAGCTTTTAGGGGGGTTGTTGAAAATGTAAGCATGTATCCTTCTTAGTACGTCACACCACAATGAAGCTTTTGGGAGGGTTTTTGAAATGTCCATGTTTGAAACCCAAAACGACTTCTCTTCGTGCTTGACTTCATAATTAAGACAAAGTTTAGGGTTAGGGGTATATAGATACATGATTTTTCTGGTTTGAATATGTCTAGACTTTGTTTATCAACTAGCTTGAGTGCTTACTATATGGCATATATAAGAAGCTAGGCTATGTGCTTTGGTTTTTCATTTTTTTTTGAATTTTTATGCCCATTTGAATATTGGTCAAATCCTAGGTACGTACGGTTTGACCAAGATTTGAACATGTTTAAAACATGAAAATAAAAGGTAAGCATGGATCCTTCTTAGTCACTCTAAAATGAAGCTTTTGGGAGGTTTTTGAAATTTCCATGTTTGAAACCCAAAACCACTTCTCTTCATGCTTGGCTTCGTAAGATAGAGTTTAGGGTTTGGGGTAGATACGTACATGATTTTTCTAAGTATTTTTACGCCCATTTGAATCTTCGTCAAATCCTAAGTTTGACCAAGATTTGAACAAGTTTAAAAACATGAAAATGAAAAGGGTGTAAGCCTGGATCCTTGTTTAGGGTTAGGGGGTAGATACAAGATTTTTGTGGTTTGAATATGGCAGACCTTGTTTATCACCTTGATATATGACATAGGAAGACGGTGTGCTTTTGTTTTTCTTTTTTTTGAATTTTTATGCCCATTTGAATCTTGGTCAAGTCATAGGTTTGACCAAGATTTAAACAGGTTTAAAACATGAAAATGAAAAAGTAAGCCTGGATCCTTCTTAGTCACTCCAAAATGTACCAATTGATAAATGAGTTAACTTGGCTTCATGGAAAAAATAATGTCATGTAAATGATTTAACTTGGCTTTCGTACCCTTGAATCCATAGGAAACTTTGTATAAATGTAGTAGTATAATAATCAACCGAGTTTTTACATCAACAGGTCTGTCACTTACGTGTGGTGCCCATGCGTGAGGTCCCACACTTCAGTGAGCACAAGTCACGTGCAATAGGTACGCAAACTCCCAGCCATTTTCTTTGTCAAGAGAAGACGCATCAGGATGCGTATTGGAAGTATGTGGGTCCTTCTGGATCCTTCGGTTGTCCCTCTCACAAAAAAAAACAAATCTCTCTCATTCTCGGCCTCGCTCGACTCGCTCGCTCGCACCTCCTGCTCACTGACAAACCCTGCACAAAAGTCAACATCATCACCCGAAAAAGGGGAGACACCATAATTCTCTCCCTTCTTCTCTCCTTCCGAGTGATCCCTTCTTCCTCCGAGTTTCACTCGACGGGCAAACACACATGTGCTGCATAGTAATAATAAAAAAGTAGAAAAATCGACCTACGAATCTATGATTAAATAGGTTAAACTAGGGTTTTGCCCACTACTACAGATCAAGTTCAGAAATATCCAACTACTAGTTCGATTTTGGGCTACTAATATAAAATTAAAATAAGTTGAACTAGTATTCCTCTAAAAAATCATTTTGGTATGCATTGTTTGATACTTTTCATAGCTATAGTGCATCACAAATTTATGATTTCATGCTTTGCTTTGCCAATTTCGATTTTTTCTAACCACCTTCTCTTTGATTTCAAATTTAGGTCAAACTATCGATGCCTACTATGTGTTCTACTTGAATTGGATGCAGCGTGCGCACATGTTTTGCCATCGTTCTGGGCTTCCACACATCTTTGGGGCATCCAAGTATTTAAGTTACCTTGTTTTTTTGAATTGTAATTCATACCCTTCCTCCCAATTTTTATGCACATTTGAATCTTGGTCAAATCCTAAGTTTGACCAAGATTTGAACAAGTTTAAAACATGAAAATGAAAAGGTAAGCCTGAATCCTTCTTAGTCACTCAAAAATGAGAAGCTTTTGGGAGTTTTTTGAAATTTCCATGTTTGAAACCCAAAACCACTTCTCTTCATGCTTGACTTCATAAGACAGAGTTTAGGGTTAGGGGGTAGATACATGATTTGTCTAGTTTGTTGTTTAGACCTTGTTTATCAACTTGAATGCTTACTATATGACATAATAATACTATGTGCTTTGGTTTTCATTTTTTTTGACTTTTTCTGAATTTTTATGCCCATTTGATCTTGGTCAAATCCTAGGCTTAACCAATATTTAAACAAGTTTAAAACATGAAAATGAAAAGGTAAGCCTGTATCCTTCTTAGTCACTCCAAAATGAAGCTTTTGGGAAGGTTTTTGAAATTTCCATGTTTGAAATCCAAAACGACTTCGATCTCTTCGTGCTTGACTTCATAAGACAAAGTTTAGGGCTAGGGGTAGAAACATGATTTTTCTGGTTTGAATATGTCTAGACCTTGTTTACCAACTTGATCGAGTGCTTACTATATGACATAAGAAGGCTATATGCTTTGGTTTTTCATTTTTTTTGAAATTTTATGCCCATTTGAATCTTGATCAAATCCTAGGTACAGTTTGACCAAGATTTGAACAATTTTAAAACATGAAAATAAAAGGTAAGCCCGACCTGGATCCTTTAGTCACTCTAAAATGAAGCTTTTGGGGGGTTCTTGAAATTTCCAAGTTTGAAACCCAAAACCACTTCTCTTCATGCTTGACTACACATAAGACAGAGTTTAGGGTTAGGGGTAGATACATGATTTTTCTTGTTTGAATATATCTAGACCTTGTTTATATCAACTTTAATGCTAACTATATATGACATAAGAAAACTATGTGCTTTGGTTTTTAATTTTTCTGTTTTTTTTATTTTGATAGATGCACATTTGAATCTTTGTCAAATCCTAGGTTTGGCCAAGATTTAAACAAGTATAAAACATGAAAATGAAAAGGGGAAGCCTGTATCCTTTCTTAGTCACTCTAAAATGAAGTTTTTGGGATGTTCTTGAAATTTTCATGTTTGAAACCCAAAACCACTTCTCTTCATGCTTGACTTCATAAGATAGAGTTTAGGGGCTAGCTAGGGGATAGATACATGATTTGCCTAGGTTTGAATATGCATGTCCAAACCTAGCTTGTTTATCAACTTGAATGCTTACTATATGACATAAGAAGACTATATGCTTTTGTTTTTCATTTTTCTGATTTTTTTAAAATTTTATGCCCATTTGAATCTTTTGGTCAAATCCTTGGTTTAATTTGACACGGATTTAAACAAGTTTAAAATATGAAAATGAAAAGGTGGTAAGCAGGCATGTATGGATCCTTCTTATATATATTAGTCACTCTAAAATGAAGCTTTTGGGAGGTTTTTGAAATTTCCATGTTTGAAACCCAAAACCACTTCTCTTCATGTTGTTGACTTCATAAGATAGAGTTTAGGGGTTAGGGGTATAGATACATGACTTGTCTTGTTTGAATATGTGTCTAGACCTTGTTTATCAACTTTAATGCTTACTATATGACATAAGAACACTATGCGCTTTAATTTGGTTTTTAATTTTTTTAAATTTTGATGCACATTTTGAATCTTGGTCAAATCCTAGGTTTGACCGAGATTTGAACAAGTTTAAAACAAGAAAATAAAAGGTAAGCCCGCCAGACTGGATCCTTTCTTAGTCACTCTATAATGAAGCTTTTAGGGGGGTTGTTGAAAATGTAAGCATGTATCCTTCTTAGTACGTCACACCACAATGAAGCTTTTGGGAGGGTTTTTGAAATGTCCATGTTTGAAACCCAAAACGACTTCTCTTCGTGCTTGACTTCATAATTAAGACAAAGTTTAGGGTTAGGGGTATATAGATACATGATTTTTCTGGTTTGAATATGTCTAGACTTTGTTTATCAACTAGCTTGAGTGCTTACTATATGGCATATATAAGAAGCTAGGCTATGTGCTTTGGTTTTTCATTATTTTTTTTGAATTTTTATGCCCATTTGAATCTTGGTCAAATCCTAGGTACGTACGGTTTGACCAAGATTTGAACATGTTTAAAACATGAAAATAAAAGGTAAGCATGGATCCTTCTTAGTCACTCTAAAATGAAGCTTTTGGGAGGTTTTTGAAATTTCCATGTTTGAAACCCAAAACCACTTCTCTTCATGCTTGGCTTCGTAAGATAGAGTTTAGGGTTTGGGGTAGATACGTACATGATTTTTCTAAGTATTTTTACACCCATTTGAATCTTCGTCAAATCCTAAGTTTGACCAAGATTTGAACAAGTTTAAAAACATGAAAATGAAAAGGGTAAGCCTGGATCCTTGTTTACGGTTAGGGGGTAGATACGTACATGATTTTTCTAAGTATTTTTACGCCCATTTGAATCTTCGTCAAATCCTAAGTTTGACCAAGATTTGAACAAGTTTAAAAACATGAAAATGAAAAGGGTGTAAGCCTGGATCCTTGTTTAGGGTTAGGGGGTAGATACAAGATTTTTGTGGTTTGAATATGGCAGACCTTGTTTATCACCTTGATATATGACATAGGAAGACGGTGTGCTTTTGTTTTTCTTTTTTTTTGAATTTTTATGCCCATTTGAATCTTGGTCAAGTCATAGGTTTGACCAAGATTTAAACATGTTTAAAACATGAAAATGAAAAAGTAAGCCTGGATCCTTCTTAGTCACTCCAAAATGTACCAATTGATAAATGAGTTAACTTGGCTTCATGGAAAAAATAATGTCATGTAAATGATTTAACTTGGCTTTCGTACCCTTGAATCCATAGGAAACTTTGTATAAATGTAGTAGTATAATAATCAACCGAGTTTTTACATCAACAGGTCTGTCACTTACGTGTGGTGCCCATGCGTGAGGTCCCACACTTCAGTGAGCACAAGTCACGTGCAATAGGTACGCAAACTCCCAGCCATTTTCTTTGTCAAGAGAAGACGCATCAGGATGCGTATTGGAAGTATGTGGGTCCTTCTGGATCCTTCGGTTGTCCCTCTCACAAAAAAAAACAAATCTCTCTCATTCTCGGCTCGCTCGCTCGCTCGCTCGCACCTCCTGCTCACTGACAAACCCTGCACAAAAGTCAACATCATCACCCGAAAAAGGGGAGACACCATAATTCTCTCCCTTCTTCTCTCCTTCCGAGTGATCCCTTCTTCCTCCGAGTTTCACTCGACGGGCAAACACACATGTGCTGCATAGTAATAATAAAAAAGTAGAAAAATCGACCTACGAATCTATGATTAAATAGGTTAAACTAGGGTTTTGCCCACTACTATACAGATCAAGTTCAGAAATATCCAACTACTAGTTCGATTTTGGGCTACTAATATAAAATTAAAATAAGTTGAACTAGTATTCCTCTAAAAAATCATTTTGGTATGCATTGTTTGATACTTTTCATAGCTATAGTGCATCACAAATTTATGATTTCATGCTTTGCTTTGCCAAATTCGATTTTTTCTAACCACCTTCTCTTTGATTTCAAATTTAGGTCAAACTATCGATGCCTACTATGTGTTCTACTTGAATTGGATGCAGCGTGCGCACATGTTTTGCCATTGTTCTGGGCTTCCACACATCTTTGGGGCATCCAAGTATTTAAGTTACCTTGTTTTTTTGAATTGTAATTCATACCCTTCCTCCCAATTTTTATGCACATTTGAATCTTGGTCAAATCCTAAGTTTGACCAAGATTTGAACAAGTTTAAAACATGAAAATGAAAAGGTAAGCCTGAATCCTTCTTAGTCACTCAAAAATGAGAAGCTTTTGGGAGTTTTTTGAAATTTCCATGTTTGAAACCCAAAACCACTTCTCTTCATGCTTGACTTCATAAGACAGAGTTTAGGGTTAGGGGGTAGATACATGATTTGTCTAGTTTGTTGTTTAGACCTTGTTTATCAACTTGAATGCTTACTATATGACATAATAATACTATGTGCTTTGGTTTTCATTTTTTTTGACTTTTTCTGAATTTTTATGCCCATTTGATATTGGTCAAATCCTAGGCTTAACCAATATTTAAACAAGTTTAAAACATGAAAATGAAAAGGTAAGCCTGTATCCTTCTTAGTCACTCCAAAATGAAGCTTTTGGGAAGGTTTTTGAAATTTCCATGTTTGAAATCCAAAACGACTTCTCTTCGTGCTTGACTTCATAAGACAAAGTTTAGGGCTAGGGGTAGAAACATGATTTTTCTGGTTTGAATATGTCTAGACCTTGTTTACCAACTTGATCGAGTGCTTACTATATGACATAAGAAGGCTATATGCTTTGGTTTTTCATTTTTTTTGAAATTTTATGCCCATTTGAATCTTGATCAAATCCTAGGTACAGTTTGACCAAGATTTGAACAATTTTAAAACATGTAAATAAAAGGTAAGCCCGACCTGGATCCTTTAGTCACTCTAAAATGAAGCTTTTGGGGGTTCTTGAAATTTCCAAGTTTGAAACCCAAAACCACTTCTCTTCATGCTTGACTACACATAAGACAGAGTTTAGGGTTAGGGGTAGATACATGATTTTTCTTGTTTGAATATATCTAGACCTTGTTTATATCAACTTTAATGCTAACTATATATGACATAAGAAAACTATGTGCTTTGGTTTTTAATTTTTCTGATTTTTTTATTTTGATAGATGCACATCTGAATCTTTGTCAAATCCTAGGTTTGGCCAAGATTTAAACAAGTATAAAACATGAAAATGAAAAGGGGAAGCCTGTATCCTTTCTTAGTCACTCTAAAAAGAAGTTTTTGGGATGTTCTTGAAATTTTCATGTTTGAAACCCAAAACCACTTCTCTTCATGCTTGACTTCATAAGATAGAGTTTAGGGGCTAGGGGATAGATACATGATTTGCCTAGGTTTGAATATGCATGTCCAAACCTTGTTTATCAACTTGAATGCTTACTATATGACATTAGAAGACTATATGCTTTTGTTTTTCATTTTTCTGATTTTTTTTAAAATTTTATGCCCATTTGAATCTTTTGGTCAAATCCTTGGTTTAATTTGACACGGATTTAAACAAGTTTAAAATATGAAAATGAAAAGGTGGTAAGCAGGCATGTATGGATCCTTCTTATATATATTAGTCACTCTAAAATGAAGCTTTTGGGAGGTTTTTGAAATTTCCATGTTTGAAACCCAAAACCACTTCTCTTCATGTTGTTGACTTCATAAGATAGAGTTTAGGGGTTAGGGGTATAGATACATGATTTGTCTTGTTTGAATATGTGTCTAGACCTTGTTTATCAACTTTAATGCTTACTATATGACATAAGAACACTATGCGCTTTAATTTGGTTTTTAATTTTTTTAAAATTTGATGCACATTTTGAATCTTGGTCAAATCCTAGGTTTGACCGAGATTTGAACAAGTTTAAACCAAGAAAATAAAAGGTAAGCCCGCCAGACTGGATCCTTTCTTAGTCACTCTATAATGAAGCTTTTAGGGGGGTTGTTGAAAATGTAAGCATGTATCCTTCTTAGTACGTCACACCACAATGAAGCTTTTGGGAGGGTTTTTGAAATGTCCATGTTTGAAACCCAAAACGACTTCTCTTCGTGCTTGACTTCATAATTAAGACAAAGTTTAGGGTTAGGGGTATATAGATACATGATTTTTCTGGTTTGAATATGTCTAGACCTTGTTTATCAACTAGCTTGAGTGCTTACTATATGGCATATATAAGAAGCTAGGCTATGTGCTTTGGTTTTTCATTTTTTTTTGAATTTTTATGCCCATTTGAATATTGGTCAAATCCTAGGTACGTACGGTTTGACCAAGATTTGAACATGTTTAAAACATGAAAATAAAAGGTAAGCATGGATCCTTCTTAGTCACTCTAAAATGAAGCTTTTGGGAGGTTTTTGAAATTTCCATGTTTGAAACCCAAAACCACTTCTCTTCATGCTTGGCTTCGTAAGATAGAGTTTAGGGTTTGGGGTAGATACGTACATGATTTTTCTAAGTATTTTTACGCCCATTTGAATCTTCGTCAAATCCTAAGTTTGACCAAGATTTGAACAAGTTTAAAAACATGAAAATGAAAAGGGTGTAAGCCTGGATCCTTGTTTAGGGTTAGGGGGTAGATACAAGATTTTTGTGGTTTGAATATGGCAGACCTTGTTTATCACCTTGATATATGACATAGGAAGACGGTGTGCTTTTGTTTTTCTTTTTTTTGAATTTTTATGCCCATTTGAATCTTGGTCAAGTCATAGGTTTGACCAAGATTTAAACAGGTTTAAAACATGAAAATGAAAAAGTAAGCCTGGATCCTTCTTAGTCACTCCAAAATGTACCAATTGATAAATGAGTTAACTTGGCTTCATGGAAAAAATAATGTCATGTAAATGATTTAACTTGGCTTTCGTACCCTTGAATCCATAGGAAACTTTGTATAAATGTAGTAGTATAATAATCAACCGAGTTTTTACATCAACAGGTCTGTCACTTACGTGTGGTGCCCATGCGTGAGGTCCCACACTTCAGTGAGCACAAGTCACGTGCAATAGGTACGCAAACTCCCAGCCATTTTCTTTGTCAAGAGAAGACGCATCAGGATGCGTATTGGAAGTATGTGGGTCCTTCTGGATCCTTCGGTTGTCCCTCTCACAAAAAAAAACAAATCTCTCTCATTCTCGGCCTCGCTCGACTCGCTCGCACCTCCTGCTCACTGACAAACCCTGCACAAAAGTCAACATCATCACCCGAAAAAGGGGAGACACCATAATTCTCTCCCTTCTTCTCTCCTTCCGAGTGATCCCTTCTTCCTCCGAGTTTCACTCGACGGGCAAACACACATGTGCTGCATAGTAATAATAAAAAAGTAGAAAAATCGACCTACGAATCTATGATTAAATAGGTTAAACTAGGGTTTTGCCCACTACTACAGATCAAGTTCAGAAATATCCAACTACTAGTTCGATTTTGGGCTACTAATATAAAATTAAAATAAGTTGAACTAGTATTCCTCTAAAAAATCATTTTGGTATGCATTGTTTGATACTTTTCATAGCTATAGTGCATCACAAATTTATGATTTCATGCTTTGCTTTGCCAATTTCGATTTTTTCTAACCACCTTCTCTTTGATTTCAAATTTAGGTCAAACTATCGATGCCTACTATGTGTTCTACTTGAATTGGATGCAGCGTGCGCACATGTTTTGCCATCGTTCTGGGCTTCCACACATCTTTGGGGCATCCAAGTATTTAAGTTACCTTGTTTTTTTGAATTGTAATTCATACCCTTCCTCCCAATTTTTATGCACATTTGAATCTTGGTCAAATCCTAAGTTTGACCAAGATTTGAACAAGTTTAAAACATGAAAATGAAAAGGTAAGCCTGAATCCTTCTTAGTCACTCAAAAATGAGAAGCTTTTGGGAGTTTTTTGAAATTTCCATGTTTGAAACCCAAAACCACTTCTCTTCATGCTTGACTTCATAAGACAGAGTTTAGGGTTAGGGGGTAGATACATGATTTGTCTAGTTTGTTGTTTAGACCTTGTTTATCAACTTGAATGCTTACTATATGACATAATAATACTATGTGCTTTGGTTTTCATTTTTTTTGACTTTTTCTGAATTTTTATGCCCATTTGATCTTGGTCAAATCCTAGGCTTAACCAATATTTAAACAAGTTTAAAACATGAAAATGAAAAGGTAAGCCTGTATCCTTCTTAGTCACTCCAAAATGAAGCTTTTGGGAAGGTTTTTGAAATTTCCATGTTTGAAATCCAAAACGACTTCGATCTCTTCGTGCTTGACTTCATAAGACAAAGTTTAGGGCTAGGGGTAGAAACATGATTTTTCTGGTTTGAATATGTCTAGACCTTGTTTACCAACTTGATCGAGTGCTTACTATATGACATAAGAAGGCTATATGCTTTGGTTTTTCATTTTTTTTGAAATTTTATGCCCATTTGAATCTTGATCAAATCCTAGGTACAGTTTGACCAAGATTTGAACAATTTTAAAACATGAAAATAAAAGGTAAGCCCGACCTGGATCCTTTAGTCACTCTAAAATGAAGCTTTTGGGGGTTCTTGAAATTTCCAAGTTTGAAACCCAAAACCACTTCTCTTCATGCTTGACTACACATAAGACAGAGTTTAGGGTTAGGGGTAGATACATGATTTTTCTTGTTTGAATATATCTAGACCTTGTTTATATCAACTTTAATGCTAACTATATATGACATAAGAAAACTATGTGCTTTGGTTTTTAATTTTTCTGTTTTTTTATTTTGATAGATGCACATTTGAATCTTTGTCAAATCCTAGGTTTGGCCAAGATTTAAACAAGTATAAAACATGAAAATGAAAAGGGGAAGCCTGTATCCTTTCTTAGTCACTCTAAAATGAAGTTTTTGGGATGTTCTTGAAATTTTCATGTTTGAAACCCAAAACCACTTCTCTTCATGCTTGACTTCATAAGATAGAGTTTAGGGGCTAGCTAGGGGATAGATACATGATTTGCCTAGGTTTGAATATGCATGTCCAAACCTAGCTTGTTTATCAACTTGAATGCTTACTATATGACATAAGAAGACTATATGCTTTTGTTTTTCATTTTTCTGATTTTTTTTAAAATTTTATGCCCATTTGAATCTTTTGGTCAAATCCTTGGTTTAATTTGACACGGATTTAAACAAGTTTAAAATATGAAAATGAAAAGGTGGTAAGCAGGCATGTATCCTTCTTATATATATTAGTCACTCTAAAATGAAGCTTTTGGGAGGTTTTTGAAATTTCCATGTTTGAAACCCAAAACCACTTCTCTTCATGTTGTTGACTTCATAAGATAGAGTTTAGGGGTTAGGGGTATATATACATGACTTGTCTTGTTTGAATATGTGTCTAGACCTTGTTTATCAACTTTAATGCTTACTATATGACATAAGAACACTATGCGCTTTAATTTGGTTTTTAATTTTTTTAAATTTTGATGCACATTTTGAATCTTGGTCAAATCCTAGGTTTGACCGAGATTTGAACAAGTTTAAAACAAGAAAATAAAAGGTAAGCCCGCCAGACTGGATCCTTTCTTAGTCACTCTATAATGAAGCTTTTAGGGGGGTTGTTGAAAATGTAAGCATGTATCCTTCTTAGTACGTCACACCACAATGAAGCTTTTGGGAGGGTTTTTGAAATGTCCATGTTTGAAACCCAAAACGACTTCTCTTCGTGCTTGACTTCATAATTAAGACAAAGTTTAGGGTTAGGGGTATATAGATACATGATTTTTCTGGTTTGAATATGTCTAGACTTTGTTTATCAACTAGCTTGAGTGCTTACTATATGGCATATATAAGAAGCTAGGCTATGTGCTTTGGTTTTTCATTTTTTTTGAATTTTTATGCCCATTTGAATCTTGGTCAAATCCTAGGTACGTACGGTTTGACCAAGATTTGAACATGTTTAAAACATGAAAATAAAAGGTAAGCATGGATCCTTCTTAGTCACTCTAAAATGAAGCTTTTGGGAGGTTTTTGAAATTTCCATGTTTGAAACCCAAAACCACTTCTCTTCATGCTTGGCTTCGTAAGATAGAGTTTAGGGTTTGGGGTAGATACGTACATGATTTTTCTAAGTATTTTTACACCCATTTGAATCTTCGTCAAATCCTAAGTTTGACCAAGATTTGAACAAGTTTAAAAACATGAAAATGAAAAGGGTAAGCCTGGATCCTTGTTTACGGTTAGGGGGTAGATACGTACATGATTTTTCTAAGTATTTTTACGCCCATTTGAATCTTCGTCAAATCCTAAGTTTGACCAAGATTTGAACAAGTTTAAAAACATGAAAATGAAAAGGGTGTAAGCCTGGATCCTTGTTTAGGGTTAGGGGGTAGATACAAGATTTTTGTGGTTTGAATATGGCAGACCTTGTTTATCACCTTGATATATGACATAGGAAGACGGTGTGCTTTTGTTTTTTTTTTTTTGAATTTTTATGCCCATTTGAATCTTGGTCAAGTCATAGGTTTGACCAAGATTTAAACAGGTTTAAAACATGAAAATGAAAAAGTAAGCCTGGATCCTTCTTAGTCACTCCAAAATGTACCAATTGATAAATGAGTTAACTTGGCTTCATGGAAAAAATAATGTCATGTAAATGATTTAACTTGGCTTTCGTACCCTTGAATCCATAGGAAACTTTGTATAAATGTAGTAGTATAATAATCAACCGAGTTTTTACATCAACAGGTCTGTCACTTACGTGTGGTGCCCATGCGTGAGGTCCCACACTTCAGTGAGCACAAGTCACGTGCAATAGGTACGCAAACTCCCAGCCATTTTCTTTGTCAAGAGAAGACGCATCAGGATGCGTATTGGAAGTATGTGGGTCCTTCTGGATCCTTCGGTTGTCCCTCTCACAAAAAAACAAATCTCTCTCATTCTCGGCGCTCGCTCGCTCGCTCGCTCGCACCTCCTGCTCACTGACAAACCCTGCACAAAAGTCAACATCATCACCCGAAAAAGGGGAGACACCATAATTCTCTCCCTTCTTCTCTCCTTCCGAGTGATCCCTTCTTCCTCCGAGTTTCACTCGACGGGCAAACACACATGTGCTGCATAGTAATAATAAAAAAGTAGAAAAATCGACCTACGAATCTATGATTAAATAGGTTAAACTAGGGTTTTGCCCACTACTACAGATCAAGTTCAGAAATATCCAACTACTAGTTCGATTTTGGGCTACTAATATAAAATTAAAATAAGTTGAACTAGTATTCCTCTAAAAAATCATTTTGGTATGCATTGTTTGATACTTTTCATAGCTATAGTGCATCACAAATTTATGATTTCATGCTTTGCTTTGCCAATTTCGATTTTTTCTAACCACCTTCTCTTTGATTTCAAATTTAGGTCAAACTATCGATGCCTACTATGTGTTCTACTTGAATTGGATGCAGCGTGCGCACATGTTTTGCCATCGTTCTGGGCTTCCACACATCTTTGGGGCATCCAAGTATTTAAGTTACCTTGTTTTTTTGAATTGTAATTCATACCCTTCCTCCCAATTTTTATGCACATTTGAATCTTGGTCAAATCCTAAGTTTGACCAAGATTTGAACAAGTTTAAAACATGAAAATGAAAAGGTAAGCCTGAATCCTTCTTAGTCACTCAAAAATGAGAAGCTTTTGGGAGTTTTTTGAAATTTCCATGTTTGAAACCCAAAACCACTTCTCTTCATGCTTGACTTCATAAGACAGAGTTTAGGGTTAGGGGGTAGATACATGATTTGTCTAGTTTGTTGTTTAGACCTTGTTTATCAACTTGAATGCTTACTATATGACATAATAATACTATGTGCTTTGGTTTTCATTTTTTTTGATTTTTTCTGAATTTTTATGCCCATTTGATATTGGTCAAATCCTAGGCTTAACCAATATTTAAACAAGTTTAAAACATGAAAATGAAAAGGTAAGCCTGTATCCTTCTTAGTCACTCCAAAATGAAGCTTTTGGGAAGGTTTTTGAAATTTCCATGTTTGAAATCCAAAACGACTTCTCTTCGCGTGCTTGACTTCATAAGACAAAGTTTAGGGCTAGGGGTAGAAACATGATTTTCTGGTTTGAATATGTCTAGACCTTGTTTACCAACTTGAGTGCTTACTATATGACATAAGAAGGCTATATGCTTTGGTTTTTCATTTTTTTTGAAATTTTATGCCCATTTGAATCTTGATCAAATCCTAGGTACAGTTTGACCAAGATTTGAACAATTTTAAAACATGAAAATAAAAGGTAAGCCCGACCTGGATCCTTTAGTCACTCTAAAATGAAGCTTTTGGGGGTTCTTGAAATTTCCAAGTTTGAAACCCAAAACCACTTCTCTTCATGCTTGACTACATAAGATAGAGTTTAGGGTTAGGGGTAGATACATGATTTTTCTTGTTTGAATATATCTAGACCTTGTTTATATCAACTTTAATGCTAACTATATATGACATAAGAAAACTATGTGCTTTGGTTTTTAATTTTTCTGATTTTTTTATTTTGATAGATGCACATTTGAATCTTTGTCAAATCCTAGGTTTGACCAAGATTTAAACAAGTATAAAACATGAAAATGAAAAGGGGAAGCCTGTATCCTTTCTTAGTCACTCTAAAAAGAAGTTTTTGGGATGTTCTTGAAATTTTCATGTTTGAAACCCAAAACCACTTCTCTTCATGCTTGACTTCATAAGATAGAGTTTAGGGGCTAGGGGATAGATACATGATTTGCCTAGGTTTGAATATGCATGTCCAAACCTTGTTTATCAACTTGAATGCTTACTATATGACATTAGAAGACTATATGCTTTTGTTTTTCATTTTTCTGATTTTTTTTAAAATTTTATGCCCATTTGAATCTTTTGGTCAAATCCTTGGTTTAATTTGACACGGATTTAAACAAGTTTAAAATATGAAAATGAAAAGGTGGTAAGCAGGCATGCATGGATCCTTCTTATATATATTAGTCACTCTAAAATGAAGCTTTTGGGAGGTTTTTGAAATTTCCATGTTTGAAACCCAAAACCACTTCTCTTCATGTTGTTGACTTCATAAGATAGAGTTTAGGGGTTAGGGGTATAGATACATGATTTGTCTTGTTTGAATATGTGTCTAGACCTTGTTTATCAACTTTAATGCTTACTATATGACATAAGAACACTATGCGCTTTAATTTGGTTTTAAATTTTTTTAAATTTTGATGCACATTTTGAATCTTGGTCAAATCCTAGGTTTGACCGAGATTTGAACAAGTTTAAACCAAGAAAATAAAAGGTAAGCCCGCCAGACTGGATCCTTTCTTAGTCACTCTATAATGAAGCTTTTAGGGGGGTTGTTGAAAATGTAAGCATGTATCCTTCTTAGTACGTCACACCACAATGAAGCTTTTGGGAGGGTTTTTGAAATGTCCATGTTTGAAACCCAAAACGACTTCTCTTCGTGCTTGACTTCATAATTAAGACAAAGTTTAGGGTTAGGGGTAGATACATGATTTTTCTGGTTTGAATATGTCTAGACCTTGTTTACCAACTTGAGTGCTTACTATATGACATAAGAAGGCTATATGCTTTGGTTTTTCATTTTTTTGAAATTTTATGCCCATTTGAATCTAGATCAAATCCTAGATACTGTTTTGGGTGATTTGTCATTCAAAAATTTGGTATCATTCGGATCGGAGGAAGTATAGTTGGAGATGAATGGCCCACCAAGTCTCTGCCTTGAAGTTTGCTCTTTGACCAGTATTACTACTCGCGAGGTGCCGAGGAGACGGGGAGGCCAAATTTAAGAACTAACCTTTGCTCTTGCCGTCTTCCTCAGTTCACCACTTTGTTTACCTCTTGGAATACTACTTCGCCACCATGACCGGGAGCAAGTCTCGCCACAGAAGGGCTCGTGCGGCTGCGGCGAAGCTGAGGGAATCCCAGCAATGGCGTCCCTGTGCTGCTGTCGAGGTGCCTTCTGCGCAAGAGTCTTCAAGGGCGTCGCAGCCCGCGACTGCTACCTTCAGGCGATCCTCCGTTCTTGCGCATCTTTCTATGTCTTTCACAACTTATCATCCCCTCCTTTTCTTACCTTCTCTCAATCGTATATTCAGGTCGGGCGGCCTTAGTTTTCCCGCAGCCCTCCTGCCTGCGGAAACATCTTCCACGGAGCCAAGTTCTCAAAGCAGCGAGGTATAGACATTCGTGCAAATTGGGATTCCCATTTTCTCTTTCTTGGTACTTCTCTGGGTACACTTCTGATTTTGTGCTCCATCCCCATCTGATAGAAGCCCCGCTACGAGATCGGTCCCATTTTAGAAATGGTTATGGGCGATTTCTGCGTCGAGACGGCGGACAGAAGCGCCCTCGCCGATGAGTGCATGAGACTTTATTCTGAGCTCGCCACTGAGAAGATCCGGATTCGCATTCTCGACGATATCGCCATGAAATCGTTCACTGCGAGTAATGAGATCCAGCGGCGGAGCCTCGGCCAGGCGGAGACCATGGACAAACTCGCCGGACTGATCCTGAACCTCACGGTTAGGACGGACAAACTAGAGGCCGAGCTGTCACAGGAGAAGGCTCTCAACTCCGAGCTGAAGCGTCAAGCAGGCTCAAGGTAGATCTTGACCAGGTCACTGTGTACCACTAGCTGCAATCCTTGATGACTGTTGTGTCACCTGGCTTCCGAGTTTCTGAAGGTTAATTTTCGAAATTTTGTTCGTAAAATTGGCCTGTGGAAATGTAAACTAACTAGTACTCTTACTTTATTATATTAGTACTTGTGTCAATGTAGTAGTTGTGTCTGAGTCGAGTCAATGTTGAGTCGTTCTCGTTGAGTCACCTAGTCTTCTATTATATACTAAAAGCAAAATAAGATGTTTTAAATAGAGACACAAGGTTAATCCACATCATCTTAATTATTATTAATCGTTGGATCTGTAATTTGTGACTAGGATTTACTAATAGATGAATATAACGTAAACGTACACATGTGTAACACGAACTCAAACTTGACACGATCTATTTTTTTTATTTGGTGCGGGAAAGTCTAAGGTTGCACGTAAAAGTGTAGTTTTGGGAAAAACATGGAAACAGAGTCTGTTGCCCATACGAGTTTAACATATGTTGTTTTCTTTCTTTGACCGTAAGAATCCTATCAGATTCTGTCAAAAAGAAAAGAATCCTATCAGATCACGTTTAAATGGGATCTAGATTGAGCCATATATTTACGTGCATGTGACCTATCCCGTCACGTTTAGACCAGTTTTTTTGAAAGTTTAGATGAGTTATCTGTGTATTATCCTAGCGTCGGACTGTGTCGTGTGCATACATATTCTGAACCACACGTGCATGACAAGGTTTTTAAACTAGGACGTGTAATATTTTAAAATTAGAATTCATTTTTTTAGTAACCACATGAGCTGAGCGAGAGTGCCGGCGAGGAGGACGTGTTATGCGTCGAGCTACTACGGTCGTCCTGCCGTCGAGCCGGGTAGCCTGGAAGATGAGGATGTACGCTAAATAGTGTGAAGTGGTTTATACTACATGAATTGAGTGTACTTAAACAAATCGAAAGAAAAAAGGTTACCCTCACTCTCGAGAAGGATATAGCAGATTTTTAAAATTGGGACGTTTCTTTACACCTACACTAAATAGTGTATAGATTCATCAAAATTTAAAAAGAATTGCGACATCTTTTTCTGAACAAGGTAGTACAAAGTAGAGCACATGTATGTACTCCCTCCGTTTGTTAATGTATGACATTTAAACAAGCTAGATTGGCTAGCTAAAACGTCTAATATTTATAAACAGAGGAAGTATGATATAAAAAAATATTATCTAAAAATATTGAGCACGCATCTTGCTCCACAATTATCTTGCTCGATAGTTAGATACGAAGTTTTTCCCCAAACTTCATTTGTAGGTAATACGGTTGGTCATTGCCATAATCATATACACTCATGGTAACCACATGCTATCCTGTGTTCGTCACACACAAACATTCCATCTGGTCTATCCCAAATCATTCTAAATCAGTTATTATGAGAGAAGGGTGTAATTGGTTCTGAAGAGTGAATAAGTTCCAATTAGACCAATTATTTTCGATAGAGTGCTGTGTTTCGAAGAAACATGTTAGAAAAATCTCTATAGATGATTATAAATACATTATTATATGATTTTGGATTTAAAGCTCACCGCCATGTTTAGCTACGTTTATTTATGAAAATTTTACAAAGTGTAATATCTAGATAGTCATGTCCCACTTCTAAGTCGGCTACACAAGTTTATGGTTATACTAATTGGGACTCCGGGTCAGAGGGTACGACGCGGTAAATAAAAAACAATTATATCCGGGTGAGAGTACTATTTTGCGTGGATTTAAGTGGTTTTATCAAAATTTCCACAGGCGTATGGATATAGAATCAGGACAAGATTGCTCCATTGTACCTTAAGTGTTAGTTTTAGAAAGATCATGTCAACAATATTGGAGTTCTTATTTGGAATCAAACTCATAGGCACATAAGTAATCCACTAGCATAGTTGGATTAAATAGAAGAGAGAGTAAGGACAATATGTATATGGAGGTAGTTCGTCGGTCTATTATTAGAGAGAATAATGATGTAAGTGTAAGAGTAGCAATAACAATAGGTTGTTTTGTCACGATAAAAATCCACTAATGCAAGGCTACACCTTCAATATTTAGTCATCAAACCAGTGGAATTTTAAATACCAAAAACTCAAATATAAATTGTAGAATATGTGACATGGTATTCTTGGAAATGTCATAGTAACTATTCATGGTAAATCAAAATTGCGAGGGCCATCTTGCTAGTATCTATAATATCTAAATAGGAACAAGAAATCCAAAATTTTCAAATTCTGGCAAAAATTAGAACTTCTCAGGAAAATCTATTTTTTTATAGGAAATCAAAAACACTGAAACGAGTATACTATTTTAATTTGAGCCATTTATGTGCAGATTTGCATAAAAAGACTGACATTTTCCCTAAACTTTGTATATTGTGAAGTCAAGCATGGAGAGAAGTGGTTTTGGGTTTCAAACATCCTTTTCATTTTCTTGTCTTAAACTTGTTTAAATCTTGGTCAAACCTAAGATTTGACCAAAAGATTCAAACATGCATAAATTCAAAAAAATCAGAAAAATGAAAAAACAAAAGCATATAGTCTTCTTATGTCATATAGTAAGCATTCAAGTTGATAAACAAGGTCTAGACATATTCAAACCAGAAAAATCATGTATATATCTACCCCTAACCCTAAACTCTGTCTTATGAAGAGAAGTGGTTTTGGGTTTCAAACATGGAAATTTGAAGAACCTCCCAAAAGCTTCATTTTAGATTGTGACTAAGAAGGATCCAGGCTTACCTTTTCACTTTCATGTTCTAAACTTGTTTAAATCCTAGTCAAACCTAGGATTTCACAAAGATTCAAATATATGGGTATAAAATACAAAAAAATAGAAAAATGAAAAACGAAAGCACATAGTCTTCTTATGTCATATAGTAAGCATTAAAGTTGATAAACAAGGTCTAGACATATTCAAACTAGACAAATCATGTATCTCCCCCTAACCCCTAAACTTTGTATTATGAAGTCAAGCATGAAGAGAAGTGGTTTTGGGTTTCAAACATGGAAATTTCAAAAACCTCTTAAAAATTCATTTTAGAGTGACTAAGAAGGATGCAAGCTTCCCTTTTCACTTGCATGTCTTAAACTTGTTTAAATCTGGGTCAAACCTAAGATTTGACCAAAAGATTCAAACGGGCATAAAATTCAAAAAAAATCAGAAAAATGAAAAACAAAAGCATATAGTCTTCTTGTGTCATATAGTAAGCATTCAAGTTGATAAACAAGGTCTAGACATATTCAAACCAGAAAATCATGTATATATCTACCCCTAACCCTAAACTCTGTATTATGAAGTCAATCATGAAGAGAAGTGGTTTTGGGTTTCAAACATGGATATTTCAAGAACCTCCCAAAAGCTTCATTTTAGAGTGTGACTAAGAAGGATCCAGGCTTACCTTTTTCATTTTCATGTACTAAACTTGTTTAAATCCTGGTCAAACCTAGGATTTCACAAAGATTCAAATATATGTGTATAAAATATAAAAAATAGAAAAATGAAAACCAAAGCACATAGTCTACTTATGTCACATAGTAAGCATTCAAGTTGATAAACAAGGTCTAGACATATTCAAACCAGAAAAATCATGTATATATCTACCCCTAACCCTAAACTCCGTCTTATGAAGTTAATCATGAAGAGAAGTGGTTTTGGGTTTCAAACATTGGAATTCCAAGAACCTCCCAAAAGCTTCATTTTAGAGTGTGACTAAGAAGGATCCAAGCTTACCTTTTCATTTTCATGTTCTAAACTTGTTTAAATCCTGGTCAAAACTAGGATTTCACAAAGATTCAAATATATGGGTATAAAATTCAAAAAAATAGAAAAATGAAAAACCAAAGCACATAGTCTTCTTATGTCATATAGTAAGCATTAAAGTTGATAAACAAGGTCTAGACATATTCAACCTAGACAAATCATGTATCTACCCCCTAACCCCTAAACTCTGTCTTATGAAGTCCAACATGAAGAGAAGTGGTTTTGGGTTTCAAACATGGAAATTTCAAAAACCTCTTACAAAATTCAGTTTAGAGTGACTAATTAAGAAGGATGCATTCTCCCCTTTTCATTTTCATGTCTTAAACTTGTTTAAATCTTGGTCAAACCTAAGATTTGACCAAAAGATTCAAACGGGCATAAAAAAATCAGAAAAATGAAAACCAAAGCACATAATTTTCTTATGTCATATAGTAAGCATTCAAGTTGATAAACAAGGTCTAGACATATTCAAACCAGAAAATCATGTATATATCTACCCCTAACCCTAAACTCTGTCTTATGAAGTCAATCATGAAGAGAAGTGGTTTTGGGTTTCAAACATGGAAATTTCAAGAACCTCCCAAAAGCTTCATTTTAGAGTGACTAAGAAGGATCCAGGCTTACCTTTTCATTTTCATGTTTTAAACTTGTTTAAATCCTGGTCAAACCTAGGATTTGACAAAGATTCGAATATATGGGCAAAAAATTCAAAAAAAATAGAAAAATGAAAAACCAAAGCACATAGTCTCCTTGTGTCATATAGTAAGCATTAAAGTTGACAAAAAAGGTCTAGATATATGCAAACTAGACAAATCATGTATCTACCCCCTAACCCCTAAACTCTGTCTTATGAAGTCAAGCATGAAGAGAAGTCGTTTTGGGTTTCAAACATGGAATTTTCAAGAACATCCCAAAAGCTTCATTTTAGAGTGACTAAGAAGGATCCATGATTACCTTTTCATTTTCATGTTTTAAACTTGTTTAATCTTGGTCAAACCTAGGATTTGACCAAGATTCAAATGGGCACAAAATTTAAAAAATCAGAAAAATGAAAAACCAAAGTACATAGTCTTCTTATGTCATGTAGTAAGCATTCAAGTTGATAAAATGGTTCATGCCGGCGTCTTAGCTGCTAAAAAAAATTATACACCAATTGATTTGACGAATTGATGATTTACTCTAGTCTGCTTCTAGACCATGCAGCTAGCGAGTATTCATATGTACTGCATGGAGCCCCCAACTTTTGACTTCCCGTGTCGGAAAAGGCCTGTCTAATAATGTGGGGCAGTGAGGTATCCCGAAGTATCTAGAGGGTTCCAGTGTTTCAGGCTTTCAGCATCGCCAGTCCAAGGGAAGGATGGGTGACGAATCCGTGCATTCACAGCCGTTTAGATCTGAAGAGTCCTTGTATGATGAGCGGTAGATAGCACCTCTAAGCTGCAAATCAACAGCTTCAATTACTTCAAATGAGCATTGGCCGGAAGGCTGACAGAGTGAAAAAATTCAATTTCAAAAACTCATGTATAGAATAGAAAAAAATAAAAAACATGTAGATAGAATAGAGGTATAGATAGATTAGCCCAAAAAAGAAGAGGACGGGGAAATTTCGAACGCTCGCCTTTAACTCAGCACAGCAGACACCTCCCTCGCGCTCCTAAACTTTCGAACGCGCGCCCAATATTTCGAACGCTCGCCTTTAACTCAGCACCCAGCCCACCTTGTTCTTCTCTAGACACCTCCTTCGGCGCCCTGTTCTTCTCTAGACACACCCTCGGTGAACCAGGCCGCGCACCAAAACTTCCCCACGCTGTCTATCAGCCGCGTCAGCCGGCGACTGCTGGTGGCGCCGTTCTTCTCCAGCCGCACCGGCAGGCGCGGTCAGCTGGTAGATCCTCACGGTATGCATGCTATCTTCAGGCCTGGGCAAGTACGATTCATTATAGCTCAATCGAAGTCAGTCGCCGTCGCCCAGCCCTTATAAGTTCGTTAGTTCGTTCGAATCGATCGGTTGATATTGTTTTCCTCTCGATGTGTTTGTTTGACATTGTTTTCCGCTTTACCTATTTGCTCGAATTCGTTCGTACTGTACACTGTACTGCTCACCATTGCCCAATGTTTGTAGTCGTCGCTTGGTGCCAGTCCTCTATGGACCTGTTTGTAATCTTATTACTTCTGGGTTCTTTGCACTGCTAATACATCGGTGGATTTACGGCCAAAAAGAAGAAAGAATTTGTTGGTATTATATTGCTTTCGATTGATCTGTTCGCCCCCAAGCTTTTACAGAAGCCGCAAGAGATTCAAGGATGAAATGGCTCTCCTTGTTTGCAGTGGCGGATCTACAGGGTATGCCGTATATGCCACGGCATACCCTGCGTCCAAGCCGTGCAAGATCTTTGATAGTTTAATGAGCTGAGCAATTAATCAAGATGAGTGATGTATATGTATACATGCGGTGCTAATACATGTGGCGTGCAGCCATGCGAACACTGAGCTAGTGCATGTAACCGATTGATTAGACATCCGATTGATTAATGCATTGGCTTTAGCCAACAGTCTACTTGCATGTTTTTCAAGATGTGCGATTTTGTCTCGCGTGTAAGCCTACAAGGCCAGCTATGGCCATGCACCATGACCTGATTAGATATCATGATTAATCAAAGGAAATATCTTGCTACTGTATATACGATTAATCAACTGATAATTAATCTTTGGTAGTCAAGTATATGATTAATTATATATATTTAGTGAGAATTCAGTTCAAAATTAGAGCACCCCGTCAACGGTGCATTTTTCAACAATTTACATTTTGATTATATGCAAAATCTGTTTTATTTAATCATTTTGACATACTCCCTTCAATCCAAATTAATTGACTCAACTTTGTCTAGATACTGATGTATCTTAGACAAGTTTGTTGAGTAGATACATTTATATCTAGACAAATTTGAGTTAATTAGTATGAATCCGAGAAAGTATTTTATTTAATTATTTTTATTAGGACAAAAGAAATTCAATAGAAACTCCAAAATTTTGTTGTGTCATACCCTTTCCTAAAATCCTAGGTCCGCCACTGCTTGTTTGTAAGGCAAAGAGGAAATCATATCATGGCTTATCATCATGGGTATAACCTTTTTAGCTAGATTTTGCTGTTTGGGATCTATGATCCTTTTAGTTGCTGCTCTCCAGTAACATTTTCCCTCTTTTTTATTACAGTGAAAAATACACAGCGAGGAAACCACTGTCCAGCCTAAAAAAAATAGACCTCAGTTGGTTTGCTGAAATCGGCTCAAATAACGTGGCATTTAGTTATATAGTTTTATATTCGACCTGTTTGCTCAGATATGTTGGTTTACGTTCATACGCAACCTGTTGGGCAAGTATGGACACAGCTTCAGTGACTTTCAGGTCAAAATTCCAGCGGTTGAGTGATTTTTGGTTGGATCCATTCCTGTGCGTTCGATCGGCTTTTGATGGCTGTTATTGAGACAAAGTCATGGCTGGACTTTTGACGCAGCTCCAGTGACGTTCAGCTAGGTCAAAAGCCCAGCGTTGACTTTGGTTCAATATCAGCCATCCAAAGCCAATCGAACACACATGAATGTATCCAACCAAAAATCACTCTACAATAAGTCGTTTCCAGACAAAAACAATGTTTATTCCCAAACTATTTTTTTTGAATCCGACCAATCTTTCCCGGAATGCAGAAGAAATATATAAGATTTACTGGAATGTTGTTCTTTTTACTGGACAGTTTGAATTTTAAGTTTAAAGTTGGTTGTAAAACATAAAATGAGGTTTATTGATAAACAATATGGCTGAATCTGATGAAACTCCCCCAGAATGCATAACCCGACATATAAGATTTACTGGATTTTTGTTTCAAAAACTTCTAGGCAGTACGAATTTTAAGTTTAAAATTTTCTCGTGAAACTTAAAATGGGTAAATTTTGGATCCATTCTCGTGCGTTCGATTGGCTTTTGATGGCTGTTATTGAAACAAGTGTTAATTGGTTCTATGCCACTCCTCAATTCACAAGTTGTGTTTATGCCATTACAAAAACTGAAGTTGTGTTTATGCCACTCTCAATTCTCAATATCCCCTTCTATATATGCCATTTTCAATACTCCACTATAATAAATATAGCATATCTATGATAGTACTCTATGATACCACCCACTATGCACCCATGTTCCAAACACCACTCCCGCTGACTGTACCTTATTGTATCGAGCGATAAGCTTGATGAGCAACCCAAACAAACAAACAAAAAGACTGTACCTTATTGTACTTGCTCTTACCCGTATCTTCTCTTTCTTTTTCATCGCGAGTGCAGCTAATTCAGTTAGTCTTCCAATGAATATTAATATTTTGTCTCAATGATGTCATGTTTCGACTAACAATTAGCACTTTTGAATTCTTAGATTGCTTTTTCACACGATGCACTTCTTTTAATTTATTTTACCACATTTCAATGTGAACCTTGACCAAATAAATAGGACAACAATATCACGATCATATAATACATAAGCAGCATTGTTAGAATCGTGTTGGAAAATACTTTCTAATGATACCAGTTTTATATCAATTTTTTTATATACTTCATCCTGAAAAATATGTTTCAACTTCATCAAAACTTGCATGTATCTGCAAACTAAACTCATCTAAATACATGTATATCTACATAAAATTGAAACATCATTTTTAAATAGAGAGATATAGATTAATATTTTTTCGAAGATAAAATACGAAAAACAAGGGTGCATTGTTTATTGAAATGGAGTGAGTAGTATATATAAAATCATTTTAGTTGCCAATGATCATGTTGAGGGCCTCTATTTCTTGTTTTGCTCAGGCCCTCCGTATTCTCAGGTACGGCCCTGGTGGTCTATGAACCTGTATGTAATCTTATTACTTTTGGCTTCTTTGCACTGCTAATAGATCGGCGGAATTACGGCAAAAAAGAAGAAAGAATGTGTTGGTATTGTATTGCTTTCGATAGATCTGTTCGCCCCTCCCCCCCAAGCATTTATAGATGGCACAAGAGATTCAAGGATGAAATTGCTCTCCTTGTTCATAAGGCAAAGAGGAAATCATATCATGGGTAGAACATTATATATATATTTTGCTGCTTGGGATCTATGATCCTTTTAGTTGCTGCTCTCCAGCAACTTTTGTACATATTTCCCTCTTTTTATTAATAAAAAAATACAAAGTGGGGAAACCCAGTGGTCAGCCTAAAAAAATCTGTTCGCTAGGTAGCCGTAGTTTTGCACTCAGTTTGTTTGCTGAAATCGGCTCAAATAATGTAGCATTTATAGTTTTATATTCGACCTGTTTGCTCAGGTATGCTTGCTTACATTCGTAGGTGACCTGTTTGTTGAAATAGCTTATCGCTTCTCTGACCATCTATCTCCTCAACAGATGGACAGAACTTGGATATTATTTGACTCATTAACCACACCAACATATTTGAGTGGTATTGAAGACTTCATGAAGCACGTTAGTGATTTTACTGACGGCGACAAGACAAAGGAAGTGATTTGTCCATGCCGCGTATGTTTGAATATTGGGTCCAAGCCTCAACATGTAGTCTCAGATCATTTATTCGTTTATGGGATGGACCAGACATATATCAGGTGGATTAACCATGGTGAACACTATGATCAGCCTGACATTATTGATCCTCTTTATTCTGATGGTTATCAGCCTGAAGATCTCGTCCAGGATGAGGCTACTGCTAATTTGTTACGGGATCTGTATCCATATGCAAGCCAACAGCCCCATGCTTATCACAAAAAGCCTCTTTTCCATGACCTGATAGAAGATGCTAAGCGCTTAGTGGCCCCTGGTTCTGTTGTGTCAAGATTCGAATTAATTGTGAAATTACTTCATGACAAGTCATACCAGGGGATTACCAATAAAGCGTTCAATGCAGTTGCGAAGACATACAGCGATGCACTCCCTGGGGCTGGACTGCCAAAATCCTTTTATGAGGTGAAGCAGTACATCAAGGTACTGGGACTTGGATATGAGAAGATTGATTTTTGCAAAAATAACTGTGCACTGTTTTGGATGGAGTATAATGACCTCGATGAATGTCCAGTATGTAAGGAATCAAGATGGAAACATGATGGAGCTGGTGGTAAGAAAAAGATTCCTTGGAAGGTTCTGAGATACTTTCCACTTGTACAAAGATTGCAGAGGTTGTTTGCTTCAGAACAAACATCTCGGGAAACAAGATGGCACAAAGAGATTCTCACGCCCGACCCTGATTTACTGAGGCATCCTGCTGATGGCGATGAATGGAAGCAATTCGACCTGGATCATCCAGATTTTGCTGCAGATCCAAGGAACCTGAGACTTGGCCTTGCTACAGATGGATTCAACCCATTTGGCAACATGAGCAACTCGTATAGCATGTGGCCAGTACTAGTTACACCTTACAACCAGGCTCCCTGGACATGCACCGATCAGTCGAACTGTATGATGGCCTTACTCATCCCAGGTCCCAAATCTCCTGGGAAGGATTTTGATGTGTTCATGCAGCCTCTTATTAGAGACTTGCAAACATTATGGGAGGGTGTCCCTACATGGGATGTGTGTCAACCTAAAGAACAAAATTTTCTATTACGTGCTGCTGTACTGTATTGCACCCATGATTATCCAGCTTTGGGCACTATGTCAGGCAGAGTAACATCAGGTTATAATGCATGTGTTCACTGTGATACTGATCAGCTGGCAGTGAGGATAATAAACAAGATATGCTATATGGGCCATCGCCGTTTCCTTCCATTAGATCACAGTTTCCGAAAAAATAGAAAAAAATTGCAATTTATTGGTGATCAGGCCTGTAAAAAGACTAAACCGCAGCACTTTAAGAGTCACGAGTTGGAGGCGCACCTAGAAGCGGTCAGAAATGTTAAACCAGGAAAACCACCAGCCGCCACAGCAGGTACAGGCGTACAGCAGAGAGCATAGAGCAACATCTCTAGTTATATTCCTTTATTTTTCATGTCTAAATTGTTGTATTTGTGTTTGCTTGTAGATGATGACAATGGACAAGAAGCTAGCTTCTGGAGTGTTCTTGAAGATATTGAGGAAGGCCTCGAGGTTAGCATCTATCTCTAATACTGTAGCATTTTCACTATACTACTATGATAGATGAATGGATCATCAGTTATTCACTTGCTTGTTTCGGACAAGATGATGATACTACTATGATAGATGAATGGATCATCAGTTATTCACTTGTTTCGGACAGGATGATGATACTTGTATAGAACAAGCTTTCAGTCTAATCTTTTCACCTTATGCAGGGCCTGAAGCTGTAATGTTTAGTGAGTCGCAGCCTGCACTTCAGTGCTTCTACAAGTCTGAAATGATGAAGCAAAGCTTGGAGTAAAGACTGCAATTTATCTTCATTTTCGGTTCATTCGAATTCTGTATTGTCATGAGTCATGACTCTTGTCATGTAATGGCTGAAGTTAAACTGCCAATTGATTTGTGTCATGTAATGGCTGAACTTAAACTGCTACTCCTACCATTTGTGTCATGTAATGGCTGAAACTTAAACTGCTATGTGTCCCTGTGCGGCTATGTGCCCAGTTTTCTCCTATTGATTTGCTGTCAATATTTTTAGCTAAGGTACTAGAGAAGTGCTGCTCAATTTTTTTTAGCCTATTGTCAGGGATGGGTAACCGCTGGTTAGCCGTTAACCCGATGGTGGTGGTTATGGTATGCAGTATGTCCCCGTGGCAGTTATCAGGGATGGGGACGGGAAGAACTTTGCCTCACGGGGACGGTTTTGGTTTAGTAATAACCAGCGGTTTCTCTCCCCGTTGCCAAATGGAGGTACAGCAGAGAAGAATACAGAAGATGCAGCAGCAGTAGTAGCAGATAGAAAAAGGAAGAAGAGACGAGATGAACTGAGTCTAGCAGCTACCAAAAGGAAGATGGGAGGTGAAATAGCAGCACGTACCAAGAGGAAGGAAATGGAAAATGATAGACCGAGAATATTTTATAAGCGCAGGACCACTCTTTGGGACTTGCCGTATTGGGCTGGTAAGAAGCTTCGGCATAATATTGATATCATGCACATGGAGAAGAATATATGTGACAGCATTGTCGGCACATTACTCAACATTCCATCCAAGACAAAAGATAGCTCAAATGCTAGGATTGATTGTGCAACATTGAATGTTAACAGGCACTTGCAACTGGATCGTAATGACAAAGTGAACAAAGGCAAGGAAAAACATTATAAATTTCGAGGCGCGGAATTCACATTGCCGATGCCTAAAAGGAGATTATTTTGTGAGTACCTCCGAGGTGTGATGTTCCCGTTCGGATTTGCTTCCAACATTGCAAATTGTCTCAATGCTGAAGGAAACAAGCTCCAAGGGTTGAAAACTCACGATTGTCACATCCTGCTGCAAAGGCTTTTAGCTATTGGCATTAAAGATTTAGTGAAGCCAAATATGTACAACGTGATTGCAGAGTTGGGAAGGTTCTTTAGGGAAATATGTAGTAAAACTCTAAGCAGAGCTGTTGTAGAACGTCTTAAGGTGGACATAGCAGTAATCCTGTGCAAGCTGGAGCTGATATATCCTCCAGCCTTCTTTGATGTGATGGTGCATTTGGCTGTTCATCTACCTGATGAGGCACTTTTAAGAGGTCCGGTACAGTATGGATGGATGTACCCTATAGAACGTCGACTGTGCACTTTCAAGAATACAGTTAGGAACAAAGCTAGACCGGAGGCTTGCATTGCAGTGGCGTATATTGCTGCTGAAGCATATACATTTGCCTCAAGATATATTCCTGATATTGAGACCAGATTCAATCGGGGTCGCAGAATTTTGGAAGTTGGAGGATCTGTTTTTAAACATGGTGTTGAGCTAATAGGAAAGAGGACCGAAAAAACATTAGAGCAGTCTGAATTTGAACAGCTGTCTTGGTATGTGCTGAATAATGCTACAGAGGCTGATGAATATGTTAAGTGAGTACTATGCACACGAACTACTCAGTTCCTCGCATATACTATGAACTTGTATCAAAATGAAATATATTCAGCTGACTTGGCTATGTTTTGCAGGTTGTACATGGAAACGAATGGAAAGCTATCGGCACGTGGGAGTGGGTTTCAGGACTGGTTTGAGAAATATGTAAGATGTTCAATTGCACTCTGACTTGTCTATGTGTTTTCACATGAGATGACCTCTTGTCTATTTTGTAATCGTAGATCTCGAAACTCCATGCGGAGAATCCAGGCGCTGTTAGTGCTGATCTCCTTGTCCTATCACGTGGTCCAGATAAGAGGGTGTTGGTAGCTGCAGCTTGCAATGCCAATGGTGTCCATTACAGCTCCTATGAGCGTGAACAACATTTGAAGACACGAAATAGTGGCATCACAATCCATAAGAATGGTCATGTTGACAAATTTGATCCAGTGTTGAACAGAGCCAGAAACATTTCAAAAACTTGAGCATGGAAGAGGCTAGGGGTAAATGCCCCAAGGCCAGCCGAGCCTATCGTAGGTGCCGTCCCGAGGAGGAAGTACCTTAATTTGGGGCGCGCGCGGACGCTGCGGTACCCCGAGCTCGAGACGCCGCCGTACCGGTAGCTCGACCCGCGACGAGGCATGGCGGCGGCGGCGGAAGCGGAGCGGCGGCGGCGGAAGGTAAAGCTCCTGCTGACAAACATATTAGGCACAAATGGGCAACCTTCAGTAACCCATGTTCCATTTTTTTTTTGTCAGGATAACCCCATGTACCACCTTCCCAATAGAAAAAGTACTGTTCAACCTTCCCCTGTTGGGCCCAATATTTCACTTTTGGGTTGCCAAGGAACATCTACATGGTAATTGTTATCGGTCTACTTGCTCCGGCCGTCGAAGCCCAATAACTTCAAATGGGCCTTTCTGCTCATGCAATTTCGGCCCTTTTCTAATGAAACACAGATCCTATGATTGGCAAAAAAAAAAAATACACGGAGATTCTACATAAAAGTTGTTTTTATTTATTTTGAATTATAGGGTTCCAATTTTTGAAACTGCTCATGCCCAATATGAAAATCCTTGATCGCTCCATACCCACATGGATAACGGTATTTTTAAAAATTCATAAAGTGGATTTGAAATTTAAAACATATCCTAATAATTCCTTGATTTAATCTATCAACTTGCAAGATCTTGGAGCCAAAGAGCTTGTATTAGTCTGCGAAAATAATACTGATAAACCTGTCGTTAACAAGAAATGAAGGTTTATCGTTCAGAGAGGATGCCATGTGGGACCCATGAGACAGTAGCGTCCTCAACGTTTCAAAGAAAAAGGCAAGTAGCCCGAAAATAGGGGTAAAAAATAAATCCTACAAAGGAAACATTTATTGTTCATAGAGGCTGACATGTGGGACCGATCTGCCAGCTGCATCCTCATCATTTCGAAGTCGGCAGGGATCAGAAGAAAAAGGCAAATAGCCAGAAATTAGGGGTCAAAAATAAATCCAAAAAGGAAACTTATATTCTTCATAGAGGATGACATGTGGGACCGACCTGCCAGCAGCGTCCTCATCGTTTCAAAGGCCGCAGGGGATCAAAAGAAAAAGGCAAATAGCCAGAAATTAGGGGTAAAAAAAATACAACAAAGGAAAGGTTTATTGTTCATAGAGGCTGACTTGTGGGACTCATGAGCCAGCGGCGACCTCAATTTCAAAGGCGGCATATGATCGAAAAGAAAAAGGCAAGTTAGCAAAAATCAGTGGGTAAAAAAAATCTAAGAAATGAAACTTTATTGTACAGTCCCATGAGCCAGCACCTTACTCAACGTTTCAGTGGCGGCATGAGATAGAAAGAAAAAGGAAAGTGACCAAATATCAGGAGCAAAAAATAATCCAAGAAAAGAAACTTTTATTGTACATAGATGATGACATATGGGTCCCACTTATACAAGCTCTTTCGCTCCAAGATCTTGCAAGTTGATTGTACATAGAGGATGACATGCGGGCCCCTTGTGTCAGCATCTTACTCAACGTTTCCAAGGCGGCAGGGGATCAAAAGAAAAAAGGAAGTAGCCAGAAATTAGCGGTAAACAATAACTCCAAGGAAGGAAACTTTTATTGTTCATAGAGTATGACATGCGGGACCCATGCGCTAGCAGCTTCCTCAACGTTTCAAAGGGGGCATGAGATCGAAAGAAAAAGACAAGTGACCAAATATCAGGAGCCAAAAATAATCCAAGAAAAGAAACTTTATTGTACATAAAAGATGACATGCGGGTCCCATTTTGCAGCAGCGGTGTCAACGTTTCAAATGCGGCTTGAGATCAAAAGAAAAAGAGTAGCCAGAAATTAGGGGTAAAAAAACTCCCAGAAAAGAAAGTTGATTGTACATAGAGGATGGCATGCGGGTCCCATGACCCAGCACCTTACTCAACGTTTCAGAGGCGGCATGAGATCGAAAGAAAAAGGAAAGAGACCAAATACCAGGAGCAAAAAATAATCCAAGAAAAAGAAACTTTTATTGTACATAGAGGATGACATATGGGTCCCACTTATACAAGCTCTTCCGCCCCAAGATCTTGCAAGTTGATTGTACATAGAGGATGACATGCGGGCCCCTTGTGTCAGCAGCTTAATCAATGTTTCCAAGGCGGCAGGGGATCAAAAGAAAAAGGAAACAGCCAAAAATAAGAGGGTGAAAAAATCCAAGAAAAGAAACTTTTATAGTATCGAGGATGACATGTGGGTCCCATGAGCCAGCAGCTTCTCAACGTTTCAGAGGCTGCATGAGATCGAAAGAAAAAGGCAAGTGACCAAAAATAAGGGGGTAAAAAAAAATCCAAGAAAAGAGACTTGATTGTACATAGAGGATGACATGCGGGTCCCACCAGTCAGCAGCTTACTAACGTTTCCAAGGCGGCAGGGGATGAAAAGAAAAAGGAAATAGCCAAAGATCAGAGGGTGAAAAAAATCAAAGAAAAGAAACTTTTATAGTACATAGAGGATGACATGTGGGTCCCATGGGCCAGCAGGTTCCTCAACGTTTTCAAGGGCGGCATGAGATCGAAAGAAAAAGGCAAGTGACCAAAAATCAGAGGGTGAAAAATAATCCAAAAAAAGAAACTTTTATTGTACATAGAGGATGACATGCTGTCCCAACGTTTCAAATGCGGTTTGAGATCAAAAGAAAAAGAAAGTAGCCAGAAATTAGGGGGTAAAAAAACTCCAAGAAAAGAAAATTGATTGTACATAGAGGATGACATGCGGGTCCCACGAGTTTGCAGCTTACTCAACGTTTCCAAGGCGGCAGGGGATCAAAAGAAAAAGGAAATAGCCAAAAATCAGAGAGTGAAAAAAAACCCAAGAAAATAAACTTTTGTAGTACATAGAGGATGACATGCGGGTCCCATGAGCCAGCAGGTTCCTCAACGTTTCAAACGTGGCATGGGATCGAAGGAAAAAGGCAAGTGACCAAATATCAGGAGCCAAAAATAATCCAAGAAAAGAAACTTTATTGTACATAGAGGATGACATGCGGGTCCCATTTTGCAGCAGCGGTCCCAACGTTTCAAATGCGGCTTGAGATCAAAAGAAAAAGAAAGTAGCCAGAAAAAAAAAAACTCCAAGAAAGGAAAGCTTTATCGTTCATACAGGCTGACATGTGGGACCTATGAGCCAGCAGCTTACTGAACGTTTCAAAGGCAGGGGATCAAAAGAAAAAGGAAATAGCCAAAAATCAGAGGGTGAAAAAAATCCAAGAAATCAAACTTTTATTGTACATAGAGGATGACATGCGGGTCCCATGAGCCAGCAGATTCCTCAACGTTTCAAACGTGGCATGAGATCGAAAGAAAAAGGCAAGTGACCAAATATCAGGAGCCAAAAATAATCCAAGAAAAGAAACTTTATTGTACATAGAGGATGACATGCGGGTCCCATTTTGCAGCAGCGGTCTGAACGTTTCCAAGGCGGCACAGGACCAAAAGAAAAATGAAGTAGCCAGAAATCAGGGGGTGAAAAAAATCCAAGAAAAGAAAGATTTCAATTGGGCTGCATCTAGACATCTGGGCCTTCGAACTATCCTTCTGGGCCTTTTGACACGTACAATTTCAGCCCACTCCAGAACATGATAGTTCGGATTTTTCTCAAAAAAAAAACAGGAAAGTCCTATGCTTCGCCAAAACAAAAAACAAGGAGATTCAAGATATATGTTGTAAAAATAAAGATTTAATTTATCCGTTTGCAATAGCTCAGAGCGCAATACACTGTTTATTGTCTGCAAAATAATCAAGATATCACATGTTTCTTGTACGGGGAGGCTGACATCGTGGACCCATGAGCCAGCAGCGTCGTTTTAAAGGCGGCAGGGGATGGAAAGAAAAAATAAACCAAAAATCTGTTGGTAAAAAATCCAAGAAAAGAAACATTTTCGTTCTGAGAGGATGACATGCGGGACCCATGAGGCAGCAGCGTCCTCAGCGCTTATTGTTCATAGAGGCTGACATGTGGGACCCGTGAGCCAGCAGCGTCCTCAACGTTTTAAAGGCGGCAGGATATCGAAAGAAAAAATAAGCCAAAAATCATTTGGTAAACAATATCCAAGAAAAGAAACATTTACCGTTCTGAGAGGATGACATGCGGGACCCATGAGGCAGCAGCATCCTCAACGATTCCAAGGCGGCAGGGGATCAAAGAAAAAAAAGGAAATATCCAGAAATTAATTAGGGGTTCAAAAAAATCCATCAAAGGAAACTTTTATTGTTCATAGAGGATGACTTGTGGGACCGACCTGCCAACAGCGTCCTCATCGTTTCAAAGGGGCAGGAGATCCAAAGAAAAAGGCAAATAGCCAGAAATTAGGGGTCAAAAATAACTCCAAGAAAGGAAACTTTTATTGTTCGTAGAGGATGACATGCGGGACCCATGAGCCAGCAGCTTACTCAACGTTTCAAAGGCGGCATGAGATCGAAAGAAAAAGGCAAGTGACAAAATATCAGGAGCAAAAGATAATCCAAGAAAAGAAACTTTATTGTACATAGAGGATGACATGTGGGTCCCATTTTGCAGCAGCGGTCTCAATGTTTGTAATGCGGCTTGAGATCAAAAGAAAAAGAAAGTAGCTAGTAATTAGGGGGTGAAAAAAATCCAAGAAAGGAAAGTTGATGGACATAGAGGATGACATGCGGGTCCCTTGAGCCAACAGCTTACTCAACGTTTCAAAGGGGGCAGGGGATCAAAAGAAAAAGGCAAGCCAAAAATCAGAGGGTGAAAAAAATCCAACAAAGGAAACTTTTATAGCACATAGAGGATGACATGCGGGTCCCATGAGCCAGCAGGTTCCTCAACGTTTCAAACGTGGCATGAGATCGAAAGAAAAAGGCAAGTGCCCAAATATGAGGAGCCAAAAATAATTCAAGAAAAGAAAGTTTTATAGTACATAGAGGATGACATGCGGGTCCCATTTAGCAGCGGTATCGCGTTTGAGAGGTGGCAGGGGATCAAAAGAAAAAAGAAATTGCCAAAAATCAGATGGTGAAAAAAAACCAAGAAAAAGAACTTTTATAGTACATAGAGGATGACATGCGGGTCCCATGAGCCTGCAGGTTCCCCAACGTTTCAAACGTGGCATGAGATCGAAAGAAAAAGGCAAGTGAAAAAATATCAGGAGCCAAAAATAATTCAAGAAAAGAAAGTTTTATAGTACATAGAGGATGACATGCGGGTCCCATTTAGCAGCAGCGGTATCACCGTTTGAGAGGCGGCAGGGGATCGAAAGAAAAAGGCAAGTGAAAAAATATGAGGAGCCAAAAATAATTCAAGAAAAGAAAGTTTTATAGTACATAGAGGATGACATGCGGGTCCCATTTAGCAGCAGCAGTATCACTGTTTGAGAGGCAGCAGGGGATCGAAAGAAAAAGTCAAGTGACCAAATATGAGGTGCCAAAAAAATCCAAGAAAAGAAAGTTTTATAGTACATAGAGGATGACATGCGGGTCCCGTTAGCAGCAGCGGTATCACCGTTTGAGAGGCAGCAGATCGAAAGAAAAAGGCAAGTGAAAAAATATGAGGTGCCAAAAATAATCCAGGAAAAGAAAGTTTTATAGTACATTGAGGATGACATGCGGGTCCCAAGCAGCAGCGGTATCACCGTTTGAGAGGCGGCAGGGATCGAAAGAAAAAGGTAAGTGACCAAATATGAGGTGCCAAAAATAATTCAAGAAAAGAAAGTTTTATAGTACATAGAGGATGACATGCGGGTCCCAAGCAGCAGCGGTATCACCGTTTGAGAGGCGGCAGGGATCGAAAGAAAAAGGCAAGTGACCAAATTTGAGGTGCCAAAAAAACTCCAAGAAAAGAAAGTTGATTGCACATAGAGGATGACATGCGGGTCCCATTTAGCAGCAGCGGTCTCAACGTTTCCAAGGCGGCAAGGGATCAAAAGAAAAAGGAAGTAGCCAGAAATCAGGGGGTCAAAAAAATCCAAGAATAGAAAGAATTTTGGTTCATAGAGGATGACATGCGGGACCCATGATCCTGCATCGTAAACGGCTCGATCGGAGAACGTTGAACGAGATGGCGCGATGTAGAAAAAAAACAATGCCAGAGAGGCTGCCATCTGGGCCCTACATCCCTCGGCGGTGCGGATTTGCGTTGACTCGGCCGGCGAACCCGAGATTTCGAGATGCACCACGTCCCGGGCCACCATACGCCACGTTTTGGCCGCTTTCGTCGGGCTAGGTGGCCTCAAAAACGAGAAAAAAAAGTTTTGACATGCACCACGGAGGGACCAAAATCGTCGGCCATGGTACACCAGCAACCACGGCGCGACTTCAACTTCGTCGGCCATGGATCATACATGGAGTGGTAATAGGGCCCCTGTGCAGAAGAATATCGTGGAGGTTCCACATGCCCATGATGTTGATATGAGGAGCTCGCTGCATCGGATGAAGAGTCGGGGTGCTCCTCGGCCTCCTCCACATCTTCCCTTGCACGACGGCTTTCCCTTTCTATGTATGCGTTTAGCTCATTTTCTGTGATCGACCACCCGTTCCTGGCATCAAGGTTAAACAAAGCAGGTGCAGGCAAGCGTACTAGTTTTTCAATTTTCTTGGTTATACTCCAATTTTTCTTATACAAAGTTATCCTATAATGCAGGTTGTTCAAATTAGATGCATCTGAAATAAATTCATGTTTAATCATGGAAACAACATCAAGCTTCTCTATAGAAAGCGGAATATCTAAATGGTGGGGTCCTACACCATGCATAGCTAATAAGCGAGAGGCGATAAGACCTCCACAAATTCCTCCTTTCTCACGGTTAGTAGCAAGTCTACAAGCTATTAAAGCACCCAAATTATAAGTCCTATCCTGTTGCAAAGCAGCAGCTAAGAAAGCCAAATCTTGGACAGATAATTTACCTCCAGTCCTTCTCGCAAGAACGCACTTTGTAATGAAATAGGCAAAGTAGCGGATGGCTGGCTGTTGAATGCTACTAATCTTACCACTATCATTGGAGAAGCTCCTCCCATTACAAATCCTTGTATAAAGATTTGAGAGCTCCCGCGGTGTTCCCCTGATCTTCTCGCAGGATCCCCACCGCGGCACTCTAATTGCTGTACAAAAATCACTGAAAGGCAAGTCGATAGTTTTGTTATAAATCTTGTACCGGACCATGGGGTTAGTTTGAGACCGGTGAAATTCGAAATCCTGCACAACCGACACCGTTAGTTTAGCATATTGGTGAGGTTCACCAACAGTAAAACCTTCCAACCCTGCATTGGAAATCAGTGTTTGAACATCTTGCAGGATTCCTGCATTCCGCATAAAATCCGTGCATGGGTAATAAGAGGGGTATACTCCCTCTTCACGATGAACTCTCATGACTTGCTGTACCTCCAACTCTTCTTGGTTAAGTTGGTGCACACTCCCTTCCATTTTCTGAAATTTTTCAACAATCATTATAAAATTTGATTTCAAGGTATGTAATTGAAGGGAACTACTATAGGAACTTGCTAGAGTACTAAACATGCATCAAAACTAGTTTCTTCCACTTAGAACAAGCATGCAAGCTCACTAAACATGTTATCTACAGCAGCAAAATATTCAAGATATACTCAACCAAATGAAATTCTAATTGGACAATCAAAGGAGTCACATACCAAGGAGTAAATGTGCCAAATTTCAAACAGAAATCTGGGCTGAGCAAGGAGATCGAAAAATCGCGAGTTCTTGAGCAGAAACACGAGTGAGAGGAACTTGGTACGAGTTTTTTCGGGAGAGAGAAGATGCTGGGAGGAAGAGATGATGTAGTGGGGCAAGGAGGGGCCCACACCACAGGGTGGCGCGCCCACCTCCTTGGCCGCGCCGGCCTGTGGTGTGGCACCCTCTGGTGCCCCACAGGTCATCCTCTGGTACTCCCAGGTGCCTCGTCGAAAAATAGGACCAACGGTATAATTTTTGTAATTTTTAGAGAACTTCGAAAAATGCACATTTCTGGGTATTAAATTAATGATTACTGCGCAGGAAAATGATTTCTAAAATCTTAAATGACTAAAGCATATTGCAAAACAAAAAGTGCTACAGCAAGTAAAATAAGTGGAGGGAGAAAGAAAGAAAGAAATGTTGTTTAGCTCTTTTATGCAATAAAATATACTTGTTAACAAGGTTGATCAAGTCTTGCTACCAAATAAATTTTATATGACATAAGAAGAAATAAACCTCAAATCAATCATGTTACCTTATATTGAATTGATATGGATCCAATCACAAGAGTTTGATATTCTTCTTTAGGCTCATATATAGGACAATCAATGGATCCCACTTTGATAGTTTTCACATTAAAAATTGTATTAACTCCACATACTTTATCAATCCTCTTGGGAAAATAGACAGTGTGTTCCTTATCATCAACATTGAAAGTAACCATGCCTTTATTGCAATCAATAACAGCCCCTGCAGTATTAAGAAAGGGTCTTCCAAGAATAATGGACATATTATCATCTTCAGGCATTTCCAACACAACAAAATCAGTTAATATCAAGCAATGCTGAGTAACTTGCACAGGAACATTTTCACATAAACCAACAGGAATAGCAGTAGATTTATCAGCCATTTGCAAAGATATATCAGTTGGTATCAACTTATCTAAATCAAGTCTCTTATAAAGAGAAAAAGGCATCACACTAACACCTGCTCCCAAATCACATAGAGCAGTTCTAACATAATTATTCTTAATAGAACAAGGAATAGTAGGTATACCTGGGTCGCCCAACTTCTTTGGAATCTTACCATTGAAGGAGTAATTAGCGAGCATAGTAGAAATTTCCTCATTGGGGATTTTCCTTTTGTTAGTAACAATATCTTTCATATACTTTGAATAAGGAGGCAATTTAATAGCATCAGTCAAAGGGATTTGCAAAAATAAAGGTTTCATCCAATCACAAAATTTATTATAATGTTCCTCCTCCTTTGATTTTAGTTTCTTAGCAGGAAAAGGCATTTGCTTTTGAACCCAAGGTTCTCTTTCATTACCATGTTTCTCAGTAATAAAATCTTCTTTAGTGTACTTTTTATTTTTAGCATGCTTTTCAGGTTCTTTTTCAATTTCTTCTTTATCAGGAGTATCATCCTTATCATTATCTTTATCATGTTCATTACCACTTTCAGTTTCAGCATCAGAAATAGAAATACTATTAGGATCATTAACAGGTTCAGAGGATTCTACAACATTCTTATGTTTCTTTTTCTTTTTCTTAGATGGAGCACTAGTTTTAATTAGTTGAGAATCTTGTTCAACTCTTTTGGGATGCCCTTCAGGATATAGAGGATCCTGGGTAGAAACACCACCTCTAGTTGTTACTTCATAAGCATGTTTTTCTTTAGAATTATTTCCCAACAAGTCATTTTGCACTTTAGTAAGTTGATCAATTTGAGTTTGAACCATTTGAAAATGTTTAACAAGTATCTTAACATCATTGGAGGTTCTCTCCACAATACCATGCAATTCACTAATAGCTCGGGAATTTTCCATTAAATGATTCTCTACTCTCATATTAAAGTTTTCTTGCTTAACAATATAATTATCAAACTCATCTAAGCATTGAGCAGGAGGTTTTGAATACGGAATATCTTCCCTAGTAAAGCGTTGAAGCGAGTGTACCTCAATCATGGATGAAGGGGGAGTTATCTCACATAAATCTTCTATAGGAGGTAAATTCTTCACATCTTCAGGTTTAATACCCTTCTCTTTAAGAGACTTCTTGGCTTCCCTCATATCTTCATCATTTAATTTAATCATACCCCTCTTCTTCACTATCGGTGTCGGGGTTGGTTCAGGTGTAGACCAATCATCATGATTCCGGCCTATTTTAGCCAATAATTCTTCAGCGTCGTCTGGAGTTCTTTTCCTGAAAACACAACCAGCACAACTATCCAGGTATGCCCTAGACTCAATGGTTAGTCCACTATAAAATATATCAAGTAAATCATGCTTTTCCAAATCATGGTCAGGCTGAGCTCTAATAAGAGAGCAAAATCTCGCCCAAGCCTCAGGCAATTTCTCTCCATCTTCCTGGTCAAAATTATAAATTCTCTGCAAAGCAGCATGTTGAGCACTAGCAGGAAAGTATTTACGGAAGAAAACATCAAGCAATTCTTTTGGACTTTTAATAGAACCAGGAGGCAAATTATTATACCAAGTTTTAGCATCATCCTTTAATGAGAAAGGAAAAATTTTAGCGACAAAATAAGTACGCATCTTAATATCATCAGAAAACAAGCCACTAAGAGTAGATAACTCAGTCATGTGTTCAACAACACTTTCTTTTTCAGTACCACAAAAGGGTGTTTTCTCAACAATAGCTATATGAGATAGATCAAGAGAAAAATCATAATCTTTATCCCTAATGTTTATAGGAGATGTGGCAAATTTAGGATCAGGAGATAGTTTATATCTAACAGCATGTTCTGCAAGCAACTTTTTAATTTTTCTTGCATCAGTAGTAGCATTGCATTTTTCAATAAAATCATCATCAAGCTCTACATAATCTTCATCAAGATCATCACTAGAATATTCAACAGACTCAGGTGAATTAACAGGTGTAGCAGCATTTTCATTAGGAGTTTCAGTATTTTCAATTTGTCTAGACTTAGCAATTGTAGCATCTAGAAAAGATCCTAACGAACCATCATTATCAAGCACAGCAGAAGCATCATCACAATTATGAGAGGAATTTTCAGATTCAGCAGAAGTACCAGCATTTGAAGCTTGTGGTGGTGAAACAAGTTTACTTATCACAGATGGTGAATCAAGAGCAGCAGAGGTACTAAGAGTTGTACCTTTTCTTGTAGTGGATGGTAATATGGCGATCTTAGTATCGCGAGGTTTACCCATGATGGAGAATTTGCAGCGAACAATATCAATCCAAGTGAACTTCCAAATAAAGCTATGCTCCCCGGCAACGGCGCCAGAAAATAGTCTTGATGACCCACAAGTATAGGGGATCGCAACAGTCTTCGAGGGAAGTATTACCCAATTTATTGATTCGACACAAGGGGAGACAAAGAATACTTGTAAGCCTTAACAGCGGAGTTGTCAATTCAGCTGCACCTGGAAACAGACTTGCTCGCAAGAGTTTATCAGTAGTAACAGTTTTATGGCAGTAGGAATAGTGAAATAACAGCAGCGGTGAAATAAAGACAGCAGTAGTGATTATAGTAAACAGCAGGATTAAAATAATGTAGGCACAGGGACGGATTTAACCGGCGTTGCATGGATGAGAGAAACCACTACAAGAAAAGTTCTGATAGACAACGTCCCAAAATCGTCAACTAAGGGGCATTTTTCGTCGCCTATGGGCCTAACCCGACGATATGGGTTCCGTTGTGGAAACTGCGTCAGGCAAAGTCCAACGACGATTTTTTCGGTCCGTCGCGCTTGGGCGCCCTTCCGCCACGGAAAATCGGACCGTTGCGGAAGTGTTTTCGGGAGCCCGTTGACTGCTGACGTCATGCAAACTGACACGTGGCAGACGCCGTTAACTGCCAGTTAACGGCGTTAACCGGCTGAAACCCCGTGGTAGATGGTAGGCCCACACGAGGCCTGCCACGTCTTAAGCGGGCCGGGCCAGATGACATAGTTTGACCGGTCAACTATATAGCTGGGCTGGTCCATTAGTTACGTGGGCCGGGCCTAACCTCTAATGTTGACTGGTCAAAAGTTAAATGGGCCGGCCCATTTAACATGTGGGGTCCCCTTACAGCAACTGGGCCGGCCCAAGAAGCAAGTGGGCCGGGCCAAAAACACGTGGGTCCCACTTTCCGTTAAAAGGCCGCCCATTTAGTGTGTGGGGTCCACCATATAGCAAGGGCCGCCCAACAAGCTAGTGGGCCGGGCCAAAAACACATGGCGGGTCCCACTATCCCGTTAAAGGCGCCCATTTAGTATGTGGGGTCCACCATATAGCAAGTGGGCCCCAACAAGATAGTGGGCCGGGCCAAAACAGGTGGGACCCACCTTCTTGTTAAAGGGCCGGCCCATTTAGTATGTGGGGTCCACAATATAGCAAGTGGGCTGGCCCACCAAGATAGTGGGCCGGGCCAAAAACACATGTGGGTCCCACATTCCTGTTAATGGGCCGGGCCATTTGTTATGTGGGGTCCACCATGTAGAAAGTGGGCCGGCCCAACAAGATAGTGGGCCGGGCCAAAAACACAGGTGGGTCCCACCTTACTTAAAGGGCCGGCCCATTTACCATGTGGGACCACCATATAGCAAGTGGTGGCCCAACAAGATAGTGGGGGCCAAAAGCACAGTGGGCCCCACTTTCCGTTAAAAGGCCGCCCAATTAGTATGCGGGTCCACCATACTGCAAGTGGGCCGGCCCAACAAGATAGTGGGCCGGGCCAAAAACACAGTGGGTCCCACTTTCCTCTTGAAGGGCCGGCCCGTTTAGTATGTGGGGTCCACCACAAAAGCAAATGGGCTGGCCCAACTAATTAGTGGGCCGGCCCAGTAGTGGGTGGGGTCCACCTTAAAGCAAGTGGGCCAGCCCAATTAGAGTGTGGGGTCCACCGTAACTCACATGGGCTGGCCCAAGAAGTAAGTGGGCCAGCCCGTTTAGTTGCTGTTTATATGCCGGCATAATATGCGCTTTAGGATTTTGCGGGCAGGCACATATGTGATTTCGATTAATTGGGCCGTTTAAGGGATGGGAATTCGTGATTTAGATACTGAGAATATTTACGCAGCATTGATTTCTGTCGGATAGCCTCACTTACCACAAGCACCAAAGAAAAAATGCGCGAAAGAACTATAAAAACTAACTAAATATTACATCAGCTGCAAGGCATTGAAAAAATATTACAGAACCCAGAGAAATTGAATGGTAATTAAACCTAGCAATACAATGAAGCGATCCGGCAATCTTTTAAGTTGTCCATGCAGCACCTATATCTGAAACAAAGACATTACAAGTTAAGACAGCAACAATGGAAAGGCAAAGACACTACAATATTGTTTGCCAAAGAATTTGGAACTCATCATTTCGTCGTTATAACAAGATCATTGTAATGCGCACAATAAGCAAACAAAGAGTGCATGCCGCATACCAACAGCCAATATAACAGAGCATGTTAGAATGAAACAGCAGACTTACTACTGTCGAGTCCCATGCAAACCAACATGTTCAGGGAGTACAAAATTGGCATGAACAACATAGTAGCAGGCTATAAATTTTGTAACAACGACTGAGCAAGATGAAGTTATGATGGCTACATCTACAGAGCAGGGAATGTAAACCAAAAATAGAAGTTACGATGGCAAAAGCTAAAGAGGAGGGAATGTGAACCAACATGTGCCAAGTGCAATTACTTCATTTTGCCCGTGAACTAAATAATACTCCTGAACTTATAGTGAAGGGGATGCAAATCAAGATGTTTCGGGATATAAACTTGTAATGAGCAACACATAGAGGATAGTTAATGCTGGAGCTTAGGATGGACCAGATACAGAATATAGTGGGATCACCTGTGAACTTGTATAAGAGGGAATGCAAACCAATATGTTCAGCTTTCCATATGTGAGCGTCATGCCAAGTCAGAGAAACAAGTCAATAATGCAGCTTTTGAAGAACAAGATGGCACGCAAAATTATTATCTAGTAGTATATGACAAGTTTATTTGTACTACAGGCTAGATAGCAGAGTGATAGCATGCCAAACTAAGTCCTTACTTTGTTAGCTTACAATGAACTAGATACAAAACAATGGCATCACCTGTAGTACAGGGAATGCAAGCCAACATGTTCATGGAGTAAAAAATTGGCACAAACAACATAGTAGCAGGCCATAATTTTTGTAACAACGACTGAGCAAGATAAAGTTATGATGGCTAGATCTACAGAGCAGGGAATGTAAACCAAATATAGAAGTTACGATGCCAAAAGCTATAGAGCAGGGAATGCGAACCAACATGTGCAATTACTTAAAATTGGCCATGAACTAAATAATAGCAGGATGTTACTATAATACCTATAATTTTTGTAACAACGACTGAGCAAGATAGAAGTTATGATGGCTACATCTACAGAGCAGGGAATGCAAACCAAAATGTTCAATCGCTTAAAGTTAGCAATGAAGTAGAAAATAGCAACGTGTTACGGTCATAGCTAGGAATGAACTAAAAGAGCTTCAGACAAACAAGAATCTGAACCCAGAACATGGCGCTAAAACAAGGGACTTACATTAGGAGAAGCACTCTGTGGGAGTCACAGCAGATCTTCCTGGGGTTGATAGATCCGGTGATGAAGTACGCTACATGTGCTACTTGGGGTTGGAGAGACGGCCATTACACTTCATGGTTACTCATCTCATCTGCAAAAACGTAACGGCGCGTCGTTAGCACAAACAGGTTCCCCCAAGATTAAACAAGAACTTGCAGGCAAGCAATAGAAAAGCGACAGTAGAAGAGTTTAGATCATGCACTGCGCCGGTGAAGCAGATCCGGTTCATGCACAGCGGTGTCGGTGAGCAAGATCCGATGCGGTGGACGACGGATCCGGCGAAGCGGCTCCGGCGGGGTGGACGATACCGCAGCTGAAGCGACTGCGGTAGACTGCTGGATGAGCATATGGTTTCGAGGTTCGGCGGGGATGATCCGGTCCGGTTGATGACGGCGTCGATGAAGCGGCTCCGGCAGGCAGCCGGATGACGAGGATCGCGAGGCCTCGGGTAGGCCAGGGAAGTCCGGCGGGGATGTTCCGGTGCGGTGGTCGTGGAGGTGGGAGAGAGGGACTTGGGAAGTTCCGGTGGGTGGTCTGAGGGAAATGAATTTTTTTGGGAGGGTTTCCGGGCTAGGGAGGTGGTGATCCAAAAAATGACGGGCAGACCCCCCCACCAACCGACTTTGCTGCCATCTCCACAGGGGTAGAATGGGAATTTGGAAGCGTGTGAAATTTTTGTATTTTGTGGGCGGGAAGTTTTGCCGCTATGAGATTTTGAATTTGGCCACCGTCCAAGTATAATGATAAAAAATTGTGAGACCGTACTAGTACCTCTGTTCAAGGCCGAGTGCAAAATCAAATCATCATCACGTTGAAAATTTGTTACCAACTTACCATGATCATGATCTACCTCTGAAAATGGGCGCATCCACTAAAACTTGCAAAGTATAATGATACAAATTTGTGAGACCGTACTAGTACTTATGTTCAAGGTCGAGTGCAACATCAAATCATCATTATATTGAAAATTGTGTTACCATGATCATGATATTTCTCTGAATTTGGCGCAACCGCTAAATCTCGCAAAGGATAATGATAAAAAAAGGTGAGATTGTACTAGTTCTTATGTTCAAGGCCGAGTACAAGATCAAATCATCATCACGTTGAAATTTGTTACAATGATCATGACATATCTCTAAAATTAGTGCATCCGCTAAATCTTGCACGTGGCGCATCTCGGTGCGGAGCAACAAGTCGGTGCTATCAAGGTTGAGGCGTCGGTAGCGTCATCGGGCTCTCATCTCTTGATAGATCTTCTACATGGCGCGGCGCACCACCCGCCGATAAGCAGTCACATGTGAGACCGAGGTGGAGACGTCCCCGGCATCCTCGAGGCGCGGCCGCCCTTCTACGAGCCAGCGTCGACTCAAGGTATGAATCCATGTGGTGTCTTAGATTTATTGTTCTTCTCTTATGATTATTTTGAGCCGAACATGTGTGCTCTTTCTCTGAATATATTGCTTGAAAAGCTTACCAAGTTACTTAAATTCACTTTGTTCTTAATCTTGCGAGCTAATATTGTTATTTTTAATGAACGGTGGTGTGCGCAAGCAGAGTTATTTGTGGATGTGTTGAGCTGTTAGGCATAAGTCGAAATCCTCATCTAAACGAGGCCTCAGATTAACACATAAAAAAGGTGTTCAATCTCGCCCACAATACCCTCTTCTTTCCTCTCCCTTTATTGGAACTTGTTTTGCAGACAAGGAAAGTGGCACGTGTAATGTGAGTAAAACCCTCTTAGCCAAAATCATCTACGAGCAAGATTTTCTATATTGTAGATGCCCCAATTGACTCTCATCCCCAAAGTAGTTTTTTATGTCAGTATAGACTTCTTTACTGGATGTATACTATCGTACATGGCATGCATTTGCCTAATGAGCAACATTGTATTGCTATTCTAGCCAACCTGATCGATATGTCAAGCTTCATGCACGAGATGCCATGTTTAATTTACTCCCTCGCTCTGATCCATATTTCTTGATGTGAAATGAATGTGAATCGGAGGGAGTACTTTTCTTAGATAGTACTATATCATTTCAAAAAAAAGTACTACTACATCACAAATGCATCAAAAGAGTACTACATCACAAGACCACCACGGTTGTACTAGTAGAGTTTAATGCTGAACTTCCAAAGGGATTAAGATTACACATATGAACTTTAAACATGACCAGGAGCATGAGGGCCAGCAGCAGGGGCGTTGACGTGGAGCAAGCTAGGCAAGACGTAATTCTGGAGGAAGAGGCCATATGATGCGTACTTGGCCTTGGTTGCAGGGCGGTGTTTCCCCCTATGTACTTAGGCCTACACCCATCGCATGTTGGATCAGGCTGTGGATGTCCTTCTAGAGAAATTTGCCACATAATGGGCAAAATAGCTCCCCGCGCGTATGCAGAAACGAATTTCACCACCCTTCAGCCGCTTGAGAACATAGCGGCTTTTCCGGTCCCTGCGCACCTTGTTGTTGTCCATGTCATCAGAATACTCCTATGAATTATTAAGTACTACATAATCAAGTTTTTATGACAGATCGAATAAATACTCCACTAACATAATCAAACCTTAGAAACCCTAAAATTAAATGTGTAGAACAAGTAAATGGCAGAAGAAATCGTAATAAATCATGAGAAACCCTATGAACAACCATGAACATTAGCCACAACAATTGCAAGTCCACTAAGTATGAACACATAAATTGATTATATGACTACATGGCAGATTAGTCGAAATTAAACTAGAATCTGATCTTACGAATCGTAGAATCAATTACATCTACAAGAACAAGGTAGGATATCAAATCAATCAAGAACCAGGCTCGTGCAAACCATGTGAACAGCAATATGACACAAAGAGGGTTGGGACAGTTTCGGTAAAAGAGAAGTACCTCCTCGTCATCACCCTCAACATCCTCCTGGAACTGAACGTTTGGGCCGAAATCATCGAAGGGGTCGAGGTTCGCGTCCAGCATCGGGCCTAGGAAGACCTCGCCGTGGTGGCCTGCAACGCCGTGCACATCTTCGGCGGGATAAACAACGTTGGTATCCACCTTCTGCTCGACGGCCAGGACGCCCGTTTCGACCGAGGTCGAAGAACCAGACAAGCAGAGGAGACGAGCGGCATGGGTGCCCGGTGAAGCCTCACCCGTCGTGACGGCTAGGATGCCCATTTCGACCGAGGTTGAAGAATCCGACAAGCAGAGGAGACGAGCGGCTTGGGTGCCCGGTGAAGCCTCACCCACCACGACGGCCACTACCGTAGAGGCATCCTCTGCGTGGGCGGTCGCCTATTGCTCCGCCTCGTATGCAATACCTATCTTCATGCTGTTGTGGTTGGAAACGGGAAAGTCGATGCCTCAGAGGTGCGGTGAGTGGATGGGGGTTTTCACAGTGTGGGGGAGGCAAGTTGGGGGAGTGGAGAGGACGAGCTCGCGAGAGATGATGAGGCCGATTATGTTATAGCCTCCGACCCCCTGTATCCAGTAGTGGACGCGTGAAGTCATGCATGTACTCGACTTTCCACTTTCTGGGAGACGTGTACGAAACTTTTTTTTGGACCATTTAACTTCATCTGGGACTCATGTATACCAATACTTCCAAACGTCATAAGTAATTCAAAATCATTCAGAATAATATGAGACCTTAACATTTTATTTTTTGTGTCAGATATTGTCTATGAAAAATAACATCCTTCAAAAAATAAATCGCCTATGCCAATCCGATCATGCCCGTCTACTCCAACTAGCTTCCTCGAGTAATTTGTCACCTTACATTCTTAAAATGAACCAAAATTTGGCACAGGGGTGCATCATCACATGGAAAATGATGTTACCATTCTGTCTTCCCATTTTTTTTTGAATTTTTCAAAATTGTCATGCCCTAACGGAAAAAATGTACTCCTTCTAAGAAGCATGTATCAGAATGGCATTACCAAAACCTAGGGGTGGGGTGGGGGGAGGGGGGCACATGGTGGTGTGATGATACATCACATTTGGACCACACAACACCATTTGGACCAACCAAAAAAAAACACCCTACACAAACCCTGGTCAAAACTAGTTTGACCAATATTACAAAAGTTGTACGGAGTACATAATTCAGAAACCGTCAGAAATATACGAAGCATTCACGAGTCCCCAAAGTCAGTGACTTTGAGTCACTTACAACTGTGGTCCACATATCAGTCACCCAAAGTCATGGCAAAGTCAGCTTGGCAAAGTCACCGACAGACAAAGCAAGCAGTGAACAGACAACTCCGTAGCACTGAAAAGACATCTCACAGAAAAGGCTAGTACTACCTTTTCTTCCCGGATAAGCAAAAATAGCTGATCGGTACTGACGAAATGCACCAGGTCCGCAATGTACTCCAGCTATAAGTGAAGCATGCCTACCACTGAAGAGGAAATTCAAGATTCCACCAGATCCCCATATCACTCTTTTGCATAAAACACGGACATATCTTTTGCACAATTCACCACTTGTTGGTCTAATCTATCGCAGCTTCCATCAGTTGGTCATCCAATTAACGATTTAACGGATTAGAAAAATAAGCGGTGGAATTAGAAGTACTAGTAGCGAAATGTGCAAAATATACCGCCCTTCCCGAGGGGGTTTGTCCAGAAGAGGGCCGGATGACAATGTCCCGGGTGCATCCAGAAACGAGAGGGGTAGTTTCTAATACATGTAAGAAATTATTTTACAAAAAGGTACATATTAAGTAGTACAACTATTAGTACAGTACTACTATTTCGAGGGAAAATGCCATGTCGTGCGACCTCTAATCAATGAGTAGAAGTTGTAGGTGCGCCTAACATGCATTGCTGAAAGCTGGTTCCGCTGGAATTTGAGCTCAGCCGGGGCGGATTCTGCGAAGTACGCCCGACGTCACTCATGTATCCCACCAAACTGCTCACTTCTTTCAATGTCTCTTCTCTTTCACTGCAGCTCTCCAACATCAGGTGCATCAACTTATCTTGTGCCTTCTGCCTCTCGAGAAGGGCAAGGATGGCGATGTCAGCATATTCAAGGTTCAACTTTTGGAGCTGTACTTTATCCTGAAGAAGGATTTTGTACTCTATATCAGACTTGTCTCTGTCGAGGCACACAGTCTTGAGTATGCTGCTGGCTTTCTCCGCTGATGCTTTCTGCTTAATCAGCTCGTTCTTCAACATATCGCGCTCATTTCGAAGGCTGCAAATGAGCTCCACAAGAGTTTTCGAATTCTTCTTCTTGGCAGCCAAATCGTCTCGGAGGCGATCACACTCTAAGCTGAGCTCCTCGTTTTTTTCCATCAAGATGGCGACAGTGGTGTCGATAGTCGGCGCCGCTTCCTTCAGGGCGAAATCATCGGTAGCAAGTAAGCGCAAAGGAAGAAGAAGAAGAAGAAGAAGAAGAAGAAGAAGTTGGTGCTACCTCATTTCGCCGGGGTAGGGCCGGGTTGAAATCATCGGACGACGATGATTCCTTGGTCGTGGAAGTTGGTGCAGTAGGGGCGTCGTTGGAACTTCCAACCCTTTAAGATGTATAACCATAGAGACTCTTAAAGAGCTTGAGCCCGGGCAAGAAGAAACGAAAGTACATGGCGAAGGAAACTAACCCGGTGAGCACAGCACGGACGCGTTTCGGCGGCGGCGGCAGCGGCGGCGACGGCGAGCCCACTTGGTTTCTGGAACCGTCTCTCGAAATTTCGAGCCGGCGTTTTTTATCCGCGTACTTGACCGCCGGCGACCTGAAGTTTGAACACATTAATTGCTGGAGGAGAGAGCGACGAAAGAAACGAAAGTACATGGCGAAGGAAACTAACCCGGTGAGCACAGCACGGACGCGTTTCGGCGGCGGCGGCGGCGACGGCGAGCCCACTTGGTTTCTGGAAGCGTCTCTCGAAATTTCGAGCCGGCGTTTTTTCTCCGCGTACTTGACCGCCGACGACCTGAATTTTGAAGACATTGCTGGAGGAGAGAGCGACGAACAAATGTTTGTTAGGTGGAGAGAGGAAGAAAGTGAATGGAACGAGAGAGTTTAGCGTTTTGCCCTTATAGTCATAGTCGCTAACCGTGACGCGGGAAGGTTGGTCGTCGGCGTTTAATGGTCTCCCGCGTGGAAACCGAGGCGGCCACGAGGCAGCGGCTGGCCACGCGGCGTCCAGTCGCCTACGCCGCCGTAAATAAGGGTAGTTGCCTACCACCACCAGGTGACATGCACCTTTTGCATGTCACCGTGTGACATGCGGCCTAAATTCAAATTTAAAACATTGCGAAAAAAATCATGCATCCGGTGACATGCCCATGGCATGCCACCGATGAAGAGTTCCGTGCCATGCACTCTGGCACTCTGCGCCGTCTTGGATCAGAAAATGAGCGAAGAACGAGGACGAGGCACTAGTTCAAATTTAGGATGAAGTTTAAGTTTTATTTTGGTTTAAATTAGATTAGAGGGAGTAGTACTCTTACTTTATTACTCGTACTTGTGTTAATGTAGTAGTATTATTATGGTGGTGTACTTGCGTTCGTGTACTGCTTGTTTCAGCTGTTTTGGTGAAGGAGACATGCATCACCCTTTTTGGTGATATATCTAGTCGTCATGTAGCCCTCTACCATGTACTATTTTTGCTATGAATATATGTGGTATTGATTGTCAAAAAAAAAACCCCAAGATCCTGAAAAACTGTTGGTCTATCCCGAGAAACGAGGAGGTTTAAGGAAACGAGGAGTCCAGCGCGTGCGGAAGGAGCTTTAATCGTGCGAGCATGCAGGGGCAAAATGAGGAAACTAGCGATTACTTTCTCTCCTGCCAGTCTTATACCTTAATAAATGGGCAAACTGAGCACGTTGTAGCTAATCCTTTTATTAATTAAACAGCTATATTAGTCAATAAGATTGCCTTATGTTTTTCCTCAGTTTTCGCCAAGCCCTTATTTGTTACCCGCAGAAGGAGCTCAGACGGGAGGATTCCAGTTTAGTTGACCGTTCCGTGCTGACGTGTGGGGCTAGTAGAAAGGGACCGCGTGGGACAGGACGAGACCGCGTTTGGTTGTACGTGAGCAGGAGCTGGGTTCTGTCTCTCTCGGCGCGAATTGGCATTTTTAAGAGCACCTTTTCCCCCTCTGTCTCTTTGTCTTTATTAACCAAAAGTATCAAATCTAGAGAAGCTTGCATTTCTGTCTTTCTTCAATTATTTGTGCCTTTTGGCCCTCGTTGTTTGCCCAATATGGCAGCAAATCTAGTACTCCCTCTGGTCCATATGTATGTAGTTAAATCTAGAAGCAAATCTCCAGGGTAATGTACTCCGTACGACAAATTCGCAGTAATAGTAAATCGAGAAAACAAAGTAGGGCCAACAAAATATACTCCAGTAGAATAGGGATAGATAATAGGGATCCCTCCCTAGATAATAAGCTGCATACACAGCAGCCAACAGGTTCGAGGTTCTTCACAACACCATCATACTAACAACATAACAACAAGGGATCCCTAGCTAACAACAAAATAGAAGCTGCTTTGCAGCAGCAGCAGCACACGTCCGGGACTCCGCCTACCCCATCTGCCTCCACTTGTTGCTCCCCTTGGGAGCCTTGGGCTTGAGCGGAGGCATGCGCCCGGCGGAGATCTCCACCCGCTGGATGCTGCGGAGGTGCATGCCGAGCGCCATGTGCTTGGCGCGGAAGGAGTGGGGGTTCACCGACGCGCCGACCTTGGGGTTGGTGTTGCCGATGTTCTCGGCATGCGTGAGGAGGCAGTTGAAGTCAGTGCGGCCGAGCCTCCTAGTGCAGAAGGGGCACCTGTAGACACCCTTGGCGAAGTAGGAGACGTACTGGCCGACCTGCAGCCTCCGCAGCACCTGGCGAGTCTTGACGTCATGGTGCTCGTCGTCGCTGCCGACGTCGCTGCCAGACAGCTGATCCATATCAAACGGGAACTATTAGTGAATGAGATGCAACGATGACTAACGTGCATGATAACAAAGTAAGGAAAAACAGAGCCAGCCTCAGTTAGAGTGGACACGATTATATGTCTACAGGGATGGTGTTAGCGAACCATAGCTCATGCACAACAGATTTGTACACAGCAATGGTTCGCTGAACCCACTCTGTAAAAATTTGTGCCCAACGATTCATCATAGGCAAAGAAACAGATTCCAGATCTGATTTTGAACAGATTCCAGAATATTTGCAAAATTAAACGGTTGATATCTTTTGATTCCTGCATAAAATAACTGACTGAGATCCCATAAATTAACTGATTGAGATCCCATTATTACTTGCATAAATTAACCGAACGGCCGAACTCCAAATCTTAAACGAAATCAAGAAGGGATCAAAGCAAAATGGAATAAAATCGATCGGCGCAAATATTAACCCAATACTCAACCATCTACAGATCGGCACTAATAGTTACTAGGGAACCAGCAAAAATAGGGTTAAAAAAGGAATGGGCGAAGAAAAAAGGGAGCAAACCATAGTTACCTCGTTCCATGGGTCGTCCATGAAGGTGTCGTAGGGGTTCGGAGGCGAGATGTACGGCACCGGCTCATAGGGGTCCCATCCCGGCGGGATACGACCGCCACCGGCGGCGGCGACGGCCTTTGAGGGGACGACGTCGAAGAGGGAGGCGTCGCGCTTGGAGCCGACGGCGTCATGGACGATGGGATTCGCATTCTCCATGTCCATCTCGCCTGCAGAGAGGGAGAGGGTTTTTGCTTTGGAGAAGATGATGGGACGTGAGAGGCGGCGTTTCATGAGCGAGTGAGAGTGACAGAGATAGTGCGAGGAGGCGTCTATAAAGGCGAGGGGTGGTTAATGCGACCCGCGTCCTACGCGTCCACCATTTAACGTCTGCACGTCTTGGGCTTCTGCAACGCGACACGCGTCCACAATTGCACGTCTTCGACTTCTGCACCGCGACTCGCGTCAGTACCCGTCAACAATTGCACGTCTTCCACTTCTGCACCGCAACACGCGTACTCGAGTCTAACCCTGGAAATTTAGATATACTCTCGAGTCTTATACTGTAGCATTTTTTGTGTGCTCGGTTTTCCCCTTGAGTACTAATACTGGCTAGTGCAATATACTCAGTTTTACCTCAAGTGCCTGGTCAACAGAGAGTCAACAAATGGGATTAACTAGTTAAATGAGTCAACAAATGGGATTATCAGTTCGTTTTCACGTGTTAAACTTGTCTAAATATTGGTCAAACCAAGGATTTGACCAAGATTCAAATGGGCAGAAAATTAAAAAAATCAGAAAAATGAAAAACCAAAGCACATAGTCTTCTTATGTCATATAGTAAGCATTAAAGTTGATAAACAAGGTCTAGACATATTCAAACAAGAAAAATCATGTGTCTACCCCCTAACCCTAAACTCTGTCTTATGTAGTCAAGCATGAAGAGAAGTACTTTTGGGTTTCAAACATGGAAATTTCAAAAACCACCCAAAAGCTTCATTTTAGTGTGACTAAGAAGGATCAAGGCTTACCTTTTCATTTTCATGTTTTAAACTTGTTTAAATCCTGGTCAAATATAGGTTTGACCAAGATTCAAATGGGCATAAAATAAAAATATAGAAAAATGAAAAACCAAAGCACATAGTCTTCTTATGTCATATAGTAAGCATTAAAGTTGATAAACAAGGTCTAGAAATTGTCTAAATATTGGTCAAACCAAGGATTTGACCAAGATTCAAATGGGCAGAAAATTAAAAAAATCAGAAAAATGAAAAACCAAAGCACATAGTCTTCTTATGTCATATAGTAAGCATTAAAGGTGATAAACAAGGTCTACACATATTCAAACCATACAAATCATGTATCTACTCCCTAACCCCTAAACTCTGTCTTATGAAGTCAAGCATGAAGAGAAGTGGTTTTGGGTTTCAAACATGGAAATTTCAAAAACCTCCCAAAAACTTCATTTTAGAGTGACTAAGAAGGATACATGCTTCCCTTTTCATTTTCATGTTTTAAACTTGTTTAAATCTTGGTCAAACCTAGGATTTGACCAAGATTCAAATGGGCATTAAAATTTAAAAATCAGAAAAATGAAAAACCAAAGCACATAGTGTTCTTATGTCATATAGTAAGCATTAAAGTTGATAAACAAGGTCTAGACATATTCAAACCATACAAATTATGTATCTACCCCCTAACCCCTAAACTCTGTCTTATGAAGTCAAGCATGAAGAGAACTGGTTTTGGGTTTCAAACATGGAAATTTCAAAAACCTCCCAAAAAATTCATTTTAGAGTGACTAGGAAGGATACATGCTTCCCTGGTCATTTTCATGTTTTAAACTTGTTTAAATCTTGGTCAAACCTAGGATTTGACCAAGATTCGATGGGCATCAAAATTTAAAAAAATCAGAAAAATGAAAAACCAAAGCACATAGTTTTCTTATGCCATATAGTAAGCATTCAAGTTGATAAACAAGGTCTATACATATTTAAACCATACAAATCATGTATCTATAACCCTAAACCTTAAACTCTGTCTTATGAAGTCTAGCATGAAGAGAAGTCGTTTTGGGTTTCAAACATGGAAATTTCAAGAACATCCCAAAAGCTTCATTTTAGTGTGACTAAGAAGGATCAAGGCTTACCTTTTCATTTTCATGTTTTAAACTTGTTTAAATCCTGGTCAAATATAGGTTTGACCAAGATTCAAATGGGCATAAAATAAAAATATAGAAAAATGAAAAACCAAAGCACATAGTCTTCTTATGTCATATAGTAAGCATTAAAGTTGATAAACAAGGTCTAGTCTTATTCAAACTAGACAAGTCATGTATCTACCCGCTAACCCCTAAACTCTGTCTTATGAAGTCTAGCATGAAGAGAAGTCGTTTTGGGTTCAAACATGGAAATTTCAAGAACATCCCAAAAGCTTCATTTTAGTGTGACTAAGAAGGATCAAGGCTTACCTTTTCATTTTCATGTTTTAAACTTGTTTAAATCCTGGTTAAATCTAGGATTTGACCAAGATTCAAATGGGCATAAAATAAAAAAATAGAAAAATGAAAAACGAAAGCACATAGTCTTCTTATGTCATATAGTAAGCATTAAAGTTGATAAACAAGGTCTAGACTTATTCAAACTAGACAAATCATGTATCTATCCGCAAACCCCTAAACTCTATCTTATGAAGTCAAGCATGAAGAGAAGTGCATGGTTTTGGGTTTCAAACATGGAAATTTCAAAAAACTCCCAAAAAATTCATTTTAGAGTGACTAAGAAGGATACATGCTTCCCTTTTCATTTTCATGTTATATACTTGTTCAAATCTTGGTCAAACCTAGGATTTTACCAAGATTCAAATGTGCATCAAAATTCCAAAAAAATAAAAAAATGAAAAAACAAAGCACATAGTTTTCTTATGTCATATAGTAAGCATTAAAGTTGATAAACAAGGTCTAGACATATTCAAACAAGAAAAATCATGTGTCTACCCCCTAACCCTAAACTCTGTCTTATGTAGTCAAGCATGAAGAGAAGTGCTTTTGGGTTTCAAACATGGAAATTTCAAAAACCACCCAAAAGCTTTATTTTAGAGTGACTAAGAAGGATCCATGCTTATCTTTTCATTTTCATATTTTAAACTTGTTTAAATCATTGTCAAACCTAGTATTTGACCAAGATTCAAATGGGCATAAAATTAAAAAATCAGAAAATTGAAAAACTAAAGCACATAGTCTTCTTATGTCATATATATAGTAAGCATTTAAAAGATGATAAATAAGGTCAAGACAATTCAAATAATACAAATCATGTATCTACCCCTAACCCTAAACTCTATCTTATGAAGTCAAGCATGAAGAGAAGTGGTTTTTGGTTTCAAACACAAAAATTTCAAAAACCTCCCAAAAGCTTCATTTTAATTAGACTAACTTATTAATTATGAAGGATCCAGGATTGATTACCTTTTCATTGTCATGTTTTAAACTTGTTTAAATCTTGGTCAAACCTGGGATTTGACCAAGATTCGAATGGGCATAAAAATTAAGAAAAAAATCGTAAGAATGAAAAACCAAAGCACATAGCCTTCTTATGTCATATAGTAAGCATTCAAATTGATAAACAAGGTCTAGACATGTTCAAACCAGAAAAATCATGTATCTACCCCTAACCCTAAACTATGTCTTATGAAGTCAAGCATGCATGAAGAGAAGTGGTTTTGGGTTTCAAACATGAAAATTTCAAAAACCTCCCAAAAACTTCATTTTAGAGCGACTAATAAGGATCGATGCTTACCTTTTCATTTTCATGTTTTTACTTATTTGAATCTTGGTCAAATCCTAGGTTTGACCAAGATTTAAACAAGTTTAAAACATGAAAATGAAATGGGAAGTGTGTATCCTTCTTAGTCAGTCTAAAATGAAGCTTTTGGGATGTTCTTGAAATTTCCATGTTTGAAACCCAAAACCACTTAAGACAGAGTTTTTGGTTAGGCGTAGATACATGATTTTTCTTGTTTGAATATGTCTAGACCTTGTTTATCAACTTGAATGTTTATGACATAAGAAGGCTATATATGTGCTTTGGTTTTCCATTTTTTTCATTTTTTCGAAGTTTTTATGCCCATTTAAATATTGGTCAAATCCTAGGTTTGACCAAGGTTTAATCAAGTTTAAAACATGACAATGAAAAGGTAAGCATGAATCCTTTCTCAGTCACTCTAAAATGAAGGTACTTGAAATTTTTATGTTTGAAACACAAAACCCCAGTTCTCTTCATATGTTTGACTTCATAAGACAAAGTTTAGGGTTAGGGGTAGATATGATACATGATATTTCTGGTTTGAATATGTCTAGACCTTGTTTATCAACTTGAATGCTTACTATATGACATAAGAAGGCTATATATGTGCTTTGGTTTTTATTTTTTTTATTTTTTTTGAATTTTACGCCCGTTTGAATCTTGGTCAAATCCTAGGTTTGACCAAGGTTAAAACAAGTTTAAAAAATGGCAATGAAAAGGTAAGCATGGATCCTTCTTAGTCACTCTAAAATGAAGCTTTTGGGAGGTTTGTGAAATTTCCATGTTTGAAACCCAAAATCACTTCTCCTCATACTTAACTTCATAAGACAGAGTTTAGGGTTAGGGGGTAGATACATGTTTTGTGTGTTTTGAATATGTCTAGACCTTGTTTATCAACTTGAATGCTTACTATATGACATAAGAATACTATGTGCTTTGGTTTTTCATTTTTCTGATTTTTTTAATTGTTAAACCCATTTGAATCTTGGTCAAATCCTAGGTTTGAGCAAGATTTAAACAAGTTTAAAACATGAAAATGGAAAGCTAAGCATGAATCATTCTTAGTCACTCTAAAAATCTTTCGGTCTGCAGAAGAGTCGAATCTGCAATCAGTAGTTACAAAAGCGACCCACCTTAGGGATGGATAATAAGACTTGGGCAATATAAACGTTGATACTACTTACTTTGTGATACTAAAATATATGTATCTAGACATATTTCAGTTGTAGATACATCCATTTTAACATCAAGTAATATGGATCGGAGGACTAGCTAAAGAACAATGAGAGGCAGTGTTTCTCTCCCCCAGCCTACTTGGCGGAGTGGCCCTCCATCAGGACAGGTGGTGATTCCGCTTCTCTCGTTGGAATTCCTTATCCCCCAGCCTACTCGGCGACGTGCGCTCCTCAGTGACCTGCGCGAGGGCGCCTCGGCGACCTACGCAAAGGTGGCTGGACTCGGAGCGCATCGACTTCCTTCTGCGGTGCCTGGATTGGATCGACCATCCCGCGCGTGTCCTCCACCATATTGTTTTTCTTCAAGATGCTGTTATCCATCATCTTCTTCACCGCATCATGTTGGGTGTTGAGGCTCCCGTTGAGAGCTTGAACGCACCTGTTTGATAGCTCGACGTTTTCTTCGCGAAGAAAGCCGCACTCGATCTTAAGCATCAAATTCTCGCCCTTGAGCTTCTTGATGACAGAGTTCGTTTCCTCACTTGATGGAACCCTCACATCATGCAGCTTGCCCCGGCCGGTGACCTCGTCCTTCAAAGTATCGACATCATCGCGAAAGTTGGAGGCGAGTTCCACGAGAGTTTTAAGCTCATCTCTGAAACACGCCGATGCTTCCTGCATGGCAATATCATCAGTACCGAAACAAAGTGACGAGAGGAAGACGAAAATGTCCAATCAGTGGTAACCTCTAAGCGCAGGAGACAGGGGTTGAAGTCGTCATGAGAAGATGTCAGGGTGCGTCGTGGGGCACTGAGATATGTATAAAAAGGATTAATACGGAATAAAGAGTTGGGACCTCCGGGCCAGGAAGAATCAAGAAACATGGCGATGGAAACCAACCAGGAATCTTCGACCGCACGACTGACGCCGTTCCGAGACGAGCGCGAAGCAGGGCCTTCGTTTTCTGGCGGGCCCTTTCTCGCGGCCAGCATCTGGATAGACCGCCGGCGGGAACTCTCCGCGTCCTTGGTCAACACTAGATGGTGCTTCTTCAAGCGAGATGGTGGCCTTGACTTCGGAGGCATCGCTGGAAGTGGAAGGAGACTGGAAGTGAAGCAAGAAGGGGATGGAAGAAGTACTCCCCCCTATTAAAACCAGACAACCGTCTCCTGCCCTCGCTTCGAGCAACCTGGTCCGCCCATCCTAAATCAACGGCCGAGAGGGGGCTCAAGGGTCAGGACGCGGGAGCAGAAGCAAATGAATCGAGAGCGGTCCGGAGTATCCTGTCCGTCCACCGTAAATCAACGGGACAGAGCGGCTACCTTCTCTTCGAAGGCTCTGGCGCGCAACCCGAGGAATGGACATCTGTCGGCTAGTATAGAATTTTATAGCACGCCATTAATCGAGCTAGCAGTACTGTACTACTGACTACAACTCTGATGGACGTCCAAAGCTCTGAATAGTCAGGGGAAACAATGAATGCGAGCCAGGGTAGTACTACTGTAGTAGTGAAGCAATGGGGATTATCTGGAGCAAGTACGGAGTACCGAGTACAGTACTACAAAAGTGCTGTTCGTTGTTTTCGCAGTTCATTTTAGCGTAACGTCCAGGTTGTTGTCGAACCAGCTGTTAGATTTTGGGTAATTATTGTTAAGTTGCTGCTTCTTAATTAAAATTTATCAAAGTCATGTAGACTAGATCGATTTGTGAGAACATCCCAAAAGCTTCATTCATTTTAGAATGACTAAGAAGGATCCATTCTTACCTTTTCTTTTCATGTTTTAAACTTGTTTAAACCTTGGTCAAACCTAGGATTTGACCAAGATTTAAATGGGCATAAAAATTCGGAAAAAAATCAACAAATGAAAAACCAAAGCACATATATAGCCTTCTTATGTCATATAGTAAGCACTCGAGTTGATAAAAACTCTGTCTTATGAAGTCAAACATATGAAGAGAACTGGTTTTGGGTTTCAAACATGGAAATTTCACAAACCTCCCAAAAGCTTCATTCTACAGTGACTAAGAAGGATCCAGGATTACCTTTTTCATTTTCAATTTCTTAACTTGTTTAAATCTTGGTCAAACCTAGGATTTGACCAAGATTCAAATGGGTATAACAATTCAAAAAAAACGGAAAAAAACCAAAGAACATAGTCTTCTGATGTCATATAGTAAGCATTCAAGTTGATAAACAAGGTCTAGACATATTCAAACCAAACAAATCATGTATCTACCCCCTAACCCTAAACTCTGCCTTATGAAGTCAAGCATGAAGAGAAGTGATTTTGGGTTTCAAACATGGAAATTTCAAAAACCTCCCAAAAGCTTCATTTTAGAGTGACTAAGAAGGATCCATGCTTACCTTTTCATTGCCATGTTTTAAACTTGTTTTAACCTTGGTCAAACCTAGGAATTGACCAAGATTCAAATGGGAGTAAAAATTCAGAAAAATTCAAAAAAAATGGAAAACCAAAACACATATATAGCCTTCTTATGTCATATAGTAAGCATTCAAGTTGATAAACAAGGTCTAGACATATTCAAAGCAGAAATATCATGTATCATATCTACCCCTAACCCTAAACTCTGTCTTATGAAGTCAAACATATGAAGAGAACTGGGGTTTTGGGTTTCAAATATAAAATTTTCAAGTACCTTCATTTTAGAGTGAGTAAGGAAGGATTCATGCTTACCGTTTCATTTTCATGTATTAAACTTGTTTAAACCTAGGATTTGACCAAGATTTAAATAGGCATAAAAAATTCGAAAGAAATCAAAAAATGAAAAACCAAAGCACATATATAGCCTTCTTATATCATATAGTAAAAAATTCAAGTTGATAAACAAGGTCTAGACATATTCAAACAAGAAAAATCATGTATCTACACCTAACCATAAACTCTGTCTTAAGTGGTTTTGAGTTTCAAACATGGAAATTTCACAAACCTCCCAAAAGCTTCATTTTACAGTGACTGAGGAGGATCCATGCTTACCTTTTGGCTTAAACGTTTGAAACCAAAAACCACTTCTCTTCATGCATGCTTGACTTCATAACACAGAGTTTAGCTAGGGTTAGGGGGTAGATACATGATTTTCCTGGTTTGAATATGTCTAGACCTTGTTTATCAACTTAATTGATTGCTTACTATATGACATAAGAAGACTACGTGCCTTGGTTTTCATTTTTTGTTTTTTTTGAATTTTATGCTCATATATTTGAATCTTGGTCAAATCTTAGGTTTGACCAAGATTGAAACAAGTTTAAAACATGAAAATGAAAAGGGAAGCATGTATCCTTCTTAGTCACTCTAAAATGAAGCTTTTGGGATGTTCTTGAAATTTCCATGTTTGAAACCCAAAACGACTTCTCTTCATATGCTAGACTTCATAAGATCAACAGGGGGTAGATACATGATTTTTCTGGTTTGGATATACCTAGACCTCGTTTAACTTGAATGCATACGATATGACATAAGAAGACTACGTGCTTTTGTTTTTCATTATTCTGTTTTTTTTGAATTTTGTGCCCACCCATTTGTATCTTGGTCAAATCCTAGGTCTGATAATGATTTAAACAAGATTAAAATATGAAAATGCAAAGGTAAGCATGGATCCTTCTTAGTCACTCTAAAATGAAGCTTTTGGGAGCAAAACCACTTCTCTTCATATGCTTGACTTCATAAGACGGAGTTTAGGGGTTAGGGGGTATAGATACATGATTTGTCTAGTTTGAATATGTCTAGACCTTGTTTATCAACTTAATTGGCTTACTATATGACATAAGAAAACTATTTGCTTTGGTTTTTCTTTTTTCTGACTTTTTTTCAATTTTGATGCCCATTTGAATCTTGTCAAATCCTAGGTTTGACCAAGATAATTTAAACAAGCTTAAAACATGAATATGAAAAGAGGAGCATGTATCCTTCTTAGTCACTCTAAAATGTAGTTTTTGGGAGTTTTTTGAAATTTCCATGTTTAAAACCCAAAACCACTTCTCTTCACATGCTTGACTTCATAAGACAGAGTTAATTAATTTAGGGGTTAATTAGGGGGTATAGATACATGATTTGTGTGGTTTGAATATGTATGGACCTTATTTATCAACAACTTTAATGCTTACTATATGACATAAGAAAACTATTTGCTTGGTTTTTCTTTTTTCAATTTTTTTTTCAATTTTGATGCCCATTTGAATCTTGTCAAATCCTAGGTTTGACCAAGATAATTTAAACAAGTTTAAAACATGAATATGAAAAGGGAAGCATGGATCCTTCTTAGTCACTCTAAAATGAAGCTTTTGGGAGGTTTTTGAAATTTCCATGTTTGAAATCCAAAACCACTTCTCTTCACATGCTTGACTTCATAAGACAGAGTTTAGGGGTTAGGGGTATAGATACATGATTTGTCTGGTTTAATATGTCTAGACCTTGTTTATCAACTTTAATGCTTACTATATGACATAAGAAGACTATGTGATTTGGTTTTTCATTTTTCTGTTTTTATTTTTCTGCCCATTTGAATCTTGGTCAAATCCTAGGTTTGACCAAGATATAGACAAGTTTAACACGTAAATGAGTTAACTTGGATTTCCTACCCTTGAATCCATAGGAAACTTTGTTCTAATGCACTATAATAATCAACCGAGTTTTTACACCAACAGGTCTGTCACTTACGTGTGGTGCCCATGCGTGAGGTCCCACACTTCAGTGAGCACAAGTCACGTGCAATAGGTACGCAAACTCCCAGCCATTTTCTTTGTCAAGAGAAGACGCATCAGGATGCGTATTGGAAGTCTGTGGGTCCTTCTGGATCCTTCGGTCGTCCCTCTCACAAAAAAACAAATCTCTCTCATTCTCGGCCTCGCTCGACTCGCTCGCTCGCTCGCACCTCCTGCTCACTGACAAACCCTGCACAAAAGTCAACATCATCACCCGAAAAAGGGGAGACACCATAATTCTCTCCCTTCTTCTCTCCTTCCGAGTGATCCCTCTTCCTCCGAGTTTCACTCGACGGGCAAACACACATGTGCTGCATAGTAATAATAAAAAGGTAGAAAAATCGACCTACGAATATATAATTAAATAGGTTAAACTAGGGTTTTACCCAGTACTACAGATCAAGGTTCAAAAAATCCAACTACGGGGTTCGAACAACACGATTCTAATCCAAGAATTTTTTCGACCTAGGTCACCCAAATGGCCTCAAACTATAGGGTTAGCATCTAGTGCAGTATGTGTGAAAATGTATGCACTATGTGTGCTATAACTTGTATGTCTTTCATATTTGAACCAAATTTGAATAAGTTTGAAATATTTGAAAAGGGGCTTTTGGCTTAAACGTTTGAAACCAAAAACCACTTCTCTTCATGCATGCTTGACTTCATAAGACAGAGTTTAGCTAGGGTTAGGGGATAGATGCATGATTTTCCTGGTTTGAATATGTCTAGACCTACTTTATCAACTTAATTGAATGCTTACTATATGACATAATAATACTATGTGCATTGTTTTTTATTTTTTTGATTTTTTTAAAATTGTATGCCCATTTGAATCTTGGTCAAATCCTAGGTTTGAACATGGTTTAAACAAGTTTAAATCATGAATATGAAAAATTAAGCATCTATATATCCTTCTTAGTCACTCCAAAATGTAGCTCTTGGGAGGTTTTTTCGAAATTTCCATGTTTGAAACCAAAACCACTTCTCTTCATGCATGCTTGACTTCATAAGACAGAGTTTAGCTAGGGCGTTAGGGGGTAGATACATGATTTTCCTGGTTTGAATATGTCTAGACCTGGTTTATCAACTTAATTAATTGATTGTTTACTATATGACATAAGAAGACTATGTGCCTTGGTTTTAAATTTTTCTGTTTTTTTTGAATTTTACGCCCATATATTTGAATCTTGGACAAATCCTAGGTTTGACCAAGATTTAAACAAGTTTAAACATAAAAATAAAAAGGGAAGCATGTATCCTTCTTAGTCACTCTAAAATGAAGCTTTTTGGATGTTCTTGAAATTTCCATTTTTGAAACCAAAAACGACTTCTCTCTTCATGCTAGACTTCATAAGATCGACAGGGGGCAGATACATGATTTGTCTGGTTTGGATATGTCCAAACCTTGCTTGTTTATCAACTTGAATGCTTACTATATGACATAAGAATGCTTACCATATGTTTGAATTTTAAAAGCATATAGTCTTCTTATGTCATATAGTAAGCATTCAAAAGTTTTTCTTTGAGAGAGTAGCATGCATTCAAAAGTTGATAAATAAGATTTGTACATATTCAAACCAGACAAATCATGTATCTACCCATATGCATATATATATAACCCTATACTTTTGTCTTATGAAGACGTCAAGGATGAAGAGAAGTGGATTTGGGTTTCAAACATGGAAATTTCAAAAACCTCCCAAAACATGTATATATCTACCCCTAAACCCTAATCTTTGTCTTATGAAGCCAAGCATATGAAGAGAAGTGATTTTGGGTTTCAAACATGGAAACTTCAAAAACCTCCCAAAAGCTTCATTTTAGAGAGACTAAGAATGATCCATATGCTTACCTTTTCATTGCCATGTTTTAAACTTGTTTTAACCTTGGTCAAACCTAGGATTTGACCAAGATTCAAATGGGAGTAAAAATTCAGAAAAATTCAAAAAAAATGAAAAACCAAAGCACATATATATATAGCCTTGATCTTATGTCATATAGTAAGCATTCAAGTTGATAAACAAGGTCGATCTCTAGACATATTCAAAGCAGAAATATCATGTATATATCATATCTACCCCTAACCCTAGCTAAACTCTGTCTTATGAAGTCAAACATATGAAGAGAACTGGGGTTTTGGGTTTCAAACATAAAATTTTCAAGTACCTTCATTTTAGAGTGAGTAAGGAAGGATTCATGCTTACCGTTTCATTTTCATGTTTTAAACTTGTTTAAACCTAGGATTTGACCAAGATTTAAATAGGCATAAAAAATCGAAAGAAATCAAAAATTGAAAAACCAAAGCACATATATATAGCCTTCTTATATCATATAGTAAAAAATTCAAGTTGATAAACAAGGTCTAGACATATTCAAACAAGAAAAATCATGTATCTACACACCTAACCATAAACTCTGTCTTAAGTGGTTTTGGGTTTCAAACATGGAAATTTCACAAACCTCCCAAAAGCTTCATTTTACAGTGACTATATAAGGAGGATCCATGCTTACCTTTTGGCTTAAACGTTTGAAACCAAAAACCACTTCTCTTCATGCATGCTTGACTTCATAATATAAGACAGAGTTTAGCTAGGGTACGTTAGGGGGTGTAGATACATGATTTCCTGGTTTGAATATGTCTAGACCTTGTTTATCAACTTAATTGATTGCTTACTATATGACATAAGACGACTACGTGCCTTGGTTTTCATTTTTGGTTTTTTTTTGAATTTTATGCTCATATATTTGAATCTTGGTCAAATCCTAGGTTTGACCAAGATTTAAACAAGTTTAAAACATGAAAATGAAAAGGGAAGCATGTATCCTTCTTAGTCACTCTAAAATGAAGCTTTTGGGATGTTCTTGAAATTTCCATGTTTGAAACCCAAAACGACTTCTCTTCATGCTAGACTTCATAAGATCAACATGGGGTAGATACATGATTTGTCTGGTTTGGATATACCTAGACCTCGTTTAACTTGAATGCATGCATACGATATGACATAAAAAGACTACATGCTTTTGTTTTTCATTATTCTGATTTTTTTGAATTTTGTGCCCACCCATCTGTATCTTGGTCAAATCCTAGGCTTGATAATGATTTAACAAGATTAAAATATGAAAATGCAAAGGTAAGCATGGATCCTTCTTATTAGTCACTCTAAAATGAAGCTTTTGGGAGCAAAACCACTTCTCTTCATATGCTTGACTTCATAAGACGGAGTTTAGGGGTTAGGGGGTATAGATGCATGCATGATTTGTCTAGTTTGAATATGTCTAGACCTTGTTTATCAACTTAATTGGCTTACTATATGACATAAGAAAACTATTTGCTTTGGTTTTTCTTTTTCCTGATTTTTTTCAATTTTGATGCCCATTTGAATCTTGTCAAATCCTAGGTTTGACCGAGATAATTTAAACAAGCTTAAAACCTGAATATGAAAAGGGAAGCATGTATCCTTCTTTGTCACTCTAAAATGAAGTTTTTGGGAGGTTTTTCAAATTTCCATGTTTGAAACGACCCAAAACCACTTCTCTTCATATGCTTGACTTCATAAGACAGAGTTCAGGGGTTAGGGGGTATAGATACATGATTTGTCTAGTTTGAATATGTCTAGACCTTGTTTATCAACTTAATTAATTGGCTTACTATATGACATAAGAAAACTATTTGCTTTGGTTTTTCTTTTTCCTGATTTTTTCGATGCCCATTTGAATCTTTGTCAAATCCTAGGTTTGACTGAGATAATTTAAACAAGCTTAAAACATGAATATGAAAAGGGAAGCATGCATCCTTCTTAGTCACTCTAAAATGTAGTTTTTGGGAGGTTTTTGAAATTTCCATGTTTGAAACCCAAAACCACATCTCTTCATGCTTGACTTAATTTATAAGACATAGTTTAGGGGTTAGGGGTAGATACATGATTTGTATGGTTTGATATTTCTAGTCCTTGTTTATCAACTTTAATGCTTACTATATGACATAAGATGACTATGTGATTTGGTTTTTCATTTTTCTGTTTTTTATTTTATTTTTCTGCCCATTTGAATCTTGGTCAAATCCTAGGTTTGACCAAGATTTAGACAAGTTTAACACGTGAAAACGAATAAGTAAGCCTGGATCCTTCTTAGTCACTCAAAAATGTACCAATCGATAGATGTGTTAACTTTGCTTCATGGAAATAATAATGTCATGTAAATGAGTTAACTTGGATTTCCTACCCTTGAATCCATAGGAAACTTTGTTCTAATGCACTATTATAATCAACCGAGTTTTTACACCAACAGGTCCGTCACTTACGTGTGGTGCCCACGCTTGAGGTCCCACACTTCAGTGAGCACAAGTCACGTGCAATAGGTACGCAAACTCCCAGCCATCTTCTTTGTCAAGAGAAGACGCATCAGGATGCGTTTTGGAAGTCTGTGGGTCCTTCTAGATCCTTCGGTTGTCCCTCTCACAAAAAAAAAATCTCTCTCATTCTCGGCCTCGCTCGACTCGCTCGCTCGCACCTCCTGCTCACTGACAAACCCTGCACAAAAGTCAACATCATCACCCGAAAAAGGGGAGACACCATAATTCTCTCCCTTCTTCTCTCCTTCCGAGTGATCCCTCTTCCTCCGAGTTTCACTCGACGGGCAAACACCCATGTGCTGCATAGTAATAATAAAAAGGTAGTACTCGTAGAAAAATCGATATACGAATCTGTAATTAAATAGGTTAAACTAGGGTTTTGCCCAGTTCTACAGATCAAGGGTTCAAAAAAATCCAACTACGGGGTTCGAACAACACGATTCTAATCCAAGAATTTTTTCGACCTAGGTCACCCAAATGGCCTCAAACTATAGGGTTAGCATCTAGTGCAGTATGTGTGAAAATGTATGCACTATGTGTGCTATAACTTGTATGTCTTTCAAATTTGAACCAAATTTGAATAAGTTTGAAATATTTGAAAATGGGCTTTTGGCTTAAACGTTGGAAACCAAAACCACTTCTCTTCGTGCATGCTTGACTTCATAAGACAGAGTTTAGCTAGGGTTAGGGGGTAGATGCATGATTTTCCTGGTTTGATTATGTCTAGACCTTGTTTATCAACTTAATTGAATGCTTACTATATGACATAAGAATACTATATGTGCCTTGTTTTTTTATTTTTTTATTTTTTTAAAATTTTATGCCCATTTGAATCTTGGTCAAATCCTAGGTTTGAACATGGTTTAAACAAGTTTAAATCATGAATATGAAAAATTAAGCATCTATATATCCTTCTTAGTCACTCCAAAATGTAGCTCGGTCTTGGGAGGGTTTTCGAAATTTCCATGTTTGAAACCAAAAACCACTTCTCTTCATGCATGCTTGACTTCATAAGACGGAGTTTAGGGTTAGGGGTAGATATATACATTATTTTCTGGTTTGAATATGTCTAGACCTTGTTTATCAACTTGAATGCTTAATTACTATATATATATGACATAAGAATGTTATGTCCTTTGGTTTTTCATTCTTTTGATTTTTTATGAATTTCTATGCCCATTTGAATCTTTTGGTCAAATCCTAGAGGTTTGACCAAGATTTACACAAGTTTAAAACATGAAAATGAAAAGGGAAGCTTGTATATCCTTCTTAGTCACTCTAAAATGAAGTTTTTGGGAGGTTTTTGAAATTTCCATGTTTGAAACCCAAAACCACTTCTCTTCATGCTAGACTGCTTCATAAGACAATTTAATTAGGGGTTAGGGGGTAGATACACATGATTTGTCTGGTTTGAATAAGTCCAAACACCTTGCTTGTGTATCAACTTGAATGCTTACTATATGACATAAGAATGCTTACCATATATGTTTGAATTTTAAAAGCATATAGTCTTCTTATGTCATATATATAGTAAGCATTCAAAAGTTTTTCTTTGAGAGAGTAGCATGCATTCAAAAGTTGATAAATAAGATTTGGACATATTCAAACCAGACAAATCATGTATCGATCTACACCCCCTAACCCTAAACTCTGTCTTATGAAGTCAAGCATGAAGAGAAGTGCTTTTAGGTTTCAAACATGGAAATTTCACAAACCTCCCAAAAGCTTCATTTTACAGTGACTAATTAAGGAGGATCCATGCTTACCTTTTGGCTTAAACGTTTGAAACCAAAAACCACTTCTCTTCATGCATGCTTGACTTCATAAGACAGAGTTTAGCTAGGGCGTTAGGGGGTAGATACATGATTTTCCTGGTTTGAATATGTCTAGAACTGGTTTATCAACTTAATTAATTGATTGTTTACTATATGACATAAGAAGACTATGTGCCTTGGTTTTAAATTTTTCTGTTTTTTTTTGAATTTTATGCCCATATATTTGAATCTTGGTCAAATCCTAGGTTTGACCAAGATTTAAACAAGTTTAAACATAAAAATGAAAAGGGAAGCATGTATCCTTCTTAGTCACTCTAAAATGAAGCTTTTGGGATGTTCTTGAAATTTCCATTTTTGAAACCAAAAACGACTTCTCTCTTCATGCTAGACTTCATAAGATCGACAGGGGGTATAGATACATGATTTGTCTGGTTTGGATATACCTAGACCTCGTTTATCAACTTGAATTCATACGATATGACATATGAAGACTATGTGCTTTAATTTGTTTTCATTTTTCTGATTTTTTTGAATTTTGTGCCCACCCATTTGTATATTGGTCAAATGCTAGGCTTGATAATGATTTAAACAAGTTTAAAATATGAATATGCAAAGTTAAGCATGGATCCTTCTTAGAAACTCTAAAATGAAGTTTTTCGGAGGTTTTTGAAATTTCCATGTTTGCAACCCAAAACAACTTCCTCTTCACATGCTTGACTTCATAAGACAGAGTTTAGGGGTTAGGGGGTATATATAGATACATGATTTGTCTAGTTTGAATATGTCTAGACCTTGTTTATCAACTTTTAATGCTTACTATAAGACATAAGAAAACTATTTCCTTTGTTTTTTCTTTTTTTTTGATTTTTTTCAATATTGATGCCCATTTGAATCTTGTCAAATCCTAGGTTTGACCAAGATAATTTAAACAAGCTTAGAACATGAATATGAAAAGGGAAGCGTGTATCCTTCTTAATTAGTCACACTAAAATGAAGTTTTTGGGAGGTTTTTGATATTTCCATGTTTGAAACCCAAAACCACATCTCTTCATGCTTGACTTAATTTATAAGACATAGTTTAGGGGTTAAGGGGTAGATACATGATTTGTATGGTTTGATATTTCTAGACCTTGTTTATTATCAACTTTAATGCTTACTATATGACATAAGATGACTATGTGATTTGGTTTTTCATTTTTCTGTTTTTTATTTTATTTTTCTGCCCATTTGAATCTTGGTCAAATCCTAGGTTTGACCAAGATTTAGACAAGTTTAACACGTGAAAACGAATAAGTAAGCCTGGATCCTTCTTAGTCACTCAAAAATGTACCAATCGATAGATGTGTTAACTTTGCTTCATGGAAATAATAATGTCATGTAAATGAGTTAACTTGGATTTCCTACCCTTGAATCCATAGGAAACTTTGTTCTAATGCACTATTATAATCAACCGAGTTTTTACACCAACAGGTCCGTCACTTACGTGTGGTGCCCACGCTTGAGGTCCCACACTTCAGTGAGCACAAGTCACGTGCAATAGGTACGCAAACTCCCAGCCATCTTCTTTGTCAAGAGAAGACGCATCAGGATGCGTATTGGAAGTCTGTGGGTCCTTCTGGATCCTTCGGTCGTCCCTCAAAAAAAAACAAATCTCTCTCATTCTCGCTCGACTCGCTCGCTCGCTCGCTCGCTCGCACCTCCTGCTCACTGACAAACCCTGCACAAAAGTCAACATCATCACCCGAAAAAGGGGAGACACCATAATTCTCTCCCTTCTTCTCTCCTTCCGAGTGATCCCTCTTCCTCCGAGTTTCACTCGACGGGCAAACACACATGTGCTGCATAGTAATAATAAAAAGGTAGAAAAATCGACCTACGAATATATAATTAAATAGGTTAAACTAGGGTTTTACCCAGTACTACAGATCAAGGTTCAAAAAATCCAACTACGGGGTTCGAACAACACGATTCTAATCCAAGAATTTTTTCGACCTAGGTCACCCAAATGGCCTCAAACTATAGGGTTAGCATCTAGTGCAGTATGTGTGAAAATGTATGCACTATGTGTGCTATAACTTGTATGTCTTTCATATTTGAACCAAATTTGAATAAGTTTGAAATATTTGAAAAGGGGCTTTTGGCTTAAACGTTTGAAACCAAAAACCACTTCTCTTCATGCATGCTTGACTTCATAAGACAGAGTTTAGCTAGGGTTAGGGGATAGATGCATGATTTTCCTGGTTTGAATATGTCTAGACCTACTTTATCAACTTAATTGAATGCTTACTATATGACATAATAATACTATGTGCATTGTTTTTTATTTTTTTGATTTTTTTAAAATTGTATGCCCATTTGAATCTTGGTCAAATCCTAGGTTTGAACATGGTTTAAACAAGTTTAAATCATGAATATGAAAAATTAAGCATCTATATATCCTTCTTAGTCACTCCAAAATGTAGCTCTTGGGAGGTTTTTTCGAAATTTCCATGTTTGAAACCAAAACCACTTCTCTTCATGCATGCTTGACTTCATAAGACAGAGTTTAGCTAGGGCGTTAGGGGGTAGATACATGATTTTCCTGGTTTGAATATGTCTAGACCTGGTTTATCAACTTAATTAATTGATTGTTTACTATATGACATAAGAAGACTATGTGCCTTGGTTTTAAATTTTTCTGTTTTTTTTGAATTTTACGCCCATATATTTGAATCTTGGACAAATCCTAGGTTTGACCAAGATTTAAACAAGTTTAAACATAAAAATAAAAAGGGAAGCATGTATCCTTCTTAGTCACTCTAAAATGAAGCTTTTTGGATGTTCTTGAAATTTCCATTTTTGAAACCAAAAACGACTTCTCTCTTCATGCTAGACTTCATAAGATCGACAGGGGGCAGATACATGATTTGTCTGGTTTGGATATGTCCAAACCTTGCTTGTTTATCAACTTGAATGCTTACTATATGACATAAGAATGCTTACCATATGTTTGAATTTTAAAAGCATATAGTCTTCTTATGTCATATAGTAAGCATTCAAAAGTTTTTCTTTGAGAGAGTAGCATGCATTCAAAAGTTGATAAATAAGATTTGTACATATTCAAACCAGACAAATCATGTATCTACCCATATGCATATATATATAACCCTATACTTTTGTCTTATGAAGACGTCAAGGATGAAGAGAAGTGGATTTGGGTTTCAAACATGGAAATTTCAAAAACCTCCCAAAACATGTATATATCTACCCCTAAACCCTAATCTTTGTCTTATGAAGCCAAGCATATGAAGAGAAGTGATTTTGGGTTTCAAACATGGAAACTTCAAAAACCTCCCAAAAGCTTCATTTTAGAGAGACTAAGAATGATCCATATGCTTACCTTTTCATTGCCATGTTTTAAACTTGTTTTAACCTTGGTCAAACCTAGGATTTGACCAAGATTCAAATGGGAGTAAAAATTCAGAAAAATTCAAAAAAAATGAAAAACCAAAGCACATATATATATAGCCTTGATCTTATGTCATATAGTAAGCATTCAAGTTGATAAACAAGGTCGATCTCTAGACATATTCAAAGCAGAAATATCATGTATATATCATATCTACCCCTAACCCTAGCTAAACTCTGTCTTATGAAGTCAAACATATGAAGAGAACTGGGGTTTTGGGTTTCAAACATAAAATTTTCAAGTACCTTCATTTTAGAGTGAGTAAGGAAGGATTCATGCTTACCGTTTCATTTTCATGTTTTAAACTTGTTTAAACCTAGGATTTGACCAAGATTTAAATAGGCATAAAAAATCGAAAGAAATCAAAAATTGAAAAACCAAAGCACATATATATAGCCTTCTTATATCATATAGTAAAAAATTCAAGTTGATAAACAAGGTCTAGACATATTCAAACAAGAAAAATCATGTATCTACACACCTAACCATAAACTCTGTCTTAAGTGGTTTTGGGTTTCAAACATGGAAATTTCACAAACCTCCCAAAAGCTTCATTTTACAGTGACTATATAAGGAGGATCCATGCTTACCTTTTGGCTTAAACGTTTGAAACCAAAAACCACTTCTCTTCATGCATGCTTGACTTCATAATATAAGACAGAGTTTAGCTAGGGTACGTTAGGGGGTGTAGATACATGATTTCCTGGTTTGAATATGTCTAGACCTTGTTTATCAACTTAATTGATTGCTTACTATATGACATAAGACGACTACGTGCCTTGGTTTTCATTTTTGGTTTTTTTTTGAATTTTATGCTCATATATTTGAATCTTGGTCAAATCCTAGGTTTGACCAAGATTTAAACAAGTTTAAAACATGAAAATGAAAAGGGAAGCATGTATCCTTCTTAGTCACTCTAAAATGAAGCTTTTGGGATGTTCTTGAAATTTCCATTTTTGAAACCAAAAACGACTTCTCTCTTCATGCTAGACTTCATAAGATCGACAGGGGGTATAGATACATGATTTGTCTGGTTTGGATATACCTAGACCTCATTTATCAACTTGAATTCATACGATATGACATATGAAGACTATGTGCTTTAATTTGTTTTCATTTTTCTGATTTTTTTGAATTTTGTGCCCACCCATTTGTATATTGGTCAAATGCTAGGCTTGATAATGATTTAAACAAGTTTAAAATATGAATATGCAAAGTTAAGCATGGATCCTTCTTAGAAACTCTAAAATGAAGTTTTTCGGAGGTTTTTGAAATTTCCATGTTTGCAACCCAAAACAACTTCCTCTTCACATGCTTGACTTCATAAGACAGAGTTTAGGGGTTAGGGGGTATATATAGATACATGATTTGTCTAGTTTGAATATGTCTAGACCTTGTTTATCAACTTTAATGCTTACTATAAGACATAAGAAAACTATTTCCTTTGTTTTTTCTTTTTTTTTGATTTTTTTCAATATTGATGCCCATTTGAATCTTGTCAAATCCTAGGTTTGACCAAGATAATTTAAACAAGCTTAGAACATGAATATGAAAAGGGAAGCGTGTATCCTTCTTAGTCACACTAAAATGAAGTTTTTGGGAGGTTTTTGATATTTCCATGTTTGAAACCCAAAACCACATCTCTTCATGCTTGACTTAATTTATAAGACATAGTTTAGGGGTTAAGGGGTAGATACATGATTTGTATGGTTTGATATTTCTAGACCTTGTTTATTATCAACTTTAATGCTTACTATATGACATAAGATGACTATGTGATTTGGTTTTTCATTTTTCTGTTTTTTATTTTATTTTTCTGCCCATTTGAATCTTGGTCAAATCCTAGGTTTGACCAAGATTTAGACAAGTTTAACACGTGAAAACGAATAAGTAAGCATGGATCCTTCTTAGTCACTCAAAAATGTACCAATCGATAGATGTGTTAACTTTGCTTCATGGAAATAATAATGTCACGTAAATGAGTTAACTTGGATTTCCTACCCTTGAATCCATAGGAAACTTTGTTCTAATGCAGTATAATAATCAATCGAGTTTTTACACCAACATGTCTGTCACTTACGTGTGGTGCCCACGCGTGAGGTCCCACACTTCAGTGAGCACAAGTCACGTGCAATAGGTACGCAAACTCCCAGCCATCTTCTTTGTCAAGAGAAGACGCATAAGGATGCGTATTGGAAGTCTGTGGGTCCTTCTGGATCCTTCTTAGTCACTCTAAAATGAAGCTTTTGGGAGGTTCTTGAAATTTCCATGTTTGAAACCCAAAACCACTTCTCTTCATGATTTACTTCATAAAACATAGTTTAATTAGAGTTTTAGGGGTAGATATATACATGATTTTTCTGGTTTGAATATATATGTCTCTAGACCTTTGTTTATCAACTTGAATGCTTAATACACATATGACATAAGAATGCTATGTGCTTTGGTTTTTCATTCTTTTGATTTTTTTTCTGAATTTTTAGGGCCATTTGAATCTTGGTCAAATCCTTGGTTTGACCAAGATTTAAACAAGTTTAAAACATAAAAATGAAAAGGGAAGTCTGTATCCTTCTTAGTCACTCTAAAATGAAGCTTTTGGGAGGTTTTTAAAATTTCAATGTTTGAAACCCAAAACCACTTCTCTTCACATGCTTGACTTCATAAGACAGAGTTAATTAATTCAGGGGTTAATTACGGGGTATAGATACATGATTTGTGTGGTTTGAATATGTATGGACCTTATTTATCAACAACTTTAATGCTTACTATATGACATAAGAAAACTATTTGCTTTGGTTTTTCTTTTTTCAATTTTTTTTTCAATTTTGATGCCCATTTGAATCTTGTCAAATCCTAGGTTTGACCAAGATAATTTAAACAAGTTTAAAACATGAAAATGAAAAGGGAAGCATGGATCCTTCTTAGTCACTCTAAAATGAAGCTTTTGGGAGGTTTTTGAAATTTCCATGTTTGAAACCCAAAACCACTTCTCTTCACATGCTTGACTTCATAAGACAGAGTTTAGGGGTTAGGGGTATAGATACATGATTTGTCTGGTTTAATATGTCTAGACCTTGTTTATCAACTTTAATGCTTACTATATGACATAAGAAGACTATGTGATTTGGTTTTTCATTTTTCTGTTTTTATTTTTCTGCCCATTTGAGACCAAGATATAGACAAGTTTAACACGTAAATGAGTTAACTTGGATTTCCTACCCTTGAATCCATAGAAAACTTTGTTCTAATGCACTATAATAATCAACCGAGTTTTTACACCAACAGGTCTGTCACTTACGTGTGGTGCCCACGCTTGAGGTCCCACACTTCAGTGAGCACAAGTCACGTGCAATAGGTACGCAAACTCCCAGCCATTTTCTTTGTCAAGAGAAGACGCATCAGGATGCGTATTGGAAGTCTGTGGGTCCTTCTGGTTCCTTCGGTCGTCCCTCTCACAAAAAAAACAAATCTCTCTCATTCTCGGCCTCGCTCGACTCGCTCGCTCGCTCGCACCTCCTGCTCACTGACAAACCCTGCACAAAAGTCAACATCATCACCCGAAAAAGGGGAGACACCATAATTCTCTCCCTTCTTCTCTCCTTCCGAGTGATCCCTCTTCCTCCGAGTTTCACTCGACGGGCAAACACCCATGTGCTGCATAGTAATAATAAAAAGGTAGTACTCGTAGAAAAATCGATATACGAATCTGTAATTAAATAGGTTAAACTAGGGTTTTGCCCAGTTCTACAGATCAAGGGTTAAAAAATATCCAACTACGGGGTTCGAACAACACGATTCTAATCCAAGAATTTTTTCGACCTAGGTCACCCAAATGGCCTCAAACTATAGGGTTAGCATCTAGTGCAGTATGTGTGAAAATGTATGCACTATGTGTGCTATAAGTTTGAAATATTTGAAAATGGGCTTTTGGCTTAAACGTTGGAAACCAAAAACCACTTCTCTTCGTGCATGCTTGACTTCATAAGACAGAGTTTAGCTAGGGTTAGGGGGTAGATGCATGATTTTCCTGGTTTGATTATGTCTAGACCTTGTTTATCAACTTAATTGAATGCTTACTATATGACATAAGAATACTATGTGCCTTGTTTTTTTATTTTTTTATTTTTTTAAAATTTTATGCCCATTTGAATCTTGGTCAAATCCTAGGTTTGAACATGGTTTAAACAAGTTTAAATCATGAATATGAAAAATTAAGCATCTATATATCCTTCTTAGTCACTCCAAAATGTAGCTTGGTCTTGGGAGGGTTTTCGAAATTTCCATGTTTGAAACCAAAAACCACTTCTCTTCATGCATGCTTGACTTCATAAGACGGAGTTTAGGGTTAGGGGTAGATATATACATTATTTTCTGGTTTGAATATGTCTAGACCTTGTTTATCAACTTGAATGCTTAATTACTATATATATATGACATAAGAATGTTATGTCCTTTGGTTTTTCATTCTTTTGATTTTTTATGAATTTCTATGCCCATTTGAATCTTTTGGTCAAATCCTAGAGGTTTGACCAAGATTTAAACAAGTTTAAAACATGAAAATGAAAAGGGAAGCTTGTATATCCTTCTTAGTCACTCTAAAATGAAGTTTTTTGGAGGTTTTTGAAATTTCCATGTTTGAAACCCAAAACCACTTCTCTTCATGCTAGACTTCATAAGACAATTTAATTAGGGGTTAGGGGGTAGATACATGATTTGTCTGGTTTGAATATGTCCAAACCTTGCTTGTGTATCAACTTGAATGCTTACTATATGACATAAGAATGCTTACCATATGTTTGAATTTTAAAAGCATATAGTCTTCTTATGTCATATATATAGTAAGCATTCAAAAGTTTTTCTTTGAGAGAGTAGCATGCATTCAAAAGTTGATAAATAAGATTTGGACATATTCAAACCAGACAAATCATGTATCGATCTACACCCCCTAACCCTAAACTCTGTCTTATGAAGTCAAGCATGAAGAGAAGTGCTTTTAGGTTTCAAACATGGAAATTTCACAAACCTCCCAAAAGCTTCATTTTACAGTGACTAATTAAGGAGGATCCATGCTTACCTTTTGGCTTAAACGTTTGAAACCAAAAACCACTTCTCTTCATGCATGCTTGACTTCATAAGACAGAGTTTAGCTAGGGCGTTAGGGGGTAGATACATGATTTTCCTGGTTTGAATATGTCTAGAACTGGTTTATCAACTTAATTAATTGATTGTTTACTATATGACATAAGAAGACTATGTGCCTTGGTTTTAAATTTTTCTGTTTTTTTTTGAATTTTATGCCCATATATTTGAATCTTGGTCAAATCCTAGGTTTGACCAAGATTTAAACAAGTTTAAACATAAAAATGAAAAGGGAAGCATGTATCCTTCTTAGTCACTCTAAAATGAAGCTTTTGGGATGTTCTTGAAATTTCCATTTTTGAAACCAAAAACGACTTCTCTCTTCATGCTAGACTTCATAAGATCGACAGGGGGTATAGATACATGATTTGTCTGGTTTGGATATACCTAGACCTCGTTTATCAACTTGAATTCATACGATATGACATATGAAGACTATGTGCTTTAATTTGTTTTCATTTTTCTGATTTTTTTGAATTTTGTGCCCACCCATTTGTATATTGGTCAAATGCTAGGCTTGATAATGATTTAAACAAGTTTAAAATATGAATATGCAAAGTTAAGCATGGATCCTTCTTAGAAACTCTAAAATGAAGTTTTTCGGAGGTTTTTGAAATTTCCATGTTTGCAACCCAAAACAACTTCCTCTTCACATGCTTGACTTCATAAGACAGAGTTTAGGGGTTAGGGGGTATATATAGATACATGATTTGTCTAGTTTGAATATGTCTAGACCTTGTTTATCAACTTTAATGCTTACTATAAGACATAAGAAAACTATTTCCTTTGTTTTTTCTTTTTTTTTGATTTTTTTCAATATTGATGCCCATTTGAATCTTGTCAAATCCTAGGTTTGACCAAGATAATTTAAACAAGCTTAGAACATGAATATGAAAAGGGAAGCGTGTATCCTTCTTAGTCACACTAAAATGAAGTTTTTGGGAGGTTTTTGATATTTCCATGTTTGAAACCCAAAACCACATCTCTTCATGCTTGACTTAATTTATAAGACATAGTTTAGGGGTTAAGGGGTAGATACATGATTTGTATGGTTTGATATTTCTAGACCTTGTTTATTATCAACTTTAATGCTTACTATATGACATAAGATGACTATGTGATTTGGTTTTTCATTTTTCTGTTTTTTATTTTATTTTTCTGCCCATTTGAATCTTGGTCAAATCCTAGGTTTGACCAAGATTTAGACAAGTTTAACACGTGAAAACGAATAAGTAAGCATGGATCCTTCTTAGTCACTCAAAAATGTACCAATCGATAGATGTGTTAACTTTGCTTCATGGAAATAATAATGTCACGTAAATGAGTTAACTTGGATTTCCTACCCTTGAATCCATAGGAAACTTTGTTCTAATGCAGTATAATAATCAATCGAGTTTTTACACCAACATGTCTGTCACTTACGTGTGGTGCCCACGCGTGAGGTCCCACACTTCAGTGAGCACAAGTCACGTGCAATAGGTACGCAAACTCCCAGCCATCTTCTTTGTCAAGAGAAGACGCATAAGGATGCGTATTGGAAGTCTGTGGGTCCTTCTGGATCCTTCTTAGTCACTCTAAAATGAAGCTTTTGGGAGGTTCTTGAAATTTCCATGTTTGAAACCCAAAACCACTTCTCTTCATGATTTACTTCATAAAACATAGTTTAATTAGAGTTTTAGGGGTAGATATATACATGATTTTTCTGGTTTGAATATATATGTCTCTAGACCTTTGTTTATCAACTTGAATGCTTAATACACATATGACATAAGAATGCTATGTGCTTTGGTTTTTCATTCTTTTGATTTTTTTTCTGAATTTTTAGGGCCATTTGAATCTTGGTCAAATCCTTGGTTTGACCAAGATTTAAACAAGTTTAAAACATAAAAATGAAAAGGGAAGTCTGTATCCTTCTTAGTCACTCTAAAATGAAGCTTTTGGGAGGTTTTTAAAATTTCAATGTTTGAAACCCAAAACCACTTCTCTTCACATGCTTGACTTCATAAGACAGAGTTAATTAATTCAGGGGTTAATTACGGGGTATAGATACATGATTTGTGTGGTTTGAATATGTATGGACCTTATTTATCAACAACTTTAATGCTTACTATATGACATAAGAAAACTATTTGCTTTGGTTTTTCTTTTTTCAATTTTTTTTTCAATTTTGATGCCCATTTGAATCTTGTCAAATCCTAGGTTTGACCAAGATAATTTAAACAAGTTTAAAACATGAAAATGAAAAGGGAAGCATGGATCCTTCTTAGTCACTCTAAAATGAAGCTTTTGGGAGGTTTTTGAAATTTCCATGTTTGAAACCCAAAACCACTTCTCTTCACATGCTTGACTTCATAAGACAGAGTTTAGGGGTTAGGGGTATAGATACATGATTTGTCTGGTTTAATATGTCTAGACCTTGTTTATCAACTTTAATGCTTACTATATGACATAAGAAGACTATGTGATTTGGTTTTTCATTTTTCTGTTTTTATTTTTCTGCCCATTTGAATCTTGGTCAAATCCTAGGTTTGACCAAGATATAGACAAGTTTAACACGTAAATGAGTTAACTTGGATTTCCTACCCTTGAATCCATAGAAAACTTTGTTCTAATGCACTATAATAATCAACCGAGTTTTTACACCAACAGGTCTGTCACTTACGTGTGGTGCCCACGCTTGAGGTCCCACACTTCAGTGAGCACAAGTCACGTGCAATAGGTACGCAAACTCCCAGCCATTTTCTTTGTCAAGAGAAGACGCATCAGGATGCGTATTGGAAGTCTGTGGGTCCTTCTGGTTCCTTCGGTCGTCCCTCTCACAAAAAAAACAAATCTCTCTCATTCTCGGCCTCGCTCGACTCGCTCGCTCGCTCGCTCGCACCTCCTGCTCACTGACAAACCCTGCACAAAAGTCAACATCACCCGAAAAAGGGGAGACACCATAATTCTCTCCCTTCTTCTCTCCTTCCGAGTGATCCCTCTTCCTCCGAGTTTCACTCGACGGGCAAACACACATGTGCTGCATAGTAATAATAAAAAGGTAGTACTCGTAGAAAAATCGATATACGAATCTGTAATTAAATAGGTTAAACTAGGGTTTTGCCCAGTTCTACAGATCAAGGGTTAAAAAATATCCAACTACGGGGTTCGAACAACACGATTCTAATCCAAGAATTTTTTCGACCTAGGTCACTCAAATGGCCTCAAACTATAGGGTTAGCATCTAGTGCAGTATGTGTGAAAATGTATGCACTATGTGTGCTATAACTTGTATGTCTTTCATATTTGAACCAAATTTGAATAAGTTTGAAATATTTGAAAAGGGGCTTTTGGCTTAAACGTTTGAAACCAAAAACCACTTCTCTTCATGCATGCTTGACTTCATAAGACAGAGTTTAGCTAGGGTTAGGGGATAGATGCATGATTTTCCTGGTTTGAATATGTCTAGACCTTGTTTATCAACTTAATTGAATGCTTACTATATATATGACATAAGAATACTATGTGCCTTGTTTTTTATTTTTTGATTTTTTTAAAATTTTATGCCCATTTTAATCTTGGTCAAATCCTAGGTTTGAACATGGTTTAAACAAGTTTAAATCATGAATATGAAAAATTAAGCATCTATATATCCTTCTTACTCACTCCAAAATGTAGCTCTTGGGAGGGTTTTTCGAAATTTCCATGTTTGAAACCAAAACCACTTCTCTTCATGCATGCTTGACTTCATAAGACAGAGTTTAGGGTTAGGGGTAGATATATACATGATTTTCTGGTTTGAATATGTCTAGACCTTGTTTATCAACTTGAATGCTTACTATATATATATGACATAATAATGTTATGTCCTTTGGTTTTTCATTCTTTTGTTTTTTTATGAATTTCCATGCCCATTTGAATCTTTTGGTCAAATCCTAGAGGTTTGACCAAGATTTAAACAAGTTTAAAACATGAAAATGAAAAGGGAAGCTTGTATATCCTTCTTAGTCACTCTAAAATGAAGTTTTTGGGAGGTTTTTGAAATTTCCATGTTTGAAACCCAAAACCACTTCTCTTCATGCTAGACTTCATAAGACAATTTAATTAGGGGTTAGGGGTAGATACATGATTTGTCTGGTTTGAATATGTCCAAACCTTGCTTGTTTATCAACTTGAATGCTTACTATATGACATAAGAATGCTTACCATATGTTTGAATTTTAAAAGCATATAGTCTTCTTATGTCATATAGTAAGCATTCAAAAGGTTTTCTTTGAGAGAGTAGCATGCATTCAGAAGTTGATAAATAAGATTTGGACATATTCAAACCAGACAAATCATGTATCTACACCCCCTAACCCTAAACTCTGTCTTATGAAGTCAAGCATGAAGAGAAGTGCTTTTGGGTTTCAAACATGGAAATTTCACAAACCTCCCAAAAGCTTCATTTTACAGTGACTAAGAAGGATCCAGGCTTACCTTTTCATTTTCATGTTTTAAACTTGTTTAACTCTTGGTCAAACCTAGGATTTGACCAAGATTTAAATGGGCATAAAAAATCAGAAAAAACAGAAAAAATGAAAAACCAAATAACATAGCCTTCTTATGTCATATAGTAAGCATTCAAGTTGATAAACAAGGTCTAGACATTTTCAAACCAGAAAAAGCATGTATCTACCCCTAACCCTAAACTCTGTCTTACGAAGTCAAGCATGAAGAGAAGTGGTTTTGGGTTTCAAACATGGAAATTTCAAAAACCTCGCGAAAGCTTCATTTTAGAGTGACTAAGAAGGATCCATGCTTACCTATTCATTTTCATGTTTTAAACTTGTTTAAACCTTGATAAAACCCAGGATTTTACCTATTTAATCATAGATTCATAGGTCGATTTTTTACTTTTTTATTTTTACTATGCAGCACATGTGTGTTTGCCCGTCCAGTGAAACTCGGAGGAAGAGGGATCACACGGAAGGAGAAGAAGGGATAGCAGTCACGGGGCCCCTCTTATTATTTATGGTGTATATCTTTTTTCTGGTGATGTTGACTGTTGTGCAGCGTTTGTCAGTGCGCAGGAGGTGCGAGGCTGCGAGCGAGCGAGTCGAGCGAGGCCGAGAATGAGAGAGATGTTTTTTTCTTTTTCTTTTCCGTGAGAGGGACAACAGAAGGATCCAGAGACGACTTCCACTACGCATCCTGGTGCGCGTCTTCTCTTGACAAAGAAGATGGATGGGAGTTTGCGTACCTACTAATCTACTATAGTACTACTACTACACAAGAACCATATACATGTCAAACTTTTCAATCATGACCCACATGCATTTTATGTATATATTCAGAACTTTTAATGCATGCATGAAAACTCAGCAAAATATGTGCATTTTGGGTTGTCGCACATAAATGTGCTTTTACTTGTCTGCCACCAATCCAATTTTCATGTTAGGGGGAAACACGACACACGATGGACATTTCCAATGTTTCACGAATTAATTATCTCAATTTGCATCCATATATATATGCGCCTGGTTACTGAAAGATCGAACCAAAGGTGAACTTGAAACGTTTTAATTTTCATGTTTTAAACTTGTTTAAATCTTGGTCAACCCTTGGATTTGACCAAGATTCATAAAAAATTCAAAAACATAGTCTTCTTATGTCATACAGTCAACATTCAACTTGATAAAACAAGATCTAAACATATTAAAAGAAGAATCATGTATCTACCCCCTAACCCTAAACTCTGTCTTTTGAAGTCAAACATGAAGATACGTGGTTTTGGGTTTACAAAATGGAAATTTCAAAAACCTCCGAAAAGCTTAATTTTGGAGTGACTAAGAAGGATACATGCTTACTTTTTCATTTTCATGTTTTAAACTTGTTTAAAGCTTGGTCAAACCTAGCTAGCTTGGATTTGACCAAGACTCAAGTGCGCATAAAAAATTCGAAAAAACCCCCAAAAATGAAAAACCATAACACATAGTCTTCTTGCGTCACATATATTGTAAGCATTCAAGTGTTGATAAACAATATCTAGACATATCAAACAAGAAAAATCATGTATCTATACCCCTAACCCTAAATTTGTCTTATGAAGTCAAGCATGAAGAGAAGTGGTTTGGGTTTTCAAACATGGAAATTTCGAAAACCGCCCAAAAGCTTCATTTCGGACTGACTAAGAAGGATCCATGCTTACCTTTTCATTTTCATGTTTTAAACTTGTTTAAATTCTTGTTCAAACCTAGGATTTGGCCAAGATTCAAATGGGCATAAAAACAATCGAAAAAATCAAAAATGAAAAACCAAAGCACATAGTCTTCTTATGTCACATAGTAAGCCATTCAACTTGATAACAAGGTCTAGACCTATTCAAACCAGAAAAATCATGTATCTACCCCTAACCCTAAACTCATTTGTCTGATGAAGTCAAGCATGAAGAGAAGTGGTTTTGGGTTTCAAACATAGACATTTCAAAAGCCTCCCAAAAGCTTCATTTTGGAGTGATTGAGAAGGATCCATGCTTAATTTTTCATTTTAATGTTTTAAACTTGTTTAAATCTTGGTTAAACCTATGATTTGACCAAAATTTGATTTGGCATGAAAATTCAAAACAAATCAAATAAATAAAAAACCAATGCACATAGTACATCTTCTTATGTCATATACTAAGCATTCAAGTTGATAAGCCAGGTCTAGACATATTCAAACTAGAAAAATCATGTATCTACCCCTAACCCTAAACTCGATTTGTCTTATGAAGTCAATCATGAAGAGGTGTTTTGGGTTTCAGACATGGAAATTTCAAAAACCTTCCAAAAGCTTCATTTTGAAGTTACTAATTAAGAAGGATCACTACAAGAAAAGTTTGGCAAATTTTCTTGTAGTGGATCCAGGCTTAATTTTTCATCTTCATGTTTTAAATTTTGGTCAAACCTAGGATTTGTCCAAGATACAAATGGGCATAAAAATTCAGGGTAGCATCATACCCCCCTCCTTCCCGCGTAGAAAAAGTGTTAGGCGAGTAGTAGAATGGCATGACCAACAAGTTTCAAGTAAAATTTTGAATATGACCAAAATATACCAATTGATAGATGTGTGTGACCCAAGATTGAGCCATGGTACATTTTGCCAACAAAGTAGCAATTGAGTTGGCTTTCTACCTTAGTAGGCGTGCATTGGAAGGATGCATTATGCCGGCAAAGTTTTCAAACGTTCAAACTTTTCCGGTTTCTCATACAGTATTTGGCTCCTTGAGAAGCATTGATGTGATCATATAAGGTTATCCAAAACTTCGCCTTTCCCGTATTTGCCCGAGCACTCGACACCCCTCGTCCCATGGCGACTCCTCCAGCCATAGCCCCGTGCACCCAGGCTCCACGACTCAGCCTCGGAGGGGTGTGCGCTAAAAGCTCGCAAATGTCTGTGTGCCATTGGTGTGCGATGAAGCAGGCGGCTCTGTGTCTTGCTGTGGCTAGACTCCTGGCGCCCTTTGATCTAGGAGAGGGAGAGGAGGGAGGGGGTCCCATGAAGCGGCGGTGGCCCAGGTATCGGCGGCAGCCCAGGCAGCAGCGGCAAAGTGGGCTGGTCGGAGCATAGGCATGCGCCGGGGGCGAACCTCGCCGGGTGAGGATGCTTCCATTGTGAAGAAGCACTTGCCATCCAGGGCTTCGGGTTCGCCAACAAACTCAGCGCCTCGGTCCATGGCGTTGCCGTCGTGGGGACGTCGGGGGCGGCGGCGACGTGCTGCAGCCCCAGCCTTTAGTGGGGACCAAAGTGCGACCGACCACATCACGGCGTCGGCAGCATTGGGGATGCCGATGGGCATCCACTGCCACACACAGATTTGGGAGGTTCTGGCCGGGCCGAGTTCCAAACTTCCATCATCGGAGCCGAGGGCTTGGTACTTCAAATTCCGAATCAGGCAATCCTTCGACCCCAATCAGCTTCTGCCTGTGGTCCAAATCCGAGATATCTTGGCGGCAGCTATGCTGGTTAAGCTTAGCCGGACAGCGGCAATCGACGATCTGCAAAACCTAGATGCCTTCCGAGGATTTGCAGCAGCCGTCAATGCACTCGTGGAGGCATCGCATGCTGGTAGCAGCGGCGAATGCGGGTATGTTGTTTTACTCCCTTTGTATGCTTTTGTCATAAAAATCAATTTGCTAATTCTCATTCGATTGAAAATCAGACCCATTCACCATCAACTCTCAAACAGTGGACACTAGTAATATGTAGAACTAGAAATTACACAAGATTTCTGTACTGCTAGTACTATTACTTCGACGCTACATGTTGTTTACACGAGGAAATTGCACAAACTACCGCTTATTGCTGCCTTCGTTGCTTAAAACACTTTTTAAAACTGTAATTTTTTTCCGCACAAACCACCAACTATCGTGTTCTGTTGCAGGGAATTTCAAATTTAGGATTGAGCTGTTTAAGAGCAAATCAGATGATCGGGGACCACCAACTACTATAGTTTTAATTGCAAATAGAATAGATTTTGCAAAATTATGAAACGCACATAACGTTTGAATTACTACAATTTTTTTGAAGGTTTGATATTTTCATCATTTTTGTGTGAATCTTACACCAAGTAACACAACTTTCAGACGGAATACAAAATATTTTCAAACTTCCTAGATTTGATAGCTCAAATATTTTTAATTACTAGTTTTTCAGTATTTTAAAAAGTCGAAACACTATATTTTGGCTGAATGTTAGAAAATATATTTCATGATTATCCCATATTAGTTAAGAAGTACATAAACTAGTAGTAGTAATAAAGAACAGAGGGAGTTTATGGAGATACATCCATTAAGGGCATGTTAGTGTGTGTTGGTGTATTACTTATGCCTTCTTTGGTTAATACACTTCTCAAGTGATCCCCGCAAACCCTCTATTCTTGCCTAGAATACAAAAACTCCCCATCAAAGTATTAGTGCATTTTTTGGATGAGTATTCGAGAGGATTGGGTGAACACCAAGGATTTGCATAGGGAATTGGTACAATTGAATCCTTGGCTGTTTGATTTGTAGGATTGTTTCCGATAGGAATTTTTCCTAAGGATTTCTTTGCACAGATTCCATAGAAAATTAAACATCTACTCATACCTCTTTTTAAGAATGCTTTACTTTTCCTATGGTGGAGTCAAACATGACATTGCAATCCTACATTTCCCTATTCCTACATCTTTCGGTAGGCATTTGCCTAGAATAAATAACCATGTGTATTACGGAGTAGCAATAAAATATAGGTTTATTTCTCTAAAGCATCTTGCACTGTACTAGTACATGGCTTAAGAGACAATATTTTTACCATTTTTTTTGCGAGAAGACAATATTATTACCATAGTTACTAAGTACATTTTATTGGATGATGAAGTGATAGCCCTCATCAATGCATTGTGAATTATTAGGGCATGGGTCACACGTGATTTACGAGTACACCGCACGATCGAGAGCCGCCGTCCCTCTTTGCTTTTTACCGATGCGGCGGAGCTCCTCCCCACACCCACGAATAACTGAAAGCCACAACTGCTGGGGAAAAGTCTTGCGCCGAGAAAATCTACAACCGTGGTTGAGTACATGTGTTTCTTAAGATACGAGTGCTCCAATGCATTTTTTCTTTCCTTTTACTAATTTACCTTGAAAATCCTGCACGTCCACTTATTTGTGGACGGAGGGAGTATCACGCCAAGAGGAAGTAGGACAATACTTTTGCCAGCTGTTGGCTCTTCTATTGTTCTTGCTCTAAAGAAACCCCGATTGTGAAAGGCCAAGGCGTACTTCTTTTGGTCACGCAAAATTCAAAATACTGCCATGGACATTGAATTGACATGACAACACATAGCTTGGGATGTCCAAATTTGCACGTTAGACCAGTGACTTGTTCTTCACCTTTTCAGAGGGAACAGTGACTTTTTATTATGGGTCTATACACTTTCCAAGAAACAGGAGGAGATGCTGTAGAGTGTAGAGGAGCGAAGTCAAGCGCCCCGCCCCCACCTGCCCTATTTCTGTTCACCTCCATCGTCTACCTCCGCCCCCGCCCGCACCAATCGACCACCTTCCATAGCACACGCCAGTGCCGCCGCCATGCAGCTTTAGAATCAATTCCACCGCCCAGTTTGAGAGCCTCCGTTCTTCATCTTCCCCGCCACCTGCCGCCATCGAACCCAAATTAAACTCCAATCAGTTGAACCCAAACCTCATAGACCCACCCCCTGCCCTGCGATGGCGGCATCGAACAAGGAAAATGATGACTCTGAACTGTTTCAGAAGGTCTTTTCCGAAGGTCCCCTTGAAGAACTCGTAACAAGATGCGACGTCATCACCGCCGCGAGCCTCGTCGGTTCGTCCAAACTATTTTTCGACTCTGCAAATGATAGTGCAACTCTATCTTTTTCTCTCCCGTTTGGCCTCCCATGTGTTCTTCATTCTCACCCGACGAAGGTAGCACGGGATTGCAAGCTGACGCCGCTGGACAGGTTCTCCTCCGACGCTGTGATGCCAGACGGTACGGGTAAGCAGTGGGTAGGTGCCAATGGAGATTGGGTTGCCATGGTTGACACTGGCTTTCCTGCTTGCAAATGGAAACTTGTCAACGTCTACACTCGCCGTGAAATTCCTCTCCCTGTGCCGTTTGAAACCACCCACATTCCAAATATATACCACCACAACCTTCGTGCTATTATATTTCACAAGATATATATTTGCCAAGTTCCCACAGCTGCTGGGGGGTACAAAAATTTCTCTCTTGTTGCTGTTTTTGACATCAGAGTTGCCCTCCTTTGCGGCGAAGATTCTGGATGGACAGTTCTTACAGAGCCCAAGTCCCACATCTTTTACAATTACAGCGATGCAATTCTCCACAATGGGCTTGTGTTTGCCACAACTCATACTGGCACTGTTCACGCATGGAATCCTCAGCAAGCTGGTAATTTTCCTCCGGACGTAAGTAGTGTATGATGAGCTTCATTATTCATGGCTGTAAAGATAATTTTAATGCACAAACTTATTAATTTTCGAACCTGACTGATCTGACTTGGAGGCTTGGGGCATATTTGCTTCGGATGAAATTTCATTGGTATTTAGACTTTTTATTCGAGATGATTACCATAGAAAAATTTGAGGATTGTATAATTAGGAGTTTTATTCTCAGATTGAATTATGTTGGATTTTGACCTCTACTTGAACTTCTTGAAATGAATCCTTTGGTTTCCCATGTGATGTACTGAAATACACCAATATGCTGTATTATTGAATGGAAATGCCATTATATCATCCCATCTGAATCCTAATGCGTTTTCCCAATTCTTACGTTTTCAGATTTGTGCAAACCAAACATACCCTTCTTAACAGTAATTTCGTTTTCAAGCAGGTCCTCCGCTGATCGTAGAGCCACCGCCCATTGTGTTTGAATGGCGGTGTGCACTTGATGATGCTCTTGGCCATGATCACGAGGTCGATTATGGCATGTGGTGGTTAGCAAGATCTATAGATGGTTCTAGACTTCTTCTGATCCATACACTGGGCATTGCTGATGAAAGGGAATATTCCTGTAAAGTTTGCCATACTGCTTCTGATCGTCGTGTTCATCATGGTCGCACTGTTGGCAACTATGCTTCTGGGTTTGGTTGCCTGGTGTTCACGAAGGACACTAGTAAGTTAAATGAAGGTATTCCATGGGAAAAGATTGATGACCTTGGAGAATATTCTCTTTTCCTTGGAGTGAACTATCCGATTATGCTGCCATTAGGCGGTGCAGATGTTGTCCCAGGATGTCTGACGAGAAGAAATTGTGTGTACACCTTGCCGAATGAAGCATGGCTTCGCAATTCGCAGCTGCCTGAAATATGCCGATTCAGTCTGAATCGTGAAGATTGCGCCGTTGGTTTCCAAACCAACGCCTTGGAGAAAACATGCAAAACAAAAAAAGATAGGTACCTGGTAAAGACACCGCTTTGGTTCATCCCAAACTTCGCCAACGCCCCGGATTGGAACAAGTGTGATGTTTAATTCTGAAACAGGGCCTGCAGCCATTGTAGCTACTGATAGTATGTAATTTCATAGCTAATGAACGAGGCAATTGTGGTCTACTAGTTACAACTGTTTTGTAAAGAGGTGGTCTATAAGTATACCCCTCTCTTCATTGATGCATTTGTGGTCTACTTGATGGTACTCTTAAATATATGGGTGTGGCTCCTCAACACATAATGTGGGGGTATTATTGTGTTAAAGTTGAAGGCTTGATCAACTATAGGTTCACTTCTCTAGTTACATTACTAGGTACTCCGGTTGGCTATGTTGTGATGAAATTGTGTTCTGTTGTTCGGTGAAGACAAAAGTAGAACTATGGTATGCTTATGTTTAAGAGCAAGCGAGGGTTTAGCTTGAGATGTTAAAATTCAGATTTGAACTATTTTTTGATATGGAAATTTGAAATATATATGGTACTGTATATGATTATGTGTAACAACAAGCGACGAAAGGGCTGATGCTCCTATTCCTTGTCGGCGGGAGGACTATGTGTGCGGCGACTTGAGCCAAATTAGAAGGCCATAGCTATGTTGATTGGTCCTTGAAGTTGGAGGGGCTAGGATTTCGGATGAGCGGAGTGGGGGAAGTTGTTGCTCATGGAACATAAGTCCTTAAAATAGTAATGTTAGTATATAGGAGTACAAGGTATATACTTGTACTATTTTAGTACTATAATAAGTATATCGGGTTCATCAAAAAGAATTATCTCGGGTTCACAACCACGTGGGGTCAAGGTGAGGGAAAGTTGGTCAATACCTCTTACCGCTATATCCCCGCCCCAAGTTCTAATGCGCAAGTGCTGTTATTTTTTTTAAGGGAAATAGTGGTTCCTCTCTCCCGGAAACATGCCCCGCATCTCCACCTCCTAGTATCGTAGTACTACTACTGCATCTTCTCCAAAAAAAACCCTCTTCTGTCTCTTTCTCCCGTTCACCCCTCTCTCCCTTGCATTGGATTACCGACTCCAATGAAGCAGAAGCGTAAGATTGAGGAGATTCCTGATTGCTACCACCAGTCCATGGGGTGGGGCAACCTCCACTACCCACTGGTGGAGAACATAGCCGAGCGGGCGGATATCCTCAGCACTGGTCGCCTCGCTCGAGGCATGATCGGCATGCGGCATGCCATCCGCGGAGCGCATAAGGTTCCGTTCGGTTTACCGAGCCTGCTCCACTGCGACCCCGAGACATGGCCAGACGACCGCGACAATACTGTAAGAGTATTTATTTATTTACTCATCTCGTTTCAGCTTGTGTTTTTTCAATCAACTTTTCTTATTGCCAAACATCATGCATGAATTTAGACTCAACATAATCACCTGATTTGGGAGTACTGTAAGGTTTGCTGCCTTCACTATGCACATGTACTCTTCGGAATTGCTTTATTTATCCATTACATCTGTGCTTCAGTTCTGCACAATCCGCTCTTCATTCTGTCGAATACCTTGCATGCATAGACAATTTTGAAACAAATCCTATTTGCAGGGCATTCACGCGTTGCTGATGCCATTAGACAAGCCGACAGTTCCAGCATTTATCCATACCAAGGAGGAACTGGATGGACATGGACCCATGCACTGGGTGGGTTGTAACGGCGACTGGGTGGCATTTGTCCAGCAGGACGGGCACTTGACGATCCGCAACATATACATATCAGATACTATTATACCTCTTCCATCTCTGCAAGATGCAGGAATTTCTTTGGGCCCTACTAGTGAATGGTGGCATGGCAGCCCACCATTCCTGTTCAAATACAAAATAGATAAAAGTTTGGAACTGCTCAAAGTACGGATCGTCAAGAGGCCGTACAAAGATGATCTAGCAGGGCCATGGCATTACGAGGTAATCGTTGTATTTGACGAATTGATTGCTATCCTACAAGCGCCCCTAGAAAAGGAGTGGAATATCCTGAGAAACCCTGAATTCTTTGATAGAAACAGCTATGTCGATGCCATGGGCATTCCTGGATATGGTACAAGTTCACACCTACATCGTGTATACGCAGTTACATATCCGTATGGAGATGTTCTGGTTTGGGAACCATATACCTGTGGTGAGTCTTTGTTTTATGTCTTAACTAGTAAATGGCATGCTGCACATGTTGGACCAATTACGATTCGCAATACTGATGTATAAAAGTTGCGTTCTAAATGTTGTTCAAACTTTCAATACAACTAATAATTTGGTTATACCATCAAAATAAGTGTGAGCATACAGTTTATAAATATGAACAAAAATTTGGAACCTTTCTTAATCACTATCAAGTGGGACGTGTGATATCGGTGTGAGACTGCTCTGATTTTTCTTCATAATGGAAACATGACGGTTCTAGAAACACGTGGACACTGGTGTGGTATTTTTTTCACGCGAATACCTCTAATCCCAACCGTTAGATTTTGGACACCAACAGTTGGAATTGCTGCGACATGTCTTGTTAAAAACTGGTGCCTTATAGTAGTAGAAAATAGAAGATAGAAGAGAAGAGATAATTTTCAGTGTAGTTCCTACTTGCTGCATTGTGGTTGATCTTTGTGCATTGCAGGGACACATGCAGCCCCGCGTCTCATTGACGCCCCTGTCATTGAAGATGAAGAAGCAGAAGTGGCTGCAATTTTCGCTCAAATCGAGGGAGATGCTGTCATGGAAGATGATGAAGCAAATGTGGCTCAAGGCGATGGAGGTGCCGATGAAGATAATGATGCTGATGAAGAAGAATTAGAAGAAGAAGAATTAGAAGAAGACGAATTTGATGATGAAGAATTAGATGATGAAGAATTAGATGATGATGGTGATAATCATAATTATGAAGATGAAGATGTATTTCTTGGATTTTCTGACCAGCGCACTTGGTTCCTGGCACCAATGAGAGCAGAGTCCATTACTGGTGAATCTGATCTCGCGTGGATTCAGGTTAAAGGTTATCGGCCCATCCTCGGTCCTCCAATATTACATATGGGTAACAAGCTGAGGTCTTATCCTTTGGTACGGTGCTACGTTTTCTTGAGATCTGCCCATACCTTGGACCCTGTAGAAGAGGCAAGGTGGGAAAGATTGAACAATTTGAAGGGGCGTTCTTTATTTCTTGGACTCAATCACCCAATTTTCATGCTACCCCCGCCAGTCGACGCAGAGGCTGCAGAACCAGATTTCCAATTGTTCAAACCTGACTGTGTCTTTGCTACCCACAATCGCGCCCGTGATACATGGATACGTCCAAGGCCAAATTGGTGCAGAATGCACGTCAATGGAGGTCCTGCCATAGGCTCAAGATTGCAGTACAAAAAAGAGAAGACTGAACATAGAGCCGAAGCACCCATGTGGTTCGTCCCAACACTTCCACCTGTTTTTCCTTGAGAAATAAGAGACAGATGGTGACCTTATTTTATAGAGAAAACATAGTGTTCGTGAACTTAACCTCATGAACATTCGCTGTTCGGTTTTTGCTGAAATCAAAATTTTGCAGAGATGAAGATCTTTGTTTGAATCCCGTGCTGAACATATTTTTCACAAATTAGCTACCCGTATTGTGATGAATACATGCTGGTTTGTTGTTTGGTGCAGTAGCAGACATGAAGATCTTTGTCCTGAATACCACAATGGACATCTTTTTTTTCTTCAAAAATTAGCTAAGCTCACGCTATTAGGCGCAAATGCCTATTAAGAGATTTGGTGCTCTTGGGCACCATTGCTCCTGCTATTTTAGAAAAAAATAAAAAAAAAATTTATTTGTTCAAAAAATTAGAAAACAAATCATGGAGTAGCTAATGAATTGTCCCATAAACGTGCAAAATTTCAGTTTCAAATAAAAAAAATTCTGGGCTACACAAAAGTAACAAACGTGTGGATCTGGGTATGCATATTTCAAATCTCCAAATTTCAACAGATTTTGTCTTTTTTGTGTAGTCTACAATATAAAGAATATCATATTAAAATTTTACACGCTTGTAGGTTACTTTATTTATTATGTCTACATTCATTTTCAGATTTTTTTGAAACAAATATGTATGCTATTTGATTTTTTTTAAACAGCAGAGCACTGGTGCCCATTAGCCAAAGACACTTTTCGCAAATGCCTACAATAAAGGAACGGATGGTGACCTTATTTTATAGAGAAACCATAGTGTTTGTGAAGTTAAAGTCATGAACACACGCTGTTCGGTTTTTGGTGAAATCAAAATTTAGCAGAGATGAAGATCTTTGTTTGAATCCCGTGATGAACACATTTTTCCTAAATTAGCTACCAGTATTGTGATGAATACATGCCGGTCTGTTTTTCGGTGGAGTAGCAGACATGCAGGGGATCGAAAGAAACGGCAAAGTAGCCAGAAATCAGGGGTCAAATATAAATTCGAGAAAGGAAACGTTTATTCAACAGTCAGGCTGACATGTGGGACGTATCTTGCAGCCGCAGCCCCAACATTTATCATTCAGAGAGGATGACATGTGGGACCCACGAACCAGTATCGTTCTCGGCGTTTCTCAAAGGGGGCAGGAGATCGAAAGAAAAAGGCAAGTAGCTCGAAATCAGGTGTCCAAAAAATCCAAGAAAGGAAAGGTTTATCGCACAAAGAGGCTGACATATTGTACCCAGTTTGCAGCAGCGTCATCAACGTTTCAAAGGCGGTGGAGTTCGAAAGAAAAAGGCAAATAGCCAGAAATTAGGGGTCAAAAATAAATCCAGCAAAGGAAACTTTTATCGTACAAAGAGGCTGACATGTGGGACCCAGCCAGCAGCGTCCTCAACGTTTCTAAGGTGGCAGGCAATGGAAAAAAGGCAAATAGCCAGAAATTAGGGGTCAAAAATAAATGCAACAATAGAAACTCTTATTGTTCATAGAGGCTGACATGTTGGACCCATGAGCCAGCAGGGCCCTCAACGTTTCAAAGGCGTCACGGGATCAAAAGAAAAGAACCAAGTAGTCATTAATTAGGTGTCAAAAATAAATCCAAGAAAGTAAATGTTTTACTTTTCATAGAGGCTGTCATATGGGACCCATGAGCCAGCAGCGTCCTCAACGTTTCTAAGGCGGCTGGGGATCGAAAAAAAAAGCGAAGTAGCCATTAATTAGGGGTCAACTATAAATCCAAGAAAAGAAATGTTTATTGTTCTTAGAGGCTGACATGTGGGAGCTATGCGCCAGCAGCGTCCTCATCGTTTCAAAGGCGGTCGGGGATCCAAAGAAAAAGGCAAATAGCCAGAAATCAGGGGTAAAAAAAATCCAAGAAAAGAAATATTATTGTTCATAGAGGCTGGCATGTGGGACCCATGAGCCAGCAGCGTCCACAATTTCAAAGGCGGCACAGGATCGAAAGAAAAAGGCAAGTGACCAAAAATCAGGGGGTAAAAAATCCAAGAAAAAAACTTTATTGTACATAGAGGATGACATGCGGGTCCCATGAGCCAACAACTTACTCGTCGTTTCAGAGGGCCGAGGCGGCATGAGATCGAAAGAAAAAGGAAAGTGACCAAATATCAGGAGCAAAAAATAATCCATGAAAAGAAACTTTCATTGTACATAGAGGATAACATAGGGTCCCATGTTGTAGCAGCGGTCTGAACGTTTCAAGGACGGCATGAGATCGAAAGAAAAAGGCAAGTGACCAAATATCAGGAGCCAAAAATAATCCAAGAAAAGAAACTTTTATTGTACCTTTGAGAGTCGGCATGAGATTGAAAGAAAAAGGCAAGTGACCAAATATCAGGAGCCAAAAACCTAGAAAAGAAACTTTTATTGTACATAGAGTATGACATGCGGGTCCCATGACGCTGCAGCATCCTCAACGTTTCCAAGGCGGCAGGGGATCAAATGAAAAGGAAATAGCCAAAAAGCAGAGGGTGAAAAAAATCGAAGAAAAGAAACTTTTATTGTTCATAGTGGATGACATGTGGGACCCATGAGGCAGCAGCATCCTCAACGTTTCCAAGCAGCAGGGGATCGAAAGAAAAAGGAAATAGCCAAAAATCAGAGCGTGAAAAATAATCCAAGAAAAGAAACTTTTATTTTACATAGAGGATGACATGTGGGTCCCATTTTGCAGCAGCGGTCTCAATGTTTCATATGCGGCTTGAGATCAAAAGAAAACGAAAGTAGCCCGAAATTAGGGGGAATAAAACTCCAAGAAAAGAAAGTTTTTTGTACATAGAGGATGACATACGGGTCCCAAGGCGGCAGGGGAACAAAAGAAAAAGGAAATAGCCAAAAATCAGAGGGGTGAAAAAAAATCCAAGAAAAAAGAAACTTTTAGAGTTCATAGTTCATAGAGGATGACATGCGGGTCCCATGAGGCAGCAGCGTCCACAACGTTTCCAAGGCGGCACACAGGACCAAAAGAAAAAGGATGTACCCCTGCTGGGCCTTTTGATCAAAAAATAATCCAAGATAAGGAAGATATAAATTGGGGCTGCCTGGCCATCTGGGCCTTCTAACCTGCTGGACGTCTTTTGACTCGTACAATTTCAGCCCACTCCAAAACAAGAAAGTCCTATGCTTCGCAAAAACAAAACAAAAACAAGGAGATTCATATTAGTTCGTTTATGTAAAAATAAAGATTTAATTTATCCGTTTGCAATAGCTCAGAGCGAAATACACTTTTTATTGTCTGTAAAATAATCAAGATATCACATGTTTCTTGTACGGGGAGGCTGACATCGGGACCCATGAGCCAGCAGCGTCGTCAAAGTTTTAAAGGCGGCAGGGGATCGAAAGAAAAAATAAATCAAAAATCAGTTGGTAAAAAAATCGAAGAAAAGAAACATTTATCGTTCTGAGAGGATGACATGCGGGACCCATGTGGCAGCAGCATCCTCAACGTTTCCAAGGCAGCACGGGATCCAAAAAAAAGGCAAAATAGCCAGAAATTAGGGGTCAAAATAACTCCAAGAAAAGAAAGGTTTATCGTCCATAGAGTCTGACATGTGGGACCCATTAGCGAGCAGATTCTTCAACGTTCAAAGGCGGCAGGGGATCAAAAGAAAAAGGAAGTAGCCAGAAATTAGGGGTAAAAAATAACTCCAACAATGGAAACTTTTATTGTTCATAGAGGATGACATGCGGGACCCATGAGCCAGCAGCTTCCTCAACGTTTCAAAGGCGGCATGGGATCGAAAGAAAAAGGCAAGTGACCAAATATCAGGAGCCAAAAATAATCCAAGAAAAGAAACTTTATTGTACATAGAGGATGACATGCGGGTCCCATTTAGCAGCAGCGGTATCACCGTTTGAGATGCGGCAGGAGGTCTCGAAAGAAAAAGGCAAGTGACCAAATATCAGGAGCCAAAAAAATCCAAGAAAAGAAAGTTTTATAGTACATAGAGGATGACATGCGGGTCCCATTTAGCATCAGCGGTATCACCGTTTGGGAGGCGGCAGGGATCGAAAGAAAAAGGCAAGTGACCAAATATGAGGTGCCAAAAATAATCAAAGAAAAGAAAGTTTTCAACGTTTCAAAGGCGGCAGGGGATCAAAAGAAAAAGGAAGTAGCCAGAAATTAGGGGGCAAAAATAACTCCAAGAAAGGAAACTTTTATTGTTCGTAGAGGATGACATGGGGGACCCATGAGCCAGCAGCTTACTCAACGTTTCAAAGGTGGCATGAGATCGAAAGAAAAAAACGCAAGTGACCAAATATGAGGTGCCAAAAATAATCAAAGATTTATTGTACATAGAGGATGACATGCGGGTCCCATTTTGCAGCAGCGGTCTCAATGTTTGAAATGCGGCTTGAGATCAAAAGAAAAAGAAAGTAGCTAGAAAGTAGGGGGTCAAAAAAAATCCAAGAAAAGAAAGTTGATGGACATAGAGGTTGACATGCGGGTCCCATGTGCCAGCAGCTTACTCAACGTTTCAAAGGGGCCAGGGGATCAAAAGTAAAAGGCAAGTGACGAAATATCAGGAGCCAAAAATCAGAGGGTGAAAAAAATCCAAGAAAACAAACTTTTATAGCACATAGAGGATGACATGCGGGTCCCATGAGCCAGCAGGTTCCTCAACGTTTCAAACGTGGCATGAGATCGAAAGAAAAAGGCAAGTGACGAAATATCAGGAGCCAAAAATAATTCAAGAAAAGAAACTTGATTGTACATAGAGGATGACATGCGGGTCCCATGTGTAAGCAGCTTACTCAACGTTTCCAAGGCGGCAGGGCATCAAAAGAAAAAAGGAAATAGACAAAAATCAGAGAGTGAAAAAAAACCATAGAAAATAAACTTTTATAGCACATAGAGGATGACATGCGGGTCCCACGAGCCAGCAGGTTCCTCAAAGTTTCAAACGTGGCATGAGATCGAAAGAAAAAAAGGCAAGTGACCAAATCAGGAGCCAAAAATAATCCAAGAAAAGAAAGTTTATTGTACGTAGAGGATGACATGCGGGTCCCATTTTGCAGCAGCGGTATCACCGTTTGAGAGGCTGCACGGGATCGAAAGAAAAAGGCAAGTGACCAAATATCAGGAGCCAAAAATAATCCAAGAAAAGAAATTTTATTGTACGTAGAGGATGACATGCGGGTCCCATTTTGCAGCAGCGGTCTCAACGTTTCCAAGGCGGCACAGGACCAAAAGAAAAATGAAGTAGCCAGAAATCAGGGGGTGAAAAAAATCCAAGAAGAAAGATTTCAATTGGGCTGCATCTGGACATCTGGGCTTTCGAACTATCCTGCTTGGCCTTTTGACTCGTACAATTTCAGCCCACTCCAAAACAGGAAAGTTCCGAATTTTCTAAAAAAACAGGAAAGTCCTATGCTTCGCAAAGACAAAAAAACAAGGAGATTCAACATATAAGTTTGTTTATGTAAAAATAAAGATTTAATTATCCGTTTGAAATAGCTCAGAGCGCAATACATTGTTTATTGTCTGCAAAATAATCAAGATATCATATGTTTCTTGTACGGGGAGGCTGACATCGGGGACCCATGAGCAAACAGCGTCGTCAACGTTTTAAAGGCGGCAGGGGATGGAAAGAAAAAATAAACCAAAAATCTGTTGGTAAAAAATCCAAGAAAAGAAACATTTTCGTTCTGAGAGGATGACATGCGGGACCCATGAGGCAGCAGCATCCTCAGCGTTTATTGTTCATAGAGGTTGACATGTGGGACCCGTGAGCCAGCGGCGTCCTCAACGTTTTAAAGGCTGCAGGTGATCGAAAGAAAAAATAAGCCAAAAATCGTTTGGTCAACAAAATCCAAGAAAATAAACATTTACCGTTCTGAGAGGATGACATGCGGGACCCATGAGGCAGCAGCATCCTCAACGATTCCAAGGCGGCAGGGGAAATATCCAGAAATTAATGAGGGGTTCAAAATAAATCCATCAAAGGAAACTTTTATTGTTCATAGAGGATGACATGTGGGACCGACCTGCCAACAGCGTCCTCATCGTTTCAAAGGGGCAGGAGATCAAAAGAAAAAGGCAAATAGCCAGAAATTAGGGGTAAAAAATAACTCCAAGAAAGGAAACTTTTATTGTTCGTAGAGGATGACATGCGGGACCCATGAGCCAGCAGCTTACTCAACGTTTCAAAGGCGGCATGAGATCGAAAGAAAAAGGCAAGTGACAAAATATCAGGAGCCAAAGATAATCCAAGAAAAGAAACTTTATTGTACGTAGAGGATGACATGCGGGTCCCATTTAGCAGCAGCGGTCTCAGTTTCAAATGCGGCTTGAGATCAAAAGAAAAAGAAAGTTGATTGTACATAGAGGATGACATGCGGGTCCCATGAGTCAGCAGCTTACCATACGTTTCCAAGGCGGCAGGGGATCAAAAGAAAAAGGAAATAGCCAAAAATCAGAGGGTGAAAAAAATAAAGAAAATAAACTTTTATAGTACATAGAGGATGACATGCGGGTCGATGAGCCTGCAGGTTCCTCAACGTTTCAAACGTGGCATGAGATCGAAAGAAAAAGGCAAGTGACCAAATATCAGGAGCCAAAAATAATTCAAGAAAAGAAACATGATTTACATAGAGGATGACATGCGGGTCCCATTTAGCAGCAGCGGTATCACCGTTTGAGAGGCAGCAGGGGATCGAAAGAAAAAGTCAAGTGACCAAATATGAGGTGCCAAAAAAATCCAAGAAAAGAAAGTTTTATAGTACATAGAGGATGACATGCGGGTCCCATTTAGCAGCAGCACCGTTTGAGAGGCGGCAGGGGATCAAAAGAAAAAAGAAATTGCCAAAAATCAGAGGGTGAAAAAAAACCAAGAAAATGAACTTTTATAGTACATAGAGGATGACATGTGATACGTCTCCAACGTATCGATAATTTCTTATGTTCCATGCTACTTTATTGATGATACCTACATGTTTTATGCACATTATATGTCATATTTATGCATTTTCTGGAACTAACCTATTAACAAGATGCCGAAGAGCCAGTTGCTGTTTTGCTGTTTTTGGTTTCAGAAATCCTAGTAAAGAAATATTCTCGGAATTGGACGAAACTTTCGCCCAGGGTCCTATTTTTGCACGAAGCTTCCAAGACCGAAGACCTAACGAAGTGGGGCCACGAGGCGGCCAGAGGGTGGCCGGCGCGGCCCAGGCCCGGCGCGCCGACCTGCCCCCGGGCCCCTCGTGTGGCCCTCGCGTTGACCTTCCGCCTACTTAAAGCTCCCGTCGCGAAACCCCCCGAGAGCCACGATACGGAAAACCTTACAGAGACGCGCCGCCGCGAATCCCATCTCGGGGATTCTGGAGATCGCCTCCGGCACCCTGCCGGAGAGGGGATTCATCTCCGGAGGACTCTACACCGCCATGGTCGCCTCCGGAGTGATGAGTGAGTAGTTCACCCCTGGACCATGGGTCCATAGCAGTAGCTAGATGGTCGTCTTCTCCTTGTTGTGCTTCATTGTTGGATCTTGTGAGCTGCCTAACATGATCAAGATCATCTATATGTAATTCTATATGTTGTGTTTGTCGGGATCCGATGGATAGAGAGTACTATGATTATGGTGATTATCAATCTATTGTTCATGTGTTGTTTATGATCTTGCATGCTCTCCGTTATTAGTAGAGGCTCTGGCCAAGTTTTTACTCTTAACTCCAAGAGGGAGTAATTATGCTCGATAGTGGGTTCATGCCTTCATTGATACCTGGGACAGTGACAGAAAGTTCTAAGGTTGTGATGTGCTGTTGCCACTAGGGATAAAACATTGATGCTATGTCTAAGGATGTAGTTGTTGATTACATTACGCACAATACTTAATGCAATTGTCTGTTGCTTTGCAACTTAATACTGGAGGGGGTTCGGACGATAACCTGAAGGTGGACTTTTTAGGCATAGATGCAGTTGGATGGCGGTCTATGTACTTTGTCGTAATGCCCAATTAAATCTCACTATATTTACCATGTCATGTATATGCATTATTATGCCTTTCTCTATTTGTCAATTGCCCGACTGTAATTTGTTCACCCAACATGCTTTTATCTTATGGGAGAGACACCTCTAGTGAACTGTGGACCCCGGTCCTATTCTTTACATAGCATACAATCTACTTGTTTTACTGTTTTCTTTGCAAACATCTTCCACTCGATACGTTTAATCCTTTGTTACAGCAAGCCGGTGAGATTGACAACCTCACTGTTTCGTTGGGGCAAAGTACTTTGGTTGTGTTGTGCAGGTTCCTAGGCGCCGGAATCCCTGGTGTTGCGCCGCATCACATTTCGCGACCATCAACCTTCAACGTGCTTCTTGGCTCCTCCTGGTTCGATTAAACCTTGGTTTCTTTCTGAGGGAAAACTTGCTACTGTGCGCATCATACCTTCCTCTTGGGGTTCCCAACGAACGTGTGAGTTACACGCCATCAAGCTCTTTTTCTGGCGCCGTTGCCGGGGAGATCAAGACACGCTGCAAGGGGAGTCTCCACTTCTCAATCTCTTTACTTTGTTTTTGTCTTGCTTTATTTTATTTACTACTTTGTTTGCTGCACCTAAACAAAATACAAAAAAATTAGTTGCTAGTTTTACTTTATTTACTGTCTTGCTCTCTATATCAAAAACACAAAAAAATTAGTTACTCGTCTTTACCTTATTTGCCTAGTTTACTTTTTGCTTATTGCATCATGTTTCCTTTTAATTTCACCACAAAGGACATACCGGTAGGACGTGGGTCCATAGTTGGGAGAAATAATATAGAAGAATTTTTCAATCATGTTAGTATTACTGAAGATTTTGAAGATAGACACTTGGTAGAACTTGCACCTACCTATGAAATTGCTGCTGCTGCTTTAGTTCGCTTGTTGGAAACTAAATTTGTTAATCTCAATCCTATAATCCAACACATGTTTCTTACACTTGGTGATATGGAAGAAGGGGAAAAGAAAGATTTTGTTTTAGAAACCCTTCTTAGAGAATTTGGTGGTCTAGCAAGAGAGGCTAGAAAGGTTTTTGCTAAATTTAATATGCTAGGTTCTCATACCAATTTTATTGGTCTCCTTGAAAAAATGGACATGGATAGAATAATGTACACTAATAACATTAATGATGGAGGGGAAATCAAAGCACCAATACCATGTAAACTTCTAGCTATGAATGACGCACTAGAAAATAACTATGCTTGGCTTGTTCCGGAAAATTTGTTCGATGAGAGTAGCAAGCCTAAGACTAATGAAAAGGGAGACGCTAAAACTTATATATCAAATATACTATGCTTGGTTGAGAAAACTCCCAACACCCCTGGTAATGATGTTGATGCTTCTACTCTCGATGTTACTTGATTTGCACTTTCTGCGCCTAGCTGAAAGGCGTTAAAGAAAAGCGCTTATGGGAGACAACCCATGTTTTTACCTACAGCAATTTTTTGTTTTATTGAGTCTTGGAAGTTGTTTACTACTGTAGCAACCTCTCCTTATCATGTTTTTGTGCCAAGTAAAGTTTCTATGTCAAAGTTGATGTTATATTTGGGATCGCTGCACAGAAACAGCATTGCTGTCTGTCACGAATCTGGGCATAATTCCCTGTAGAAAATTCGAAAAAATCTGCCAATTTACGAGCGTGATCCTCAGATATATACGCAACTTTCATTAGTTTTGAGTTTTTCCATTTGAGCAAGTCTGGTGCCATTTATAAATTCGTCTTTACGGACTGTTCTGTTTTTGACAGATTCTGCCTTTTATTTCGCATTGCCTCTTTTGCTATGTTGGATTTATTTCTTTGATCCATTAATGTCCAGTAGCATTATGCAATGTCCAGAAGTGAAAAGAATGATTGTGTCACCTCTGAATGAGTGAATTATTAATGATGCACTAACCCTCTAATGAGTTTGCTTGAAGTTTGGTGTGAAGGAAGTTTTCAAGGGTCAAGAGAGGAGAATGATATACTAAGATCAAGAGGAGTGAAAGCTCTAAGCTTGGGGATGCCCCCGTGGTTCATCCCTGCATATTTTAAGAAGACTCAAGCGTCTAAGCTTGGGGATGCCCAAGGCATCCCCTTCTTCATCGACAACATCATCAGGTTCCTCCCCTGAAACTATATTTTTATTCAGTCACATCTTGTGTTCTTTACTTGGAGCGTCGGTTTGTTTTCGTTTTTGTTTTTGTTTGAATAAGATGGATCCTAGCATTCACTTTGTGGGAGAGAGACACGCTCCGCTGTTGCATATGGACACATGTGTCCTTAGGCTTTACTCATAATGTTCAAGGCGAAGTTTCTTCTTCGTTAATTTGTTATATGGTTGGAATTGGAAAATGCTACATGTAGTAATTCTAAAATGTCTTGGATAATGTGATACTTGGCAATTGTTGTGCTCATGTTTAAGCTCTTGCATCATATGCTTTGCACCCATTAATGAAGAAATACATAGAGCTTGCTAAAATTTGATTTGCATATTTGGTTTCTCTAAGGTCTAGATAATATCTAGTATTGAGTTTTGAACAACAAGGAAGACAGTGTAGAGTCTTATAATGTTTACAATATGTCTTTTATGTGAGTCTTGCTGCACTTGTTCATCCTTGAGTTTGCTTCAAATAACCTTGCTAGCCTAAACCTTGTATCGAGAGGGAATACTTCTCATGCATCCAAAATCCTTGAGCCAACCACTATGCCATTTGTGTCCACCATACCTACCTACTACATGGTATTTACCCGCCATTCCAAAGTAAATTGCTTGAGTGCTACCTTTAAAATTCCATCATTCACCTTTGCAATATATAGCTCATGGGACAAAATAGCCTTAAAAACTATCGTAGTATTGAATATGTACTTATGCACTTTATATTTTATTAAGTTGCTTGTTGTGCGATAACCATGTTTCTGGGGAACGCCATCAACTATTGTTGAATATCATGTGAGTTGCTATGCATGTCCGTCTTGTCTGAAGGTCTATCATTTTAGTGGTTGGAGCATGCAAAATTGTTAGAGAAGAACATTGGGCCGCTAACTAAAGCCATGAATCATGGTGGAAGTTTCAGTTTTGGACATATATCCTCAATCTCATATGAGAATAATAACTTTGCTACATGCTTATGCATTAAAGAGGAGTCCATTATCTGTTGTCCATGTTGTCCCGGTATGGATGTCTAAGTTGAGAATAATCAAAAGCGAGAAATCCGAAATGCGAGCATTCTCCTTGGACCTTTGTACAGGCGGCATGGAGGTACCCCTTTGTGACACTTGGTTGAAACATGGCATGCAAAGATCCGGTAGTCCAAGTTAAGTAGGACGAGGTGCGGGCACTATTAGTATACTATGCGTGAGGCTTGCAACTTGTAAGATATAATTTACATAACTCATATGCTTTATTACTACCGTTGACAAAATTGTTTCATGTTTTCAAAATAAAAGCTCTAGCACAAATACAGCAATCGATGCTTTCCTCTTTGAAGGACCATTCTTTTACTTTTATTGTTGAGTCAGTTTACCTATCTCCTTCCACCTTAAGAAGCAAACACTTGTGTGAACTGTGCATTGATTCCTACATACTTGCATATTGCACTTGTTATATTACTTTATGTTGACAATATCCATGAGATATACATGTTACAAGTTGAAAGCAACCGCTGAAACTTAATCTTCCTATGTGTTGCTTCAACACCTTTACTTTGATTTATTGCTTTACGAGTTAACTCTTATGCAAGACTTATTGATGCTTGTCTTGAAGTACTATTCATGAAAAGTCTTTGCTATATGATTCAGTTGTTTACTCATGTCATTACCTTTGCTTTGATCGCTGCATTCATTACATATGTTTACAAATAGTATGATCAAGATTATGATGGCATGTCACTTCAGAAATTATCTTTGTTATCGTTTACCTGCTCGGGACGAGCAGAACTAAGCTTGGGGATGCTGATACGTCTCCAACGTATCGATAATTTCTTATGTTCCATGCTACTTTATTGATGATACCTACATGTTTTATGCACATTATATGTCATATTTATGCATTTTCCGGAACTAACCTATTAACAAGATGCCGAAGAGCCAGCTGTTTTCTTGTTTTTGGTTTCAGAAATCCTAGTAAAGAAATATTCTCGGAATTGGACGAAACTTTCGCCCAGGGTCCTATTTTTGCACGAAGCTTCCAAGACCGAAGACCTAACGAAGTGGGGCCACGAGGCGGCCAGGGTGGCCGCGCGCCTGTGCCCCGGCCGCGCCGACCTGCCCCCGGGCCCCTCGTGTGGCCCCTCGCGCTGACCTTCCGCCTACTTAAAGCTCCGTCGCGAAACCCCCAAGAGAGCCACGATACGGAAAACCCCGAGACGCGCCGCCGCGAATCCCATCTCGGGATTCGGAGATCGCCTCCGCACCTGGAGAGGGGATTCATCTCCCGGAGGACTCTACACCGCCATGGTCGCCTCCGGAGTGATGAGTGAGTAGTTCACCCTGGACCATGGGTCCATAGCAGTAGCTAGATGGTCGTCTTCTCCTTGTTGTGCTTCATTGTTGGATCTTGTGAGCTGCCTAACATGATCAAGATCATCTATATGTAATTCTATATGTTGTGTTTGTCGGGATCCGATGGATAGAGAGTACTATGATTATGGTGATTATCAATCTATTGTTCATGTGTTGTTTATGATCTTGCATGCTCTCCGTTATTAGTAGAGGCTCTGGCCAAGTTTTTACTCTTAACTCCAAGAGGGAGTAATTATGCTCGATAGTGGGTTCATGCCTTCATTGAGACAGTGACAGAAAGTTCTAAGGTTGTGATGTGCTGTTGCCACTAGGGATAAAACATTGATGCTATGTCTAAGGATGTAGTTGTTGATTACATTACGCACAATACTTAATGCAATTGTCTGTTGCTTTGCAACTTAATACTGGAGGGGGTTCGGACGATAACCTGAAGGTGGACTTTTTAGGCATAGATGCAGTTGGATGGCGGTCTATGTACTTTGTCGTAATGCCCAATTAAATCTCACTATATTTACCATGTCATGTATATGCATTATTATGCCTTTCTCTATTTGTCAATTGCCCGACTGTAATTTGTTCACCCAACATGCTTTTATCTTATGGGAGAGACACCTCTAGTGAACTGTGGACCCCGGTCCTATTCTTTACATAGCATACAATCTACTTGTTTTACTGTTTTCTTTGCAAACATCTTCCACTCGATACGTTTAATCCTTTGTTACATCAAGCCGGTGAGATTGACAACCTCACTGTTTCGTTGGGGCAAAGTACTTTGGTTGTGTTGTGCAGGTTCCTAGTTGGCGCCGGATCCCGGTGTTGCGCCGCATCACATTTCGCGACCATCAACCTTCAACGTGCTTCTTGGCTCCTGGTTCGATTAAACCTTGGTTTCTTTCTGAGGGAAAACTTGCTACTGTGCGCATCATACCTTCCGCTTGGGGTTCCCAACGAACGTGTGAGTTACACGCCATCAACATGCGGGTCCCATGAGCCTGCAGGTTCCTCAACGTTTCAAACGTGGCATGAGATCGAAAGAAAAAGGCAAGTGAAAAAATATCAGGAGCCAAAAATAATTCAAGAAAAGAAAGTTTTATAGTACATAGAGGATGACATGCGGGTCCCATTTAGCAGCAGCGGTATCACCGTTTGAGAGGCGGCAGGGATCGAAAGAAAAAGGCAAGTGAAAAAATATGAGGAGCCAAAAATAATTCAAGAAAAGAAAGTTTTATAGTACATAGAGGATGACATGCGGGTCCCATTTAGCAGCAGCGGTATCACTTTGAGAGGCGGCAGGGGATCGAAAGAAAAAGGTAAGTGACCAAATATGAGGTGCCAAAAATAATTCAAGAAAAGAAAGTTTTATAGTACATAGAGGATGACATGCGGGTCCCATGAGCAGCGGTATCACCGTTTGAGAGGCGGCAGGGATCGAAAGAAAAAGGCAAGTGACCAAATATGAGGTGCCAAAAATAATTCAAGAAAAGAAAGTTTTATAGTACATAGAGGATGACATGCGGGTCCCTAGCAGCAGCGGTATCACCGTTTGAGAGGCGGCAGGGATCGAAAGAAAAAGGTAAGTGACCAAATATGAGGTGCCAAAAATAATTCAAGAAAAGAAAGTTTTATAGTACATAGAGGATGACATGCGGGTCCCAGTTAGCAGCAGCGGTATCACCGTTTGAGAGGCGGCAGGGGATCGAAAGAAAAGGCAAGTGACCAAATTTGAGGTGCCAAAAAAACTCCAAGAAAAGAAAGTTGATTGCACATAGAGGATGACATGCGGGTCCCATTTAGCAGCAGCGGTCTCAACGTTTCCAAGGCGGCAAGGGATCAAAAGAAAAAGGAAGTAGCCAGAAATCAGGGGGTCAAAAAATCCAAGAATAGAAAGAATTTTGGTTCATAGAGGATGACATGCGGGACCCATGATCCTGCATCGTAAACGGCTCGATCGGAGAACGTTGAACGAGATGGCGCGATGTAGAAAAAAACAATGCCAGAGAGGCTGCCATCTGGGCCCTACATCCCTCGGCGGTGCGGATTTGCGTTGACTCGGCCGGCGAACCCGAGATTTCGAGATGCACCACGTCCCGGGCCACCATACGCCACGTTTTGGCCGCTTTCGTCGGGCTAGGTGGCCTCAAAAACGAGAAAAATTTTTTTTTGACATGCACCACGGAGGGACCAAAATCGTCGGCCATGGTACACCAGCAACCACGGCGCGACTTCAACTTCGTCGGCCATGGCAACTTTTCTTGTAGTGAACTCATGTAACAATCAAAGCAAGGGCATTTGCAGATAATAATAAAACGGTATCCAAGTACTAATCAATCAATATGCATGTGTTCCATATTTAGTCGTACGTGCTCGCAATGAGAAACTTGCACAACATCTTTTGTCCTACCAGCCGGTGGCAGCCGGGCCTCTAGTGAAACTACTGGAAATTAAGGTACTCCTTTTAATAGAGCACCGGAGCAAAGCATTAACACTCCGTGAACACATGTGATCCTCACATCGCTACCATTCCCTCCGGTTGTCCCGATTTCTGTCACTTCGGGGCCATTGGTTCCGGACAGCGACATGTGTATACAACTTGCAGGTAAGATCATAAACAACGAATATCTTCATGAATCAATAACATGTTCAGATCTGAGATCATGGCACTCGGGCCCTAGTGACAAGCATTAAGCATAACAAGTTGCAACAATATCATAAAAGTGACATCTACGGATACTAGGCACTATGCCCTAACAATCTTATGACTATTACATGACCAATCTCATCCAATCCCTACCATCCCCTTCAGCCTACAGCGGGGGAATTACTCACACATGGATGGGGAAACATGGCTGGTCGATGGAGAGGCGTTGGCGGTGATGGCGGTGAAGATCTCCTCCAATTCCCCGTCCCGGCGGAGTGCCGAACGGAGACTCCGGCTCCCGCGACGGAGTTTCGCGATGTGGCGGCTCTCTGGAGGGTTTCGACTTCTCTCCGTGCGTTTTTAGGTCGAACCCGATAAGTAGTCCGAAGGGGGCGTCGGAGGCCGACCGAGGCCACACCATAGGGCCGCGCGGCCCCCTAGGCCGCGCCGCCTTATGGTGTGGGGCCCTCGGGCCTCCACCTCTCTGCCCTCTCCGTCGCATTCGTAAAATAGGCTTTCGCATAAATTCCGAGGATTTTCCGAAAGTTGGATTTCACAAAAACGAGACACCAGAGCAGTTCTGCTGAAAACAGCGTTAGTCCGTGTTAGTTGTATCCAAAATACACAAATTAGAGGCAAAACAATAGCAAAAGTGTTCGGGAAAGTAGATACGTTTTGGACGTATCAGAAGCATCGACACCTGGATTCGCCTTGGTGAACTCTGCATTTTGACGGTTAGCAATAGCAAGAAATTCTTGAACTCGGGCTTGTTGCTTGTGCAACGCCTCACCCGACAAATTCGGTAACTCGGCTGCAGCTGCCTGAGCCACCCTAAGATTCTTAGCTGGGCTACTGTACTTAGGCCTATCTGCCAACACATATGTTGTCGACATACTTGTGCCGGATCGACCATCACGAGCAAGCTCCCTAGTGAGGTTTCTACCTCGGTTTTGCACTTCACCTATCTGACTAGGCTCATTAGCTACCGGAGTCAAGCCATGGGCCATGTTATACTCATACAGGGAGATGTCGAACTCAAAATCACCGGCATAGCCAGCTTGTCGATGGTGGCCTGAATGAGATTTGGCGTGGGAGTCATGCTGGATGTGTCGGCATTGCCGACGATGTTCTCCGGCTTCTCGTATCGCGGCTTGCCCGAACGCGTGGTCTTGGCGACTGTGTCTTGGCCACCGAAAATTCCTTTGCCGACACTAGCGCCTAGACCGGCCATCATGACCTGCACGAAGCTAGCGGGGCGACCGGTACGTCGGCCGCGAGCCGCACAAGCAGCAGGAGGGTCTACTGCCACGTGCACCACATCTGGGTACCTGCGCACCGAAGCTGTAGCGACATAAACTCGATGCCGCCGAAGTTGACGAATTGGCCGTTCTTGGGGAACGTCTGCTTGACGAAGTTGTTGGCGTTGTCACTAACGAAGTCCAACAAGCCGGGCCTCTGGACAAGGCCAGGAACTACCCGTTCGGATGAAAACTCCAGCCGGCGACGCTGCTGGCCCCACGGTAGGCGCCAACTGTCGTGGTGGAGTCACAATAGATGCCATGGGTAGGCTTAAGTTGGGGCCAGAGGATTCAGGAGGGAAGATGCACTAACAAGCACACACGGGACACAACGATCTACCTAGGTTCATGGCCCTCGCGAGGAGGTAAAACCCATACTCCTGGATGTATATATCTCGAGGTGGAAGCCCCACAACAATGGTGCTCCTTGAGCTGTATAGCGAGAGGAGGAAGAATCTCTGTGGTTCTGAGCGTGTGAGGGGGGAGAATGAGAGTAATGATCGATCCTTTGTTAAGGAGGCCCTACACCCCCTTGTATACTAGGGGTAGGTTACATGTCAGAAAGCCTAGCATGAGATAAAGCCAGTTTCCATGGTGCCAAAGTCTTCACTTTGGTCCTGCCAGGAGGTTCCATCTTGTTGCCCAGGACATCCCCGACAGGACTTGACATTCTGTACCTGACTCTGTGGCCACGCTAACCACTGTTCCCTCTGTCACCATGGTCATCCCATGATGAGCTCATACGTCGCTTGTTCTGTAGCGACGTGCTCTAACGTGAATATGAGATTCTTCCATGATTACAACGATGGGACGTGAAAGTTGACAATGGGAATTTGCACATGATCGTTGGCCCTAATGTCGGTCACCAATGCCGCCCCCCCACAAAGTATGTCGGTTCTTCACTTTCAGCACCCTTGACGTACTCCGACTTGACTGACGCTGGGTTTGTCGGTTTTGATATGCCAGAATAAGTAAGTTGGTCACCCTATGCCGGCTACCCTTAACCCGGTCAAACTTTAATTTATTCATGTAAAAAAACCTTTAATTTAGCCAACAACAAACCTTTAACCTTTAATTTATTACTTTTTTACAATAATAAATAAATAAAACTCTTTACCCGCAAAAAAAGAAAAAAGAATCAGGGGTACTACAATCTGCACCAGTGAGTTCGGGCCATCATTCGGTCAAATCAGGCCTTCGAGTTCTTCGGCCCATGATCCAACACCGCTTTTACTTTCCCTCTTCCCCTCGCAACGCAACGCAACGGGGCCATCTATCCAACCCTCTCCGCCTTCCACCGGAGCACCACCGCCTCGACCAAAATCCCCTCCCAATCTCGCCGCCCCGCTCCTCCGCTCCACTCCTTGCACCGGCGGGGAGGGGAAGCGAGGAGATCCATCCCAACTCGGATTCATTCCTTCAACGCAATTCCAGTTTGCCGCTGATTCGTCTGCTGCTCGGCGGGCGGAGTGCCAGCAGCGCTGCAGCACTCAGGAGATTCAGAGGGGGTCAACTCAGCTCAGCTCAGCTCTCCGGCCCGCCATGTCGGCACCCACCGCGAAGCAGGGCGCGGGGGAGGAGGAGGCCGAGCGCCTCCTCGCGGCCGCCAAGCTGAACCCGAACGACGGCGGGCCCTTCCGCGCCCTCGGCCACCACTACGCCCGCGCCGGCGACGCGCAGCGCGCGGCCAGGTGCTACCAGCGGGCCGTGGCCCTCGACCCCGACGACGCCGAGGCTGGGGTGGGTGTGAATGAATGCGCATGCCTGTGCACGGAAGGCGTTTGTTGGTTGGTTTGCTCCGTGGTGGTGCTGTCTTGATTGATGTGGCCTGTTTTTTGCAGGAGGCGCTCTGCGATCTGCTTGATGTGGACGGGAAGGAGAGCTTGGAGCTTGCTGTGTGCAAGGAGTCTGCTGGCAAGTCGCCGCGCGCATTTTGGGCCTTCAGGAGACTCGGCTACTTACAGGTCTGTTACTTCAGCAGCAGTTGCTTTTATTCATTATTATTATTGGTTGAAGCGATCATGGCAACATCATACACTAGTCGTTATGACGGACTAAATACATTTGGATTAGGTCGGAACCTCATTGTTTTGAACCCATCAAATAGCCTATATGCGTTACTTCAAGGGAATCTGGTGCTACAATGATTATTTAGATTGTGGAAATATATTTGAAATCCAACCGAATGTAGACGCCCTTTGAACTCAACCAGAATCACGAATAGTACAGTTTTCAAGCTATTTAAAAGAACTAAACATTCTTAAACTTTACATAGAAAATATGAATTTGCAGTCTTACTCGTCACACAATAGAATCATTGGGGTTAGATTGTGGACGCGATTTCGATTTCAGGCCTTTGTCACGTAGGGGATCACATCAGGAACCAGGATACTAATATAAGAGCAAAATAACTAATAGAGGAAGATCGATGAAATTAGGGATTCTCGATATATCATGAGATTACAAATGGATAGACTTAAAAGTGTAAGTAGAAATTCCTGTTCTATGTTTGGTATGGACGCTTGAGTATTGCTATGGAGCAATTGAACCTAGATCGGCACACCAATTGGATCTGCTAAGTAAATTTGGGGCAGAGTACAGGCTGTGGAGTCAAGGTGGATGATCGAGGCAAAGGAGGAGCATGAAGAGTAAATTTGGGGCAAAGTACAAGCTGTGTAACCCAAGGTGGCTTATCGAGGCAAGGGCAGAGCTCAGAGATGCTGCCAACTGTGCAATACTGATAGAGAGTAGCTTGAAGAGTCAATTGTATTTCGAAGTGGACATCAGTACATCACAGCAGAGATATGTGGGAATCAGAATATTTGCGTTGCTGCATGAATAGAAGTACTCCCTCGGTTCCAAATACTTGGTAGTTTTAGGTTTGTCCTAAGTCAAACTTCTCTAAGTTTGACCAGGTTTATAGAAAAATATGCTGATATTTACAACATCAAATCTACTCCGTATATAGTATGAAGGTATATTTAATGAAAAATCTGATGGAAGTAAATTGGTGTTGGAGAAAAATATTTTGATATATTTTTCTATAAATTTGGTCAAACAAAAAAATAGTTTGAACTTCAAATATGTAGTAATGGAGGCAGTATAGAACCAATAAGTGCCTAAGCAGTAAGCAAGGCAGTAAAACACCGCCATCTGGAATGCACATAATTATAATAAATATTCTGCTGCATTTGAAGACCCTGCTTAACATGCATCACTGGGTTTAATTGACCAGTTCAGCCGGTTCTCCCCAGGTCATTTGCCACTCTCCCCTGTGGGTAACTCGGTATTCCTTGCCTGGTGTTAACTCCTTATTTTTGTCCTACCTGCGACCCTAGTGCTGGTTCAGGTCTTGTTACACTGACCCATCTTTGCAATGTCTAGGTTTAGAGCCCTATCTTTAGGCTTTAAGAATTACAATATTTTGTTTTCTTGGGTGAGGAGCTGCTAGTGTACTTCCTTTAACTGTCCTGGTAAAGCTTATGTAAAATTTGTTATAGTTTTCTTGTGATTATCTTTTCTTTATGTGCTAACTTGTGTATTGAAACATAATCCATGATAAGTATTGACATGCCATGAAAAATTTAGGTTCATCAAAACAAATGGTCAGAGGCTATACAAAGCCTTCAACACTCAATACGAGGTTACCCGACATGTGCTGATTTATGGGAGGTGTGTGTTCTATTTCCTTCTCTTTCCTTATCAAAGCTGATGATACCTAACTCCTACTTCTATCTTGCAACATAATTGAATATTTCATTAACATTCTATATTTGGTATTAGGCACTCGGTCTGGCTTACCACCGTTTAGGCATGTTTACTGCTTCAGTAAAGGTGCGCTGTTTTCTTTTTTGGCGTCATAACCAATTTCAGTTTGTTGTATTGGGTCTTTTGAATATGCTTACTTCAGTTTTTGGTGGCAGTCGTATGGGCGTGCTATTGAACTCGATAGTTCCAGGGTCTTTGCGTTGATTGAAAGTGGAAACATCCAACTGATGCTTGGTTATTTCAGAAAGGTAGGAAGTATTTTGAGCTAATGAACTTTTGTGTTGGATACACATGTTTTTTATTAACAAAGACCAATTTAATAGTGCATCAATGCAAACTCTACTGCTGCTATGAGTAACAATATCTCTGCAATAACAGGGAGTTGAACAGTTTCGTTTAGCCTTGGAGTTGGCTCCTCGTAATCATTCTGCATACTTTGGGCTTGCTTCTGCATTGCTTGCTTGGTCAAGGCATTGTGTAGCTACTGGGGCGTTTACCTGGGCAGCTAATCTGTTAAAGGTATTTTGGTATATGCTTTGTTTCATGTTAATAGCATTTCATGCCCATATATCACTTGAGTGTTGTTTTATGTAGGAAGCATCAGAAGCTGCTAAAGCTTGTTCTTCCTTGACTGGAAATCTTTCCTGTGTTTGGAAATTGCACGCAGACACTCAGGTACCTCTATTACCAAATTAATCATTTAAATTTGCTTGCCACCTTATAACTTATATTCTATTCAAACATGTATGTCACACACTTTATGTCAGCTTGCACTTGCAAGATGCTTTCCATGGGAGCATGGGGATATCAAGTGGGGCATGGATGAGCATACTTTCAAAGCTTCTGTCCTTGAGTGGAGAAATACATGTTTGTCAGCTGCAAATGGTGCAAAACTCTCATATCAACGAGCTTTGCATCTCACACCTTGGGAAGCTAATATTCACATTGATACTGCTGTTTGTCTTGATCTCATTTGTACCATGGAGGAGAATAACTCTGTAGACCCGATAATTTGGTAAACTTCTTTGTTCATAAGATGCCAGCTTCTTTGAGGAGCTTTTCTGATAACACTATATGTTTTCTGTGCAACAGGGAGCTTCCAGAGAAAATATCATTGGGTGGTTTGATGTTGGAACCAGTTAATAAGGATTTCTGGGTCACATTGGGTTCAGTGTCAAGTAATCAGGCTTTAAAGCAACATTCTCTTATCAGGGCACTGCATTTGGATATGTCTCTCTCTGAAGCTTGGGCATACCTTGGAAAGGTACTGCTATAGTCCTATTAATGCTGCAGTTGGTTACCTGATCGGCTCTTCAACTAGTAGTGAGGTTACTAATGATTTGACCTTCAGATTTACAGACAATCAGGTCACAAGCAATTAGCAAGACAAGCATTTGACCGAGCTCGAAGCATTGATCCTTCATTGGCCTTGCCATGGGCAGGAATGTCGGCAGAAGATCATAACCAATATGGGTAACCACCCCCCCTACATATTTCATCAAGAGCCAAATGTTCCCTATATTGATGCACTCAACTTTTTTACTTAAGCTAATTTAATCTTCGTATGATCTTAAAGGGCTGGTGCAGTAAACGAGTCTTATGAAAGCTGCTTGAGAGCTGTGCAGATACTACCTGTAAGTGCAATTATCTGAAATGTATGTTGATATCAATGTAACTAATGCAATTTAGTACTCCGATTAATTATTTCCTTACTTAGTTTTTTTTTATCTCATTCTCATGACACATTTGCATAGCTGCCAGAGTTCCAGATTGGCCTTGGAACTATTGCTGCTCGTTCTGGTGAACTTCTGTCACCCCAGGTATGTTTATAATTTTCTTCTGGTGTCCTTAAAAGTTCCGGAGTAAATATTGTGCCCCTTCATGCTCAAAATGAAGTGATGTTTTTTTCTGAAAGCAATCCATTCAATCTGGTGGTTGTATTACATGGTCTCATGTCTCATCTTTGAATTGTATACTGTTGTTGAATTGTTGGCACTGTCACTAAGTTAGTGTTACAAATTGTTTCAGTTGTCATATGTTAGTATCTATAACATAATCTGCTACTGCAGTGTTGCTTGGGGTTTGGGTATTTAGAGAACCAGGTTATGTATGGTACTATCTTAAGCAACGCTGATGTTGTTCACACTTATGATGCTTCCTTTTCCTTTGTTGACATGTCAGTCTCTTTATATGTGTTGCTATTATTCTATGTAGGTATTGATGGCTGTAAGACAGGCTGTTCAGCGAGCGCCTCATTACCCAGAGTCACACAATATAAATGGATTGGTTGCGGAAGTCCGATCAGACTTTCAATCTGCAATCACATCTTACCAACAGGCGAAATTTGCTTTAGACATGATGTGCAGGTCCAAGTTAGACAACAGATATCCTTTTGTTGATGTTTCGCTGAATCTTGCCCGGTCACTTTGTAAGGTAAGAGTACTATCATGTGGTTTGATAAATTAATAATTGTATTGCAGAACAAGAAGCTAAAACCATGTGTTTATTGTACAATCTCCCAAAAAAAATTGTTGTTTCCTTATATTTGTAATAAGCTTGCTGTTCTTGGTGTGGTACTTATTAATCCTGGTTCTTGGTTAGGTAGCTATCCTTTTTGTTCTCCATAAGTACTTCCACTTCTTTAATTAACAAGCACTGCATTTGCTGCAGGCTGGTCTTGCAACTGATGCAGCACGGGAGTGCGAAGAGTTGAAAACAAAAGGTTTGTTTAATTTTCACTTCAACGAGCAGAAGTTATTTCCTATTTTTTCTCCCGAATTGGGTGAACATATCATTTTCAAGTATTTTCTACATTCCATAAACATATAAATACTTAACAAGCCATCTCAAATTTCTAGGATTGCTGAACGTTGATGGATTACAGATATATGCTTTTGCATTGTGGAAACTTGGACGGCATGACGAAGCTCTCTCTGTATCTAGAAATTTGGCTGAGAATTTACCTAGTATGAAGCAGGAGAGTGCAACTGGAGCATTGGGATTCATATGCACGTTGGCATACAACATCACCGGGAAGGATTCTGCAGCTTTAGTCATTCATACACTCCCTGGTCAACCCAGTTATAACAGAGAGTTGAAATTCATCATCTCTGCATTAGATGCTTTGCAGCCAAATAAGCGTTTTCAGTTACCTCAATTGAGTACGCCTCCTAGACTTACTTCCTATGAGGTGATGAGTGAAGTCCACTCAAATATTGCTCTGGGGAAGGCAGTAAGTACCCATGAATATTGGTATTCTGTGGATTTTTGTTTGGCTCTGCGCTAGTTGTAATATAGACTAATTTTCACTTGTAGATTGGTGGGGAATCAAACAGCTGTTTAGGGGTCGAGGGTGGTTTGTCTTACCTGAAAAAGGTCCTGCACATGTATCCTGATTGCAGTTTAGTAAGGTAACAATCTTCCCTGGAATAATGAAAATTGATTATATTGGTCATAACATGGCCTTTGTTGCATGGTGCAGAAACCATCTTGGATCGCTGCTGCTGTCCGGTGGAGATTGGACTGCTTCTCACAAAGCAGTAAGGGTTACTTCATTGTCCCATGGGCACACATCCAATAGAGGCCTAAGGTCTCCGCATCAAATTCAAGCATGTGCAACAGTGTCTTGCTATGCTACCTGCACTTCTTATCCAAAGTTCTCATTCCCAACATGTGAAGATCAGTACCTAAGTCAATACAATGCACTGTGTAACCTGCAAAGGTATGTCTTTTCCAAGTTGTTACAGCAACAACATAATTATTTGACTTTGCTACGCAAATTAATTGTGGAACTTCTTTTGAAGATTGGTTCATCAGGAACCATGGAACCAAGATGCACGGTACCTGCTTGTACTTGCTATTTTCCAAAAAGCACGTGAAGAGAAGTACCCCAAACACATTAGCACCATCTTGAAGAGGTTGATTCTACAAGTACTGTCCAGCAGAAGCAATTCAGAAGAGCATAAAATCGTCCTTTATGAGAAGTACTTGCTACTCCTATTGTCTTCAGAGATTAGTTTGCAATCTGATGACCATGCAAACTGCATCGCTCAAGCTACAGATGCTCTAAGAGTTACTTCTCCAAGTGCGGATGCTTTCTTTGCACACTTGCAACTGTGTCGGGCTTATGTGGTGCGAGGCGACCTTTCAAACTCCAGGAAGGAGTACATGAAATGCTTGCAGAACGGGACAAATACTGAGATTGGCTGGGTAATGCTGAAGCAACTAGAATCTCTATGTTCACTGAACCCTGGCTCTGATGAAATAGAGATAAATCTCAAAGAGTGTATTGAGAGGAAGGGTAGCAACCCATCAAAATGGGCATCTCTTTTTAATCTAGCATGTGCTCAGTCCTCTATGCGGGTTGAGGACTTTGCAAGTGCTGAAAAAGCTCTCGCACAGGCTTGTGCTGAAAAGGATGCTGATAGCTGCATCTTATTTCTCAATGGTAAGCCAGTTTGTTATATTTCTGTTTGTTGGTAGCTCATTATAATTGACAGTTTTCCCTGAAACAGTTTTTTTTATTTCTGTCATGGAGTTGCATCTTGTAGTTGATTGTGCTGTTACCTCCAGTAAACGTCATGATTTCACTATCTTGCATTCTACTTAAAAAACTTTTAGAAAAGAATCTTCTTTGTCGAGTGATTTGTTTATCATTAGGTTTACTGGTAGTCAGCATTAACAGTTGATATTTTGGCCTTACCTTAGCATTGTCAATTGTATCACAACAGCTGGCATATTTTGCTTATAGGATAGTGACGAAGCTGATGGTTCTGTTTCACATGTATGGACTAAGTGACTAAGTAGATGCTCATCTTTAACTTTTCTTTGCTAGTTACTCTGGGAGGTAGAATTCATCCTTTCCAATGCGATGTGAAGACCACTGCCTGCAATTTTTTGTGCTGCTTTACACTACTTCCACATTAATTTAGAACAAATCGGAATAGTAGATGTTTTTTGTTTTGTTTGTTATCATCGTGTACTGAATCAAAATCATCCTGGCAGGAGCTTTGAATATGGAAATTGCCTGGAGGTATGCGGCTCCTCAATTTATAAACCGTGCAGCTTCGAGCCTCAGAAAGGCACAGCAGAAATCTCAAGCTACCGTACCCATCGTATCACTCCTGCTGGCCCAAGCAGAAGGCAGCCTCGGCTCCAAAACCAAGTGGGAGAAAAACCTTCGCCTCGAATGGTTCACATGGCCCCCAGGTATGAAACTGGACCTCAGAGCTTCAAAGAACACCCTACTGAAAACTTTCTCAATTCATTTTATCGTTTCCTCCCTTTCATTCGCACAGAACTGCGGCCTGCGGAGCTCTACTTCCAAATGCATCTGCTGGCTAGCCAGTCCACTGCGTCGGGAGCTCCTCAGCAGAAGCAGCACCAGCTGCTGCCGGAGACGATGCAGAGCCCTGGTGCGTGGCTTCTCCGGGCGATACACCAGAACCCGTCGTGCTCCAGGTACTGGAAGGCCTTGGAGCAGGTTGTCTACGTGTAAATTCGTGACCCGGAAGTCACCACTCTTGTAGCTGAGTGGCACGTAGCGAATCCGTTAACGCAGTTGTAGCGTACATTGTGTCTGACTTAACGGTGGACTTTAACTGGGACTCTCCCAACACTGGGAGCTTAGAGCTCTTAGAGGATGAGCCTATGAGGTGCTCTAGCGACATGTATTTTGTTGTTGTAAACTGAATCTCTCTTGACATTTCCCTCTCTGGGAGTAGCTGGGAGCTGAGGCTGCATACAAACCAAATGGTGTGCTGGTCTTGTGCATTTTATCCCAAAATCAAACCAACCCTTTCCTTGCAAGCATGGCAACTTATAACATGATTATATTCTTATGTTCCAAATTAAGTGAGGTAGATTTGTATGTATATGTACACTAAAATACGTAGGTATATGTGTATCTAGCCAAATCTGGGACACTTAATGCGAAACGGAGATACGCAGTGTAACATTCTGAAAGAAAAACAGAAACAAGTGTCAGATCCCTGTTATCCCCAGCTCATCTTCAGGAGACACCAAGTCACCAAGGCAAGCGGAAAGAGCCATCAGTAGCTGAATCTATCAGCAATTCAGTACCTGGCTACCTGCTCGTGGTTCTATCTCAGAATCACACTGTTTCCAGAAAGTTCCTGCCATTTTATTCGGCCTTCCCAGCAAGGAGCGTGCCAGTCCGTGAACGACACGCCGGGAACACGTAGCTCGACCCGAGCTGCGCTGTTCATCGCAGGCTCCGAGGTCAGTAGGATAATGCAAAAATTCCACACGCGGCGCGCCATGGCGAGCTGAGCAGCAGAGCGCGCCACGCATGCCACCCACCCGTCGCCTTAAGCCGTCCTCCGCCTCCTGCACCGCACCGGAGACACTTCACTCACTCGCCAGTCTGCCGAAATCAACAGACAACGCCGCGACAGCGCACTCCATCGATCTCTCCGGTAGGTAATTGCTCATGTCCGGCGGCGTGGGCCCGACGGCGGGCGGCGGCATCACGCTGCCGTCGATGGGGCAGCCGCCGCCGCCGCTGCACCCGACGCCGACCTCGCCCACGGCGCGCCCGCACCACCACTACTACCTCTTCTCCATCAAGCAGCTCAACACGCTGGGCGCCGCGGCGGTGCTCGCCTTCTCCACCACCGTCCCGCTCACGGACATCGCCTTCGCGGTGCTCCTCATCCCCTACCTCGTCCTCCTCGCCGCGCTCGCCTTCCCGCAGCGCCCGGGCAAGCCCGACCCCGCCGCGCCCGTCTTCGCCGGCCCCGGCCGCGTCCTCCTCGGCGCGCACACCGTGGCCGGCGTCCTCGTCGGCGCCGCGCTCCCGGCGCTCTACATCCTCGACGGCCTCCGGTCCGGGGACACCACGGGCGTCGCCAACGCCGCCCCGCACGCGTTCCTCCTCGCCGCGCAGGTCTTCACCGAGGGCCTGACGGCGGCCTGGCCGTGGAGATTCTCGCTCCCCGTCAGGGCCGCCGTCCCGGTCATGTACAGCGCGCGCAGGATGTTCGCCGCCGGGGAGTGGCTGCGGCAGGAGATGGAGGAGAAGCGCGGGGGGCCTGGTGTGGACCCGCGCCGGCTCGTGGCCGGGAGGGTGCTCGCCGTCGCCAACCTCGCCTTCTGGGGCGCCAACCTGTTCGCCTTCCTCGTGCCCTTCTACCTGCCCAGGGCGCTCCAGAGGTACTACTCCGGCAACGGCGGCGACCGCACCCGCGGCAGCAGCGCCGGCAACGGCGACGGCGAGGAGAAGAAGGATTCCTAGAGATATCGATGCTCCGCTCCAGACCTCAGTGATGGGTGTCTGTTGTGTTGCTCCTTTCAGTAGTTTGTCGCTTGATCCCTTCCTGAGCATTTTAGCCATGTAAAATTTCTCACTACTTGTTGTATGCACATTACTTGCGTACGCACCTTTGTCATGGGATCTTCCGGTTTAAGTTTCAGTTGAAAATTTCCAAAATCGAGTTTGGAATGGATTTTACGAGTTAAAAATGGTCTCAACCGGTGCGTGCACAGGAGAGACATGAGGCGATCTAGAAAAACCAATCAAGAGCATCTCCATTCGCGCCGGATCGAGCGTTTGGGGGACGTGTTTTGTTCGTGCCGCGTTTGGGGAAGTCGTGTCTCTCAAACAAAATTTTGGAAATTTAAAACTTGAGCGAGATTTGTATTTGGAAATTTAAAACTTGAGCGAGATTTGATTAAATTCATCCAAACTTAACATATATTACATAGATTCGAACGAGATTTAACTAAATTTAAACTAAACCTAATCTAGAAGTGCTTGCGACGACCGGAGGCGTCGTAGTACTGCCGGAAGTTGTATCGGTAACGAACCAAGGTTTGATGCGCATAGTAGCAAGTTTCCCAAGGTTTTTCCTTCCCGGCCGTTGGTTATGCTTTCCCATCCCCTTAGTTTTTCCTCGTTTTCCCTCCCTCTATTTTGAAACCCGTCGCAGACGCTCAGACGGGAGGGTTGCCGTCTGGTCAGAGGCCTTCACCGTTATCGGTGACGGCTAGGGAGCCGCGTTGGTGTTGAATTGACCGTTTCTTTCGAACTATGTTGACTGTTGACTCGAGGAGCTCACCCAAAGCTTTCCACTCCGCCCGATACTGGAGGAGCTCACACACCGCCCCTCCGCCGCCACGCCGTCCTGCCCTCCTACCTTATGGCGTCGTCCGCCGCCGAGCCGCCCCCGCCCCCACCACCACCCCCGGGAGGCGGAGAGGGATCCGCCTCCACCAGATCTAGATCTACCCCTGTCGCGGTAGAGTTTGTATATCCGTCTGATGTACCGACTCTTCCCGTCAGCCGCGGAGAAGATTGGGAATCGGAGGGATCTAACGCATGGATTCCATCTGGGTAAGCATCGTCTGCCTATGTGAATTAACAGTAGGCAGTTTTTGAGCGCCAATCGTTGTTGCTCAACTAACTGCGTTGCTTTTCGAATAGGATTGATCCAGCGCTGGCTTTTCGGCTGGTGGTTAGGCTGGATTCTAGCTTTACGCGTGATTCTAAACGCGAAATGAATGGGTTTTACTTCCCTGCGGTGGTTGCAACCACCATCTCGTTGAGGGATTTGAAAGCTAACATCTTCGATAAGTACCCCTGGAGCCCTCGCGATGCAGTTCATTTCGAATATTTCAACAGCACGGAGCGAAGATTGGTTCCACTAATTTCCGACGATGATCTGGGAATTCTTTTTGCTTTGAATGCTTCTTGCCATTTCGGTAAAATTCGTGTCCATGTGGACAGGGGCCAGGCATCATCAGGTGGTCGGGCATCATCAGGTGGTCGGGCATCATGTCTCTCTACTGCTGCTGCCTCTGCTAATAGTGTGCGCCGCGGCGATCCTTGTAGGTCCACAGCAGCACCATCTGTCCCCAGTGCGAGTGGTAGCCAGATCGTTCCTGTGGTCAATGTGGAGGACGATGCAGAGATTGGGGATCAGTCTCCTGAAGATGATGAGGATGAGTTAATGTTTCCTGAATTGGTAGATCGATGCAGTAAGCAGGCAATGGAGGATCAATACATGGAAGATATTGCTTTTGGTGCCAGATTTGATGAGACTGATGATGAAGAGAAGAATGAGAACGATGACAGCCTCGTTTTAGCCGATTACGAAGGTGAAGACTTGCCAACAATTGAGTGGAACAGGGAGGATCCTCAGCTTGCAAAAGGCACCGTGTTTCAAACGATGATGGACTGCCGTAATGCAATTACTACATATCACATTCTCACTAAGAATAATTATGAGGTTATTAAAAGTGAGCCAGGTAGGTTCACAATTAAATGCCCATACCCAAGGTGTAGGTTTAGGCTGCATGCATCCACAATGCGCAGAAGCAGCTTGGTTCAGGTACTACGCCAACCAGTTGTGTATTTAGATCACGGTGTAAAATTTGTTATCTATTACTGACATCCCTTATCATTATGTTTCAGATAAAGGTTAATAAGGAGATCCATAGGTGTCCACCTCTAGGGGGAGAGCCAGACCTGAAAACAAAGCTAGCGAAGACTAGGTGGTTGGCAGATATAATCCTAGATTGGCTGAGAGAAACTCCTTCACTTGGTCCAACGGCACTCCAGAAAAAGGTGGCTGAGAAGTATAAAGGGATGAAAGTACCTTACATGAGGATGTTCTATGCAAAGGAAATGGCTCTTGACAAGATCAATGGTCCATGGAATGAAAGCTTTCAGTTGCTTTACACTTTCAAAGCTGAAGTGGAGATGGCTAGTCCAGGCAGTGTTGTAGCAATAGACAAGCATACAGTTCCCTACAAATTGAAAAGCGGGAAGGTAATGCACAAGGAATGTTTTAGAAGGGCTTTTGTTTGTTTCAAAGCTTGCTGGAAAGGCTTTTTGGACGGTTGCAGGCCTTATTTGGCCGTGGATGCATCAGCTCTTCATGGTAGGTTTAAAGGACAGCTAGTTGCTGCTACTGCAGTTGATGGACATAATTGGATGTTCCCTGTTGCTTATGGAGTTTTGGAGGTTGAGTCAGAGGAAAGTTGGACTTGGTTTCTGCAGAATTTGCGCGACCTTATAGGTCATCCACCAGGACTTGTTATCCACACAGACGCTTGCAAAGGTTTGGAGAGTGCGGTAGAAGCAGTATTCCCTGGAGTGGAGCATAGGGAATGTATGCGACACTTGGTACAGAATTTTACAAAGAAATTCAAGGGTAAAGTTTTTACTGACAACCTATGGCCAGCTTCATACACATGCAGCTCTAGGAAGCATAAGTTTCATTTGGATGTGTTGTATAAACAAAAACCTGGGGTGAAGGAGTACTTGGATGAACATCATGGTAGGGTGTGGTCAAGAAGCCAATTCAATGAAATTTGCAAGGTAGACTATGTAACAAGTAACCTTGCGGAGAGTTTCAACTCAAAGGTCAAGTCATTGAAAGGGCTTATGCTGTGGCAAATATTTGATAAGATTAGGCAGATGATCATGATAAAGATCGATCTGCGTCAAAGAATTGCATCCACAAATTATGTTGGCCATCTCATGCTCCCATCTTTGATTAAGTCTTTGCATGAGAGGGCAAAACAATTGAGGATGCAATGCGTCAGAAAAGGAATGGAGGCTGAGGTAACCTACACTGACAGTAAAAACATGCAGTGGAGGTATCCAGTGAGTTTGGTTGATAGGACATGCCATTGTAGGGGATGGCAGATCCGTGGGATACCCTGCATACACGCATTGTTTTTCATGAGTGTTATAGGGGGTGAAGATGGTGAAGTTGATCAGTATGTGTCAGAGTATTTCTCTGTTGCAAAATTTAGGGCTGCATATGCTATGAATGTTCCTACCTTGTTGGGAAAAGACCAATGGATGAAAGTCGATCCAGGCTTCAAACTGTACTCTCCAGTATTGACTAGACCGGCAGGTAGGCCGAGGAAGAATAGGATCAGAGCTAGTGCAGAGGGTGGTGCACCGATTCGAAAACGTAAGTGCAAACGTTGTGGAATCCCTGGACACATTGCTAGGCTTTGTAAAAATGGAGTTGATCCGGCTTTTGGAATGGAAGATCAGGCGGGAGCAGAAAATGCAGAGGAGAATGAAGCAGCAATTCAACTTGAGATTGAAGCAGCAGTTCAACATGAGGAGATTGAAGCAGCAAATGCAGAGGAGATTGAAGCAGCAGTTCAACATGAGGAGATTGAAGCAGCAAATGCAGAGGAGATTGAAGCAGCAGTTCAACATGAGGAGATTGAACCGATGGATCGAGAGCAGAGGGAACAGATGGATGTAGAAAGGCTTCAACCGATGAGTCCAGAGGAGAGTGAACAGTATTATCGAGATTGCCTCGATAGTTGTAAGGCCATGTGTGATGCACACTTCGAAGAGCTCATGGCAGAAGAAAAAGCAGAAGCTTCGCAGAAGAAGAAGAACAAGAAAGAGGGCAAAAGGAAGGTAGACACCGGTAATATCCCTGGTAGGGTTACCCGGAGTAAGGTGGTGGCCCCGGCGAGTCACACCAGGAGCAAGAAAAAGATTTTATTCTGAACAACTAATTTGAATTTGTATGAACAATTTGTATTGGGGTTCCCTTTGTATTGGGGATCCCTTTGTGTTGAACAATTTGTATTGGGGATGCCTTTGTGTTGAACAATTTGAATTTGTATGAACAATTTGTATTGTGGTTCCCTTTGTATTGGGGATCCCTTTGTGTTGAACAATTTGTATTGGGGATGCCTTTGTGTTGAACAATTTGAATTTGTATGAACAATTTGTATTGGGGATGCCTTTGTGTTGAACAATTTGAATTTGTATGAACAATTTGTATGCCACATTTAAGCCACATTTATCATTTTAGGGTTTTAGGGTTTTAGGGTTTTAGGGTTTTACCATTTTAGGGTTCAATTCAAAATAATTCAAAACATGGTGGAACCTTCCCATGGAGCCTTGTTATGTTACCTACAACCTAGAGAAATAATAATGGAAAAGGAAATATAGAGATATGAAGTTTTTATGCCAAAAGCTTCAAAACCACTTCCTAGTCCATGAGCTACTAGATATGAAGATGCAGGGCTTTCTGCTCAATACACCTCCCAAATACCCACTATGCTTACAAACTTTGTCCAAATGAGTCCAAATTCGTCACACTTGTGTATCTTTGAGTTGCAAACAATATCTAGTCGGCCAAAATGTAATATATTGTTCAAATAACACAATTTTACAATTTTTATGCCAAAAGCTTCAATTTCCCTTAGTCCGTTTATTATTTGGGTGCCCCTGTTTTACTTAGTGTTACTCAGTTTTCCCCTCCGGGCCCACTTGTCTTACTCAGTCATACTCAGTTTTGCCCTTCCGATAAACATTTCCTCACTTTTCCCCCTCTCAGTTCTACTCAGTTTTCCTAACTTGTACTCACTGGCTGATCTCTGATTGGTCGAGATGTATGTCACACGGATCTTGGTTGGATGAAAGCTCAACGAACGCTTGCACCGTTCGATCATTTATGATCGGACGGCCTGTATCTATGGACCACGATGGACGCATACGGAGACAAGAGCAGAGCACATACCTACCAACCCTGGCAGTCGCATATTCCAGTCGCATCCTCCTCTCTCTAACCGTGTGTGCGGAGCGCAGATCTAACGTGCGTGCGGCGGCGTGCGGCGCGCGGATCTAACCGTGCTTGCGGTGGCGTGCGGCGCGGATCTAACCGTGCTGCGGGCGCGTGCGCGGATCTAACCGTGTGCGGCGGCCTGCGGCGGCGCAGATCTAACCGTGCGGCGGGTGCGGCGGCGCATCTAACTGCGTGCGCGGCGCGGATCTAACCGTGCGTGCGGCGCGTGCATCTAACCGTGCGTGCGCCGTGGATCTAAGAGTGCCGGTGAGGATCTAACCCGAAATAGTTGAAATGTCTCTCTCTGTCTCACTTTCGATTCTATTCTCAGATCTGTTGAATGATGAAGAACACCAAGACGGCGGCCGTGCCGACAGTGGTCATCGATGCCACGAACATTGAAGCCATCGCCTACAACATCGCTTCGACGGCGCAGACCCAGCCTGTTGATGTCTCACTTCCGGTGCCGAGAGTGCGAATCGATGCCAAGACGATTGAAGCCATCGTCTACAACCGCGCTGCAAAGCCGCCGATCCAGCCCTCCGCAGATCCGTCGCTGATGAAGTACACCAAGACAGCGGCGGTTCCGACACTGGTCATCGATGCCACGAACATTGAAGCCATCGCCGATAACATCGCTTCAACGTTTGATGGCGCAGATGACCACCCCTCAGCCGCCCGTCGTCCCGGCCTTTCTTGCCCATCGCTGCGCGGCCGTGTTCGACGCCGCAAATTGGGATAAATTATTATAAATTTGTATTTTTCAATTTCCAAATGGGATAAAATTGTTCGAACTACTACCTCCGTCTCAAAAAAAGCTTCTTCACGTTCTTGATGTGTCCATGTACATCCGTATGTATGATTTGAATTCTATCCCAACTTGATTGGGAAGATATTGATATGTATTTGATCCGGAGGCTGGTACATGCATTCACTTTTGGGATCCCTTCACTTTTATAAAATGTTCATGCATGCTAAAATTATCGTGCGCATTACTTAGCACAAGTAGGAAATTGTACACCGAAATACAGTGCTTAGAGCCACAACAAAATACAGTGGTTAGAGCCATCTACTGAATAACAATTCTATACTAAATCGTCTACCAGAACCACATAACTGCTAGGACAGGGATGACACCTAATAAAACTGCACAGATGAATCTACTTTTCTCCTCTCCCATCACTTTAAGTTCATGTTCTAGATTTTCTACCACTTGATCAAATACGGCAAGATCTGTCTCAACTCTCAACTTCTCCTTGCGAATAAGCTCTGAATTCTTCTTTTCTTCCTCCACAATACGCTTCAGCTCGAATATCATCAGGTTTTTACGGGCCAATTCATCACCTAAATTGGCCACCTTCTCCTCCAAATCCATCCTCTGGCTACACCACTGGGTTGATTCATCTTGGTATGCAATGTACCATGGATCATCGGCTTGCCTGGCTAACTGTAACAATAATGGAAAAAAGAACAACTGAAATCACCCCAACAAGCCATGGCGGAACTTCAAATTCAACGGTAGTACAGAGAGCTGAAGCTATATACCTGCACTTCCGACGAGGTAGGAGAAGTAGAACGTGGCCACGACATGATCGAATCCCCACCCTCGCCGGTGTACCCGCTACGACGAGACATTGAGGACTATTTCGTACCTGCAAACTCCAATAAATTACGGGAACCGAATCGATTAGGGGGCGGGGGAGGCAGAAGCGGAGGTCTTACCAAGCTATGCCAATTGGTGCGCGGAACAAATCCCGGTCGTCGTGGGCGGCGGATCTGCTTGCGGCGGACTTTCCTGCGGTGGGTACAATGCGTGCGGACGAAACAAGTGCTGGAGCCGTGGTTGACGTGCAGCGCCGCAGTTCGTCCGACGCCGCCGGGGGACAGAGCCGGCGGCGCGACGAGGCGCCGGCGATGGCTGCTCCGTCCGACGGTGGGGAACGAGCTGCCAGCGGTTCTCCGGTCTAGCTTAAGAATAATTAATTAGCGAACTTGTTGCTTCTCTCTATGATATTCTCTAAAGACATATATCAGAGCGGCAATATATGATTTTTTCTCTCTAAATAAATAGACGACCCCACTGGTCATTGGCTGCGGCAGCCCCACAGAGCGGCAATATATGTCTTTTCCTGAAAAATAGACGACCCCACTGGTCATTGGCTGCGGAGGCCCCACAGAGCGGCAATATATGAGTTTCTCTAAATAAATAGACGACCCCACTGGTCATTGGCTGCGGCAGCCCCACAGAGCGGCAATATATGTCTTTTCCTGAAAAATAGACGACCCCACTGGTCATTGGCTGCGGAGGCCCCACAGAGCGGCAATATATGAGTTTCTCTTAATAAATAGACGACCCCACTGGTCAATTGCTGCGGCAGCCCCACAGAGCGGCAATATATGTCTTTTACTGAAAAATATACGACCCCACTGGTCATTGGCTGCGGAGGCCCCACAGAGCGGCAATATATGAGTTTCCCTAAATAAATAGACGACCCCACTGGTCATTGGCTGCGGCAGCCCCACAGAGCGGCAATATATGTCTTTTACTGAAAAATATACGACCCCACTGGTCATTGGCTGCGGCAGCCCTATAGAGCGGCCCCATTTGTCATTGGCAGCACCGCATATAAAATCATGAAAAATAAAACGGCCCACACGTCAGCGATAAATGGATGGCTGCTCCGACGTGTCTCCTGACCCTACCCGTCAGCACGAGACGGTCAGGGAGGAGCTGCCCCTGTGCGGCCCCACCCGGTCAGACTAACGGTCAAGGCCTCTGACCTGACGGCTACCGGCCGTTCCAGCACTTGTGCGTGTTTCAAACTAGAGGAGGGGAAAACTGAGGAAAAACTAAGGGACTGGGGAAAACTGAGTACAACTAACGAACCAGGGGCACGAAAATAGAAATCCCTAAAGGTTTAATCGGACCAGTAGGAGTCAAGAAGCACGTTGAAGGTTGATGGCGGCGAAGTATAGTGCGACGCAACACCAGGGATTCCGGCGCCAACGTGGAACCTGCACAACACAACCAAAGTATTTTGCCCCAACGTAACAGTGAGGTTGTCAATCTCACCGGCTTGCTGTGAACAAAGGATTAACCGTATTGTGTGGAAGATGATTGTTTGCGAAGAACAGTAAAGAACAATTGCAGTAGATTGTATTTCAGATGTAAAGAATAGACCGGGGTCCACAGTTCACTAGCGGTGTCTCTCCCATAAGATAAATAGCATGTTGGGTGAACAAATTACAGTTGGGCAATTGACAAATAAAGAAGGCATAACAATGCACATACATATATCATGATGAGTACTATGAGATTTAATCAGGGCATTACGACAAAGTACATAGACCGCCATCCAGCATGCATCTATGCCTAAAAAGTCCACTGGGTTATCATCCGAACCTCTTCCGGTATTAAGTTGCAAGCAACAGACAATTGCATTAAGTATGGTGCTTAATGTAATCAACACAAATATCCTTAGACAAAGCATCGATGTTTTATCCCTAGTGGCAACAGCACATCCACAACCTTAGAACTTTCTGTCACTGTCCCCAATGGAGGCATGAACCCACTATCGAGCATAAATACTCCCTCTTGGAGTCACAAGTATCAACTTGGCCAGAGCCTCTACTAGCAACGGAGAGCATGCAAGAACATAAACAACTCATATATGATAGATTGATAATCAACTTGACATAGTATTCAATATCCATCGGATCCCAACAAACACAACATGTAGGATTACAAAGAAACGATCTTGATCATGATAGGCAGCTCACAAGATCGAGCATGATAGCACAATTAGGAGAAGACGACCATCTAGCTACTGCTATGGACCCATGGTCCAGGGGTGAACTACTCACACATCAATCCGGAGGCGATCATGGTGATGAAGAGTCCTCCGGGAGATGATTCCCCTCTCCGGCAGGGTGCCGGAGGCGATCTCCTGAATCCCCCGAGATGGGATTGGCGGCGGCGGCGTCACAGTAATGTTTTCCGTATCGTGGCTCTCTGTACTGGGGGTTTCACGACAAAGACTATATGCAGGCGGAAGGGTAGGTCAGGGGGCGTCACGAGGGGCCCACACGCTAGGGCCGCGCGGCCAGGCCGCGCCCTAGTGTGTGGCACCTCGTGGCCCCACTTCGTTTCCTCTTCGGACTTTTGGAAGCTTCGTGAAAATAGGCCTCGGGCTTTGATTTCATCCAATTCCGAGAATATTTCCTTACTAGGATTTCTGAAACCAAAAACAGCAGAAAACAACAACTGTCTCTTCGGCATCTCGTCAATAGGTTAGTGCCGGAAAATGCATAATAACGACATATAATGTGTATAAAACATGTGAGTATCATCATAAAAGTAGCATGGAACATAAGAAATTATAGATACGTTTGGGACGTATCAAGCATCCCCAAGCTTAGTTCCTACTCGCCCTCGAGTAGGTAAACGATAACAAAGATAATTTCTGAAGTGACATGCTATCATAATCTTGATCATACTATTGTAAAGCACATGAGATGAATGCAGCGATTCGAAGCAATGATGAAGATAATGAGTAAACAAATGAATCATATAACAAAGACTTTTCATGAATAATACTTTCAAGACAAGCATCAATAAGCGGAAATACTTTTATACACCCACGCATGGGTGTGGGTGTTTCTATCACCGTTCATTTATTCCTCGAGATTCGTGCCCACCATGGTAGATAGAAAGATTCCTTTCTCTCTCCTCTTTTTATCCGAATCTTAAAGCACAATGAACGGTGACGGAAACACCCACACCCATGCGTGTTACAAGACAAGCATCAATAAGTCTTGCATAAGAGTTAACTCATAAGCAATAAATTCTTAGTAGAAAGCTTTGAAACAACACAAAGGAAGATATAAGTTTCAGCGGTTGCTTTCAACTTCAACATGTATATCTCATGGATAATTGTCAACACAAAGTAATATAACAAGTATAATAGGTAAACATGTAAGAATCAATGCACACAGTTTACACAAGTGTTTGCTTCTAAAATAGAAAGAATAGGTAAACTGACTCAACAATAAAGTAGAAGAATGACCCTTCGCAGAGGGAAGCATGGATTACTATTTTTGTGCTAGAGCTTTTCATTTTGAAAACAAGAAACAATTTTGTCAACGGTAGTAATAAAGCATATGAGTCGGAAATTCAATTCGGCACATGGGAGCATATGCTCCTGCCACCGGAAAAACATTTTGAAATGTTCAAAAAAATTAAACAAAAAATTTCTCGCTTACGTATCAACATTTTATGTGCGCACATCAAGTCTTGTGAGAAACCGACATTTTTTGCGACTAGTGTAAAAAAGACAAATAAAACGTCTCGTACACAACCTTTATTTACACAAAAAATTGTCTTTTTTACGGGTGGCACTCAAAATGTCGGTTTTCTGTGAAACCACTTTTTAAATGTGTAGAATTTTAAGATGTATCCACTAAATTTTTTGTTCACATTTTTCAACATTTTAAAAGTGCATTTAAAATGAAGTTTAAAAACCGGGAGCATATGCTTCCGGGTGCCAAAACGCCACTCCCCATATGAGTTATGTATAAGATATCTTATAAGTTGCAAGCCTCATGCATAGTATACTAATAGTGCCCGCACCTTGTCCTAATTAGCTTGGATTAACACGGATTATCATTGCATAACATATGTTTCAACCAAGTGTCACAAAGGGGTACCTCTATGCCGCCTGTACAAGGGTCTAAGGAGAAGGTTCGCATTGGATTTCTCGCTTTTGATCATTCTCAACTTAGACACCCATACCGGGACAACATAGACAACAGATAATGGACTCCTCTTTTAATGCTTAAGCATTCAACAACAGTTAATATTCTCATAAGAGATTGAGGTTTTATGTCCAAACTGAAACTTCCACCATGATTCATGGCTTTAGTTAGCGGCCCAATGTTCTTCTCTAACAATATGCATACTCAAACCATTTGATCATGAAAATCTCCCTTACTTCAGACAAGACGAACATGCATAGCAACTCACATGATATTCAACAAAGGTAAAAGTTGATGGCGTCCCCAGAAACATGGTTACCGCACAACAAGCAACTTATTAAGAAATAAGACACATAAGTACATATTCTTCACCACAATAGTTTTTAAGGCTATTTGTCCCATGAGCTATATATTGCAAAGGCAAAGAATGGAATTTTAAAGGTAGCACTCAAGTAATGTACTTTGGAATGGCGGAGAAATACCATGTGGTAGGTAGGTATGGTGGACACAAATGGCATGGTTTTGGCTCAAGGATTTGGATGCACGAGAAGAATTCCTCTCAATACAAGGCTAGGCTAGCAAGGTTGTTTGAAGCAAACTCAAGTATAAAACGGTGCAGCAAGACTCACATATAAACATATTGTAAGCATTATAAGACTTTACATCGTCTCCTTGTTGTTCAAACACCTCAACCAGAAAATATCTAGACTTAGAGAGACCAATCATGCAAACCAAATTTTAACAAGCTCTATGTAGTTCTTCATTAATAGGTGCAAGGTACATGATGCAAGAGCTTAAACATGATCTATATGAGCACAACAATTGCCAAGTATCACATTATTCAAGACATTATACCATTTACCACATGCGGCATTTTCCGTTTCCAACCATATATCAATGAATGAGGTAGTTCAACTTTCGCAATGAACATTAAAGATAAAGCTAAGAACACATGTGTTCATACGAAACAGCGGAGCGTAATATCTCCAATATAAAGAATGGATCCAACTTTATTCAAACAAAACAAAAACTAAAGCAAACAGACGCTCCAAGCAAAGCACATAAGATGTGACTGAATAAAAATATAGTTTCATTAGAGGGACCTGATAATGTTGTCGATGAAGAAGGGATGCCTTGGGCATCCCCAAGCTTAGATGCTTGAGTCTTCTTAAAATATGCAGGGATGAACCACGGGGGCATCCCCAAGCTTAGACTTTTCACTCCTTGATACGCGTAGATGCACACGTCCGTTGGGAACCCCAAGTGGAAGGTATGATGCGTATAGAAGCAAGTTTCCCTCAGTATGAAACCAAGGTTTAATCGAACCAGTAGGAGCCAAGAAGCACGTTGAAGGTTGATGGTGGCGAAATGTGATGCGGCGCAACAACAGGGATTCCGGCGCCAACGTGAAATCTGCACAACAAAACCAAAGTACTTTGCCCCAACGAAACATGAGGTTGTCAATCTCACCGGCTTGCTGTAACAAAGGATTAACCGTATTGTGTGGAAGATGATTGTTTGCAAACTAAAACAAATTGCAGTAGATTGTATGCTATGTAAAGAATAGAATGGGGTCCACAGTTGATACGTCCAAAACGTATCTACTTTCCCGAACACTTTTGCTATTGTTTTGCCTCTAATTTGTGTATTTTGGATACAACTAACACGGACTAACGCTGTTTTCAGCAGAATTGCTCTGGTGTCTCGTTTTTGTGCAGAAATCCAACTTTCGGGAAAATCCTCGGAATTTATGCAGAAGGCCCTATTTTACCAGAATATTGACGGAGCCAGAAGGGCAGAGAGGTGGAGGCCCGAGGGCCCCACACCATATGGCGGCGCGGCCCAGGGGGGGCCGCGCGGCCATGTGGTGTGGCCCCCTCGGCCGGCCTCCGACGCCCCTTCGGACTACTTATTGGGTTCGACCTGAAAACGCACGGGGAGAAGTCGAAGTCGCCAGAAACCCTCCAGAGAGCCGCCACATCGCGAAACTCCGTCGCGGGAGCCAGAAGTCTCCGTTCTGGCACTCCGCCGGGACGGGGAATTGGAGGAGATCTTCACCGCCATCACCGCCAACGCCTCTCCATCGACCAGCAATGTTTCCCCCATCCATGTGTGAGTAATTCCCCCGCTGTAGGCTGAAGGGGATGGTAGGGATTGGATGAGATTGGTCATGTAATAGTCATAAGATTGTTAGGGCATAGTGCCTAGTATCCGTAGATGTCACTTTTATGATATTGTTGCAACTTGTTATGCTTAATGCTTGTCACTAGGGCCCGAGTGCCATGATCTCAGATCTGAACATGTTATTGATTCATGAAGATATTCGTTGTTTATGATCTTACCTGCAAGTTGTATACACATGTCGCTGTCCGGAACCAATGGCCCCGAAGTGACAAGAATCGGGACAACCGGAGGGGATGGTAGTGATGTGAGGATCACATGTGTTCACGGAGTGTTAATGCTTTGCTCCGGTACTCTATTAAAAGGAGTACCTTAATATCCAGTAGTTTCCCTAGAGGCCCGGCTGCCACCGGCTGGTAGGACAAAAGATGTTGTGCAAGTTTCTCATTGCGAGCACGTACGACTAAATATGGAACACATGCCTATTGATTGATTAGTACTTGGATACCGTTTTATTATTATCTGCAAATGCCCCTGCTTTGATTGTTACATGAGTTTCTCTCATCCATGCAACGCCCGTTAAATCCGTCCCTGTGCCTACAGTATTTTAATCCTGCTGTTTACTATAATCACTACTGCTGTCTTTATTTCACCGCTGCTGTTATTTCACTATTCCTACTGCTATAAAACTGTTACTACTGATAAACTCTTGCGAGCAAGTCTATTTCCAGGTGCAGCTGAATTGACAACTCCGCTGTTAAGGCTTACAAGTATTCTTTGTCTCCCCTTGTGTCGAATCAATAAATTGGGTAATACTTCCCTCGAAGACTGTTGCGATCCCCTATACTTGTGGGTCATCAAGACTATTTTCTGGCGCCGTTGCCGGGGAGCATAGCTTTATTTGGAAGTTCACTTGGATTGATATTGTTCGCTGCAAATTCTCCATCATGGGTAAACCTCGCGATACTAAGATCGCCATATTACCATCCACTACAAGAAAAGGTACAACTCTTAGTACCTCTGCTGCTCTTGATTCACCATCTGTGATAAGTAAACTTGTTTCACCACCACAAGCTTCAAATGCTGGTACTTCTGCTGAATCTGAAAATTCCTCTCATAATTGTGATGATGCTTCTGCTGTGCTTGATAATGATGGTTCGTTAGGATCTTTTCTAGATGCTACAATTGCTAAGTCTAGACAAATTGAAAATACTGAAACTCCTAATGAAAATGCTGCTACACCTGTTAATTCACCTGAGTCTGTTGAATATTCTAGTGATGATCTTGATGAAGATTATGTAGAGCTTGATGATGATTTTATTGAAAAATGCAATGCTACTACTGATGCAAGAAAAATTAAAAAGTTGCTTGCAGAACATGTTGTTAGATATAAACTGTCTCCTGATCCTAAATTTGCCACATCTCCTATAAACATTAGGGATAAAGATTATGATTTTTCTCTTGATTTATCTCATATAGCTATTGTTGAGAAAACACCCTTTTGTGGTACTGAAAAAGAAAGTGCTGTTGAACACATGACTGAATTATCTACTCTTAGTGGCTTGTTTTCTGATGATATTAAGATGCGTACTTATTTTGTCGCTAAAATTTTTCCTTTCTCATTAAAGGATGATGCTAAAACTTGGTATAATAATTTGCCTTCCTGGTTCTATTAAAAGTCCAAAAGAATTGCTTGATGTTTTCTTCCGTAAATACTTTCCTGCTAGTGCTCAACATGCTGCTTTGCAAAGAATTTATAATTTTGACCAGGAAGATGGAGAGAAATTGCCTGAGGCTTGGGCTAGATTTTGCTCTCTTATTAGAGCTCAGCCTGACCATGATTTGGAAAAGCATGATTTACTTGATATATTTTATAGTGGACTAACCATTGAGTCTAGGGCATACCTGGATAGTTGTGCTGGTTGTGTTTTCAGGAAAAGAACTCCAGACGACGCTGAAGAATTATTGGCTAAAATAGGCCGGAATCATGATGATTGGTCTACACCTGAACCAACCCCGACACCGATAGTGAAGAAGAGGGGTATGATTAAATTAAATGATGAAGATATGAGGGAAGCCAAGAAGTCTCTTAAAGAGAAGGGTATTAAACCTGAAGATGTGAAGAATTTACCTCCTATAGAAGATTTATGTGAGATAACTCCCCCTTCATCCATGATTGAGGTACACTCTCTTCAACGCTTTACTAGGGAAGATATTCCGTATTCAAAACCTCCTGCTCAATGCTTAGATGAATTTGATAATTATATTGTTAAGCAAGAAAACTTTAATATGAGAGTAGAGAATCATTTAATGGAAAATTCCCGAGCTATTAGTGAATTGCATGGTATTGTGGAGAGAACCTCCAATGATGTTAAGATACTTGTTAAACATTTTCAAATGGTTCAAACTCAAATTGATCAACTTACTAAAGTGCAAAATGACTTGTTGGGAAATAATTCTAAAGAAAAACATGCTTATGAAGTAACAACTAGAGGTGGTGTTTCTACCCAGGATCCTCTATATCCTGAAGGGCATCCCAAAAGAGTTGAACAAGATTCTCAACTAATTAAAACTAGTGCTCCATCTAAGAAAAAGAAAAAGAAACATAAGAATGTTGTAGAATCCTCTGAACCTGTTAATGATCCTAATAGTATTTCTATTTCTGATGCTGAAACTGAAAGTGGTAATGAACATGATAAAGATAATGATAAGGATGATACTCCTGATAAAGAAGAAATTGAAAAAGAACCTGAAAAGCCTGCTAAAAATAAAAAGTACACTAAAGAAGATTTTATTACTGAGAAACATGGTAATGAAAGAGAACCTTGGGTTCAAAAGCAAATGCCTTTTCCTGCTAAGAAACTAAAATCAAAGGAGGAGGAACATTATAATAAATTTTGTGATTGGATGAAACCTTTATTTTTGCAAATTCCTTTGACTGATGCTATTAAATTGCCTCCTTATTCAAAGTATATGAAAGATATTGTTACTAACAAAAGGAAAATCCCCAATGAGGAAATTTCCACTATGCTCGCTAATTACTCCTTCAATGGTAAGATTCCAAAGAAGTTGGGCGACCCAGGTATACCGACTATTCCTTGTTCCATCAAGAATAATTATGTTAGAACTGCTCTATGTGATTTGGGAGCAGGTGTTAGTGTAATGCCTTTTTCTCTTTATAAGAGACTTGATTTAGATAAGTTGATACCAACTGATATATCTTTGCAAATGGCTGATAAATCTACTGCTATTCCTGTTGGTTTATGTGAAAATGTTCCTGTTCAAGTTACTCAGCATTGCTTGATATTAACTGATTTTGTTGTGTTGGAAATGCCTGAAGATGATAATATGTCCATTATTCTTGGAAGACCCTTTCTTAATACTGCAGGGGCTGTTATTGATTGCAATAAAGGCATGGTTACTTTCAATGTTGATGATAAGGAACACACTGTCTATTTTCCCAAGAGGATTGATAAAGTATGTGGAGTCAATACAATTTTTAATGTGAAAACTATCAAAGTGGGATCCATTGATTGTCCTATATATGAGCCTAAAGAAGAATATCAAACTCTTGTGATTGGATCCATATCAATTCAATATAAGGTAACATGATTGATTTGAGGTTTATTTCTTCTTATGTCATATAAAATTTATTTGGTAGCAAGACTTGATCAACCTTGTTAACAAGTATATTTTATTGCATAAGAGAGCTAAACAACATTTCTTTCTTTCTTTCTCCCTCCACTTATTTTACTTGCTGTAGCACTTTTGTTTTGCAATATGCTTTAGTCATTTAAGATTTTAGAAATCATTTTCCTGCGCAGTAATCATTAATTTAATACCCAGAAATGTGCATTTTTCGAAGTTCTCTAAAAATTACAAAAATTACACCGTTGGTCCTATTTTTCGACGAGGCACCTGGGAGCACCAGAGGATGACCTGTGGGGCACCAGGAGGTGCCACACCATAGGCCGGCGCGGCCAGCAAGGGGGCCGCGCCACCTTGTGGTGTGGGCCACCCCTTGCCCCACTACATCATCTCTTCCTCCCAGCATCTTCTCTCTCCCGAAAAAACTCGTACCAAGTTTCTCTCACTCGTGTTTCTGCTCAAGAACTCGCGATTTTTCGATCTCCTTGCTCAGCCCAGATTTCTGTTTGAAATTTGGCACATTTACTCCTTGGTATGTGACTCCTTTGATTGTCCAATTAGAATTTCATTTGGTTGAGTATATCTTGAATATTTTGCTGCTGTAGATAACATGTTTAGTGAGCTTGCATGCTTGTTCTAAGTGGAAGAAATTAGTTTTGATGCATGTTTAGTACTCTAGCAAGTTCCTATAGTAGTTCCCTTCAATTACATACCTTGAAATCAAATTTTATAATGATTGTTGAAAATTTCAGAAGGGGAAGATGAAGAAATTCAAATTTGGAGAATTGTTCAAGAAAGCAACAACCAGCACCGGTAGGCCCTCAAGGGCGTCTACTCAGATTAGGCGATCCTACAATGAGGATGTCATCGCGCCTAGCTTCGCGCCCGAGGAGGACAATGGGGCTCCTAATGCTTCATCCTTCCCATGTTATGAGTTTCTGACAAATGCAGGGATATTGGATGATTTCTTCACCCTTGTCAACAGGGCAGGCTTAGCCACCTACGTGGGAGATGAAAGGGAACAATACTACAGGCTCACCAAAGTTTTCGTTGAGAGCTTCAAGTTCCACAACGCGCAATTTGAGCCGACAGTTGCATTCAAGATCTATGATATTCCTGTTACTATGAAATTGGAAGAATTTTGTCGTGCATTGGATATTGCCCCTGTAGGTACAGCAAGGAGGATTGATGACAACCCCCGGGACTTGTTGGAGCTCTACCGAGGGATCACCGGGATGATTGCCGCACCATCCAGCGAGGGAAGATAAGAAACATTCAACTCCCCGCTATTAAATATTTCGCATATTACATTGCTACTAGCATTTTGGGTAGAGAAAATACTAGCAACATCTCTAGCTACCATCTTGCTTTCTTGAATGTTGCACTTACTGGAGAGACATCTTATCATCTTGGTTCTCTTATTGCTCGCCGCCTGTCTAGCAGGGGGCCTATTTTTGGAGGAACTATTGCACTGCGCATTTTAACACATCTAGAGATTCCTCTTGATTCTAATGATGTACCATTAACCCCTAGGAGACTAGATATTGCTGCTATGAAGAGCCATCATTTTGTTACTACTGACTCCACTATAGATAATATGGTCTATAGAATGTTGTTTGCTGATGGGAATGAGAAGGAAATCCCTCTTCCCCAGCCAGGTTTGTTCAATATTGACAGGCAATCATGGTCGCTCACTAAGGAGGCGGTGGAGGAACATATGAAGATACAAGAATTCCACCAGCAACATGACTCCGAGAACGCCGAGCCCTCCTACGACTACACCGTCACGTACCCCGACGTTTCCTCCAGCACATACATGGAACCGGGTCGTTCTTCGTCATACTACGGAGACACCACTTCATGGGGACCGTGGGAATGAACTCCACTTAGGCCAAAAGCCTAAGCTTGGGGGGAGGTATACCGGCATCACTCATTCTTTGCATATTATGGTTGCTGGATACTTGTACATACTTGTTTAGTCTCTAGAGTGGTTTTCTAATGAGAGGGAGATGATATTTGGGGAAGTGCTGTCCAAAAACAGATTCTGTGCTGTTACCAAAAAAATTCGTACGCACAGCCAGAACGTTATTTTGAGTTGCCAATTTTTGAGCATGTTCCCCAGGTTGTTATCTAACTTTCATTAGTTGAACACTTTTTGATCTGAGCAATGGAAGATTTTTGTTAATTTCGATTTCTGTACTGCTGTCAGGATTTGGCAGATTTCTGTCATCCTGCTTTTCTGTGTTTCTGTTAGTTTGCATTCTTTTGTTTTCACTTTGTTTCTTTCCTAAAACACAAAAAGACCAAAAATATTTCTGTTGTTTCTCTTCACCATTTGTTTATTTGGTTCCTTGCTCTTAGTTTACTTTATTTGCTATCGTTGGTTTGTTATGAGAAAACCCAAAAAGATTTTACTTTGTTTGCTTGTTTTCTTTCGTTCTTGTTTCTAATTCGAAAACACCAAAAATATTTGCTGTTCTTCTTTGGTTTGTAAAGTTCATCATGAGTTCAATGGTCTTCGGTGGCTGGAGCGTGGTTTTCATTTCATATTATCCAAGCTACACAAGTGAAAAGGCAATAATGACGATCTACGACAATCTGATTGTGGTGAGAGGCTGGTATGAACTCTATTTGCTTTCATTTTTGTACATATACTCATCCATATGAGCATGCTTAGTTGGTTCATGTGAGGTATATGTTATTTGAGAAAGTCTAGTAGTTCATGATCTCTCATGTTTAGTTCCAATTTATTAATATGAGTAGCATGTCATGGATGTTTGCTTGCATTGTTTTATTCATAAGTAAGTATGGCATTGTGGTATCCTCCTCTGAATAATTCATTTATATCGACTTGGCACATGCTCACGCATGCATATGACTGAACAAAAAGTCAATTAAGCCTCGATGATTTATATTGCTTCAGAGTTCTTGTATCACTTTTATGCCTCCGTTAATTTATTTTGCCGCAAGCATGATTATGACAGTTACTGCTCTCTTGATTTGTCGCTCCCTAGTCTTTTGCTAGCCTTCACTTGTACTGAGCGGGAACGCCGCTCGTGCTTCCAAACACCTGAAAACCAAGTTGTTCCAAAGTGTCCACCATAAATACCTATGCATGGCATTTCAAACCATTCCAAGTAAATTCTCATGCGCTACCTTTAAAACCTTCAAAATGCTTCTCAATTTGTGTTAATGTTTCATAGATCATGAGGAAGTATGTGGTGTTTAGCTTTCAACCTTGTCATTTACTTTTGACGGACTCTCATATGGACTAGTGGCACATCCGCTTATCCAATAATTTTGCAAAAAGAGCTGGCAATGGGATTCCCAGTCCCAAATTAATTAACTTAAATAGACACTCCTCCATGGTTTGTGATTGTTGGACGGCACCCGAAGGATTCGGTTAGCCATGGCTTGTGTGAGCAAAGGTTGGGGGAGTGTCATCATCATAATAAAACTTAAATAAAAAGGCACTCCTTCATGGTATGTGATTGTTGGCAGGCACCCGAGGATTCGGTTAGCCATGGTTTGTGAAAGAAAGGTTGGAAGGAGTGCCAACCAAAAATAAATAAAATGGGAGCCGCTCTTGTGAGTCCGGTTGATGAGGTAGTTAGTGTACCCATTACCATTCGTTGACAACAACAAACACCTCTCAAAAATAATTTTACTCCTGCTTTACAAATGAAAAGCTCTAGCGCATGTTAATCCCTGCTTCCCTCTGCGAAGGGTCAATCTTCTACTTTTATGTTGTGTCTCCATTCTTTCTTTGAGCACTATCTTGAGAGCAACTGTCATTCTTAGTGTAATATGCTTGTCTCAAAATATGATTGATTGTGGTATAACTTTGATGCTTTTATCTTTGACAATCACTACTTCTAGTCTTTCTATGAACTCAAGAGGTGCCTCGGCATTTATGTTTTGCCGATCAAATACAGGCAAGCGAGATACCACTTTATCATATTCTCTTATGAACATTGCAATCCTGCTTATATACATGATTCATGGTGCTTATTATTAATTGTTGGTACCTCTCCATGATTGACATAGCTGTTGGATGATCTTATTTGCATGTATCTCATTATGAACTGCTTAAGTATTAGCCATAGCATGAGAATATATACATCATATGAGCAAATGTGTTCGTGAAAGTTCTTTTATCGCTCAGTTGTTAACTGAATTGCTTGAGGACAAGCAATAAGCTAAGCTTGGGGGGAGTTGATACGTCCAAAACATCTACTTTCCCGAACACTTTTGCTATTGTTTTGCCTCTAATTTGTGTATTTTGGATACAACTAACACGGACTAACGCTGTTTTCAGCAGAACTGCTCTGGTGTCTCGTTTTTGTGCAGAAATCCAACTTTCGGGAAAATCCTCGGAATTTATGCAGAAGGCCCTATTTTACCAGAATATTGACGGAGCCAGAAGGGCAAGAGAGGTGGAGGCCCGAGGGCCCCACACCATATGGCGGCGCGGGGGGGCCCGCGCGGCCATGTGGTGTGGCCCCCTCGGCCGGCCTCCGACGCCCCCCTTCGGACTACTTATTGGGTTCGACCTGAAAACGCACGGGGAGAAGTCGAAGTCGCCAGAAACCCTCCAGAGAGCCGCCACATCGCGAAACTCCGTCGCGGGAGCCAGAAGTCTCCGTTCTGGCACTCCGCCGGGACGGGGAATTGGAGGAGATCTTCACCGCCATCACCGCCAACGCCTCTCCATCGACCAGCAATGTTTCCCCCATCCATGTGTGAGTAATTCCCCCGCTGTAGGCTGAAGGGGATGGTAGGGATTGGATGAGATTGGTCATGTAATAGTCATAAGATTGTTAGGGCATAGTGCCTAGTATCCGTAGATGTCACTTTTATGATATTGTTGCAACTTGTTATGCTTAATGCTTGTCACTAGGGCCCGAGTGCCATGATCTCAGATCTGAACATGTTATTGATTCATGAAGATATTCGTTGTTTATGATCTTACCTGCAAGTTGTATACACATGTCGCTGTCCGGAACCAATGGCCCCGAAGTGACAAGAATCGGGACAACCGGAGGGGATGGTAGTGATGTGAGGATCACATGTGTTCACGGAGTGTTAATGCTTTGCTCCGGTACTCTATTAAAAGGAGTACCTTAATATCCAGTAGTTTCCCTAGAGGCCCGGCTGCCACCGGCTGGTAGGACAAAAGATGTTGTGCAAGTTTCTCATTGCGAGCACGTACGACTAAATATGGAACACATGCCTATTGATTGATTAGTACTTGGATACCGTTTTATTATTATCTGCAAATGCCCTGCTTTGATTGTTACATGAGTTTCTCTCATCCATGCAACGCCCGTTAAATCCGTCCCTGTGCCTACAGTATTTTAATCCTGCTGTTTACTATAATCACTACTGCTGTCTTTATTTCACCGCTGCTATTATTTCACTATTCCTACTGCTATAAAACTGTTACTACTGATAAACTCTTGCGAGCAAGTCTGTTTCCAGGTGCAGCTGAATTGACAACTCCGCTGTTAAGGCTTACAAGTATTCTTTGTCTCCCCTTGTGTCGAATCAATAAATTGGGTAATACTTCCCTCGAAGACTGTTGCGATCCCCTATACTTGTGGGTCATCATTCACTAGAGGTGTCTCTCCCATAAGATAAAAGCATGTTGGGTGAACAAATTACAGTCGGGCAATTGACAAATAGAGAAGGGCATAACAATGCATGTACATGATATGATAAATATAGTGAGATTTAATTGGGCATTACGACAAAGTACATAGACCGCCATCCAACTGCATCTATGCCTAAAAAGTCCACCTTCAGGTTATCATCCGAACCCCATTCAGTATTAAGTTGCTAAGCAACAGACAATTGCATTAAGTATGGTGCGTAATGTAATCGACAACTACATCCTTAGACATAGAATCAATGTTTTATCCCTAGTGGCAACAGCACATCACAACCTTAGAACTTTCTGTCACTGTCCCAGGTGTCAATGAAGGCATGAACCCACTATCGAGCATAAATACTCCCTCTTGGAGTTAAGAGTACAAACTTGGCCAGAGCCTCTACTAATAACGGAGAGCATGCAAGATCATAAACAACACATAAACAATAGATTGATAATCACCATAACATAGTATTCTCTATCCATCGGATCCCGACAAACACAACATATAGAATTACATATAGATGATCTTGATCATGTTAGGCAGCTCACAAGATCCAACAATGAAGCACAACAAGGAGAAGACGACCATCTAGCTACTGCTATGGACCCATGGTCCAGGGGTGAACTACTCACTCATCACTCCGGAGGCGATCATGGCGATGAAGAGTCCTCCGGGAGATGAATCCCCTCTCCGGCAGGGTGCCGGAGGCGATCTCTGAATCCCCCGAGATGGGATTCGGCGGCGGCGTCTCTGGAAGGTTTTCCGTATCGTGGCTCTCGGTACTGGGGTTTCGCAACGGAGGCTTTAAGTAGGCGGAAGGGCAACGCGGGGGCCACACGAGGGCCCCACACCATAGGTCGGCGCGGCCGGGCCTGCGGCCGCCGCCCTATGGTGACGGCGCCTCGTGGCCCCACTTCCTTCCCTCTTCGGTCTTCTGGAAGCTCCGTGCAAAAATAGGACCCTGGGCGGTGATTTCGTCCAATTCCGAGAATATTTCCTTACTAGGATTTCTGAAACCAAAAACAGCAGAAAGCAGCAACTGGCTCTTCGGCATCTTGTTAATAGGTTAGTTCCAGAAAATGCATAAATATGACATATAATGTGCATAAAACATGTAGGTATCATCAATAAAGTAGCATGGAACATAAGAAATTATCGATACGTTGGAGACGTATCAGCATCCCCAAGCTTAGTTCTGAAGTGACAAGCTATCATAATCTTGATCATACTATTTGTAAACATATGTAATGAATGCAGCGATCAAAACAATGGTAATGACATGAGTAAACAACTGAATCATATAGCAAAGACTTTTCATGAATAGTACTTCAAGACAAGCATCAATAAGTCTTGCATAAGAGTTAACTCATAAAGCAATAAATCAAAGTAAAGGTGTTGAAGCAACACAAAGGAAGATTAAGTTTCAGCGGTTGCTTTCAACTTATAACATGTATATCTCATGGATATTGTCAACATAAAGTAATATAACAAGTGCAATATGCAAGTATGTAGGAATCAATGCAGTTCACACAAGTGTTTGCTTCTTGAGGTGGAGGGAGATAGGTAAACTGACTCAACAATAAAAGTAAAAGAATGGTCCTTCAAAGAGGAAAGCATCGATTGCTGTATTTGTGCTAGAGCTTTTATTTTGAAAACATGAAACAATTTTGTCAACGGTAGTAATAAAGCATATGAGTTATGTAAATTATATCTTACAAGTTGCAAGCCTCATGCATAGTATACTAATAGTGCCCGCACCTTGTCCTACTTAGCTTGGACTACCGGATCTTTGCATGCCATGTTTCAACCAAGTGTCACAAAGGGGTACCTCCATGCCGCCTGTACAAAGGTCTAAGGAGAATGCTCGCATTTTGGATTTCTCGCTTTTGATTATTCTCAACTTAGACATCCATACCGGGACAACATGGACAACAGATAATGGACTCCTCTTAAATGCATAAGCATGTAGCAATGATTATTATTCTCATATGAGATTGAGGATATATGTCCAAAACTGAAACTTCAACCATGATTCATGGCTTTAGTTAGCGGCCCAATGTTCTTCTCTAACAATTTTGCATGCTCCAACCACTAAGGTGATAGATCCTTCAGACAAGACGGACATGCATAGCAACTCACATGATATTCAACAATAGTTGATGGCGTTCCCCAGAAGCATGGTTATCGCACAACAAGCAACTTAATAAAAGATAAAGTGCATAAGTACATATTCAATACTACGATAGTTTTTAAGGCTATTTTGTCCCATGAGCTATATATTGCAAAGGTGAATGATGGAATTTTAAAGGTAGCACTCAAGCAATTTACTTTGGAATGGCGGAGAAATACCATGTAGTAGGTAGGTATGGTGGACACAAATGGCATAGTGGTTGGCTCAAGGATTTTGGATGCATGAGAAGTATTCCCTCTCGATACAAGGTTTAGGCTAGCAAGGTTATTTGAAGCAAACTCAAGGATGAACCGGTGCAGCAAAACTCACATAAAAGACATATTGTAAACATTATAAGACTCTACACCGTCTTCCTTGTTGTTCAAAACTCAATACTAGATATTATCTAGACCTTAGAGAGACCAAATATGCAAATCAGATTTTAGCAAGCTCTATGTATTTCTTCATTAATGGGTGCAAAGCATATGATGCAAGAGCTTAATCATGAGCACAACAATTGCCAAGTATCACATTATCCAAGACATTTTACCAATTACTACATGTAGCATTTTCAATTCCAACCATATAACAATTTAACGAAGAAGAAACTTCGCCATGAACATTATGAGTAAAGCCTAAGGACATATTTGTCCATATGCAACAGCGGAGCGTGTCTCTCTCCCACAAAGTGAATGCTAGGATCCATTTTATTCAAACAAAAACAAAAACGAAAACAAACCGACGCTCCAAGTAAAGAACACAAGATGTGATTGAATAAAAATATAGTTTCAGGGGAGGAACCTGATGATGTTGTCGATGAAGAAGGGGATGCCTTGGGCATCCCCAAGCTTAGACGCTTGAGTCTTCTTAAAATATGCAGGGATGAACCACGGGGGCATCCCCAAGCTTAGAGCTTTCACTCCTCTTGATCATAGTATATCATACTCCTCTCTTGATCCTTGAAAACTTCCTTCACACCAAACTTCAAGCAAACTCATTAGAGGGTTAGTGCACAATTAATAATTCACATGTTCAGAGGTGGCACAATCATTCTTTACACTTCTGGACATTGCATAAAGCTACTGGACATTAATGGATCAAAGAAATAAATCCAACATAGCAAAAGAGGCAATGCGAAATAAAAGGCAGAATCTGTCAAAAACAGAACAGTCCGTAAAGACGAATTTAAAGCTGGCACCAGACTTGCTCAAATGGAAAAACTCAAAACTAATGAAAGTTGCGTACATATCTGAGGATCACGCTCGTAAATTGGCAGATTTTTTCGAATTTTCTACAGAGAACTGTGCCCAGATTCGTGACAGACAGCAATGCTGTTTCTGCGCAGCGATCCCAAATATAACATCAACTTTGACATAGAAACTTTACTTGGCACAAAAACATGATAAGGAGAGGTTGCTAAAGTAGTAAACAACTTCCAAGACTCAACAAAACAAAAAATTGCTGTAGTAAAAACATGGGTTGTCTCCCATAAGCGCTTTTCTTTAACGCCTTTCAGCTAGGCGCAGAAAGTGCAAATCAAGTATTATCGAGAGTAGAAGCATCAACATCATAACTTGTTCTAATAATAGAATCAAAAGGCAACTTCATTCTCTTTCTAGGGAAGTGTTCCATACCTTTCTTGAGAGGAAATTGATATTTAATATTACCTTCCCTCATATCAATAACAGCACCAACAGTTCGAAGAAAAGGTCTTCCCAACACAATAGGACAAGATGCATTGCATTCGATATCCAAGACAACAAAATCAACGGGGACAAGGTTATTGTTAACCGTAATGTGCACATTATCAATCCTCCCCAAAGGTTTCTTTTTAACATTATCAGGCAAGATTAACATCCAAATAACAATTCTTCAATGGTAGCAAGTCAAGCATATCATAAATCTTTTTAGGCATAACAGAAATACTTGCACCAAGATCACATAAAGCATTACATTCAAAGTCATTGAATTTCATTTTAATGATGGGCTCCCAACCATCTTCTAACTTTCTAGGAATAGAAGTTTCAAGTTTTAGTTTCTCTTCTCTAGCTTTTATGAGAGCATTTGTAATATGTTTTGTAAAGGCTAAATTTATAGCACTAGCATTAGGACTTCTAGCAAGTTTTTGTAAGAACTTTATAACTTCAGAGATGTGGCAATCATAAAAATCTAAATCATTATGAGCTACAACAATGGGATCATTGTTCCCAAGGTTGGAAAAAATTTCAGCAGTTTTATCACAAGCAGTTTCAGCAGTTTTAGCAATTTCAGGCAGTTTTGTGCGCTTTGCACTAGGAGTAGAAACATTGCCAACACCAATTATTTTACCATTGATAGTAGGAGGTGCAGCAACATGTGAAGAATTAACATTACTAGTGGTGGTAATAGTCCAAACTTTAGCTATATTATTCTCTTTAGCTAGTTTTTCATTTTCTTCTCTATCCCACCTAGCACGCAGTTCAGCCATTAATCTTATATTCTCATTAATTCTAACTTGGATGGCATTTGCTGTAGTAGTAATCTTATTATCAATATCATTATTAGGCATAACTTTCAATTTTAAAAGATTAACATCAGAGGCAAGCCTATCAACTCTAGAAGCAATAGTATCAATTTTATCAAGCTTTTCCTCAACAGATTTGTTAAAAGCAGTTTGTGTACTAATAAATTCTTTAAGCATAGCTTCAAGACCAGAGGGTACACTCCTATTATTGTTGTAAGAATTCCCATAAGAATTACCATAACCATTACCATTAGCAGAAGGATATGGCCTATAGTTATTACCAGAGTTGTTCCTATAAGCATTGTTGTTGAAATTATTATTTTTAATGAAATTCACATCAACATTTTCTTCTTGAGCAACCAATGAAGCTAAAGGAACATTATTTGGATCAACATTAGATCTACCATTCACAAGCATAGACATAATCACATCAATCTTATCACTCAAGGAAGAGGTTTCTTCAACAGAATTTACCTTCTTACCTTGTGGAGCTCTTTCCGTGTGCCACTCAGAGTAATTTATCATCATATCATCAAGAAGTTTTGTAGCCGCCCCCAATGTGATGGACATAAAGGTACCTCCAGCAGCTGAATCCAATAAATTCCGCGAAGAAAAATTTAGTCCTGCATAGAAGGTTTGGATGATCATCCAAGTAGTCAGTCCATGGGTTGGGCAATTCTTTACCAAAGTTTTCATTCTCTCCCATGCTTGAGCAACATGTTCAGTATCTAATTGCTTAAAATTCATTATGCTACTTCTCAAAGATATAATTTTAGCGGGAGGATAATATCTACCAATAAAAGCATCCTTGCATTTAGTCCATGAATCAATACTATTCTTAGGCAAAGATAGCAACCAATCTTTAGCTCTTCCTCTTAATGAGAAAGGAAACACTTTCAATTTAATAATATCACCATCTACATCCTTATACTTTTGCATTTCACAAAGTTCAACAAAATTATTGAGATGGGCAGCAGCATCATCAGAACTAACACCAGAAAATTGATCTCTCATGACAAGATTTAGTAAAGCAGGTTTAATTTCAAAGAATTCTGCTGTAGTAGCAGGTGGAGCAATAGGTGTGCATAGGAAATCATTATTATTTGCATTTGTGAAGTCACACAACTTAGTATTTTCAGGGGTATTCATTTTAGCAACGGTAAATAAAACAAACTAGATAAAGTAAATGCAAGTAACTAATTTTTTTGTGTTTTCGATATAGAGAGCAAGACAGTAAATAAAGTAAAACTAGCAACTAATTTTTTTGTGTGTTTTATTTAGGTGCAGCAAACAAAGTAGTAAATAAAATAAAGCAAGACAAAAACAAAGTAAAGAGATTGAGAAGTGGAGACTCCCCTTGCAGCGTGTCTTGATCTCCCCGGCAACGGCGCCAGAAATTTAGCTTGATACGTGATGCACACGTCCGTTGGGAACCCCAAGTGGAAGGTATGATGCGTATAGAAGCAAGTTTCCCTCAGTATGAAACCAAGGTTTAATCGAACCAGTAGGAGCCAAGAAGCACGTTGAAGGTTGATGGTGGCGAAATGTGATGCGGCGCAACAACAGGGATTCCGGCGCCAACGTGGAATCTGCACAACAAAACCAAAGTACTTTGCCCCAACGAAACAGTGAGGTTGTCAATCTCACCGGCTTGCTGTAACAAAGGATTAACCGTATTGTGTGGAAGATGATTGTTTGCAAGAAAACAGTAAAACAAGTATTGCAGTAGATTGTATGCTATGTAAAGAATAGGACCGGGGTCCACAGTTCACTAGAGGTGTCTCTCCCATAAGATAAAAGCATGTTGGGTGAACAAATTACAGTCGGGCAATTGACAAATAGAGAAGGGCATAACAATGCATGTACATGATATGATAAATATAGTGAGATTTAATTTGGCATTACGACAAAGTACATAGACCGCCATCCAACTGCATCTATGCCTAAAAAGTCCACCTTCAGGTTATCATCCGAACCCCATTCAGTATTAAGTTGCTAAGCAACAGACAATTGCATTAAGTATGGTGCGTAATGTAATCGACAACTACATCCTTAGACATAGAATCAATGTTTTATCCCTAGTGGCAACAGCACATCACAACCTTAGAACTTTCTGTCACTGTCCCAGGTGTCAATGAAGGCATGAACCCACTATCGAGCATAAATACTCCCTCTTGGAGTTAAGAGTACAAACTTGGCCAGAGCCTCTACTAATAACGGAGAGCATGCAAGATCATAAACAACACATAAACAATAGATTGATAATCACCATAACATAGTATTCTCTATCCATCGGATCCCGACAAACACAACATATAGAATTACATATAGATGATCTTGATCATGTTAGGCAGCTCACAAGATCCAACAATGAAGCACAACAAGGAGAAGACGACCATCTAGCTACTGCTATGGACCCATGGTCCAGGGGTGAACTACTCACTCATCACTCCGGAGACGATCATGGCGATGAAGAGTCCTCCAGGAGATGAATCCCCTGGTCCGGAGGCGATCTCTGAATCCCCGAGATGGGATTCGCGGCGGCGGCGTCTATGGAAGGTTTTCCGTATCGTGGCTCTCGGTACTGGGGGTTTCGCGACGGAGGCTTTAAGTAGGCGGAAGGGCGCGGGGGCCACACGGGGCCCCACACCAGGTCGGCGCGGCCAGGGCCTGGGCCGCGCCGCCCTATGGTGACGGCGCCTCGTGGCCCCACTTCCTTCCCTCTTCGGTCTTCTGGAAGCTCCGTGCAAAAATAGGACCCTGGGCGGTGATTTCGTCCAATTCCGAGAATATTTCCTTACTAGGATTTCTGAAACCAAAAACAGCAGAAAACAACTGGCTCTTCGGCATCTTGTTAATAGGTTAGTTCCAGAAAATGCATAAATATGACATATAATGTGCATAAAACATGTAGGTATCATCAATAAAGTAGCATGGAACATAAGAAATTATCGATACGTTGGAGACGTATCACTCCTCTTGATCATAGTATATCATCCTCCTCTCTTGACCCTTGAAAACTTCCTCCACACCAAACTCGAAACAAACTCATTAGAGGGTTAGTGCATATTTGAAAATTCACATATTCAGAGGTGACATAATCATTCTTAATACTTCTGGACATTGCACAAAGCTACTGAAAGTTAATGGAACAAAGAAATCCATCAAACATAGCAAAACAGGCAATACGAAATAAAAGGCAGAATCTGTCAAAACAGAACAGTTCGTAAAGACGAATTTTACAAGGGCACTTAACTTGCTCAGATGAAAATGCTCAAATTGAATGAAAGTTGCGTACATATCTGGGGATCATGCACGTAAATTTGCATAATTTTATGAGTTATATACAGACGGGGCTGCTCAATTTCGTGACAGTAAGAAATCTGTTTCTGCGCAGTAATCCAAATCTAGTATCAACATTGCTATCAAAGACTTTACTTGGCACAACAATGCAATAAAATAAAGATAAGGAGAGGTTGCTACAGTAGTAACAACTTCCAAGACTCAAATATAAAACAAAAGTACTGTAGTAAAAACATGGGTTGTCTCCCATAAACGCTTTTCTTTAACGCCTTTCAGCTAGGCGCAGAAAGTGTGAATCAAGTATTATCAAGAGATGAAGCATCAACATTACCTCGGGCTTTACGCCTACCCTTCTTACTCTTTTTCTTACTCTTTGGTTTAGGGAATACATGTCTACCTCCCTGTGTAGAGGTGAATTTTAGGGTGCCTCCTCCCACATCTATGATTGCTCCCAATAGTTTCAGCAGGGATCTTCCAAGTGTGATTTGTCCTGTTCCTACACATTCAATAACAAGATAATCAGTGGATACCGTTCTTCCAAGAATGGTTGTATGCACACCCTCGGCTATTCCCTTAGGAATTATAACAGAGTTATCAATAAGAGTTATTCCTTCTCCTCCTTCAACGAGTCCCCAAAGTGTCAAAGATTCGTAAATACTCTTAGGCATAAGACAAAATTCAGACATAATATCACAACGGGCATGAAAAGTTTCACCACCAATAATAACTTTAATAGTAGGATCCCACATTGAAGGTTCAGAGTTCACTAAAACTTGATCAAGACGGTTACGAACATAACTATAATTTTCTTTCAAGCAAGATGCACTTATCTCAAGAGTGTTTAATCTATTATAAATGCTAATAAGAGCTGAATCAAAGTTATTAGCTGAACTATGTGATGCAACCAATTTTTTTATGGCATTAAAAGCTTGATCACCATTGCAATGAAGGAAATCTCCTCCTACTACAGCATCCAAGGCATATCTATAGCGAATCATAAGCCCAAAATAAAAATTACTAAGGAGCAGACTTAGAGTCATTTGAGGTTCAACTTTACGATAAGAATCAAAAATTCTAGACCAAGCATCTTTAAAACTCTCCTCATTCCCTTGTTTAAAAGTAAAAACTAATTCCTCAGGTGAAGAAGTAACAGGTACAGAGCTAGACATGATAAAAAAAGTAAACTAAATGCAAGTAACTATTTTTTTTTGTGTTTTTGATATAGAGAACATGACAATAAATAAAGTAAAGCTAGCAACTAATTTTTGTGTGTTTTGTTTAAGTGCAGCAAACAAAGTAGTAAATAAAATAAAGCAAGACAAAAACAAAGTAAAGAGATTGGAAGTGGAGACTCCCCTTGCAGCGTGTCTTGATCTCCCCGGCAACGGCGCCAGAAATTTGCTTGATGCGTGTAGTTGACACGTCCGTTGGGAACCCCAAGAGGAAGGTGTGATGCGCACAGTAGCAAGTTTCCCTCAGTAAGAAACCAAGGTTTAATCGGACCAGTAGGAGTCAAGAAGCACGTTGAAGGTTGATGGCGGCGAAGTATAGTGCGGCGCAACACCAGGGATTCCGGCGCCAACGTGGAACCTGCACAACACAACCAAAGTACTTTGCCCCAACGTAACGGTGAGGTTGTCAATCTCACCGGCTTGCTGTGAACAAAGGATTAACCGTATTGTGTGGAAGATGATTGTTTGCGAAGAACAGTAAAGAACAAGTATTGCAGTAGATTGTATTTCAGATGTAAAGAATAGACCGGGGTCCACAGTTCACTAGCGGTGTCTCTCCCATAAGATAAATAGCATGTTGGGTGAACAAATTATAGTTGGGCAATTGACAAATAAAGAAGGCATAACAATGCACATACATATATCATGATGAGTACTATGAGATTTAATCAGGGCATTACGACAAAGTACATAGACCGCCATCCAGCATGCATCTATGCCTAAAAAGTCCACTTTCAGGTTATCATCCGAACCCCTTCCGGTATTAAGTTGCAAACAACAGACAATTGCATTAAGTATGGTGCGTAATGTAATCAACACAAATATCCTTAGACAAAGCATCGATGTTTTATCCCTAGTGGCAACAGCACATCCACAACCTTAGAACTTTCTGTCACTGTCCCAGATTTAATGGAGGCATGAACCCACTATCGAGCATAAATACTCCCTCTTGGAGCCACAAGTATCAACTTGGCCAGAGCCTCTACTAGCAACGGAGAGCATGCAAGAACATAAACAACTCATATATGATAGATTGATAATCAACTTGACATAGTATTCAATATCCATCGGATCCCAACAAACACAACATATAGTATTACAAAGATGATCTTGATCATGATAGGCAGCTCACAAGATCGAGCATGATAGCACAATTAGGAGAAGACGACCATCTAGCTACTGCTATGGACCCATGGTCCAGGGGTGAACTACTCACACATCAATCCGGAGGCGATCATGGCGATGAAGAGTCCTCGGGAGATGATTCCTCTCCGGCAGGGTGCCGGAGGCGATCTCCAATCCCCCGAGATGGGATTGGCGGGCTGATGTCTACGTTCCCTCCTTTCCTGTAGACAGTGTTGGGCCTCCAAGTGCAGAGGTTTGTAGAACAGCAACAAGTTTTCCCTTAAGTGGATCACCCAAGGTTTATCGAACTCGGGAGGAAGAGGTCAAAGATATCCCTCTCATGCAACCCTGCAACCACAAAGCAAGAAGTCTCTTGTGTCCCCAACACACCTAATAGGTGCACTAGTTCGGCGAAGAGATAGTGAAATACAGTGGTATAAATAAGTATGAGCGTAGTACGGCGCAGAAAATAGCTCGCTGGCGTGCGTTGATGGTGGTAGTATTGCAGCAGTAGTAACAGAAAACAGTAAACAAGCGGTAGTAACTCAGCAGTTTAGGAACAAGGCCTAGGGATTACACTTTCACTAGTGGACACTCTCAATATTGATCACATAACAGAATAGATAAATGCATACTCTACACTTTTGTTGGATGATGAACACATTGCGTAGGATTACACGAACCCTCAATGCCGGAGTTAACAAGCTCCACAATAATGCTCATATTTTAGTAACCTTTAGTGTAAGATAGATCAAACGACTAAACCAAGTACTAGCATAGCATGCACACTGTCACCTTCATGCATATGTAGGAGGAATAGATCACATCAATAATATCATAGCAATAGTTAACTTCGCAATCTACAAGAGATCATGATCATAGCATAAACCAAGTACTAACACGGTGCACGCACTGTCACCATTACACACGTGGAGGAGGAATAAAACTACTTTAATAACATCACTAGAGTAGCACATAGATGAATAGTGATACAAAACTCATATGAATCTCAATCATGTAAAGCAGCTCATGAGATCATTGTATTGAAGTACATAGAGAGAGATTAACCACATAGCTACCGGTACAGCCCCGAGCCTCGATGGAGAACTACTCCCTCCTCATGGGAGCAGCAGCGGTGATGAAGATGGCGGTGGAGATGGCAGCGGTGTCGATGGAGAAGCCTTCCGGGGGCACTTCCCCGCTCCGGCAGTCGAGACCAGAGACTCCTGTCCCCAGATCTTGGCCGCGACGGCGGCGGCTCTGGAACTTTTCTCGTATCGTGGCTCTCTCGTAAGGGTTTTCGGTCGGGACCTTATATAGGCGAAGAGGCGGCGTCGGAAGGTCGAAGAGGCGGCCAGGGGGTAAGGCGGCGCGGGCCAACCCTAGGCCGCGCCGGCCACCCTCCTGGTGGGCCTGGGGCCCCCCTCTGGTCCTTTCCGGGTGTTCTGGAAGCTTCGTGGAAAAATAGGAACCTGGGCGTTGATTTCGTCCAATTCCGAGAATATTTCGTTACTAGGATTTCTGAAACCAAAAACAGCAGAAAACAGGAAGGCACTTCGGCATCTTGTTAATAGGTTAGTTCGAGAAAATGCGTAAATACGACATATAATGTGCATAAAACATGTAGGTATCATCAATAAAGTAGCATGGAACATAAGAAATTATCGATACGTTGGAGACGTATCAGCATCCCCAAGCTTAGTTCTGCTCGTCCCGAGAGGTAAAACGATAACAAAGATAATTTCTTAAGTGACATGCCATCATAAACTTGATCATACTATTTGTAAACATATGTAATGAATGCAGCGATCAAAGCAAAGGTAATGACATGAGTAAACAACTGAATCATATAGCAAAGACTTTTCATGAATAGTACTTCAAGACAAGCATCAATAAGTCTTGCATAAGAGTTAACTCATAAAGCAATAAATCAAAGTAAAGGTGTTGAAGCAACACATAGGAAGATTAAGTTTCAGCGGTTGCTTTCAACTTATAACATGTATATCTCATGGATATTGTCAACATAAAGTAATATAATAAGTGCAATATGCAAGTATGTAGGAATCAATGCACAGTTCACACAAGTGTTTGCTTCTTGGGATGGAGAGAGATAGGTAAACTGACTCAACATAAAAGTAAAAGAAAGGTCCTTCAAAGAGGAAAGCATCGATTGCTATATTTGTGCTAGAGCTTTGGTTTTGAAAACATATAGAGAGCATAAAAGTAAAGTTTTGAGAGGTGTTTGTTGTTGTCAACGAATGGTAATGGGCACTCTAACTACCTCATCAACCAGACTTTCAAGAGCGGCTCCCATGAAGGACGTTATCTCTACCAGCAAGGTAGATCATCCCTCTTCTCTTTTGTTTACACATGTACTTTAGTTTAGTTTTTCTTTATTTATGGATGACACTCCTCCCAACCTTTTGCTTACACAAGCCATGGCTAACCGAATCCTCGGGTGCCTTCCAACATTCACATACCATGGAGGAGTGTCTATTTGCAAATTTAAGTTGCTTACTGATAAATCAGAGCAAAACATGTGAAGAGAATTATTAATGCAAGTTAATTAATTGAGGCTGGGAACCTCATTGCCAGCTCTTTTTGCAAAATTATTGGATAAGCGGATGAAGCCACTAGTCCATTGGTGAAAGTCTCAGAAGTAAATGACAAGATCGAAAGATAAAACACCACATACTTCCTCATGAGCTATAAAACATTGACACAAATAAGAGGTAATAACTTTTGAATTGTTTAAAGGTAGCACTCAAGCAATTTACTTTGGAATGGCGGAGAAATACCATGTAGTAGGTAGGTATGGTGGACACAAATGGCATAGTGGTTGGCTCAAGGAGTTGGATGCATGAGAAGTATTCCCTCTCGATACAAGGTTTAGGCTAGCAAGGTTTATTTGAAACAAACACAAGGATGAACCGGTGCAGCAAAACTCACATAAAAGACATATTGTAAACATTATAAGACTCTACACCGTCTTCCTTGTTGTTCAAAACTCAATACTAGATATTATCTAGACCTTAGAGAAACCAAATATGCAAATCAAATTTTAGCAAGCTCTATGTATTTCTTCATTAATGGGTGCAAAGCATATGATGCAAGAGCTTAAACATGAGCACAACAATTGCCAAGTATCACATTATCCAAGACACTTTAGAATTACTACATGTAGCATTTTCCAATTCCAACCATATAACAATTTAACGAAGAGGAAACTTCGCCATGAATATTATGAGCTAAGAACACATGTGTTCATACGAACCAGCGGAGCGTGTCTCTCTCCCACACAAGGATGAACTTATTCAGAGAACTAAGATAACAAAACAAAAACAAAAATAAAAGCACACAGACGCTCCAAGTAAAATACATAGGATGTGACCGAATAAAAATATAGTTTCACTAGAAGAAACCTGATACTTTGTCGATGAAGAGGGGATGCCTTGGGCATCCCCAAGCTTAGACGCTTGAGTCTTCTTAAAATATGCAGGGATGAACCATGGGGCATCCCCAAGCTTAGAGCTTTCACTCTTCTCGATCACATTATATCACCCTCTTCTATTGACCCTTGAAAACTTCCTTCACACCAAACTTCAAGCAAACTCATTAGAGGGTTAGTGCATAATCAAAAATTCACATGTTCAGAGGTGACACAATCATTCTTAACACTTCCGGACATTGCACAAAACTTCTGAAAGTTAATGGAACAAAGAAACTCATTCAACTTAACAAAAGCGGCAATGCGAAATAAAAGGCAGAATCTGTCAAAAACAGAACAGTCTGTAAAGACGAATTTTAAGATGGCACCAGACTTGCTCAAATGGAAAAACTCAAAACTAATGAAAGTTGCGTACATATCTGAGGATCACGCTCGTAAATTGGCAGATTTTTTCGAATTTTCTACAGAGAACTGTGCCCAGATTCGTGACAGACAGCAATGCTGTTTCTGCGCAGCAATCCCAAATATAACATCAACTTTGACATAGAAACTTTACTTGGCACAACAAAACACAAAACTAAGATAAGAAGAGGTTGCTACAGTAGTAAACAACTTCCAAGACACAAATATAAAACAAAGTACTGTAGTAAAAAAACACATGGGTTATCTCCCAAGAAGTTCTTTCTTTATAGCCATTAAGATGGGCTCAGCAGTTTTAATGATGCATTCGCAAGAAACAAGAGTTGAAGCAAAAGAGAGCATCAAGAGGCAAATTCAAAACACATTTAAGTCTAACATGCTTCCTATGCATAGGAATCTTGTAAATAAACAAGTTCATGAAGAGGAAAGTAACAAGCATAGGAAGATAAAACAAGTGTAGCTTCAAAAATTTCAGCACATAGAGAGGTGTTTTAGTAACATGAAAATTTTTACAACCATATTTTCCTCTCTCATAATAACTTTCAGTAGCAACATGAGCAAACTCAACAATATAACTATCACATAAATCATTCTTATCATGAGTCTCATGCATAAAATAATTACTACTCCCAACATAAGCATAGTCATTCTTATTAATTGTAGTGGGAGCAAATTCAACAAAGTAGCTATCAAATATAGGAGGTATATTGTAATCATAATCAAATTTATCCTCCATAACAGGTGGTAACAAAAGACTACTATCATTATAATCATCATAAATAGGAGGCAAAGTATCATCAAAGTAAATTTTCTCCTCAATGCTTGGGGGACTAAAAAGATCATGCTCATCAAAACCAGCTTCCCCAAGCTTAGAATTTTCCATAGCATTAGCAACAATAGTGTTCAAAGCATTCATATTAATAACATTCCCATTAGCATGCATATAAAGTTCCATGGGTTTCTTAATTCTTTCTTCAAACACATCATGTCCTAATTCAAGATAAAGTTCATAAAGATCTCTCATATTTTTGTTGTTTTCCATTATGCCTAACTAGTGTAAACAAGAAACCAAATGTCGCAATTGCAGAGTCTAAAGGAAATAGCTTCGAGTACTTACAATGGCGCCGGAAAATAGCTTAGTAGCCGAGATCCGGAGTGTGAGTACCTTTTACCTTTCCTCCCCGGCAACGGCGCCAGAAAATTAGCTTGATGTCTACGTTCCCCCTCCTTTCCTGTAGACAGTGTTGGGCCTCCAAGTGCAGAGGTTTGTAGAACACAGCAAGTTTTCCCTTAAGTGGATCACCCAAGGTTTATCGAACTCGGGGAGGAAGAGGTCAAAGATATCCCTCTCATGCAACCCTGCAACCACAAAGCAAGAAGTCTCTTGTGTCCCCAACACACCTAATAGGTGCACTAGTTCGGCGAAGAGATAGTGAAATACAGGTGGTATAAATAAGTATGAGCGTAGTACGGCGCCAGAAAATAGCTCACTGGCGTGCTTGATGGTGGTAGTATTGCAGGATAGTAACACGTAAAACAAACAAGCAGTAGTAACTCAGCAGTATTTAGGAACAAGGCCTAGGGATTACACTTTCACTAGTGGACACTCTCAATATTGATCACATAACAGAATAGATAAATGCATACTCTACACTTTTGTTGGATGATGAACACATTGCGTAGGATTACACGAACCCTCAATGCCGGAGTTAACAAGCTCCACAATAATGCTCATATTTTAGTAACCTTTAGTGTAAGATAGATCAAAACGACTAAACCAAGTACTAGCATAGCATGCACACTGTCACCTTCATGCATATGTAGGAGGAATAGATCACATCAATAATATCATAGCAATAGTTAACTTCGCAATCTACAAGAGATCATGATCATAGCATAAACCAAGTACTAACACGGTGCACGCACTGTCACCATTACACACGTGGAGGAGGAATAAAACTACTTTAATAACATCACTAGAGTAGCACATAGATGAATAGTGATACAAAACTCATATGAATCTCAATCATGTAAAGCAGCTCATGAGATCATTGTATTGAAGTACATAGGAGAGATTAACCACATAGCTACCGGTACAGCCCGAGCCTCGATGGAGAACTACTCCCTCCTCATGGGAGCAGCAGCGGTGATGAAGATGGCGGTGGAGATGGCAGCGGTGTCGATGGAGAAGCCTTCCGGGGCACTTCCCGCTCGGCGGGTGCCGGAACAGAGACTCCTGTCCCCAGATCTTGGCTTCGCGACGGCGGCGGCTGGAACTTTTCGTATCGTGGCTCTCTCGTAAGGGTTTTTAGGTCAGGGACCTTTATATAGGCGAGGCGGCGTCGGAAGGTCGAAGAGGCGGCCAGGGGGTAAGGCGGCGCGGGCCAACCCTAGGCCGCGCCGGCCACCCTGGTGGGCCTGTGGCCCCCTCTGGTCCTTCCCGGGTGTTCTGGAAGCTTCGTGGAAAAATAGGAACCTGGGCGTTGATTTCGTCCAATTCCGAGAATATTTCGTTACTAGGATTTCTGAAACCAAAAACAGCAGAAAACAGGAACTGGCACTTCGGCATCTTGTTAATAGGTTAGTTCCAGAAAATGCGTAAATACATATAATGTGCATAAAACATGTAGGTATCATCAATAAAGTAGCATGGAACATAAGAAATTATCGATACGTTGGAGACGTATCAGCAGCGACGTCACAATAATGTTTTCCGTATCGTGGCTCTCGGTACTGGGGGTTTCGCGACGAAGACTATATGTAGGCGGAAGGGTAGGTCAGGGGGCGTCACGAGGGCCCACACGCTAGGGCCGCGCGGCCAGGCCGCGCCGCCCTGTTGTGTGGCCACCTCGTGGCCCCACTTCGTTTCCTCTTCGGACTTCTGGAAGCTTCGTGGAAAAATAGGCCCCTGGGCGTTGATTTCGTCCAATTCCGAGAATATTTCCTTACTAGGATTTCTGAAACCAAAAACAGCAAAACAGCAACTGGCTCTTCGGCATCTCGTCAATAGGTTAGTGCCGGAAAATGCATAATAACGACATATAATGTGTATAAAACATGTGAGTATCATCATAAAAGTAGCATGGAACATAAGAAATTATAGATACGTTTGGGACGTATCACGGATGCGATGACGCTCTCCATGGTGCGCCCCGGAACGCCCCAGAACAGGAGGCGCCCGTCCCTGTTCCAGCTGTTCGGGCCACCAATGAGGCCGGTGGTGCTGTGCATCTCCATGTCGTACTTGGCCTTGAAGTAGTTGGCTCACCAGACGTCGTTGTTCTTGGCCGCCTAGGTCAGATCCGCCCACTCCTCGGCGTCGAGTTGAGCCCGATTGGCCCTGATGCCGTCCTTCCATTGCTCCGTGTCCAGCTTCGGCGCCGGGATGCCAATGCCGTTCACGGCCATCTTCCAGCCGCCGCTGCTTGGCAGGCGCATATCCGGCGGGACGGGATATCCCGCGTGGTACATCGCCCACGCCTCCTTCACGGTTAGGCTGTCGCGGCCGAAGCCGTTCGCCGTGGCGATCTTGCGGGCGGAGGAGGACAACATTGCTTGGAACGACGAGAAGAAGATCTGGGGGCGGCGAGGGGAAGGTTTGGAGCGGTGCGAGATTGGGACGAACCGCAGGGCCTCTTAATGTACAGCGGCGGCAACGGGTGGTTGCACCGCGGACGGCCACGCTGCCATGCACGATGGGATGCGTCCCTGCGTCGCCTGGGAAAACATGGACGCCATTAACATCGCTTGACCAAAGGTAGGCGACGGTGTTTTAGTCTTCCGAGCCATTGACGTGGTGGCCCTGCATCGCTTCGCCTCGCTTTTCGTTGTGTCCGGCATGCCCGGAGCGTCCCCTGTGGGGCGGTGACGGGCTCCGGGCGCCGGACACCGTATCGAGCCGCGCCGGACAAAAAACGACTTCGGGAACGCGGCTAGAAGCTTATTTTTGTCCGGCGCGCCCCAAATCACTTTGGGGGACGGTTTGGGGGACGCGAGTGGAGATGCTCAGCATCTCCGAAAGACTGACATTTTATCAGCCCCAGTCGCGCGGGCTCCGAATGTCCGGGCCCAATAGGCTGTCCAACGTGACGGGTTCGACGTGTCATTGACACACAAATGACACATAACTAGTTATTGGCGTGCAACGACGGTGCAGTTTCCACAGACGCAGCGACATATCTCGTCTCGTCGCGCCTAGCTCTTCGTATCGGCGTTAATGCGTGGGCCACCGCTCCCTCGTCTCCCACTGCATATAAAAAGGGACTTCGTACCGGCGTTAATGCGCGCCACAACTCTCTCGTCTCCCTCCAGCGTATAAAAATGGGCGCTCACGCATCGTCCCTCACATAAACTCTAGCGCATCTCTCCACAGCCGCGCCCCCAAACGCGTTCCCAATATTTTTAACATTAAAATAACTTTTTTTGTTGCATTTTCATTTAAATAGAGAGGATGAACATGGTTGAAACATTGCAAATGAGGAAACCTAACTAGTGTTGACCTTGCAGGTTTCATGTGTTCGTTACCAAGAAATAACACTCTCATGCACTCTCAGTCATCTAAACTGGAAAATCTTGTTGGCTCTAAAAGTTCCCTGTTGTTCTTCTATGCGCAAAAAGAACATACATAAACCTACACTAGTGACTTCAATTTGCCGGCGTCCATCTGCGCTTCAAAGAAAGAACACGTGCCATGTTCAATTATCGTCCTCTTTGTCGTTGGTGTGGTAGTGCCGACGACAAGACGTGTTGTCAAACATCTTCACGCTCATCTCGTCGTCCTCGTAACAGAAGGTGACTACACAGCTGGCTTGGAGGTCGTGGTAGCGCGGGAACTTCTCCCAACTGGTGTGGATGCACATCTTGCCGCGCCCATCGAAGAGCACATCCACCGGCCACCGGCAAAGGCCACAACGAGCCTCCCGCAGCTGCAGCGCAGCCGGCTCGTTGCCGGCGACGAACTCGTCGAACTTGTCGAACAACCTCTGGATGCCGAGTTGGTCGTCATTGAGGACAATGATGAACTCGAACGTCCACTCCTCGGAAGATGACGATGACCGTGCAGACGTTGTTGCTCCAGCACGGCCGCCGCCGCTGCCTCGGCGGCCATGCCCGTGACCTCAACCAGCCATGGAATGGCCCTCGACTCCTGAGATGGTGGCGGCTAGGGTTGGGGATTGCGGCACTAGGGGTTGTGTGAGTGGCGATGCGCGGGCAGCCCTTTTTATATGCCGGAGGGAGGCGAGGGAGCGGTGGCGTGCATTAACGGCGGCATAGAGAGCTAGGCGCGACGAGACGTGTCGCTGCGCCTCTGGGGAAACTGCATCGTCGCTGCGCGCCATTAACTTTCGTCGAGAGGTAGGCGACGGTTGCGCGGCGTTCATATCTCAATGACTCGTCGGACCCGCCACTCCTGCCCTGCTTTTCGCTATGCCTAGCGCGCCCACATTGTCCCCTGTAGAGCGGGGATGGCCTCGGAATGCCGGACACCGTATTGGGTCATACTGGGCAGAAAGGCCTTTAGAACGTGCGATTGAGTCCTATTATATATCCGACATGTCCCAAAAATCATTAGGAGACGCTTTAGGGACCCGACAGGAGATGGTCTTAGGCCTTAGAGCATCTCCAGCCGCGTCCCTCAAAAAACGTCCAGCACGACGATTTGGGGCACTTTCGAGGACCGCGCCGGATAAAAAGAGACCAAAAATCTATACAAAAGAGGCTCTTCCCAGCCGTGTCCCTCAAACAGCATCCAGATGCATGCATTTTAGTAGAGGGGACCACCCCATGTGGGAAAGGTGAGAGAAAGTGTGGGAAAAGAGAATGTATGTGGAAACTAGGAGCTGGATGCATGTGGATGCTGTTTTTGTATCCGACATCTCCGGTATAGACTCTATAGATAGTGTCTCTACCTGGAACGCCTGACATAAAATGAGGCGCCATTTAGCTTTGGAAACGCGACTGGAAAGATTTTTTTACCATTTCTCCGTGATCTCCCCACACAACTGAAGATGCTCTTAGTGGTGAGGTAGAGATAACCTTTCGCCCGGCGGGAGCCTTATCAGAAGAAGGTCATCCCTCCTCTGTCCCCGTTTCGGCCTTTAAGGTGTCCACGCCTTTCTTAGAAAAATGGAAAGAAAATAGGTGCTCAACACTGATCATCCTTTCTACCTTTACTCGTAGGTGGAGTTATCTTCTCAAGTGATCTTTTGGGATCCGACCGGTGTTGATATTAATTGTTGTAGTTGCAAGTCTTGTTTTTTTCCAATCTATGTTTTCATTTTTGCCGATGGTTGCTCAACGTTGCCGATGGTTGCTAACTTGTTGAGTTAATTTTTAGGCCTTAGCAAATTTTGCTCGGCTCTAACAAGAAATAGGTGAGAACGCTTCAGCTTGATCTAGTGTTTGCAGCAGTCATCCATCTACGTTTAGAGCTTTTTATACTACTATTGGGGACTAGTCGTATGTCCGCGCGTTGCTACGGAAGAGCGAAAGATAATGTGAGATGAAATAACATATCAACATAGTTATCTTCTCAAGTGATCTTTTGGGATCCGACCGGTGCTGATATTAATTGTTGTAGTTGCAAGTCTTGTTTTTTCCAATCTATGTTTTCATTTTTGCCGATGGTTGCTCACGTTGCCGATGGTTGCTAACTTGGTGCGTTAATTTTTAGGCCTTAGCAAATTTTGCTTGGCTCTAATAAGAAATAGGTGAGAACGCTTCAGCTTGATCTAGTGTTTGCAGCAGTCATCCATCTAAGTTTAGAGCTTTTTATACTATTATTGGGGACTAGCCGTATGTCCGCGCGTTGCTACACTTCAAACATGATTGTTGAAACCAGTATCCATGATCGAGTTAATTTGGTGTATTCTCTTACCAACCCTTTGTTGAATAAAATACAAATAGAAACCGTACGGACGAGGTTATCAGCAGCAACAACCTATATCTACAGACTACAGCTACAGGTTTTGGTTGCAAATGAAGTGAGAGTACCTCATTGTTCCTCCTCTTCACACCACGACTGATCACTCTAAGATTAGACCTTTTTATTGCTAAACTTGAGTCATATGATAAAAACTTTTTAACGGAAAATATAAGCGTGACCTGCATTTTTCCCGAAAATCAATCAATCATCGTAGACGTATCCTGGTCTCAATCTTTTATTTTCTATATTATTACGTCATATAATCTTTATTCCTCAATTTTATTTTGTTTAACCAATGTATCAGTGTTTGCACTAATTTAAGTTCGATGAAGCAGATAATTAGTAGAACTTGCACATAAATAAAGATTTTTTTAATGTATGTGAGTCGTTGATCGTTTCTTCTTTGCCCTATTCCTAGCAATCGCGAGACGTTCATCTATACCTAATAATAAAAGCAAAAGGGTTTCTCCCTCGGTCGTTCGTTCAACTTAAAACTACCCTCAAAGTTGGTACAAAATTACCCACCAATGCCACCGATAAGTGAAAAAACGTTTGGATTATTGTTTGAAAAAGTCTTCCTTTCCTCCTGAGGCTGCGAGCGCACGGTGCCTCCGGGTCGCGCGTCGCGCGATACCCTTCCACAAAAGCGCAGCTGCCGGTTTGAGACACCGAACCCTGCCTCTCCCCCGCCCGCCCGCCCGCCTCCGCACGTCTCGAAGCTCCTGACCTGTGGTGCTGTCGGCGATTCCGCCCCCTGTTGTCTTATGACGTGGATCGAAGACAGCCGGAAGTGCGTCGAGCAGTCGGACGGCGCCCTAATCCTTGGCATCCAGAGCCTGGCGTTGGTGATATCCAAGATGCTCCCGTACGCCGTTGTTGTCGTGATGGTGGATTTTGCTTCGATCTGAAAGTCACGGAAGAAGATGCGGGGATAGAGATCGATGGAGAGACGAGGGGGTGCAACCCCAACGATTCCCACAGCAGCGGGCAGACGAGCCCTCCGGGCTGACTGAGAATGGTGTTGAAAAACTCTTAGTAGGAGGGCCGGCGTGTGATGGTGTTGACTGCCTTCCAAGGAATCCCTGAATCGAGCATCCATTCAGTCGGAATATTGCAGCACCGATCTGTTTCAAGCTGCCGCGATTCCTTTTCCTTGATGCAGTATCTCCAAAACTGAATAGGCAGTAGAAGTTACTGACTATTATTTCAGTTGACAGGGAAGGCGATGTGTTCTCAGTTGCATTCACTGTATTAGACGAGACCCGTGAAAATTAGCATTGGTTTGTTGAGCAACAAAAACCGTCACTGTCAGCCTCTCGTGTGATGAATTACCTTCGGTTTTCCAATCATCATGGAATAGCCATGGACTTTCTTATTGAAGAAATCAATATGCAAATGAACGATTCATGTACTGAAAAAGTAAGAGATGCCAAGGTTGATCTTCTTATGAATCCCACAGTTGATGAGTTCAGTCAGTACATGAATCAAACTAAAAGCGAGTCTGATAAGCTTGCTGAATGTCTTCTGGAGATCAAACCCGAGCGATGGTCATATGCCCAGCCTGGTCAGTACTCATGCAATATTTCAAACACTATTGTTGACTAGATACTCTCAAGATATGACCCTTCAGTTGTGCAGTTGGTTGACATGCTAAGATGTAAGCCCCATGGTGTTGCTATATTAATATAGCGGGGCAAAAGCCTATATCCAGAGACATGCTAAGATGCAAGCCCCTTCTTAATGAATGGGCAGATGTATTGACGCCTCGGCGGCACGAGCGCTTCCGCCTATTGCAGCGTCCAGACATCGTTGAAATTCATCGACCGTCGGGAGCGGCCGAGGCGCCAGGCGACCGCGTCACGCGCGCACCGCCTCGTGCGCCGTCTCGAAGGTCCCGAGCCCGATGCGCTCGTCCCGCTGTGGATCTCGGCGTAGAACGTGCCGTACGGCCGCGCGCGGACGCCGCGATAGCCGGAGCTCGAGTGGCGGCGGGGCGACATCTCGTCGGCGTGGAAGGCGGCGAAGCGACACACGATGAAAGTTCCTGGCGGTTGGGTGTGCGCGTGTGGCAATCGGCGCGGTAGATTTGGCGCGTAGGATGGCGCAAAAGCGCGCACGGGGCAAAACATTTAGCGCCGCGGCTTTTTCGCGCGTCCGCTGGAGGTTCGTGCGACCTCTCCCGCGCGGCATTTCGGCGGTTAATTTATCGCGCGCAAGTTTTGCCGCGCCTGTTGGAGATGATCTAAAGAGAATAAGTGTCAACATATTGGATATTCGGTTACCCGGTGCAACGCATGGGCACTTTTGCTAGTAAGCTAAAAATAATTAATGGAGTGGAGGATATGTTATTGTACCTCTTTGGAAGTTGTTGTGTGCTGCTCTTCATTTGAGAAGCCAGGTAGTGCCGTAGTGGCAGGTGGTAGGCGGCGTCCCTGCGTTAGCCAGCGGTGGATTACCTCTGTTTCATGCTCCTCGTTGGCCAGCTGCTCTCCCCGCATTGTTTGGCTTGACAATCTATGCTCTATCCGCGTCTCCTTCGCCGCCACGCGCCCCATCTCTCCTCAATGGGCAAGAATGGTCAAACAGAGGTTGCAGCGCAGCCGGCGACGACGACCAACAACGCATGGAGAGTCAGTTGGTATGAGCGACAGAGCGTTGGCGTCAAATTAAGCCGCTACTGGCGAAGGGAACTTCCCTTCCTCGTTGATCGGCATGCAACTTCAGCAGTCGTTTCGATTTCTCGGCGTCCACGGAAGTACCGGGAGCTTCCCGGTGTGGATAGATGATTTCAGTGTTGATCGATTGTCAATTCCTCCTCATTCCGTGGCTAGCTAGCTATGTGCGTCCTTGTGCGCCTTGAAGCCTAGATGCTCTGTGTTGTTCAGTTGTCAACTACGGAGGTCTGTGGTGCACTTGATACCATGATAGCACAAATTCCAAAACAAATTTGATTGTTTACAAGATGCATGTTCACATTTCCTTGAATTCGCATACATAAAGGTAAATTTAACATGAATAGTGTTAAAAAGACAAAATAAAATACAAAATAACACTATTTATACAGCAATTTTTCTTTTTTATTTAGTTTGTTTCGAATATTTTTTGACACTAATAATTTTTTTTAAAAGTGTTATCATGGTTATCTTTAAATATTTTCCCGTACAGTGGTATTATGCAAAGCTTGGCGGCGTCGTGCTCTTCCACAATGTGCAGCTCTTCAGTGATTCAGTCTAGCATAGCGGCATTTGTCCTGTGGGAGGTCCCGGATCCACCATAGTGCATTGAAAACTAGATACAGGAAATTAACTGAATTTAATTCACACAAAAATGAAAAAAGAGAGTGTGGAGAGATGCATTTCTCTTCAGTCAAACAGGTTTTTTGGTGGGAGCGGAGGAGAAGCAGAGAACCAGATGGAAGCCTTGCTTCGATGTAATCCCCGTCGAGAAATAGCGAACGACCATGACAACAACAACGCCTACACAACATGGACCCGTCGGTGTGAGATGTCGATGAAGATAATAAGGATTCATAGACATATTGATGCTCCACTCTAGTGATGGCGGCGTATGTTGTGTCGCTCGTTTTATTAGTTTGTCGCTTCATCCATTCCCAAATGTTTTAGGACTTCAGAGCCTCGTTTGGTAGCCTCTACGTGTTGGAAAGAGCGGAAGACGAAACGTTCAACATAACTCTCCATTTTACCCCCTCACAATCTAAATCCTCACTCGATCACTCCCATTCAGCGTTGCCTTCCATGGCTGGCGCTTCGCCGTCGCGCCCTCCCTATCCGCTACCATACGACATAAGAGGGGTGGGCCGTCAGCCAATTTAGAGATGCTATGAAAGACATGAACAAGACTTGGCGACAATGTTGAAATTCTCTTCCCGTGTGCACAATGCGTGTAGCCACGTGGAAGGCGTCTGCTTTCGCCTGGTTAGCCCTTGCCAACTTGATGGGGATTTTTTTGGCCCGCCACGGGCGCCCCAATCCCAGCGTTGGGCGCTTCGTCTTCAGCTTCGAGGTCTTTGTCAGCGGCTCCAAGGCCTTCTTCTTCGGCTCCGGTCCCCGATTTCTCCAGTGTAAGTACTTCAATCTCGTTGATTTGATTTGTGGTTAGGGTTTTTTCTAGACGGTTAGTGGCGGTTGATTATGCACCTCCGGCGAGCGCCGCCGGAGTTAACATTAGTAGTTTTGTGCAGATGTGTGTAGATTCAATATTGATTCATTCTAGATTTGGGATTGCCCAGTTTGGGCATTGCCAATGTCTGCATGTGTGATTTGTGCGCTGCCCAAATTATGAAATGCAATATTGTGCATGATCTATTGTTGTTGTACTTGAGCATTGCCCAATTTCGGAATTGCATGATCTGGTACTTGTGCATTGGCTTGATCTTGTTCTTGTGCATTGGCATGACCTTGTTCTTATGCATTGCCATCATCTTATAGTTATCCATTGTCACGATCTTATAGTTATCATGATCTTGTTCTGGTGCAATGGTATCCCCATCTTGTACTGCCATGATTTTCTTCCTATGCATTTACATGATCTTGTCTTGTGCATTGGCATCCCCATCTTGTATAGCATTTGTTCTAGTACTTGTGTACATTGTTCTTACATGTTTGTCTACTACCGACAAGGTCGTTATGTTGGACCGCGACATGGTGATGAGGGGATGTTATCCACCACCTAGGAACTAGGACCTTCTCCCCTTGAACCGCTAGAGGAAGGCGATGAAGTTGGTGGTTCCAGGCGGGGTAGAGGTAGTGGAGATGCCACTGCACACCTATGGCCATCACGCAAAGCTCGGGCACATTCATAGGGTCTTAATTCCTTGTCGGTGCTAAGTCCAACTAGACGTGAATGACTTGCACATGCTTGTCATTCTACTAGCTTTCCGGAAGGTCCTAAAGGAGTGGATTAGGATCCCTCTGCCCCGCAACATGGCAATGTCCTCCTGCCGCTGGTGCAACGAATGGGCACAAGTCGCCTATCACGGAGGCCAGATGGTGCTAGGGAGGATATAGCCGGAGATTGTCCACAACGACATGGTAGAGTTCAAGATTCAGGTCTTCGTCCTGAAGATATGATCTACAAAGCCAAGAGCTCTATCTCCAGGCAATACAACTTCTATGACCACGGCTAGATGGCAGCACATGATGATGCGTGCTATTTATCTATGTTTGTCTAGATAGTAGTAGTTTAACAAGATGAACTGATGGACGTATAAACTAATGTGATGAATATTGATCAGGGGTTCAAACAATGATGTTCCAGTGTTGATGATGGCTTTTGATCAAGGGTGGTAGCGTGAAGCCCTCATTGTTAGATGCAGGTGTTAACCCGCCTACTAATAGTTATGGCATATATGTGATATGTGTCTATGTAAGTGGTATATGGTGTTGGTTAGCTTTGTGGTGGTAAAACCACCACATTTGAAGTAGCCTACTAATAGTGTTTTTCCTACTAGTGTTGAGTTGAGATGTAACCCCAAAAGTAAAAAGCATTTCGTTAAGATGCAAAATATGTTGCTCATCTGCCTCCAGAATAAGCAGGGTGTCATCAACATATTGCACTACTGGAAAATCTTGCAAAGACTGTAAAGGAAGTGGTCTACAAAGATGTCTTCAGTCATGGCATTGTTAACCAGAATTTCCAGCATACCTGCAGCTAGAACAAAGAACAAGGGAGAAACATGATCTCCTTTTCTTACTCCCCTTTTACGTTTAATTTTGTACCTAAGTACTCTATTAAGCAACTTCAAAACAACAACAAAGATTGCTAGTGCATCAGAAATGATGACACAAGCAACATTAGGTCGTGGCCGGTGCCCATGATCCAGATCAAAAGGTTTGGTCCTAGCCAGCTGCCGCATGGGCTTTGCCGAGCAAGGCATCCCATCTCTCATCAAGGAGGAGTCCCACATTAAGAGATCGAGGTATCGACGTATCTCGTACCTGCCGTGATCACTGTGGTTCACAAATTTGGTGGCTCTAAATTCGCTGGCGCTTTTCGAAACCGCCCGCCATGTTGGTCGAGTTAGCGCACCCACGCCTACAGTACTTTGTGATAATGCAGATAACTTCACAACAATGGTTCAGCGATAGGCAACTTCTCTGGAGCGGTAGGCAACTTCAATGCAGCGGTAAAAAGCTTTCCTTCAGCCATAGGCAATTTCCTAGCAGAGGTATGCAACTCCACTAGTGCACCATCTGCTGAACCATCTAGATCAGCCGAAAGCATAATGGATGGTCTTGCTAAATCATTGTTCCTCTGGCCGAACCAACTACTCCCTTCGTCCCGGTTCACAGGGCCTAATCTAAAAAAAATATTTGTCCCATAATACCTTTGTACTAAGGCCTGCATGCATTTAATTAGAAGTAGGAGTAAACCCTAGTAATTACTCTCCACCTCTATTTCTTCTTTTTTTTAGCTCACATAAACAATCTAGTGCATGCGCGGGTGGGGTGGAAAACCAAAGTAAAAAAATGGCCTATGCATGCCCGCATAGCTCACTGAAGACTGAATCTGTTAGCATTCATATTAAATAGGGAGCACATCTAATTGGGAAGAGGCAAGCTCTAGAAATACTTTTAGCGTCCAATCAAATACTGCCTTGGTCCGGATGCAAAATCTTGTGAGCCCTGTGAACCGAGACGGAGGAAGTAACTTAGGCTATATCACCGCATGCATGAAAGGAGCCTAGGGTCGTCTTGCGTGACCGTTCATGTTTTGAGGGCCCACGCTACCACTGGTACCTCTATGCCTATGTGCAGTGGCACCTCGTACTTCATTGCGCTAGTTCAATAATTTTCTGATGCCTCCCATGCCAACACGCAGGTGGGCCGATCCTCCCAGCCAGGGTGACACCCTCTTCTGGCTTCTGTAGCGCTACTCGTTTTGGTACAAGAACGGAAAACCAAGGAGAGCTAGCTTCTACGGTTCTGACCAAGAAAAACGTCGAGGAGGTAAATGCTAATGTTTGTGCGAGCAGATCAATCGGTCACCACTAACCAGTGTGATGTGCTCTATATATGCATCTGAACTGAACAGCAGTTGGTGGAGCGGCACACGATCAAGGCTTCTTCAATGTTCACGTGGTAGATGGTTGATGTCCAGGACATAAGGTTCTGGAGTTTAGGTCCATTTACTACTACAAAGTGCAGGATCCTTACGGTAATCTGTTGTTAGTTAGACTAAGTTGAATGACCCGTCTCAGGCTCTCACAAAATTCGGAGAAGTAACATGTTAGCTTTGAAGGGCTGTGTGCATCTTTTGAATGCAGAGGCTAGGGTGTAACCCTATTTTTAAAAAAAATTGTTCTAAGCTTTACAGCTTGAAGTATACAACAACTTCATTGACGTTAGTCACTCCAAGCTCGAAAGCATTTTGCACTCAAATGAGCTGTTCTGAATTCTCAAGGTGCACGATTCTTTGCCAACTACGTATACCCTAAAGAATTGCAGATTTCTTTTTGTGAACACAGAAATAAGAGGTGAACATTTCAGCAAGCACACGCCCATCCGGGAGACACCAAGATGAGACTTATAAGAGCATCTCCAGCCGTCTTCCCGACGAGGCCACTGGTAGCCCTTTTTTACATCCGGACGACGTTATTCGGTCTAGCCGCGTTCTCGGCTCCTCATTTCCCCTCCGGATTTGGCCTTTAATCTATCCGGAGAGCCCAGGTCATCCCCGGCTTCCCGAGACCCGGTCGGGGATCCCGGACGAAACAAAAAACGCGCGAAACGTCGAGCGGGCCCGCGGTGTCGGCGACTGAAAGGATAGTTCCCTCCATTTATTTCGTTTTTCCTCTAAAATACGCCGCATAGAACCATTTTCCCCGCCGAATTTTGGAGGAGCTACCGCCATTTCCCCCACAGTTGCAGCTCCTCCTCTTCCCTTCGACCACCATGCCGCCGAAGAAGACCGCCGCCGACGGTGCGCCGAAGGCGAGGAAGTCGCAGACGCCAAAAGAGAGGCCGCCGGGCTGGACAAACGCAAGGTGGGCGGAAGATGTGGAGCGGCAGCGGAACGAAACTTGCGACATGGCGGAGAGGGAGAAGAATCTTAACGTGAAGAAGGTGGCGGCGTACGAACAGGCGAGGCTGGTCTCCATGAACTTTTCCTAGCCGCGCGTCGGCCAATTCCTCGGGCCATGGCCGACCCAAGGTATGATTGGCTCTCCTTCCACCTTCTCGCCGGCGTCACCGGCCATGGCCATGTTCCAGGACACCTATGCCGCCGGCATGGCGGGGTTTACGCCGTCACCACCGGCGTACGAGCGATGTACGAGGGCATCTCGCCTGCCCTGCGCCATGGGCCATTCCTTCTCTAACCCCAGGATGCCGCCGCCGAATGACGGAGTGATGCACGAGATGATCACGTCGGGCTCCATGGCCGCTGCGTCAAGCCCGAGTTTCTTCACACAAGAGGAGGCAAGGGCGACGGAAGCCATCGCGTAGCGGGGTGCCGTCGATGATCAGAATGACGGTACCCATGACATTAACGAAGAAGATGAACAAGCCTACCTCGACCAGGACGTCGACGAAGAGGACGCGCCTAAACCCACGTCGGCGTCGTCCAAGGGGAGGAAGAAAAGGAAGAAGAACTCGCCGCCGGCCGAGCCGCTGATCAATTGGATGGGCAAAGAAGAGGAGTGCCTCGCCGAAGATTGGAAGACCGTTTCCATGAACGGCATCACCGGCGCCAATCAAAACTTCGAGACGTATTGGCAGCAGGTCAAGGTGGCGTTCGACGAGCGCAAAATCGTCGATCCGTACTTCAACAAGATGGTGATGATACGCGGCGACAAGGAAATAGGCACCCATTGGGGGATCATGCAGGCAGCGTGCAGCAAGTGGCACGGCATACAGGAGGAGGTCCGTGAACGCCCGGTGAGCGGCGCCGACTTTGAAGCCAAGGTATGCTCACTCGCCGTGGCTCCTCCGTCGACCCTGGATCGCCAAGGTTTAATCTTGATTCGCCGGCCTATTTTTGCAGATGCGGCGGGCATTCGACATGTACGCGGACGACAACGACGACCATACATTCAAGTACCTCGACGTCTTCGCCCGTATCAAGAAGTGCGAGAAGTGGAAGGAGGTGCACAAGAATCTCGCAAATAACAAGGGCGAGCAGTACAACCCCGACGATCCAGCCCCTGCCGCGTTTGTTGGGCCACCCCGAGCTCGGTCAGAAGAAGCTGAAAGAGCTGAAGAAGGCGGGCCATCCAACCGAAAGGTTGCATGCGTCCTTCGACAAGTGCTGGGCCGACGCAAGGGCGCACGCTGCCGGGAGGGACGACAAGCATGACATGCGGTGGAAGGAGATGATCGCCAATCAGGGCGTCCGGATAGCCTTGCTGAAGGAAACCTCCATGGCGAAGAAGAGGAACACCGACCTGGCATTCCTGATCGGCGGCAACGACGGCAAGATGGAGGAGGAGACGGGGGCTTGGTACAAAGCCCATCGCCAAGACATCCTCCGGCCCCCATCGGCCGCTTCGTCCTACCCATCGATGTCTACTCCCGCCACTGCGATACCGGCGGCCGCCGATGCCGCACCAGACGAGGCTCAGGAAGGGACCACCGATGAGCATGTTATCCTCTAGTTTATGTTTCGATCGCCAGAATGTGGCTGATCCGATTGCTGAACTTTGGCGATGCTTTTGTGTAGCGGGAAGATGATTTTTGAAACTATCGCCGCTGATGCGCGAATGCCGGGGTGCGACCGGGAAAATGTTGCCCCCGCCCTTTTTTACATCCAATCCGGCGTTTGTTATGTCCGGATTTTCGCCCGGGGGCCTCAAACGACTGGAGATGCTCTAAGGAACATGACTGTTGTGTGGGCGCGGTAACTCACAAATCTGCGAGCAATTTTGTAACCCTTATAAATAATAAGATTATTACGATAAAATCTATGTATCTCGATTTAATAGACGGTTCCTTCGCAAATATCTATGAAAAGTAAAGATCCCACTTAAGATAAAGATATTTATGTGATTTTTAATAATAAAATCTTCAGCTCGAACGGGACGAAGGAACCATTGTAGGGGATGCTAATCTTAAAGTTATATTACGGAGTACTAAAAAAACTTTTTTGCCCTCCGCAAAATAATTTGTTCTCCTTGATGGAGGAGGGAACGGAGGGTATTCCAGAGCTTACTACAGAGGAAAATGTCCTCTTAACGGCTGATTTTTCCGAGGAGGAAGCATATGAGGCTATTTCCACGATGGAACATAATAAAGCCCCTGAAGCCGACGGGTTCCCAACGGAGTTTTATCAAAAAAATTGGGATGTAATTAAAAAGGATTTGCTAGCTATGTTTAGTCATTTCCAGAACAGAGGTTTCCCTTTGTACAAGCTAAATTTCGGGGGTCATAACTCTCCTCCCTAAGAAAGAGAATGAAATTGCAAATTCAACAATATAGACCAATCTATCTGTTAAACACCAACTTCAAAATCTTTACGAAAGTTTCCACAAACCGTGTTTCTGATATCGCACATAAGGCGATTAGACCTACTCAGACGGCGTTTATGCCTGGGCGCCACATCTTGGAGGGTGTTGTTGTGTCCCATGAAACCATTCATGAAATTCATCGTAGAAAGATGGATGGAGTTCTTTTCAAAATTGATTTTGAAAAAATCCTATGACAAAGTCAAGTGGACTTTTCTTATACATGTCCTCTGAATGAAGGGATTTGACCCTATTTGTTGCGACCTAACAAAAAGCTTTGTGGAAGGGGAAGCGTTGGAATTAAAGTCAATGATGATTCTGGCCACAATTTTCAAACGAGGGCTTAAGGCAGGGAGATCCTCTTTTCGCCAATTCTTTTTAACTTTGTAGCTGATATGTTAGCTATTCTTATTTCACGAGCTAAAGAAAATGGGCAGGTTGGTACCTCATACGGCACCTGGTTGAGGGAGGCGCGTCAGTTCTTCAATATGCGGACGATACCATCTTATTTATGGAGCATGACTTAGAAAAGGCGGTAATATAAAGCTTATTTTGTGCATTTTTTTAGCAATTATCTAGCCTGAAGATTAACTTTCATAAGAGTGAACTTTTCTGCTTCGGTAAAGCAAAAGAGATGGAGCACTAATATAAGGAATTTTTGGGTGTGAATCTGGAGTTTTGCCTTTTAGGTATTTGAGGATACCTATTCATCATAGAATGCTCCCTAATTCAGAATGGAATCTGGTAGAAAACCGTTTTGCCACAAAGTTAGGAACCGCGCAAAGAGGTATATCTCCCTCTCTTCTTCTAGCAATCCTTCAAAGTAAAATAAAGTCATATGTCCCTAACTCCACCGTGTGTTTGTCAAACACAAGGTTTCGTGTAAGTAAATAAAACACAAGTAGTAATAAAATAAGTAAAACTAGACAAAATAAAGTAACTACGTAAAAAACAGTAAAAAAAGTTGATTGTTTTTGGGGTTTTGGATGCTAATAGGATAAGTAAATATTTTTGTATTTTCGAATTAAAATAATGCAGTAAATAAAAAGTAAGATAAAAGCAATATAGGTGTTTCTTATGATAAAAAGTGGACCGTGGTTCATGGGTTCACTTGACTATTCTCTCTTTTAAGTTGTATTGGACAATAATAATTCATCAATGAGATATGAAGAGCAAAATAATAACATGTATACACATTCATATGGGTATATATCACGTCCTAACATAGAGATGATGCAACACATCCATCTTATACTCAACAAGAAAGGGAAAACTCCATGCAATCTTGTATTAAGAATTAATAGAGCATAGCCATAAGTACTTTGACATGATATTTGAATATCAAATATGCTACCTTGAACAAACAAGATCATCACTTTTTTCACGTGATGAACATAGCACATGCATTCACTTTATCCCTAGTGAGGTAGCAAAGGAAAATGCAAAACCATAATAGATCATAAATTTGTTGTAATTATTCAATCATTAAAACCATGCTACTCCATCTAATACACACATCACCCCACACACGCTCTTGCATAATAGTTGGATCAAAACTAATAATTAAGAATGTGGTACGTAATATGCATCTATCAATACATCTTGCACATAATATGATCAGATATCATAGCACAATATCATAGAATAAGGATCCGCCACAAAGGTATTAAAAAAATGGCCATAGTCATGTTGGGCAGCTCATATGACACTAAGAACTATGAATAACATTAGAGAAATAGATCAAGCTACTGCCACAAACCCGTAGTCCAGAGGTGGAATACTCCCCCTTGATCATGGTGATGATGATGAAGATGTAGAAGAAGGTGGAGATCCCTCCGGTGGTAATCCCAGCGGAGTTTCCCCCTCCAATCATCGCTGTTGCAGCCTTTGTTTTCGTGTTTCTGTGTTTCTGCGGCGCTATCCTCCCAAGAAATCTTCGGGGTCATATATATAGTGGTTTTTAGGTCAAATTACATCGGTGGGCGAAAGGATCAAGAGATTTGGAGGATCAACGGCCGAAAGAGGTCAGGTGGCGGGCCCTACAAGTCTAGGCACGCCACCTGGGCTCTTTTGGGCCTCAGGCCCTTCCAGGTGTCCTTCCAGGTCCCAGAGTGCTTCTCCCCATGAAAAAATGACGCTCCAAAAATCTCAGTTCAATTTGACTCCGTATAGGTCTCTGAAAGTGAAAAATACACAAAACAAGGAATTCCTGTTCTGTAGAGTTATAAACCAAATAAAGTGGATCATTGGTAAATACCCATAAATCAATGTAAAACAATGTATTATCATTATATATGTTGCAAATATGTAGGAATTCAATATGATAAAGGACAAAGTTTATGTATGCATTTTATATGCATCAACGAATATATTGTCTTGCAACAAGTGACACCGCACCTTCCCTGGCCGAAATATATTGCCGGCACTAACCCGACCTAACACTTCGTCCACTCTGCGGCTGAGACAACCACACATCAACACCAAACCACATGACACATACGCAACCGCCTGCCCCCACCTCACGCACTTTTCTCACCCTCTCACAGTTCTCTTCGCTCGATCTCTTATCCTATCCTCATGGCGAACTGCACGAGGAATAAGGGGTACTAGCGGAGCGGCATGATGGCGAGCTTGTAGAGCAAACATCCCCGGGGCCCAACACGACGACTGTCGGTGTGGAGAGGGTAACCTCTATCCCATTGCTCCTCTCCAACCCCGTTCTCCTCCACACGACTTGGCCCACCTCCGTGCACGTCGCCGCCTCTCCCATCTTCCTGATTCTCGTGCTCAACGCCACCCCCGCCTTCGACCACGCAGCGGCCTCAATTCGCCACGCGTTCGCCCGTAGCGCCACCCGAGCCTCTTTCCTCGGCAGGACCACCCGAAGCGTCATGTGCCAGTACCGCTGCTCCATTGGCACGCTCCACGAGATGTGGAGCTGCCGCAGCGGGTGCCATGGCGTGGACACGTGCGTTGAACACAACGACATCAACACACATCAGGAACCAGTACTCTGTTGTGCACCTCTAGGGCGCATATGTAGTAGTATTTGGTGGGTTTGAGGGGGAAGATTCGTGGAGGTGGCCACGACTACCTGTTTTGTTCACATGTTGTGATAACTTGGCGACACTAACAAGAGTTTTGTTTAAATAGATTTTCTCCACTAACATTCTGGCAAATGTGATAGAGTGGCGTAACGAATAGTTCAAATTATCGCACTTGTTTCTAGCTACTAATATTTAGGCTGTTGCGACTACTATTTGACGCCATCAAAATAATTTCTGTTGAAATAAAGTATCGCCATGGAATTTTCCGTTGTCGCCGTAGTTTGTCGCTTCAACTAATTTGGCCGTCGCGATAACTAGAAAATTCTTTTTTACCACGATTGAGTTGTTTGTGGCCAATCGTTTTTTCCACGCATATAAGGTTTGTTGAAATAGTTTCTTGCCACCAAAATTATTTGTGTTGAAATAAATTATGGCCACAGAATTTTCCATTGTCACAGTAGCTTGTCGTTTCAACTAATTTGGCCGTCGCGATAACCAGAAAATTCTTTTTTTACCACGATTGAGTTGTTTGTGGCCAATCGCTTTTTTTCCACGCATATAAGGTTTGTTTGCATAGTTTGCTGGCACAAAATTGAACGGTGCAAATAAACTGGCCTATTCTAATGAAAGAGCATGTGCAACGAAAAACACGTCATTGACATAGAATTCAGTCGCCACACACCACCAGTAGTAAATACCCGTGGCCGGTTAGCACGGTACTAATAGTGTTTTTCCTACTAGTGTTGCGTTTGAGATGCAATCCGAAAGTTTGAAGTATTTCTTTAAGATGCAAAATATGTTGCTCATCTGCCTGCATAATAATTAGGGTGTCATCAACATACTGCTCTATTGGAAAATCTTGCGAAGACTGCAAAGTAAGTTGTCTACAAAGGTACCTTCAGTCATGGCATTGTTAACCAGAGTTTCCAACATATCTGTAGATAGAACAAAGAGCAAGGGAGAAAGAGGATATTCTTTTCTTACTCTCCTTTTATATTTAAATTTGGGAGTGTCTATTGGTAAGTCGACTGATTTTCTTTTGGTCGTCAGTCAGATTTCCCAACCAGTAGTATGCTGACACGTGAGCATCTGCCTTTGTCCCTCCTTTTCTACTTTCCCCCCGGTTTTGTCCCCACCGGTTTTGTCCCCACTGCTTTTCACCCACCCGGTCTTTGTCCCCACCCGGTCTTTTGACTGATTTTCCCCAGAATTCTTGTAGAGCAAGCCAGAAACAGGAGTCTTCCCCGTCGAGCAGATCTGAAAATCTCCTCTTCCCCGTCGAGCAGAGAACCAGCCACTAGATGCAAACACATCAGGTGGCTTTGTAGCCCAAATTTCAGTGGAAAAAAGAGGGGATCATGGAGGAGGATACAAATCAAGAAGGCAATGAAGAAGTGCAGGCCAATTCCAGCCAACAGATGCAGATTTCGACAGAGGAAACATACCTGGGAGATCCTCTTCTCAGTCAGGTTAGTTCCTCATCAATTGAATATATATTCTGCCTCCCCTGCAACAGTTCCACACACAAACTAGACATATATACATCCAGCTTACTGGCAGATGCATCTTCAACAGAAAAAAAATAGATACAGCAGTTGCTGGCAAATAGAGGGAAAATAGGAAGTTCATATAGATACAACAGTTGCTGGTTACAGAAACCTTGTCTTAAAAAAGGTAGCTACTTCAGAGATTACAGAAACCTTGGCAGACACTAGGTACTTAGTAGCTTCATATAGAAAGCTAGCAACTTGGGACATAGGTAATTGGCAGACATTAGGAAATCTCCAAAAAGATCAGCTGACAGGATACCCCAGAAATTGGAAAAGCCACCAACTAAATGACATCAACAGTAATGCCAAGTCTTGATCTTGCTGTAACTATGTCACCAGAAGGGTGGAACAAGAACATGACATGTTGCCCTGCTTGTAATCCTTTGTTTTTAACAATTTGTTCCCATGCATCGGAGCTTACTAACATTCTTCCGTCAGTGCACAGGCTAAACTCTCCCTGAACATCAGTAGTGTTATGACCAGACAGAATAGCAACTCCACTTGGTTCCAGTTGAAGAACATCCACTATTTTCTTTGGAATTTTCTGAGTAATTGCACAAATTTAAGACTATCAGGCTAACTCATCTAAGATGGTCTTCAACTAGTTACATCTAAAAAAACCACTAGTTACATCTAAAAAAATACGAAAAGGGACTGTAAAAATGTACTGTAGTTCCTACTTTCATGGACTAGCACAAAGTGAGAAAAACTCCCTAGTAGGTGGAAAAATCTTTTGGCTTACAAAAAATCGAAGCTAGTTTACATGTTTGAAACGCCATACTTCCAAATGAAAAATGATATGTAATTCTAGGAAAAATAGTTATGTAAAACCAAAAAGGACATATAAGTAGTTATTTACATCTGCGAAAAAAAAGCCGTAGTTACATAGTATTTACATAGTAGTTACATGTGAAATATTTGTGTTTTACATGTGAACAAACCGTACTTACATAGTAGTTACAGTATGATACCTTTGGCTTACATGTGAAAAAATATTTGTGTTTTACATGTGAAAAAGCCGTACTTACATAGTAGTTACAGTATGATACCTTTGGCTTACATGTGAAAAAATATTTGTGTTTTACATGTGAAAAAGCCGTACTTACATAGTAGTTACAGTATGATACCTTTGGCTTACATGTGAAACGCCATACTTACATGATGATTATGTAGTAGGTAACTAGGTAAAAATAGTTATGTAAAACAAAAAATCCGTAGTTACATGTGTGAAAAAATGGCTGTAGTTACATGAGTTTTTTTCCTACTTGCATAGTAGTTACAGTATGATTATGTAGTAATTCCTACTATAGTTATGTAATTATGTAGTAATTCCTACTATAGTTATGTAATTATGTAGTAATTATAATTACAGATTAATTGAATGTTCTCCCGTGCTTACATGATTTGAACAAAAACGTATTTACAAAAAAGGAAAAAGAGGCAAAATAAAATGACACATACCAGATTGTAACTTGTAGTGTTTGTAGGAGTGAGTTTGTGAACAAATAGTGGCCCAAATCCTGTTCCTCTTGCATTGATGTTAGCAATCCAATTGAGCTTGTTGTGTGCAGACATCTCAACATTCCTTGTTATGACAACAACATTGTGCTTGTTGTACACTGGCACAATGAGAAAATCATGTGAGATTAAACATAAAAAAAGAAAAAAGGATGCAGGACTTTAATCGAAAAAACAAACCTTCTTCTAGATCCTCTGAGTCGTCACTCGATGTATCGTTAACATATATTCTTTCCTTGACCTTGAAATCTGCATCATAAGCTGTGGCTCTCATTGGTGCATTAGATTTGTTGGTCATCTCAAAAAGAACCATTTCCCCTACTTCCATCTTGTAATCAGAGATGAACCTCTGCCATGCATCTCCAGTAATGCAAGTCTTTGACTGTAGCTTTTGTAGACTGAACAAGTACTCATGTCCATCAAAGTCCTGAATGAACATAATGTTGTTCCCATATGTAAGCAAGTTGATCTTGTGCCTTACATAGCATGGGACAGCCTGGAAAAAAATAAAAAGAGGGATCAAAAGATGGGGGATAGTCTGAGAACAACCAACAGCAACAGGTTTAGACTTATACCAATGAATCTTGAAAATCTTCAGGAAGCGGTACCAAGAAGAACGAGCAGTCTCTTTTTTTCTCAGTGCATGGTCCATCAGGGTTCTTGCAAACTAGGCAAACCATCTTTACCTATAAAAAGAGAAACCAAAATTAAAATGTCTACATTCATCAGAGTTAGACTGCAGTTTTGTGAATACATGCAGAAAAATCAACATAAGTGCAGGAAAAACATGTAGGTCTCATGAACACATGAACACATGAAAGTCATGCAAAGCTGCCAGAAGAAGAAAAAAATCAACATGTGTTGGATCCCTTGTTCTTTGTTTCAAACCAGATGGACAAACAAAAAGGTTCAAGAAAAGGGGAGGGTCCAGTAGATCTTCATCAGAAAAAGGACTGGAGACAAAAAAAGAGCCAAGAAAGGGGAGGAAAAAGGACCAGTAGATCTTCACCTAAAATTTGGTCTGCTCCAGCAGATTGTTGTTCGGCAGCTCGAGCAGATTGGAGTGAGAGAGAAAAGAATGGGAAGCACCACGCCTGATGTAGGTGGATGCTGTAACTGTTGGCTGTTGGTGGTTGCATTAAATGCTTCAGTTTTTACTCCTCCACTATCTCACCAACTGTCTAGAAAACAAAAACTGCTAAGTGCACCCAACACAAAAATGTATATGAGCATATATGTGCACCAAAACTACTTAGTGCACCAAGACTAGTAAAATTACTAAATATGTATCTGTTTTTTTCTGCAGGGAGGAGGATACACTCAGTTGCTGCAGGGGATTATTAATATGGGCAGCCAGGATGAGATTCAACATGAGGTAGAACACAAAAAATTTATTTTCTTACCTTTTGTTTTGACATGAATATATGAGAAAATCTTAATAACATTGAACAGCCTATAAACCTTTCATTCATGGAAATGCTATGTGGAAAAAAACTAGTCCAAACTACAAATGTACTTCATGGTGTTCATCAGAGTTTGGAGGTAATGAAAATTATCTTCTTGTGTAAATGTAGTTTAAATTAGAAATGAGAAACTAATATTTTAGATATATTTTGCATGCAGATGGATACTGATTATAGCAGTCATCAAGACATAGGAAATCATTCAGTTGGAATGCAATATTCAGATGTATGTAAATAAAAGATTTACCTACAGTGTCTTTATTGGATGTAGATAAAATACAAGTAACATGTTGTTTGGATGTTGTGTTATTTTTTCAGGTTATTCAACATGTTGGACATCAAGCTGATAGTGCATTAGTTGACCACTCTAATCCATGGAATGTTGTTGATACATTCAACATGCAGCTAGATGAGGTAACTGCTTTATTATTGCGGAGAAAAAGTTCATTACTAATGCAGCTAGATGAAAAGAAAAAGTTCATTACTAATGCGGAGAAAAAAATATTTACCTTGTGAAAATTCAAAACAGATTGCTAAAGGAGACAACAGCTACAAAGATGGTGAAGCATACTCAAGAGATCATGCTGACAACAACAGCATAACCAAGTGTGGATCAAGAGCATGCTGATGGTGAAGGGACAAACTGCAGGAAATCTAGAGAGGTGTCAGTGGAGCCTGGGCCTGACAAAACAGCATCAGCATCGAAATCTGCAGATAAAGAACCAAGATCAACATCAGCATCAGGACATCATCAAGATAGTGAAGAAGAATATCTGACTGAAGAAGATATTGAAAATTTCCTTGAAAATGAGAAAGCAGCTGCAGGTGAAGGAAATGTCAATAATTTCCAGAGTCAGCTAAAACCGCAGCTAAATCAGCAGTTTGCAACTAAGGAAGAAGCTCAAAAATTTATATCCTTCTATTCTGGTGTTGCTGGATATTCTTCAGTTATTGTTTCGAACTACAGAACAGTTAGCAAGAAAAGGAACAACGAAGTCACTAGATTCACAATGAAATGCCATAGATATGGAAGAACATGGCAAGCTGAAAGGGAGAATCTAGTGCCTCAGAGACAGACAACAGTTATTTCCAGAACAGATTGCAAGGCTGAGGTTATTGTCAGTGAGAGGTTTGGAAAGTGGCAGATAACAAAACTAAATTTGGAACATAACCATGACTTGGACCCAAATAGCAATTGCTTCAGATCACACAAATACATGACTGAACCAGAGAAGGATATGATAAGGACATTGAAAAGAACAAACAATCCCACAAGAAAGATCGTATCAATCCTTGCTTACATTAGAGGTGGCATTGCTATGCTACCATACGATAAGAGACATGTCAGTAACTTTGGCACAAAAATTAACCGTGAGATGCACAACACTGACATGATGGAAGTTGTCAGCATTTTCAACAAGAAGCAAGCAGAAACTCCTGGTTTTTACTACTCTTTTGAGCTAGATTCCGAAGATAAAGTTAGAAGCATTTTCTGGACAGATGAAAGGTGTTTGTGTTAGTTTTGACACAACATTTCTAACCAACAAATACAACCTCCCATTTGCTCCATTTGTTGGAGTTTCTCGTCATGGAACAACAACATTGTTTGCCTGCTGTCTCATTGTCAACGAAACTGCAGATTCATTTGAGTGGGCTTTCGAGCAGTTTAAGATAGCAATGAATGGTGTAGCTCCAATATCAATCATAACAGATCAAGACAGAGGAATGGAAGCAGGTATAAGCAGAGTCTTTCCCAATGCTATTCACAGGGTTTGCTTGTTCCATGTCAAAAAGAAATTGGACGACAAGTGTGGCTCAACATTTCAAAAAAATGAGGGGTTGTGTGAGGATTTGCAAGATATCATTGACAACAGTTTGACAGTGGAAGAATTTGAAACATTGTGGCAAGAGATGATACAAAAGTATCAAGTTGGACACATAGATCAATTTGTGACAATGTGGAAAAATCGGAAAAAATTTGTGCCTGTCTATTTCAAAGACAAATTTTTCCCTTTCCTTCAAACAACAGCACGCAGTGAAGGTATGAATGCACTTTTCAAGCTTGGAGTTGGTGCAAAATTTAGCATCACTAGTTTTCTACACGAGTACCAGACTGTACTAGATGTCATAATAGACAGGGAAACCGCTGTGATCACAATGCGCGTTTAAAGAAAGTTCCAGACGACAAGTATTGGTCAAAGCTTTACATTGAAAGGCAAGCACACCATTTGTACAACATCAGCATTTTTAGAAAATTTCAATGGCAACTTGCAGATACAACAAGACTTCAATTGGTTGAGCATGAAAAAGAAAGGATTTACTTTATATCACAAGCTGCTAACTACCCGTACAGAGAACATAGGACAAGGCAGTACTTAGTGCAAATGGATGCTAAGGAATCTGAGTATACCTGTGTTTGTTGTTTCTTCTAGAAAAATGGTATCCTATGTTCACACATCTTGAAAGTAATGATTCATTTGAATGTCCCTGAAATCCCGGAGAAGTACATTATAGACCGATGGAGAAAAAAAGACAGGAAACTGAATGGAAATAACATGAAAGGAACACCAATTCAGGAAGAACAACCTGCTCTCAGATTCAATGTGCTTTCAAAGATGAGTGTGCGCACTGCTGCAACAGCTTCACTAACCAGAAGAAAAAGTGATTACTACCTACAAGAAATCAGAAGAATTGATCAGGTTTTAGCTGATATGGATAATGAAGAACAAGAAACAGTTCCGCTGGCAAGTACCTCCACACGTACTGTGACACATATCCCGTCTGCCGGAGACTCTGATTTTAGCTCATCAAGTATTACCCTGAAAGATCCTGATGTTGCAAACACAAAAGGAAGGCCCAGAATGTTGACCATAAAGGAAGCAATTAAACAAAACAAGTTCTACAGCTGCACCCACTGTGGATCTAATAAACACACAAAAAGGAACTGTCCAGACTTGGACAAAGTGTTTGACCTTCCTAAGAAGAAACGATCGAGATCGAAAAACCCGCGGAATATAAACAAAGGTTAGTATTTATTTTTGAGCAAAATACATTACTTAAAAAAAAACTATTGCTCTCTTACTTTTAAAAGTACAGAAAACATTTGATCACCTACAAAAAAATACTATTGCTCTCTTACTATTGCTCTCTTTTTGACATGTGCAGGTGATGTTGGAACTAGCAAGAAGAGTAAAACTTGAAAATCTCTGCTGCCCCGATCATTCATCAAAGGATGTTGATGTTAATCCAAAGTCGAAGAAAGCAAAAGCCAGAAGACGACTAGAAGACGTAATGGAAGACGGTGATCCATCAAGAATTGGAGAGAGGAAAAATAAGTACATCAGTGATTGAACAATAAATTGTGTTTGTGTGTTATTGTACTCTGCCACAAAAATATAGGATATTCATTTTCCTATTGTAATGTTATGAAAACACCTGTGGTTTGACTCAATTCTCTATTGTTTTGAAGTGGCCAACGCAGAAAGTATATACACAACCAAAAACACTCATAGTAGCAGAAAAACACACAGGAAAAGGTTGTAGTCCGCAAGACGACAGCAGAAGAAAGTGGTCTCTTTGTACTGTGACCAAGAAAACAGAAAATGATCCTCTGAAAGACTAGATGAAATGAGCATCTGTTCTACAGTAGTGTCTTCACTGTAAACTATAAAAAAAAAAACAACAGATCCTCCGTTCTTGAAAATCTCTGCTGCCCCGATCATTCATCAAACTTGAAGTACTATCCATCTTACTTGAGACCAACCTGCGAATGAAGAAAACAAGTATTACAACAAAAAATATAAAACCTGTTGTGTCTGTTTGAAGCATCTAATCGATAGTATACTTGGGCAAAAAAATTCCATCAAAAAACAAGTATTACATACATCACCAAAGAATTCAGACACCACAGTTTTGTCAACTTGGTTGTGCTTGCTGAAGTAAATCTCATTTGCCAACTTTATCCTGATGTTTAGGATGTCATTTGATGAGAAGATGTTCTGTAGTTGCGCTCTTGGATGCCACACATCCAATATCTTGACAGCGACTACTCCACAGTCATCACTGGGAAAGAAAACAGACACCATTTTTTTAGTACATTACAATGAACACCAATTTGGATATCAGTTTATTTGTTAAAGAAATGTCAAATAAATCAGTACTTACGGATTAGTTTGTCTCGGAACATGTGGATAAACTATTTGGTATTCATTGAAATTCATTTGGTAAGGCATTATAGGAGTGACAATTATGTCCCATAGGTGAACAAACTTTTCCAACTAGAAAGAATCAGAAAATATGGACAGTTAGCAGTAAATCAAAACAATAACAAAAAATGAAAAACCATATGGACAGTTAGGAGTAAATATGAACGAGTTACCAAAACATGATCAATTGTCTGATGGTAACTTGAATTCTCTGTGTAAAGTGAGTCGCAGAAAGCGAACAATTTTGCTTTGAAGCAAACAGCAAAAACAAACCAGTGGCCGCCAATGCATAAAGGGAATGATAGCTAGATAAAAATGTAAGAAAAGAATTAAACAAATAAAAAGATATATAAAAGAAGTTAAGTAAAATGAAAAAAAGTTCCAGACACGAACCTGGTTGGAGCGCCACATAGGGTATGCACTGTTTGCTCCTTGAAAGGCATGTTGCACGACATCCCCGTTCTTTTCATTGTAATTGTAAATTCCTTCCTGTAAAAAAAAATTCATAAAACAAAAGTAAAAAAAGAAAAAAAAGATTATGGAAAAGAAGGTATAATTGTACCCTTACCCCTACATATGAAAAGAAGGTATGTTTCTTTGAGTATCTTGGGTGATGATCCATGAATAACTTGCGGCAATAAACTAGCACTAGGTAGTTATCAACGTGACCATATGGTTGCAGTGTTGCTAAAGATTGAAAAGAACAGAAAGACTTTTCATATTTTACTGCTTCTAACCTGTAAAAATTCGAAAACAAAAAAAAGTATGTTAATTTTACAGAATCTTATTGTACCACATGTAGAAAACATTGAAAATATGATCTACTTACTTTTTCCATTCATTGTGGTTCCCTATGAAACAAATAGCGCTATAATATCGCCTCTCATATGGTAACAAAGGGTAACGTGTAGATTGAGTTGAGACAAATGGGTCTGAGTTGTATCTACCCGGTACAATGCGCCTTGTGGGTACAAAATAGTTGTTACTCTTGCTAGATGATCCTGGTATGTTAGTATCAACTTGATTTAATCCAAGATTTTGGGCACTAGGCCTTACTTGTGTGCTCAAGTCAGTCTCAACTTGTTTCCCCTGATATATGAAACAGAAAAACATCAAAAAAACCTACATACAGTAACTTAGAAAGAAACCAATTATGTAAAAACAGCGAGTTTAGGTTATGTAAAAAACTAAATCTCAAGGAAAACACTTGATTTACAGATCCCACATTATGTATTTACAGATCCCCATTACCATATTTACAGGACTGCTAATCATGTAAAAAGTAGTCATACTTACATAACCTTTTGGAAAGTATTTACATATCATGCAGCATGTAGGAAAAACATGTAATTCTCGAAAATTATATAACCTTTTGGAAATTATTTACATAAAGTTATTCTACTTACATATCATGCAGCATGTAGGAAAAACAAGTAAAATCTTTAACTTACATAACCTTTTGGAAAGTATTTACATAAAGTTGTTCTACTTACATATCATGCAGCATGTAGGAAAAACATGTAATTCTTGAACTTACATAACCTTTTGGACTGTATTTACATAAAAAATCATATAAAGAAAAAGAAACTGCTAACCTCAGGTGACTGTGAAATTTGGATAGTTTCTTGAACTTGTGAATGACCATATGTATTATCTGCTTTATCTAAGTTTGTTACAGAAACAAGCTTATTATACGCATCATTGGCTTCCTTTTACAATGTATTGCATCTATCTTTGAAAAATTTCTGTCCGGTAATTTGACAAGCTAATGGATCAGGAGACTGGATAAAAAAACAACGGACTGTCAAATTTAATGTGTTGTTGGAAAACTATAAATCATACATAGAAATATTTTAGATAAAAGGGGTATATTAATACATCATCTAGAAGCACGACGTTACTATTGGAGCATACTGGAGATGTCAAATCAATTGAGTTCTTCTTTAGCAGAAACAAAGGGCTTGCACACTTAGAAGGAATTCCAAAGGAAGTCTTGGCTTTTAGTTTTGACTTCTGTATGGAAAAAACACAAAATAAACAAAAACACGATAAAAATAAAGGTGAAAACTAGAGAGCACAATTAGATGTGAGTTTCAACCTGTTCACTAAAGACATCAGTCAGTTTCCTTGGGATTATTGGGGATTGAAAGGTTGTTTCATTCCCAGAAGGTTGTTTCATTACTGCATCGGAGATTGGTGAATTGGATGCATCAAGGTTGATGACATTGTCCTTGATCTTGGGGTCTAGTTTAACAATGTAATTTCCAAAAAAAAGAAATAAACATTGGGAAAACACAATAACAAAAGGTACTAGAAAAATGTACTGGAAAGCAAAAGTGATGAAAAAAAAATAGAAAAATAAACCTGGTGCTAACTCTTGTGAGTCTAGAATATCAATGTGACAAGGTGGAATAGTATTTGAAAAGGCTGCATTAAAATAGACATGGTAAAAAAGAAATTAGTAAATATAATATAAAAATATGAAAATAAAATTTGACAGTCTGCACTACTACAAACAAAAACATACTTTGTGTGTTTCCATCATTTTTGGGAACATGTTGAACTTCGTTATTGGAACAATAATTTGATCTGTAGCAAGTACCACTATTGGAAAAATCGAAGTTGTCCGCTGCTTGAAGAACATTGACCCTTGCATTCAATCTTTTAGCTAACTCTTGATATTTGCCTGAAGCAAGCTTGCCTCTACTGATACTGAAGTCGAAATCTGCAAATTATTGAGTGAGAACAATTTTGAAAAATGAAAAAAAAATAGAAGACTAGTATATAACCACATATACCAGTAAACAAAAAAACAATAAGAACTAGCAAAGTAAGATCAGAATTAAAGTGAAAAAAAGTAGGGAAAACATTTTCACCTGTTTCATCTTTGTTGCTCAAAGCCTTATCATCAGGATCAATCTTGAAACTAGGACTGCTAATTAATTGTTCGGAACATTTACTGGTTGCGTTTGGTACTGCCTTGTTAGTAGAAGTATGAAAGTTGATGTTCTGGTTTCCCACATACAAACCTTTGAGCACCTGACAAACAATCTCTTCACACTTTTGTTCAATCTCTGCTGGATTTCCAACAGTATTCAATTTAACAACCTCTGCTACAGTATTGAGTTGCTGCAAAAATGATAAAATAGTTTCAACATATTTAGACCCATTTGCATACAGACGGCAGAAACAAATAAAACACCATGAAAAAGGTAAAAAAATACCTTGGTATCCAAGCATGGTCCAAGTAAAGAGGATAGTTTATCAATGAAAGATGGTTGTGCAGTTTGAATATTGGAACGAACATTTTCTGACACTCTATGTTGAGAATGTTCAGGTTCTTCTGGCTGCAAACAACCAAAAAACGAAATAATTTTCTTACTGCAAAGAACTAGAAAGAAAAAAACAAACTAAAAAATGAAAACAGAGCAGATCAAAAAGAAGATATAACCTGAACTCTACTTGCATAAGACACATGCTTGAATTGCCTCCTTCCACTAGAATCATGTAAATCTGGCAATGTACTTTGTGAATATTGAGGTTCTTTTGACTGCAACAACCAAACCAAAATGAAAAGGTTTTACTGAAGGGACTACGTAAAAAGAAAACAAAACTAATAGAATAAAAAATTATAGGGCGAAGAAGATATAAATAACCTGAACTTTACTTGCATAAGACACATGCTTCAATGGTCTCTTCCCAAAAGAATTCCCACTACACTTATCCAAATCTGCATAGTCTCTTATTCTGCTTCCTTTCCACACAAGAACTCGAGGCACAACATCTGGTAGTGACTTCAATCCAAAATCAACTCTGTCAAGGTACGCAACCTGCAGGAAAACATCCACACACAAAAACAAGAAACACATCAAGATGATAATAAAATAAAAGAAAAGAAATGTAGTGAGACTAAAAGAATTACTTACAGCAAGGATGTAGTGATTTCCTCCAAGTGTGATTTGTCTCTTTGCAGAAACTTTTACTGCTTTGCGGAATTTCTTGATACTGCTCACAAGCCAATCATACACAAATTTGCATAGATCGTACTTCATGATATTAGCAACATCTCTGAACAGGTGCAAGTACTCTGTGCTGGGTTGTAAGCTAGAATTTGGGCAAAGAAAACTTTGAAACAGAACAATCATGAAACAAATTAAAATATCCTCATCAGACAAATTTTCTTCAGACTTTAGCTTCTTTCCAAAATACGATACTTGAGGAATGGATGTGACATTGAAATGAGACAAGATGAAACTCCGCCCTGCTTCCCGATCAGGCACAACTTCCAAACCACTATTTGGAATCTCAAGAATATTGTGAACTGTATCTTTGGTGACAGGAATGAAATTGCTTCGCAACTGGATTTCTGATGTCCTTGTATCAAATTTACCAGCAATCCACTTAACAAATCTGAGCGGAACATCAGTTTTCTCAAACTTCAAAAAACAACCAGCGCCATATTTGTCAATAACAGCTACTTGATGAGGTGTTAAAGACTTGGCAACAGTACTGAAATATTTGCCCGAGTAACGAGTGAAAACAGTTTGCTCATGACTCTCAGTTTTTTGCTTCTTGAACTACAGAGAGATAAGCACAGAAAAATGGTGTTTCAAAAACAAAAAAAATGAAAAAAAAGATAAACACTCCACTACAGCACATGTTCAAAAAATTCAAGACCTGACTGAGTTGAACCTTGTCAATACGACTAGCAGTCAACCTCCTCTTCAATTGTTTTACTTTCTGCATAAAAACAAACACATCAGAGAAACCTATGACTACATAGGCTTGTACACTACAAGTCAGAAAAAATATAAATGAAGATAAGAAACCCTACATTGCTAATATAAAACTTGAGCAGTGCTTCATCAAACTTGGCATCCTTTAAATCTTTCTCCTGGAAAAATTCAAATGCAATTCAGAAGAGGAGGTTGTTGTGGCCTTTTGGTAAAAACCTACGGCACTCGCAAAAACATGCTTACCCCCACTCATATAAAACTTATGTTTACCTTTGAAAACTCATCACTATCACCATCGGTGAGCACATCTTCATAGAATTTCACATGATGCTTGTCAGATCCTGGAGGTGTATCAGAATCATCTCCGTATGCTTCCAATAAAAAATCCATTACTACCACAAACAAAAGGACACCCTGCACATGAAGATGAACATAACTATTGCAGCTGATGAAAACATAGCTAAGACGGGCCGACCACACAAGAACATCATAATGCGTGTAACTTGCCCAAAATACTTCACACTATTGCAGCTTGTAAGATGGTCTACAAAAAAAATCTCCTGGATCCCATAACAGCCTGAAAACTCTTACACTAAGCTCATTATGCATTTTGGTCTACTTGAGTCAGATGCATTTTGGTCTGAACACATATACTTCAGATTTTGCACACGCAAAACTAAACGAACTAGCACATCCTACAAAAATCAGGCTAACATTGGACCAAAATTAACGAATTAGCACAAATCAAGCTAACATCCTTGAGGAGCCAACGGTTGTATGCAGAGTCAACATCCTATTCGGCAGTGTATGCAGAGCCAGCATAGCGGAAACACAACAGCTCAAAAAAACATGAACAAAACACCGCCGATAGCAATGAACAGAAAAAATCACCACGCATCCATCAAACCAGCTTACCAGCCCACTTCACAGTAGCCGCCCCACTCGAGTAGCCACGCCCTCTCCGACGAAATCAGCAACAAAATCACCGCAACCTCAGCGCCCCTCACTGGCTCTACCAAAACCTCCGCCGTAGCCGCGGACGCCTTCTACGACGAACAATCAACGACAACAGCAAAAAATCAGCTCCGCCTCCATGTACTGGTACTACACCACAAAAGCACACCGACGAAAAAAACTCACCGCCGACGCACGGCGGCACCCGCCGCCTCCCTTCCCGCCGACGCACGGCGGCACCGCGCCGCCTCCCTTCCCGTCGACGCACCGCGACACCGCGCCGCCTCCCTTCCCGCCGACGCACCACGGGATCGTGCAGCCCCCCCCCCAAATCGCCTTCCTCCCACCTCTCCCCCTCCGCCCAAATGAAGAACACAGCAGAAAAGGGGAAATGGAAATCTTATGAAATCGAAACGGGAAAAGTAAAAACCGAGAAAAACCAAACCGGAAAAAACCAGGAAAACCTGGTCGGGTACGGACGCGGGACACGAACGTCAGCCAGGCAGACTAAAACGCGACACGAATCGTAAAGCGCGAAACGAACGGCTCAAAATTCGACTGACAATGAAAAGCAAATCAGTCGACTGATTTGTAGCAAATCCGTTAAATTTTGACCTAAGTACTCCATTAAGCAACTTCAAAACAACAACAAAGATTACTAATGCATGAGAAATGATGACATGAGCAATATTAGGTCGTGGACGGTGCCCATGTGTTAACATAGGTCTAGTATATGTATTCTGTCATGTATTGTACACATGTATTTGTACCTGCTGATCAATATATATATAGAGAGGCGTGAGAGGCTAAAGCCCACGCAAACCCTAAACACGTTTTTCAACTTGGTATCAGAGCGAGGCTTCCCTCGCGCGCCGCCGCTAACCCTAGCGAGCTTGGCGCCTTCCTCCGCCGCCGCCGCCGCGTCCCCACGCCGCCGCCGCCGCGATGGCCTTGATTCCTGCGACCTCTTCCGCCCTGTCGCTCACCACCGTCGCCGGTCCCGTGATCGCGCCGCCCGCTCCCACTGCGGCAGCACCCGTCGTCGCTCCGATCGCCGTCCGCCTGGACCGGAAGAACTTCATGTTGGAGATATGCCCAAGAGGCAATAATAAATGGTTATTATATATCTTTGTGTTTATGATAATGTTTACATACCATGCTATAATTGTATTAACCGAAACATTGATACATGTGTGATATGTAGACAAACAAGAAGTCCCTAGTATGCCTCTTAAACTAGCTTGTTGATTAATGGATGATTAGTTTCATAATCATGAACATTGGATGTTATTAATAACAAGGTTATGTCATTGTATGAATGATGTAATGGAGACACCCAATTAAGCGTAGCATAAGATCTCGTCATTAAGTTATTTGCTATAAGCTTTCGATACATAGTTACCTAGTCCTTATGACCATGAGATCATGTAAATCACTTATACCGGAAAGGTACTTTGATTACACCAAACACCACTGCGTAAATGGGTGGCTATAAAGGTGGGATTAAGTATCCGGAAAGTATGAGTTGAGGCATATGGATCAACAGTGGGATTTGTCCATCCCGATGACGGATAGATATACTCTGGGCCCTCTCGGTGGAATGTCGTCTAATGTCTTGCAAGCATATGAATAAGTTCATAAGAGACCACATACCACGGTACGAGTAAAGAGTACTTGTCAGGAGACGAGGTTGAACAAGGTATAGAGTGATACCGAAGATCAAACCTCGGACAAGTAAAATATCGCGAGACAAAGGGAATTGGTATTTTATGTGAATGGTTCATTCGATCACTAAAGTCATCGTTGAATATGTGGGAGCCATTATGGATCTCCAGATCCCGCTATTGGTTATATTGGTCGGAGTGAGTACTCAACCATGTCCGCATAGTTCACGAACCGTAGGGTGACACACTTAAAGTTGGATGTTGAAATGGTAGTACTTGAATATGGAATGGAGTTCGAATATTTGTTCGGAGTCCCGGATGAGATCCCGGACATCACGAGGAGTTCCGGAATGGTCCGGAGAATAAGATTCATATATAGGAAGTCATATTCCAAGTTTGGAAATGATCCGGTGCATTTATGGCAGGTTCTAGAAGGTTCTAGAAAAGTCCGGAAGAAATCACCATGGAAAGTAGAGTCCCGGAGGGACTCCACCTTGCATGACCAGCCAACCCTAAAGGGGAGGAGTCCATGGTGGACTCCCCTAGGGTGGCCGGCCAACCCCCTCATGGAAAGGGGGAATCCCACCCCAAGTGGGATTCCCACCTTGGGTAGGTTTTCCCACATATGGGAGGTTTTAGTGTTGGGGTCTTATTCGAAGACTTGGACTAGAACTCTTGGTGCTTCCACCTATATAATGAGGAGGAGAGGGAGGGGGCAGCCACTCTTTGGCTCAGCCTTGGCCGCACCCCTTAGAGGGCCGGCGCCCAACCCCCTCTCTCCCCAAACCCTAGCGGTCTCTCTCCTCCACCACATCCCGCACGCTTAAGCGAAGCTCCGCCGGATTTCTCCACCGCCACCGACACCACGCCGTCGTGCTGTCGGATTCAAGAGGAGCTACTACTTCCGCTGCCCGCTGGAACGGGAGGTGGACGTCGTCTTCATCAACAACCGAACGTGTGACCGAGTACGGAGGTGCTGCCCGTTCGTGGCGCCGGAACCGATCGTGATCAAGATCTTCTACGCGCTTTTGCAAGCGGCAAGTGATCGTCTACCGCAGCAATAAGAGCCTACTCTTATAGGCTTTGGAATCTCTTCAAGGGTTAGTCTTGATCATCCCCTCGTTGCTACCGTCTTCTAGATTGCATCTTGGCTTGGATTGCGTGTTCGCGATAGGAAAATTTTTGTTTTCTATGCAACGTTTTCCTACAGTGGTATCGAGCCGTGTCTATGCATAGATGGTTGCACGAGTAGAACACAATGGTTTTGTGGGCGTTGATGCTTATGTTGTCTTTAGTTTGAGTACTTTGCATTTTTGTGGCATAGTGGGATGAAGCGGCTCGGACTAACTTTACATGACCGCGTTCATGAGACTTGTTCCTCGTTCGACATGCAACTTGTATTGCATAAGAGGCTTTGCGGGTGTCTGTCTCTCCTACTATAGTGAAGATTCAATTTACTCTTCTATTGACAACACTAGTATCACCGTTGTGGTTCATGTTCGTAGGTAGATTAGATCTTACTCGAAAACCCTAAACCACGTAAAATATGCAAACCAAATTAGAGAACGTCTAACTTGTTTTTGCAGGGTTTGGTGATGTGATATGGCCATAATGTGATGATGAATATGTATGAGATGATCATTATTGTATTGTGGCAACCGGCAGGAGCCTTATGGTTGTCTTTAAATTTCATGTTGAGTAGTATTTCAAAGTAGTTGTAATAGTTGCTACATGGAGGACGATCATGAAGACGGCGCCATTGACCTTGGTGCTTCGCCGACGATGATGGAGATCATGCCCGTTGATGATGGAGATCATGTCCGTGCTTTGGAGATGAAGATCAAAGGCGCAAAGACAAAAGGGCCATATCATATCACATATGAATTGCATGTGATGTTAATCCTTTATGCATCTTATTTTGCTTAGATCGCGACGGTAGCATTATAAGATGATCCCTCACATTAATATCAAGATAATAAAGTGTTCTTCCCTCGTATGCACCGTTGCATTGTTCGACGTTTTGAAGCATCTCGTGATGATCGGGTGTGATAAACTCAACATACAACGGGTGTAAGCCATGTTGCACATGCGGAATACTTGTTTTTGCTTGACGAGCTTAGCATGTACAGACATGGCCTCGGGACAATGGAAACCGAAAGGTTGAACACGAGTCATATGGATGATATGATCAACATGTTGATGTTCACCATTGAAACTACATCATCTCACGTGATGATCGGTTTTGGTGTAGTGGATTTGGATCGTGTACCACTTTACAACTATGAGGGATGTTGTATTAAGTGGGAGTTCATTAGTAATTAGATTAAAACATGAACTAATTATCATAAACATAGTCTGAGTAGTATTTTGAATTAATTTTATAGTATTGGCATCCGTTTACTACTATGCGCTAGTCTTGTTATTGAGATAGAAATACTGTTAAAATCTGACAAGAAACTTTACGGATTGGTACCGTATTGTTAAAGAATCAAGAATTGATTAAGTCCTATTGCAAACTTTTAGTAAACCTCACATTGTTGATTCAAAGAGCTATGGTTTCAGTTAGTACCTAAAGTCATCTTGTCTCCGTGAAACTTGAAGTTCAAATCTGTTTGAAAAGTAAGGAGCTGAAAATTTAGTTTTCAGAAAATCAAGGTATGAGATATATGTGATATCTAAGACCTTATTGCAAGATGATAGAATATCATTTGGTGAGACTACATAAACTCATAAGTTTTATGGGAATGTACGAAGGTTGAAGATGCAAGGCGTCCCAATCCTCCAACTATTGGGGCACTAATAATATTCGCATATCCATGAAGTTATCGTCCTTAGTATGCACCGTTGCTAAGACTCGTTGTTTCGAAGCATCACGTGATGATCGGGTGTTATCGATTCTACGTGTGCATACAACGGGTGCAAGCCAGATTTGCACATGCGAATACTAAGGTTAAACTTTACGAGCCTAGCATGTACAGACATGGTCTCGGAAAGTCGTCATGATATGATGGATAAAATTATGAGTGAAATTGTTCATCATATTACAAAGTTACTAATAGTGAAATCTGGAACACTTGTCATATGATGATCAACTTCAAAGTAAGAACCTCAAGGTTATTGGTATTTGACCAACAAACCTAGAAGTTATTGATGTTGAAGTGTTTTTATGAATAATGAGGAAAGCTAAAAGAGAAACTACAAAGGATATTTTGGCAGAAAGAAAGAAAAGACTAGAAAGTCTAGCTCAGGTATATATAAATGATATACATGTTATGGATGTATTCCTCATTTTTGTCACACAATGAAATTCTTGGGTATTTGTACCATATTGGTTGGTATGAAGTGTCATACAAAACAACGCAATACAAGAATACAATGGCCTAAGTGACTGATAAGGAATATGGTAATAATGCACGTCTAGAACATAATAAAGTGTTATTATGTTTGTCGTTGGCATTCTACCTAGCCCTTAGAATTTATAATAAAGAACTTAATAATTGTTATTTTGCTCTGGTCAAATGAAAACAATGAGTTGTTCAAATTATGACATTACTCCATGTACAATGGATAAGTTATTATGAATCTTAATGGTGAAAACACACATACATAACACTGACGCTAAAATGCCATAAGGCAAATGATTTGAATTCCACTTATTTGTGGAACCGCCATTTAGGTCATGTTAGAGAGAAATGCATGAAGGAACTCCATGCAAATGGATTTTTGGAGTCATTTGATTTTTGAATCGTTTGGCGCTTGCAAATCTTTTCTAAAAAGAATGACTAAAATACTGTTCATAGGCCATGAGTTGAACGGGCAACTAACTTAGTGGAAACATACATGATGATATATGTGTTTCACTGGGCATAGTTGTGTGCGGGAGATTCTTCTACTTCATAAAAACTTCCAACAATGAATTGAGTATATATATGTGGATATATTCGATAAGGAAGAAGTTTGAAACATTTGAATGGATTCAAATAAATTTCAGCATGAGGTAGAAATCATCGTAATAGAAAAGTCAAATATCTATGATTGGATCATGGTAGAAATATTTGAATTACGAGTTTTAGCGAACATCTAAGAGAGTTATGAAATTGTTCTACAACTCACGTTTCTTGGAGTATCATAATGATGATGGAGTATCCGAGAGATGAATCCAAACCTTGTTGGATCAATGATGAGATAAAATATTGATGCCATTATATTTTTGTGGATTATGTTTTAGAGACTACCGCTTTTACACTGAATAGAGCATCATCATGATCCGTTGAAATGACACCATACGAGTTATGGCATGGGTATGAAACCTAATAGTTATTTCTTAAATTTTGGTATGCATAGCATAAGGTAAATAAAGTTTACAACCAAAATCGGATGTATGTCTTTGTTGGTTATCCCAAAGAATTAATTGGGAATTCTTTCCACTATGGAGACAAAGACAAAAGTGTTTGTCAATGTTCTTATTTCCGAGAAATTGTTTCTAGTGAAGTATTTGAGTGGGAGGACAATATAATTGATAAGGTTTATGAACCTGAGCATAATGATCAGAGTAGCGCAGCATCGGAATTTGTTTCGGAAGCGGCCACGACGATCATGGCTCCCATGACTACAAAGTGTTTTAGCCATGGAGATCGAAGTACATATTGAACCTTGTAGGTATGGTTTACTTTGTGATCAAATAAATGATTTGTGAACAAAGGATTGATTTTGAATAATGATAAACCAACTACAAACAAAGAAGTTATGATGGGCCCTGACTCCGTTAAAATGGCTATACGCCATGAAATCCAAGATAGATAAATACTTTTTGAAAGTAAATGGATCTATAAAATTGATATACTTGGATGGAATATCCTTAAAGAAGCTCGACTTGTCGAAAAATTGTTTACGACAAAGTTCAAAGAGTTGACTACGATAAGATTAGATCTTCCGTAGCAATGCTTATAGTCTATGTGGATTATTCTAGTAATCACTACATATTTCTTTTATGAGATATGCTAGTAGGATGGCAAAATACACTACTTAACAGAAGTGTATATTAAAGGTGTATACAAGATACAACCAAGAGTTTTGCTGGTCCGTGGAATACTAGATAGGTATACGAACTTCAATTGGATGAAGTAAGTATCACGGAGTTAGAATCTTCACAGATGAAATAGTCAAAGAGTTTTTGATTTCATCAGAGACGATGAAGAGGCTTGCATTTGCAAGAAATTAAGTGGGAGCGCTAAGACACATTTATAATACTTTATGTAGGTGACATATAGTTGGTTATAAATGATGTAATTATATACTTGATTAAAAGGTTTCATTGAGAATTAACTTCAATGAAAGGATATGGACTGAAACAAATTTAGTGTCAAGATCTATGAAGATAGATTGAAACACATAAATAAGTTTAAGTCAAAGTACATATGATGGATATTGAAGTAGTTCAATATAGAAATATTAAGAAAATGTTCTTGTCATGTGAAGGTTTAACAAGACTTGAGTGTATCTGACACTCAATGAGTAAAAACACATGAGTGATTATAGATCACGAATAACATGTACACAATCAGATATCATGTGCTATAAAGTGTTATGAGCATATACCAGAATGATTCATATGATGATCATTGAACGACAGTAAGAATATCCTTAAGTACTTTAGAAGAACTAAGGATATATATATATATTTTTGTATGAAGAAATGACAAACAAATCGCTGTAAGGTGTTACACCGATATTGGTTTTGTCACATATAAAATATAATTTCAAATCTCAAATTAGACTAAGTGTTGTTTAAAAGGTAGCACAATGAGCTAGAAGTTGTCTATGCTAGATTTAGAAGAGTTCTAAATATTGTGATGGATTCTACAAAAGAAGGCAGAATATGTCATTGTTTTGACAATGACAAAGGATGTTAAGTCAGGAGGTTCTTTGAGAATTTGGTGTAGTTCCGACAAAGTCAGAACTTTGAAGCTATATTGTGTGTGACAATATTAGTGACATATTTCAGACCGCGGAATTAAGGTTCCACCAGAGGACTAAGCATATATGCCGACTCATTTGGAAAATGAGTGATGCGTTGAGACGCATATGAATTGCAAAATACATACGTTTCTGAGCATGTCAGAACCGTTGACTAAAACCTCTCCCGTGAGCAAAACATGATAAAGCACCAGAAGGCCAAGGTGTTATATCTTTACATATGTAAACTAGATTATTGACTCTAGTGCAAGTGGGAGACTGTTGGAGATATGCCCAAGAGGCAATAATAAATGGTTATTATATATCTTTGTGTTTATGATAATGTTTACATACCATGCTATAATTGTATTAACCGAAACATTGATACATGTGTGATATGTAGACAAACAAGAAGTCCCTAGTATGCCTCTTAAACTAGCTTGTTGATTAATGGATGATTAGTTTCATAATCATGAACATTGGATGTTATTAATAACAAGGTTATGTCATTGTATGAATGATGTAATGGACACACCCAATTAAGCGTAGCATAAGATCTCGTCATTAAGTTATTTGCTATAAGCTTTCGATACATAGTTACCTAGTCCTTATGACCATGAGATCATGTAAATCACTTATACCGGAAAGGTACTTTGATTACACCAAACACCACTGCGTAAATGGGTGGCTATAAAGGTGGGATTAAGTATCCGGAAAGTATGAGTTGAGGCATATGGATCAACAGTGGGATTTGTCCATCCCGATGACGGATAGATATACTCTGGGCCCTCTCGGTGGAATGTCGTCTAATGTCTTGCAAGCATATGAATAAGTTCATAAGAGACCACATACCACGAGTAAAGAGTACTTGTCAGGAGACGAGGTTGAACAAGGTATAGAGTGATACCGAAGATCAAACCTCGGACAAGTAAAATATCGCGAGACAAAGGGAATTGGTATTTTATGTGAATGGTTCATTCGATCACTAAAGTCATCGTTGAATATGTGGGAGCCATTATGGATCTCCAGATCCCGCTATTGGTAATTGGTCGGAGTGAGTACTCAACCATGTCCGCATAGTTCACGAACCGTAGGGTGACACACTTAAAGTTGGATGTTGAAATGGTAGTACTTGAATATGGAATGGAGTTCGAATATTTGTTCGGAGTCCCGGATGAGATCCGGACATCACGAGGAGTTCCGGAATGGTCCGGAGAATAAGATTCATATATAGGAAGTCATATTCCAAGTTTGGAAATGATCCGGTGCATTTATGGCAGGTTCTAGAAGGTTCTAGAAAAGTCCGGAAGAAATCACCATGGAAAGTAGAGTCCCGGAGGGACTCCACCTTGCATGACCAGCCAACCCTAAAGGGGAGGAGTCCATGGTGGACTCCCCTAGGGTGGCCGGCCAACCCCCTCATGGAAAGGGGGAATCCCACCCCAAGTGGGATTCCCACCTTGGGTAGGTTTTCCCACATATGGGAGGTTTTAGTGTTGGGGTCTTATTCGAAGACTTGGACTAGAACTCTTGGTGCTTCCACCTATATAATGAGGAGGAGAGGGAGGGGGCAGCCACTCTTTGGCTCAGCCTTGGCCGCACCCCTTAGAGGGCCGGCGCCCAACCCCTCTCTCCCCAAACCCTAGCGGTCTCTCTCCTCCACCACATCCCGCACGCTTAAGCGAAGCTCCGCCGGATTTCTCCACCGCCACCGACACCATGCCGTCGTGCTGTCGGATTCAAGAGGAGCTACTACTTCCGCTGCCCGCTGGAACGGGGAGGTGGACGTCGTCTTCATCAACAACCGAACGTGTGACCGAGTACGGAGGTGCTGCCCGTTCGTGGCGCCGGAACCGATCGTGATCAAGATCTTCTACGCGCTTTTGCAAGCGGCAAGTGATCGTCTACAATGCTATCTCTTAGGCTTTATCTCTTCAACCTCCCATCCCGTGTCCTACCTTCTAGATTGCATCTTGGCTTGGATTGTGTTCGCGATAGGAAAATTTTTGTTTTCTATGCAACGTTTTCCTACACTTCATGCTGTGGAGGGCCCTCACCCTCCCCAACCTCTCAGGCGCTCGCCTGCATGGTTTCCTCGACGGCTCTACTCCGGCACCACCGAAGACGGTTACACAGGGCACCGGCGATGCCGCCCGCCCCGTGAGCAACCCTGATTTTGAGCACTGGTGGACGCTCGATCAGAAGGTTCTCGGTCTCCTCCTTGGATCGATGAACGAGGACATTGCAGCCCAGCTGATAGGCTGTACCACGGCCGCCGCCGCATGGGCTGCCGTGCATGCCATGTTCGGCGCGCAGAACAGCGCCGGTGTTCGGCATCTCCGGCGCCAGATCCAGGCGCTGAGGAAGGAGGACAAGCCTGCTGCCGAATACATGCAGAAGGTCAAGGGGATGGCGGATGCTATGGCCGCTGCAGGCTCCCCGCTTCGCGATGACGAGATCATCGACTACATGCTGACCGGGCTTGGCAAGGCGTTCAACCCCATCGCCGCCTCGATGAATTTCTCGCCGGTACCGGTTACCCTTCCCGTCTTCTACAACAATGTCCTCAATTTCGAGGCCCTTCAGAAGCAGCAAGAGGAAGACGGGGACTGGACGTCCTCCGCTAATGCTGTCTCCCGGCCGGGCTACAACAACAACACCGGCCGTGGCGGCCGTCCTGCAAGTGGCGACTCCGCTGGGCACGGAGGCCCCGGCTATGGCGGTCAGGGTGGCCAAGGCTATGGCGATCACGGCCAGGACCGCTACCGCAATGGCGGTGGCAATGGCGGTGGAAACGGTGGCGGCAACGGTGGCCGCAATGGAGGAGGCGGCAATGGCCGCAACAGGCGCTGGCGCCCTCGTTGTCAGATTTGTAAACAATGGGGGCATGAGGCGGCGGACTGCCGCAAGCGCTACGACACCGACCACCGCGCCGGGAACTCTGCTTCGACCTCTTCCAGTGATCCGCCTCACTGGATTATGGACACGGGGGCTACTGATCACCTAACCAGTGACCTCAATCGCCTCCAAATTCATGAGCGCTATGGCGGGAAGGATCAAGTGCAGGTGGCCAACGGAGCAGGTTTGTCTATCTCCCATATTGGTCACTCTAAGTTAGCCGGTTCATCTTTGCACTTGCGTGATATCCTTCATGTTCCACACATTAGCAAACACCTTCTTTCCGTTTATCGTCTTGTTTGTGATAATAATGTGTTTGTCGAATTTCATAAGTTCTTTTTCCTTGTTAAGGACAAGGCCACGAAGAAAATTCTTCTTCACGGTAGAAGTCATGGCGGCCTCTACCCCATTCCGCTTAGTCGAGCTTCGCCCGCACCACGACGCCAGGCTTCCTCCAGCGTCAAGACCACCTCGTCGCATTGGCATCATCGTCTCGGTCATCCCACCAATAATGTCGTTCAAACCATTGTTAGTCAGAATAATCTAGTGTGTTCTTCCAACACTCAGACTTCTATTTGTGATGCTTGTCAACGTGCTAAAAGTCGACAATTGCCTTATACTGCTTCCCACCGTGTTTCTACTATGCCTCTTGAATTAATTCATTCTGATGTTTGGGGTCCTGCCATTGCATCCTCGGGCGGGTATACATATTATGTTAGCTTTGTCGACGACTATTCACGTTTCTGCTGGATTTATCTCCTCAAGCACAAGTCTGATGTTGAGCAGGTTTTCTATGCCTTCCAGGCGCATGTAGAGCGTCTTCTTGACACTAAGATTAAAGCCATTCAGTCGGATTGGGGTGGTGAGTACCATAAGCTGCATCGCTATTTTCAGCGCACCGGCATCTCTCATCGCGTCTCGTGTCCCCATACCTCGCAACAGAATGGGGTGGCCGAGCGCAAGCACCGTCACCTAGTGGAAACTGGTCTCGCCCTTTTAGCCCATTCATCTCTTCCATTGCGCTTTTGGGATGAGGCGTTTCTCACTGCATGTTATCTTATTAATCGCATGCCCACTCCTGTTTTACAAAAGGACACGCCTATTCATCGCCTTTTCAAAGTCGAGCCAGACTACTCCTTCCTTCGCATATTTGGTTGTGCTTGTTGGCCCAGTCTGCGCAAGTATAATGCACATAAGCTCGCGTTTCGTTCCACTATGTGCACCTTCCTTGGGTATAGTCCTATGCATAAGGGGTATAAATGTCTTGATCGCTCCACGGGTCGTATTTACATCTCCCTTGATGTCGTCTTCGATGAATCTGTTTGCCCCTATGCCACCCTGGTGCCCATGTCGATGTGTCCACTCTCGCCGACCTGATCATGTTTCCTTCCACCGAACCGGCTACTAGTGATCATATGCGGAAATATGACCTGTCTTATTTGTCCACTAATGCACCTGTTCTAGGTAGTGCTTCTCCCGTGCAGGTTTCCCCTACCGCGCCGGCTACGGACTCCGTTTCGGCCGATCCGTCGACATCGGCGCTCGACGTGCATGTGCATGTTCTACACCCCGAGACGCCGGCCTCGCCTTCGCCTGAGTCGCCAGGGTCCCCTCCGTCTGGCCTCCCCTCGCCTGGCTCGCCTCCAGCTGCGCCTTCCCCTGAGCCGACAGCGTCGGCCTCGCCTCAGCCCGTGTCGCCTGCTGTTGAGGGCGCTCCCTCGACCGCGACACCCTCGGCTGCGCCGTCCTCCACGGCGCCTACACACGCGATGGTCACTCGTGCGCGTGATCATACTCGTCGCACCAAGCAATATACTGACGGAACCGTCCGCTATGACCCTCGCCGCCATGCCTTCTTCGCCACGCCGGTATCTCACCGAGATGCGCTGCATGATGCGGCCTGGCGGGATGCCATGTCCACGGAGCTTAATGCTCTGCGTCAGACCAAGACCTGGATCTTGGTTCCCCGGCCCGCTGGTGTCAACATTGTCGGCAGCAAATGGATATTCAAAACCAAACAGCGCCCCGATGGTTCCGTGGATAAATACAAGGCCAGGCTTGTCGCACGTGGTTTCACTCAGCAGCCTGGCATCGACTACGGTGATACCTTCAGTCCAGTGGTTAAGCCAGCCACCGTTTGCTTGGTTCTTTCGCTTGCTGTCTCTCGTGGCTGGACTCTTCGGCAGGTTGATGTGAGCAATGCATTTCTCCATGGTTTTCTCTCTGAGGATGTCTATATGCAGCAGCCGCCAGGTTTCGAGGATGCGCGTTATCCCTCCTATGTCTGCAAACTTCAGAGATCTCTATATGGCCTTAAGCAGTCTCCCCGTGCCTGGTATGCCCGACTCAGTGCTCTACTTGCCACTCTTGGTTTTGTTGCTGTTGACGTCAGAAACCCACCGGCGGGCAGCGACTGGTCAACACCGTAGAGCCGGGAACAACTAGGGCTGCGGCTGGCCCCGATCCTCGGAGCGACGGCCCGCAAAGCCTCTGGTCGCGCGCCGATGCAATTGCAGGGCGTGCCACCGACCTATACCTGGTCGAGGAAGGTGTGGATGATGCCTCGCTTAGTTTCTGCAGGGCACACACGTACACATTAAATACGAGCCTCGATCGGCTCTCAGGTTATCCTGTGAATCGGCTCATGGAGCCGATCCACCCATGATTCGTCCAAGGTGGCTGAATATATGGTGGTCCTGCTTGATCAAGATAAAGCATATGAGATCCACGACGATTTAGGGTTTTCACCGCATAATCGGATCATCCTACTCACGATTGGGCCTCGCGCTCGCGCACGGTGATCGTAAGCCAAACCTAGACAAGGCCTAAAAACCAACACGAGGTTGATCCTCGGAACGTCCTGTCTAGGGCCAGCAAACTACACCCTACACGCCGCTGGATCCTCCAACCCTTTGTAAGGCCTAACTATTGCAGATGTTAAACTAATCCTTGATGAATCAAGGAGCAACCGTAACGGATCAGATCTACTAAATAATGATCAAGCGGGGTGCCGCCCCACACCATGAGGCACAAGGACGGCTAGATGCGCAAGGGTTGCACTACGACAGCATATGATACTAAGAACAATGCTAACCCTAACACATCTATGATAACTACGTTGCTCGCCATCAAAAAGGCTTCAGCACGAGCAACGCATGAACAACGTAGGCGGCTCGTGCTGCCTAGATCGCAAGATGCGATCTAGGCAGCATGATGCTTACCGGAGAAACCCTCGAGACGAAGGGGTTGGCGATGCGCCGAGATTGGTTTGTGTTGAACGTTGGTTGTTGTTTATTCCATAAACCCTAGATACATATTTATAGTCCAGCGGACTTTCTAACGTGGGCGTGCACCAAACCGTGCACGAGATAAACTCTAACTTCTACGTAGCCTACTGTATTAAGATACACGGGCTAACTAGCCCAAACTCTGCGCATAAAGGCCGATTCACCTATTTCTTGATGTACATATCTTCAAGTCCATCTTGATCGCGGCCCACCTCTGACTTGGTCAAATTCTGGTGATAACACATGCCCCCTGGTTTTGATAATGATAATTACAAAACCATCTGCCTCTTCGAAGGGTCATGTCGTGGCAGGACCGTCGCAGTTTTCTTCATGATGACGTAATGCCTCCTCGCCTTCTCTGCACGACTTGACGATTCTGGCACCACGTCCTCGGGAACTGCTTAGGCATTAAACCATATATTCCCCCTTTTATTCGGCCACTTCTCGAAGATCTCTCCCTCATCCTCTTTGCACTAGCACCCTCCTTCACCACCATGTCCTCTTCTTCGTTGGATCTTTCTGCGCAGTCCTCCCCCTTCCGCGAGCCGACGCCGGAGTGGAACCCGAAAGAAGCCCATGCGGCCAACATCCGCCGCGCCATTGAGGCCGGGGATGAGCCAAGCCACGACTTTTCTACCTGGTCAGAGGACGACCAGTCCCTGACCGACGGGGAGAGCGACCTCCGCTTCCTTGCCAATGAGGAAGCGGTGGAGGAAAGCGACGACGACCAGGGCCAGGACCCCCTCCTCCGAAGAGGAGGAGAAGGAGGAGGAGGAAGAGGATGACAGCTCTTCCGACGAGCCGCCGGCCAAGCGCCACTGCCCCTGGCCCGGCAATCTCAGCGATTTCGACAGCGACGACGCCGATGAAGAAGACGAAGACAACGAAGGTCCTGTCGGCGGTCGCTACAGCAGCGACGATGAGCCGGCTGGGAGCAGCGCGACGACGGCGATGATGGTGACGACGACGAGGCAGCAACGGCCCCTAGATAGGGTCTTAGCTTAGGGCCAGCAGTAGCAGACGGGGCAATGCAGCCCCTAGGGTCTTCTTTTGAGAGCAATCAGCTCTTTATGTAAGAACTCTAGTTTGTCAATGAAGAATTTCCCAGTTTGATTTTGCCTTTAGCCGATTTTCCTCCGTCATGATTTTGCCGATTTGTCCCCCTTTGCCAATGCATAACGAGCCGATAGCAACGCACCGGTCCTTCGATATTTACCCTTCCATCCTTCAACTGATGATTCTCCTTCTGGTAGGTACAGGTCTGTTGCCCCCCGAGCCTTAATCAGGGCGAGGATAAAAGTGGACCATCCGAACCGACCATCATCAGATTCCCCCTCGTAGCGCCATGTTAGCCGTTTTCAACAAAATCGGCTCTCCAGAACATTGATGTTTCAAGGCGAGCTGCCCTCCGAGCTACTCCAGCTTTCCACTAAAACAGGGCAAGAATGCTTACACGCGAGAAGCCCGTGCTCTTGGAAAGGTTTTGGAAGGATCAGCAGTTCCAGTTCCATTGATCCCCTGATAGTTATTCCTCTTGAGTCGATGTCCATGCATCGGCTTTTATATCCTTAAGTCGATGTCTGCTGCATCGGTGCTCAAAATTTTAAATTTTTAGGCCGATTTGTGTCGGCCCCCATACTTGATAGTATTATCTCATATCCTCGTGTTTTTTCCACCTAGGTGCCCCCCGATTCTGTCAAGAGAATTGATGGTATCGGCTCGTCAGGTAGTCCTTGTTGGGTCAAACGTTGATCCCGGTAAAATAGATGGTGAGGATAATCTTGGCCGATTGCTGGAATCGGCCTCCACGTTGTTTGCTCGGTGAAGGTTTTGTAATATCCTTGGGGGCCGATCGCAAGGATCAGCCTTGCCATGTTTGCTTATTGACGTAGTCTTGCTACTCGTCCGGGCCGGTGGATAAAACCAGCCCAATCTCTGACTTTATCACGTTGGTGCGCTTGCTATTGTCCACCTCGGGTGCATCGTGTAATCGTGGAGCTCTACACTTCGCCGGACGAACGAGCACCATGTTTGTGCCAGTCGATGTTTCATCATCGGCTTTCCTTTGCTTGGGGCGCCACTCTTTTCTTTGCGGCGTCCCTCCTCATCCAGGGTTCGCTGGACTTTGCAGCCAGATCAGGCCGTGCCTTCCTTAGCGTATACAAGTACAACCTTTCGGCTTCCTCCAGACCGCGCAATCGCTGAACCCTGCGCTTTTGTGAATGGCTGAGACCATCAGGGCACCACCTTGGACGGTGGTACCTGTCTTCTTCGTCTTCCCCCTCGTCTTCCGAATCCTCGAGATCTTCCAACCGAGGGGTCTCAGCACGTCTGCTTTGTGGTGGGAGAGGTCCTAAGCGCTCGAACACGGACACGTTGGCTGCCTCCTTCTTCTTACGATTGCATTCTGGGCAATTGCCGATCGTAGGCAATCGGCTCATTCCTGAATCCCAGCAGTGTCTGAAGAAGGGGCAGTCCCAATGCCTACCCGTGTCGTCTTGCTCCCTAGCGTGGCGCTCCTGCCGCTCCTCATCGTGATTATGCCGACGATGCCTTCGGTCGTTTCTGGCCAGACGATCTCTTTCATCATCGTCGCCGTGTCGCCGGCGTTGGTCATACCGACTCACATACTTGTTGAGGAGGTGATCAGAGAGGGGTCGTTGATATCTTATGTTCTTCACTTCTCCCTCTGTGACGTAGCGCTTGCCATCTGACGGAGCCGATCGCATGGAGCGGCCCCCTGTGTCTTTGCTCTGAGAGCAGCTGCCCTCATCCCCGTCCTTCTCAGAGTGGTGTCCAAGCTCTACCATGTTGATGTTGGCTGAGAAATCTGGCTGGCACCCTCCGAGGTGGGTAAACTCCACCATGTTGACGGCGGGGAAGGGGTGTGTGTCGACCTTCATGGCGTACTGGTTAAAAATTAGTCGCCCATTTTCTATTGCCATTTGGATCTGCTGACGCCACACCCTGCAGTCGTTAGTGGTGTGGGTGAACGTGTTATGCCACTTGCAGTATGGCTTTCCGTTCAGCTCTTGCACCGTAGGGACCTTGTGGCCTTCGGGTATCTTTATATGCTTCTCCGCGAGTAAGAGATCGAAAATCTGCTCGGTTTTCGTCACGTCGAAGTCGAACCCTCTTGGAGGCCCTGGTGGCTTCACCCATTTGCAGGTTACTGGGCCTGCCGCTCGAGTGCACTCAGCCACTGCGACCTCTTGTTCTCCCGTAGCGCCTTCAGGTGAGAACCCCTTCCATCTGATGCCATGGGAGCGGGTCCTGTGGAAAGAGCCGATGAGGTCGGCTTCGAGGAGGACCTTGACCTCGTCATACTTCTTCTTGAGCTCGCCATTGAGATCCTCGTAAGTGACCGGAGTTTCTTCCGCCATCTCCGATGTAGACGGCGATGTGGTTGATGTTGAGGATTGTCCCACCGGGCAAATGTGTTGACGTGAAACCCACCGGCGGGCAGCGACTGGTCAACACCGTAGAGCCGGGAACAACTAGGGCTGCGGCTGGCCCAGTCCCTCAGAGCGACGGCCCGCAAAGCCTCTGGTCGCGCGCCGATGCAAGCAAGGCGTGCCACCGACCTATACCTGGTCAGGAAGGTGTGGATGATGCCGATACGTCCCCGACGTATCCATAATTTCTGTCGTTCCATGCTTGTTTTATGACAATACTTACATGTTTTGCTTGCACTTTATAATGTTTTTATGCGTTTTCCGGAACTAACCTATTAACAAGATGCCACATTGCCAGTTCTGTTTTCTGCTGTTTTTGGTTCTAGAAAGGCTGTTCGGGCAATATTCTCGGAATTCGACGAAACGAAGACCAAACCTCCTATTTTTCCCGGAAGGCTCCAGAACACCGAAGAGTCGGAGAGGGCAGAGGGCCACCACACCATAGGCGGCGCGGCTAGCCGGGCCCGCGCCGGCTGTGGTGTGGAGCCCCCAGTGCCCCTGCGCGCCTCTTCGCCTATTTAATCCCTTTCGACCTAAAAACACCGTACCACTTGACGAAACTCGAGAAAGACTCCGGGCGCCGCCACCATCGCGCTCCAATTCGGGGGACGAAGTCTGTCCCGGCCTGCCGGGACGGGGAAGTGCCCGGAAGCCATCTCCATCAACGCCATCGCCTCCATCATGCTCCGTGAGTAGTTCCCCCATGGACTACGGGTTCTAGCTGTAGCTAGTTGGTATTCTCTCCCCCATGTACTTCAATACAATGATCTCATGAGCTGCCTTACATGATTGAGATTCATCTGATGTAATCGGTGTTGTGTTTGTTGGGATCCGATGGATGATACATTATGATTAGTCTATCTATAAAGTTTGTGAAGTTATTGTTGCTGCAATCTTGTTATGCTTAATGCTTGTCACTAGGGCCGGGTGGCATGATCTTAGATTTGAGCTCTATAATTATTGCTTAGATTGTATCTACAAGTTGTATGCACATGTCACTGTCCGGAACCAAAGGCCCCGAAGTGACAGAAATCGGGACAACCGGAGGGGATGGCGGTGATGTGAGGGACACATGTTTTCACGGAGTGTTAATGCTTTGCTCCGGTGCTCTATTAAAAGGAGTACCTTAATATCCAGTAGATTCCCTTGAGGCCCGGCTGCCACCGGCTGGTAGGACAATAGATGTTGTGCAAGTTTCTCATTGCGAGCACGTACGACTAAATATGGAAAACATGCCTACATGATTAATGAATTGATGTTCTTTCTTAATGCCTTATCAATCCTATCAATTGCCCAACTGTAATTTGTTCACCCAACACTTGTTATTGGAGAGTTGCCACTAGTGTAGATAGCTGGGAACCCCGGTCCATCTTTCATCATCATATACTCGTTCTACATGTCAACTATTCTCTGGTGCCATTGCTCTCATATTGCTATTACTACTGCTGTGTTACTGTTACTTGCTCTCATATTACTGCTACTTTCACATCACCCCTGTTACTAGTGCTTTTCCAGGTGCAGCTGAATTGACAACTCAGTTGTTAAGGCTTATAAGTATTCTTTACCTCCCCTTGTGTCGAATCAATAAATTTGGGTTTTACTTCCCTCGAAGGACTGTTGCGATCCCCTATACTTGTGGGTCATCAAGACTATTTTTAAGGCGCCGTTGCCGGGCATAGCTCTACTCATAAGTTCACCTGGGGAGTACACTCTACCCTCTCTCTGCTTTTATTTTATTTTGTCTTGCTAGTTTACTTTTGTCTAGTTTATTTGTGCTTAGTTTATTTCTGTATAGTATTATTTTGCTTAGGTTACTTTTGCCTAGTTACTTTTTGTCTTGTTTTATTTTCCCTATATACCCGAAAATCCATAAAAATTTGAAAAACCTAAAAATTAAAAACTGCTGTTATGGGAGAACCAACAACCTACTTGGATCTTATAGAATGTTATAATAATTATAGAGAATCAAGAACTGGTAAAATAATGAGTGCTATGATAGAAAAATTGAATACAATGGCTAGAATCTTGCTTAGACGCCATGATATAAACTGTTGCTCTCAACAGGATACTAAACATTTTAAATTTCAATGTGGCTCTAGTGAGGAATTTTTAATTAAGAACTATAATCGGAATTGCTATATTCATTATGGGTTCGAAGAGGTAGAATAATTTGTCTTATTTATGGGAGCCTCCGAGATAGAATCCTTCATGGTTGAGAATTATGAAACTTGTGCTATTTGTAAGGACCTTAAAGATTATGTCTCTACTATCCTTAATTGTTGTATAGAATGCTACAGTAGGAATCCTTATATCCTTGATTATAAAGAGACACATTAATGCACAAGAATGCACTCACAATTTGCAGGAACCGGTGGAAGAAGAAATTGATGAACCTGAAAGCTCATTGGATGAAAAAGAGGAGGAAATTGATGAACTTGAAAGCTCATTGGATGAAAAAGAAGAAGAGAGCGACGAACAAAAGGAGGAAGAATGGATTAGCTACCCATGTCAACCTTCTAATGAGAGTAACTCTTTATCTCTTACACTATTTGATTGTCCTCCATGCTTACCGAAAGAGGTTGAATGTTATGTTCCTATGGATTCTCTTGAAATATTTCCTATAAGTAAAACTTGTGAGAATAATTATGCTGCTGTTATATATGATAATCCATGCTACTTTGATAAATCTTATGATAATGCTTTGTTTGTGCCTGATGTCGAAATGCATGGTACTAAAGAATTTTGCTTGGAAAATGTTTATGATAAATCTCTAGATGATGGTCCTATGTTACTTGATAATATTAATTATACTACTAATGAAAATGGGATTGGAGAGTTCTTGACTTATTCTATGAGTCCCATATCTATTGAGATTGATCACCTACCTTGTTATATTATTAATAAAAGTAAGTTTGAAAGTTTTAATTCCACTATTCTTGAACTTGATAAAAATTATGTGTTTGGAAATCATGAAAAGTATGCTGCATGTGATAGTTATATTGTTGAGTTTATTCATGAAGCTACTGAAAATTATTATGAGAGAGGAAAATATGGTAGTGGAAATTTTCATGGTGCTAAAACACCTCTCTATATGCTTAAAATTTTGAAGTTACTCTTGTTTTATCTTCTTATGCTTATCACTTTGTTCTTCATGAACTTGTTTATTTACAAGATTCCTTTTCATAGGAAGCATGTTAGGCTTAAATGTGTTTTGAATTTGCCTCTTGATGCTCTCTTTTGCTTCAAATACTATTTCTTGCGAGTGCATCATTAAAACTGCTGAGCCCATCTTGATGGCTATAAAGAAAAGAACTTCTTGGGAGATAACCCATGTGTTATTTTGCTACAGTACTTTGTTTTATATTTGTGTTTTGGAAGTTGTTTACTACTGTAGCAACCTCTCCTTATCTTAGTTTTGTGTTTTGTTGTGCCAAGTGAAGCCTCTAATCGAAGGTTGATACTAGATTTGGATTTCTGCGCAGAAACAGATTTCTATCTGTCACGAATCTGGGCTTATTTCTCTGTAGGAAACTCAGAAAAATCTGCCAATTTACGTGCGTGATCCTCAGATATGTACGCAACTTTCATTAGTTTTGAGTTTTCTGATTTGAGCAACGGAAGTACCATTTTAAATTCGTGTTTACTGGCTGTTCTGTTTTGGCAGATTCTGTCTCTGTTTTTTGCATTGTCTCTTGTGGACTTTATGTGAGGCTTTCTAGACGTGGAGAGCTGTAGCTAATGTTTTATTGAGTTCTTGCAATGTGTCACTACAGGACCAAGGTGGATTCAAGTTTTTTGTGTACTAACCCCTCTAATGAAGTTTATGAGAAGTTTGGTGTGAAGGAAGTTTTCAAGGGTCAAGAGAGGAGGATGATATATGATCAAGAAGAGTGAAAAGTCAAAGCTTGGGGATGCCCCCGTGGTTCATCCCTGCATATTTCAAGGAGACTCAAGCGTCTAAGCTTGGGGATGCCCAAGGCATCCCCTTCTTCATCAACTTATCAGGTTTCTTCTATTGAAACTATATTTTTATTTGGTCACATCTTATGTGCTTTACTTGGAGCGTCTATGTGTTTTTATTTTTATTTGTGTTTGAATAAAGATGGATCCTAGCAATCCTTGTTTGGGAGAGATACACGCTCCGCTTTTTCATATGAACACTTGTTCTTCGTTTTACTTTTAATGTTCAATGATAAAAGTTGGAAGCTACAATACTTATTGGTATTTGGTTGGAAATAGAAAATGCCTCATAATGTCTTGAATAATTTGACACTTGGCAATTGTTTTGAGCTCTCAAGTAGATCATGATTAAGTTTTTTTTCATGTAGTTTAAACCTATTAGTGGAGAACTACCGTAAAGCTTGTTAAAATTGGTTTGCATAATTGATCTCTCTTAAGGTCTAGATATTTTCTGGTAAAAGTGTTCGAGCAACAAGGAAGACAGTGTAGAGTATTATAATGCTTGCAATATGTTCTTATGTAAGTTTTGCTGTACCGGTTCATACTTGTGTTTGCTTCAAACAACCTTGCTAGCCTAAACCTTGTGAGAGGGAATACTTCTCGTGCATCCAAAAACCTTGAGCCAAAACCTATGCCATTTGTGTCCACCATACCTACCTACTATGTGGTATTTCCTGCCATTCCAAAGTAAATTGCTTGAGTGCTACCTTTAAATAATTCAAAATGCTTCTCAATTTGTGTTAATGTTTCATAGCTCATGAGGAAGTATGTGGTGTTTAGCTTTCAACCTTGTCATTTACTTTTGACGGACTTTCACCAATGGACTAGTGGCTTCATCCGCTTATCCAATAATTTTGTAAAAAGAGCTGGCAATGGGATTCCCAGTCCCAAATTAATTAACAAAAAAATAGACACTCCTCCATGGTATGTGATTGATGGACGGCACCCGAAGGATTCGGTTAGCCATGGCTTGTGTAAGCAAATGTTGGGAGGAGTGTCATCATAATAAAACTAAAATAAAAGGCACTCCTTCATGGTATGAGATTGTTGGCAGGCACCCGAGGATTCGGTTAGCCATGGTTTGTGTAAGAAAGGTTGGAAGGAGTGCCACATAAATATGCAAATAATTCATGGGAGCCGCTCTTGAAAGTCCGGTTGGCGAGGTAGTTAGAGTGCCCACTACCATTCGTTGACAACAACAAACACCTCTCAAAACTTTACTTCTATGCTCTCTTTATGTTTTCAAAACCAAAGCTCTAGCACAAATATAGCAATCGATGCTTTCCTCTTTGAAGGACCATTCTTTTACTTTATGTTGAGTCAGTTTACCTACTTCCTTCCATCTTAGAAGCAAACACTTGTGTCAACTGTGCATTGATTCTTACATACTTGCTTATTTGCATTCATCATATTACTTTGTGTTGACAATTATCCATGAGATATGCATGTTACAAGTTGAAAGCAACCGCTGAAACTTATATCTTCCCTTGTGTTGCTTCGATGCCTTTACTTTGAACTTATTGCTTTATGAGTTAACTCTTGTGCAAAACTTTTGATACTTGTCTTGAAAGTACTCTTCATGAAAAGTTTTGCTATATGTTATCTATTTGTTAGCAACTATAGATCATTGCCTTGAGTCACTTCATTCATTTCATATGCTTTGTAATAGTATGATCAAGGATATGTAAGTACCATGTCACTACAGAAATTATTCTTTTTATCGTTTACCTGCTCGGGACGAGCAGGAACTAAGCTTGGGGATGCTGATACGTCCCCGACGTATCCATAATTTCTGTCGTTCCATGCTTGTTTTATGACAATACTTACATGTTTTGCTTGCACTTTATGATGTTTTTATGCGTTTTCCGGAACTAACCTATTAACAAGATGCCACAGTGCCGGTTCTGTTTTCTTTGTTTTGGTTCTGAAAGGCTGTTCGGGCAATATTCTCGAATTCGACGAAACGAAGACCAAACCTCCTATTTTTCCCGGAAGGCTCCGAACACCGAAGAAGAGTCGGAGAGGGGCCAGAGGGCCACCACACCATAGGGCGGCGCGGCTGGCCTGGGCCCGCGCCGGCTGTGGTGGGGCCCCCAGTGCCCCTCCTGCGCCGCCTCTTCGCCTATTTAATCCCTTTCGACCTAAAAACACCGTACCACTTGACGAAACTCCAGAAAGACTCCAGGGCGCCGCCACCATCGCGAAACTCCAATTCGGGGGACAGAAGGTTCCGGCACCCTGCGGGACGGGGAAGTGCCCCGGAAGCCATCTCCATCAACGCCATCGCCTCCATCATGCTCCGTGAGTAGTTCCCCCATGGACTACGGGTTCTAGCTGTAGCTAGTTGGTATTCTCTCCCCCATGTACTTCAATACAATGATCTCATGAGCTGCCTTACATGATTGAGATTCATCTGATGTAATCGGTGTTGTGTTTGTTGGGATCCGATGGATGATACATTATGATTAGTCTATCTATAAAGTTTGTGAAGTTATTGTTGCTGCAATCTTGTTATGCTTAATGCTTGTCACTAGGGCCCGAGTGGCATGATCTTAGATTTGAGCTCTATAATTATTGCTTAGATTGTATCTACAAGTTGTATGCACATGTCACTGTCCGGAACCAAAGGCCCCGAAGTGACAAAATCGGGACAACCGGAGGGGATGGCGGTGATGTGAGGGACACATGTTTTCACGGAGTGTTAATGCTTTGCTCCGGTGCTCTATTAAAAGGAGTACCTTAATATCCAGTAGATTCCCTTGAGGGCTGCCACCGGCTGGTAGGACAATAGATGTTGTGCAAGTTTCTCATTGCGAGCACGTACGACTAAATATGGAAAACATGCCTACATGATTAATGAATTGATGTTCTTTCTTAATGCCTTATCAATCCTATCAATTGCCCAACTGTAATTTGTTCACCCAACACTTGTTATTGGAGAGTTGCCACTAGTGTAGATAGCTGGGAACCCCGGTCCATCTTTCATCATCATATACTCGTTCTACATGTCAACTATTCTCTGGTGCCATTGCTCTCATATTGCTATTTCTGCTGCTGTGTTACTGTTACTACTGCTCTCATATTACTGCTACTTTCACATCACCCCTGTTACTAGTGCTTTTCCAGTGCAGCTGAATTGACAACTCAGTTGTTAAGGCTTATAAGTATTCTTTACCTCCCTTGTGTCGAATCAATAAATTTGGGTTTTACTTCCCTCGAAGACTGTTGCGATCCCCTATACTTGTGGGTCATCAATGCCTCGCTTAGTTTCCTGCAGGGCACACACGTACACATTAAATACGAGCCTCGATCGGCTCTCAGGTTATCCTGTGAATCGGCTCATGGAGCCGATCCACCCATGATTCGTCCAAGGTGGCCGAATATATGGTGGTCTGCTTGATCAAGATAAAGCATATGAGATCCACGACGATTTAGGGTTTTCACCGCATAATCGGATCATCCTACTCACGATTGGGCCTCGCGCTCGCGCACGGTGATCGTAAGCCAAACCTAGACAAGGCCTAAAAACCAACACGAGGTTGATCCTCGGAACGTCCTGTCTAGGGCCAGCAAACTACACCCTACACGCCGCTGGATCCTCCAACCCTTTGTAAGGCCTAACTATTGCAGATGTTAAACTAATCCTTGATGAATCAAGGAGCAACCGTAACGGATCAGATCTACTAAATAATGATCAAGCGGGGTGCCGCCCCTGCACCCATGATGAGGCACAAGGACGGCTAGATGCGCAAGGGTTGCACTACGACAGCATATGATACTAAGAACAATGCTAACCCTAACACATCTATGATAACTACGTTGCTCGCCATCAAAAGGCTTCAGCACGAGCAACGCATGAACAACGTAGGCAGGCTCGTGCTGCCTAGATCGCAAGATGCGATCTAGGCAGCATGGTGCTTACCGGAGAAACCCTCGAGACGAAGGGGTTGGCGATGCGCCGAGATTGGTTTGTGTTGAACGTTGGTTGTTGTTTTTTCCATAAACCCTAGATACATATTTATAGTCCAGCGGACTTTCTAACGTGGGCGTGCACCAAACCGTGCACGAGATAAACTCTAACTTCTACGTAGCCTACTGTTTAAGATACACGGGCTAACTAGCCCAAACTCTGCGCATAAAGGCCGATTCACCTATTTCTTGATGTACATATCTTCAAGTCCATCTTGATCGCGGCCCACCTCTGACTTGGTCAAATTCTGGTGATAACAGTTGCTTCCAAAGCGGACACGTCCCTGTTCACCTTCACTCATCAGGATGTTCAGGTTTATATGATGGTGTATGTGGATGATATTGTGATTGCTGGCTCCACTCCTAGTGTTGTTGACTGTCTTGTTCGGTCTCTCTCTGCTAGTTTCCCCATCAAGGATCTAGGTCCTCTTCGCTATTTCCTTGGGCTTGAAGCGGCTCGCACTTCAGGGGGGATGACATTGACACAACGGAAGTATGCACTGGATCTATTGCACCGTGTGAGCATGGAGAATTGTCGACCCACTTCTACGCCACTGGCCACAGCCGAGCGTCTTGCTCGTGATTCTGGCACTGCTTTGAGTACTGAAGATGCTTTCCGGTATCGCAGTGTAGTTGGCGGTTTACAGTACTTGACCCTTACTCGTCCGGACATATCCTTTGCTGTCAACAAGGTGTGCCAGTTTCTCTCACAACCCACTGATTCTCATTGGGAGGCCGTCAAGCGCATTCTACGCTATGTTAAGGGCACACTGAGTACTGGACTGAGATTTCGCAAGTCTTCTTCCACCGACATCAACATCTATACTGATGCAGACTGGGCAGGGTGTGTAGATGATCGACGATCCACTGGAGGATTCGCTATATTTGTTGGACCGAACCTCATCTCTTGGAGTTCGAAGAAGCAGCCTACCGTCTCAAGATCTAGTACTGAGGCAGAGTATAAGGCGTTGGCTAATGGTGCTGCTGAAGCTATATGGATTGAATCCTTGCTTAAGGAGTTGGGAGTCTCTCAGCAGCATATACCCATTCTGTGGTGTGATAATCTAGGGGCTACATACCTGACTGCAAACCCAGTTTTCCACGCTCGAACGAAGCACATTGAGATCGACTTCCATTTTGTGCGAGAGCGTGTTGCGTCTGGAGATCTTCGAGTCAGGTTTCTCTCTTCCAATGATCAGCTGGCTGATGTGTTTACTAAACCGGCCACTCGACAGATGCTAGACCGTTTTGGACCCAATCTGAATCTTGTACATAGTAGCGGTTCAGATTGAGGGGGTGTGTTAACATAGGTCTAGTATATGTATTCTGTCATGTATTGTACACATGTATTTGTACCTGCTGATCAATATATATATAGAGAGGCGTGAGAGGCTAAAGCCCACGCAAACCCTAAACACGTTTTTCAACTCCATGATCTAGCTCAAAAGGGTTGGTCCTAGCCGGCTGCCGCACGGGCTTTGCAGAGCAAGGCGTCCCATCTCTCGTCAATGAGGAGGCCCACGTTTAGATCCCAAGGTATCAACACATCTCATATCTCCAGTTATCATTGTGATTTCTGCATTTTGGTGGTTCTAGAGTCGCTGGCGCTTTTCAAAACTGCCGCCATGTTGGTCGAGTTTGCGCACCCACGCCTACAATACTTTGTGATAATGTAGGTAACTTCATAATAATGGTAACTTCGCTACAGTGGTAGGTAACTTCAGTTCAGCGATAGGCTACCTTTTTTCAGCGGAAGGCAACTTCAATGCAATGGTAGAAAACTTTTCTTTAGAGATAGAAAATTTCCCAGCTAAGGTGTGCAACTCCACTAGTGCACCATCTGCCGAACCATCTAGATCGGCCGAAAGCATAATGGCTGACCCCTGACCTTGCTAAATCAGTGTTCCTTCAGCCCGAATCAACCAGCAAAGGTATATCACCACAAGCATGAAAGGAGCCCACGGACCTTGTGTGACCGTTCATGTTTCGAGGGCCCACAGTACCACCGGGACCACTATGTGCAGTCTCACCTGATAGCTCAATGCACTAGTTCAACACTTCTCTGATGCGTCCCATGCCAACACGGAGGTAGCCGGGGTGAGAGCATCTCCACTCGTCTCCCCGAGAAGCTCTCCACGAGCCGTTTTTACATCCAGACGGCGAAATCCGGCCCAGTCGCCCCCGGTTTCTCGATTTCGTCCGGATTTGGGCCTAAATTCATCCGGCGATCCCACGCCATCCCCGGCTCCCCGTGGAGCGCTCGGGGACTCCGGATGGAGCAAAACCAACCGCCCACGCCCACGTGTCTCCTCTTTCGTCCGGACTCCCTGGGCCATCCTCTTTTTCCCCGAGAAACGCCGCTTGGGGAGCACACGACTGGAAATATACTGCCTCCCATGCCAAAAATTTATCCAATCCGGACGAAAATTTCGCCGGATTTAGGCGTGGGGAGCGCCAACGAGTGGGGATGCTCTGACACCCTCTTCTGGCTTCTGTAGTGCTACTCGTTTTGGTACAAGAACAGAAAAATCAAGAAGAGCTAGCTTCCACGGTTCGGACCAAGAAAAAAGGTGTATATATAGAGGAAAACATCGAGGAGGTGAATGCTAGTGTTTGTGCGAGTATATCATCGGTCACCACTAACCAGTGTGATGTGCTCTATATATGCATCTGAACTGACAGCGGTTGGTGGAGTGGCACACGATCAAGGCTTCTTCAATGTTCACATGGACATGGTTGATGTCCAGGACATAAGGTTCCGAGGTTTCGCTCCATTTACTACTACAAAGTGCATGATCCTTATAGGGTAATCTGTTGTTAGTTAGACTAAGTTGAATGACCCCTCTCAGGCTCTCACAAAAGTAACATGTTGACTTTGTCCTGAACTTTACAACTTCAACTATACAACAATTTCATTGACGTCGATCAGTCCAAGCTCGCAGACATTTCGCACTCAAATGAGCTGTTCTGAATTCTCAAGGTGCATCGATTCTTTGCCAACTAATTGTATAAATAAAGATATATTGCAGATTTCTTTTTTGTGAACAGATATAAGAAGTGTACATTTCAGCAAGCACGCCCATGCCGATCTGGGTGACATCATGACGAGCCTTATGAGGAACATGACTGTTGTGAGCGCGATCGAGGTAACTCACAAATCTCCGAGCAGTTCTGTAACACTTACAAGGACCATGATTTTGACGGTAAAATCTATGTATCTCGATCTAATAAATGGTCATACGATATTTCTTCGCAAATACCTATAAGAACTAAATATCTCACTTAAGATAAAGATATTTATGTTGTTTCTTAATAATAAAATTTTCTTACAAAGGGTAATCTCGCAAACAAGAATTGAAATGGGCCTCAGAAGTGTTTTTTGTGACTCAGTGGAGACTATCTAATTTCTCTCGTGTATGTGCGCATAAATTATTTGGCTTATCATATTTTTTACTACATATAACAATACACCTCCATCCAATATTATTAATATGTCTGGGAATTGATTACATGGAGTTGATAAAGCAAAATGTAGTTTCGGTTGGGTTCAATCCCACAAATCAAACCACAATCATAGAAACCAAAACTCCTCTAAAATTCTTTTGAATCAAAGAGAACTTTAATCTATTGCCATGCATATATTTATTGTCAAAAAACGCTCTGGTGGCATCGGACGGGAAACAGCGCGGAGGTGGACGTGCTGGAGCTGGATCTAGACTTGCCCATGACCCCATCCTCATGTAAGAATAACAACAGCCAAGCTATTTGCATCGAAACGATCAGAAATCTTCCCCGTGCTTAGAGCATCTCCAACAGGCACTGCGCTCTACATTTTGGCATGCTATATGTCGGTCCGATCGCGCTGCAAAATTTGACCGCGCGCTGCGCTGAGTTTCCTCCACCGAAAACGCTAAATTAGAGCGCGAACATGGGCGCAAAAAACGTTCCTCCGCCGGACGCTCGAAAATACAGCTTGCAGCGCCAGTGGAAACAACAATCACACACAACTATGCATCAAACACGATCAAACAAATTTCACAAATTCACAAATAAATGTACCATTTATTATTACAACACAAAAATACAACAAGTACATAAATTTGTTCACAATAAATACAACAAGTTTACGGATCAACATACAATAATACAACATAGTTTTGAAACAATACATCAAGTATGCAACTATTGTTGTCCATGCCAATTCCACCATTCTTCCATGAGGTTTTTTTGGAGCTCATCATGTGTTTCGTTGGAGCGAATGGAATGGTACGAGGCAATGAACCGGGCAATCCTATGTGCGGACCTTCTCACTTGCACATGAACCCCCATCAACTCGTAGTGAGTATGATCCATATTTTTCCCACGATCATCCTCTATAATCATATTATGCATGATGACACAAGCGGTCATGATATACCAAAGGCACTCTTGGTCCCAAAATCTAGCCGCCCCCCTCATAATTGCAAATTGGGCTTGCAAAATCTCAAATGCTCTTTTTACATCTTTTCTAGCCGCCGCTTGTTCATTGTGAAATTGGGTTTATTTCTTACCTCGCTGTTAAATAACCGGCTTCACAAATGTTTGCCACCTTGGATATATGTCGTCGGCGAGGAAGTAGCCATAGTTGTACTTGTGGTCATTTGCTTCTGTTAACGTAAAGGGTTTTGGGAGGAACTGGCTCAACGCTCTAGGGCGTGGCCTATCACATATATATATGAGGGTACCAAAAGGTACATACAGGGGTACAAGTACATATACAGAAATACAGTCTAACACCCTCCCTCAATCTTAACTGTGACCTGAAGTATTCAGTAAGTTAAGATTGCGTCTACATCTAAGGAACAGTGGAAGCGGAAGCGGTTTGGTGAAGATGTCAGCAAGCTGGTCCTTAGACGAGATGAACTTGATTTGCAGTCGTTTCTGAGCAACTCGCTCTCTCACAAAGTGGTAATCAACCTCTATGTGTTTGGTGCGAGCATGGAACACTGGATTGAGTGACAGATATGTGGCGCCAATGTTGTCACACCACAAGATGGGTGGCTGCTTCGGAATCATCTTCAATTCTCGAAGTAAAGACTGTACCCAGATAATCTCGGCCGTGGCATCAGCAACAGCTTTATACTCCGCTTCAGTGCTGCTGCGAGAGACTGTGGCTTGCTTGCGTGCACTCCAGGCGATCAAATTGGAACCCAGAAATACAGCATAGCCCCCCGTTGATCGCCGGTCATCGGGGTTGCCAGCCCAGTCCGCATCACTGAAAGCGGCAAGAACAGCAGTTGGCGCCGGCCGAAGATGAAGTCCATGTGTAAGCGTGGAACGCACATAGCGCAAGATGCGCTTGACAGCAGTCCAATGAGTATCCCGTGGCGCGTGCAGGTACTGACAGACACGGTTTACAGCATAGGAAACATCCGGGCGAGTAATGGTGAGGTACTGGAGACCTCCAACAATGCGCATGTACTCAGTAGCATCATCAGCAGACAGCAAAGTACCACCATCAACAGAAAGAATCTCAGTAGAAGACATAGGTGTAATCGCAGCCTTGCAGTCAAGCATACCAGCACGACGCAAGAGATCCTGTGAGTACTTCTGCTGAGAGAGAGCAAGCCCATTGCCAGGATAAGTGACCTCCAAGCCAAGAAAATAATGTAGCTTGCCAAGATCCTTGAGAGCAAACTCAGAACCAAGAGCCACAATCAATCTGTCTGTAGCAGCAACAGAGGAGCTGACCAGGATAATATCATCAACATAGACCAGCAAATACATGGTGAGCTGGGGACGCTGAAGAATAAACAGTGAAGTGTCAGCAGTGGAGGGAACAAATCCATGAGCTCGAAGGGCTGCACCAAGCCGGGCATGCCAGGCGCGAGGCGCCTGTTTCAGACCATAGAGAGCTTTCACCAATCGACAAAGATGCTGCGGTCGAGCAGGATCAACAAAACCAGGAGGTTGGCGCATGTATACCTCTTCCTCCAAAACGTCATGGAGGAAAGCATTCTGAACATCCAACTGACGGAGAGTCCAGCCCCAAGTAACAGCAAGGGATAACAGCAGCCGAATAGTGGTAGGTTTAACAACAGGACTGAACGTATCCTCGTAGTCAAGCCCATACCTTTGCTTGAAGCCTTTGGCAACCAGGCGAGCCTTGTAGCGCTCAATGGAGCCATCAGCATGCTTCTTCACCTTGAATATCCATTTGGAGTCAATGATGTTGACTCCAGAGCGGGGAGGAACGAGCTGCCATGTACCATTGTTCTGAAGAGCTTGAAACTCAAGATCCATGGCAGCACGCCAGTGTGGAATGCTCATAGCAGCCTGGTAGTGACGGGGTTCAGCAGACGGATCCTCCTGTGCTTGAGCAAGACAGGAGGCAATCCATGCAACAGTGCCATCGGTGCGCTCCTTGGGTCGATGAATCCCACTGCGGCTGCGTGTATGAGGACGCAGTGCAGGTGGAGCCGGCGGTGGTGGTGGAGGTGGCGGTGACGGTGATGGCGATGGCAGGGGCGACACAGGCGAGCCGGCGCCTGTAGCTGTCGAGGGCGATGTGACAGTGGTCGCCGGCCCAGTAGAAGGCGACCGCGCGGGCGACTGGCAGGGCGGGGATGCCGGCCTGCTCGGCCCAGGCGACACCGGGGGCGAGGACGGTGGGCTGAGCACCGGCCCAGCGGCGGACGGAGAGGCGGACGCCTCGGGACGCGACGCCGCTGCATGTCCCATGCAGTGATCGACGTCGGTGGCAACCGGTGGCGCGGCGGGCGCATCCAGGAGCTCAAGGCGGGCTCCGCGACCAGTACCTGCACCGTGGTTAGGCAGTAACACAGGCGAATATGCAACATCATCAAATTGGCCAAGACTAACTGGAGAGGTATTTGTGAGTGGTGAAACAGAGGAAGATGATGGCATATCAGAAAAAGGAAACGCATTTTCATCAAAGACTACGTCGCGAGATATGTAGACTCGATTTGTGGGAACGTGGAGACACTTATAGCCTTTGTGAAGAGCACTATAACCGAGGAAGACACACTTTTTAGAACGAAACTCAAGCTTTCGATTATTGTATGGCCGAAGGTGAGGCCAACACGCGCAACCAAAAACTTTAAAGAATGTGTAATCAGGGAGTTCCTTGAACAAGAGCTCAAGGGGTGTCTTCATACTGAGAAGTCTAGTTGGAGTTCTATTGATCAAAAAACACGCAGTGGAAAAAGCATCACTCCAAAAACGAAAAGGCACAGATGCATGAGCAAGAAGTGTGAGAACAGTTTCAACGATGTGGCGATGCTTGCGCTCAACCGTACCGTTTTGCTGATGTGTATGTGGGCAAGAAACGCGGTGCGAAATCCCAAGTTTGCTAAAGAAGGTGTTGAGGTTGCGATATTCACCACCCCAATCCGACTGAACATGAATAATCTTGTGGCTAAGGAGTCGCTCGACATGAAGCTGGAATTGCACAAACACATTAAACACATCAGCTTTGCTTTTAAGTAAATAGAGCCACGTAAAGCGACTATAAGCATCGATGAAACTGACATAATAAGTATGACCACTGACAGAGGTTTGGGCAGGGCCCCATACATCCGAATAAATGAGTTCAAGAGGATTCTGAATAACTCTAGTGGAGGAAACAAAAGGTTGTTGATGACTCTTTCCCTGCTGACTGATACGTCCAAAACGTATCTACTTTCCCGAACACTTTTGCTATTGTTTTGCCTCTAATTTGTGTATTTTGGATACAACTAACACGGACTAACGCTGTTTTCAGCAGAACTGCTCTGGTGTCTCGTTTTTGTGCAGAAATCCAACTTTCGGGAAAATCCTCGGAATTTTGCAGAAGGCCCTATTTTACCAAAATATTGACGGAGCCAGAAGGGCAAAGGAGGTGGAGGCCCGAGGGCCCCACACCACATGGCGGCGTGGCCCAGGGGGCCCGCGCGGCCATGTGGTCTGGCCTCGGCCGGCCTCCGACGCCCCTCTTATTGGTTTCGACCTGAAAACGCACGGGGAGAAGTCGAAGTCGCGAAACCCTCCAGAGCCGCCACATCGCGAAACTCCGTCGCGGAGCCAGAAGTCTCCGTTCGGCACTCCGGACGGGGGTGGGAGATCTTCACCGCCATCACCGCCAACGCCTCTCCATCGACCAGCAATGTTTCCCCATCCATGTGTGAGTAATTCCCCCGCTGTAGGCTGAAGGGGATGGTAGGGATTGGATGAGATTGGTCATGTAATAGTCATAAGATTGTTAGGGCATAGTGCCTAGTATCCGTATATGTCACTTTTATGATATTGTTGCAACTTGTTATGCTTAATGCTTGTCACTAGGGCCCGAGTGCCATGATCTCAGATCTGAACATGTTATTGATTCATGAAGATATTCGTTGTTTATGATCTTACCTGCAAGTTGTATACACATGTCGCTGTCCGGAACCAATGGCCCCGAAGTGACAAGAATCGGGACAACCGGAGGGATGGTAGTGATGTGAGGATCACATGTGTTCACGGAGTGTTAATGCTTTGCTCCGGTACTCTATTAAAAGGAGTACCTTAATATCCAGTAGTTTCCCTAGAGGCCCGGCTGCCACCGGCTGGTAGGACAGAAGATGTTGTGCAAGTTTCTCATTGCGAGCACGTACGACTAAATATGGAACACATGCCTATTGATTGATTAGTACTTGGATACCGTTTTATTATTATCTGCAAATGCCCTGCTTTGATTGTTACATGAGTTTCTCTCATCCATGCAACGCCCGTTAAATCCGTCCCTGTGCCTACAGTATTTTAATCCTGCTGTTTACTATAATCACTTCTGCTGTCTTTATTTCACCGCTGTTATTTCACTATTTCCACTGCCATAAAACTGTTACTACTGATAAACTCTTGCGAGCAAGTCTGTTTCCAGTGCAGCTGAATTGACAACTCATTGTTAAGGCTTACAAGTATTCTTTGTCTCCCCTTGTGTCGAATCAATAAATTGGGTAATACTTCCCTCGAAGACTGGCGATCCCCTATACTTGTGGGTCATCAAGACTATTTTCTGGCGCCGTTGCCGGGGAGCATAGCTTTATTTGGAAGTTCACTTGGATTGATATTGTTCGCTGCAAATTCTCCATTATGGGTAAACCTCGCGATACTAAGATCGCCATATTACCATCCACTACAAGAAAAGGTACAACTCTGAGTACCTCTGCTGCTCTTGATTCACCCTCTGTGATAAGTAAACTTGTTTCACCGCCACATGCTTCACATGCTGGTACTTCTGCTGAATCTGAAAATTCTCATAATATTGATAATGTTTTCTGTGCTTGATGATAGTGGTTCATTGGGATCTTTTCTAGATGCTACAATTGCTAAGTCTAGACAAATTGAAAATACTGAAACTCCTAATGAAAATGCTACTACACCTGTTAATTCACCTGAGTCTGTTGAATATTCTAGTGATGATCTTGATGAAGATTATGTAGAGCTTGATGATGATTTTATTGAAAAATGCAATGCTACTACTGATGCAAGAAAAATTAAAAAGTTGCTTGCAGAACATGCTGTTAGATATAAACCATCTCCTGATCCTAAATTTGCCACATCTCCTATAAACATTAGGGATAAAGATTATGATTTTTCTCTTGACCTATCTCATATAGCTATTGTTGAGAAAACACCCTTTTGTGGTACTGAAAAAGAAAGTGTTGTTGAACATTTGACTGAGTTATCTACTCTTAGTGGCGTGTTTTCTGATGATGTCAAGATGCGTACTTATTTTGTCGCTAAAATTTTTCCGTTCTCATTAAAGGATGATGCTAAAACTTGGTATAATAATTTGCCTCCTGGTTCTATTAAAAGTCCAACCGACTTGCGTGATGTTTTCTTTCGGAAATACTTTCCTGCTAGTGCTCAACATGCTGCTTTGCAGAGAATTTATAATTTTGACCAGGAAGATGGAGAGAAATTGCCTGAGGCTTGGGCTAGATTTTGTTCTCTTATTAGAGCTCAGCCTGACCATGATTTGGAAAAGCATGATTTACTTGATATATTTTATAGTGGACTAACTATTGAGTCTAGGGCATACCTGGATAGTTGTGCTGGTTGTGTTTTTCAGGAAAAGAACTCCAGACGACGCTGAAGAATTATTGGCTAAAATAGGACGGAATCATGATGATTGGTCTACACCTGAACCAACCCCGACACCGATAGTGAAGAAGAGGGGTATGATTAAATTAAATGATGAAGATATGAGGGAAGCCAAGAAGTCTCTTAAAGAGAAGGGTATTAAACCTGAAGATGTGAAGAATTTACCTCCTATAGAAGATATATGTGAGACAATTCCCCCTTCATCCATGATTGAGGTACACTCGCTTCAACACTTTACTAGGGAAGATATTCCGTATTCAAAATCTCCTGCTCAATGCTTAGATGAATTTGATAATTATATTGTTAAGCAAGAAAACTTTAATATGAGAGTAGAGAATCATTTAATGGAAAATTCTCGAGCTATTAGTGAATTGCATGGTATTGTGGAGAGAACCTCCAATGATGTTAAGATACTTGTTAAACATTTTCAAATGGTTCAAACTCAAATTGATCAACTTACTAAAGTGCAAAATGACTTGTTGGGAAATAATTCTAAAGAAAAACATGCTTATGAAGTAACAACTAGAGGTGGTGTTTCTACCCAGGATCCTTTATATCCTGAAGGGCATCCTAAAAGAATTGAACAAGATTCTCAACTAATTAAAACTAGTGCTCCATCTAAGAAAAAGAAAAAGAAACATAAGAATGTTGTAGAATCCTCTGAACCTGTTAATGATCCTAATAGTATTTCTATTTTGATGCTGAAACTAAAAGTGGTAATGAACATGATAAAGATAATGATAAGGATGATACTCGATAAAGAAGAAATTGAAAAAGAACCTGAAAAGCCTGCTAAAAATAAAAAGTACACTAAAGAAGATTTTATTACTGAGAAACATGGTAATGAAAGAGAACCTTGGGTTCAAAAGCAAATGCCTTTTCCTGCTAAGAAACTAAAATCAAAGGAAGAGGAACATTATAATAAGTTTTGTGATTGGATGAAACCTTTATTTTTGCAAATCCTTGACTGATGCTATTAAATTGCCTCCTTATTCAAAGTATATGAAAGATATTGTTACTAACAAAAGGAAAGTCCCCAATGAGGAAATTTCAACTATGCTTGCTAATTACTCCTTCAATGGTAAGATTCCAAAGAAGTTGGGCGACCCAGGTATACCGACTATTCCTTGTTCCATCAAGAATAATTATGTTAGAACTGCTCTATGTGATTTGGGAGCAGGTGTGAGTGTGATGCCTTTTTCTCTTTATAAGAGACTTGATTTAGATAAATTGATACCAACTGATATATCTTTGCAAATGGCTGATAAATCTACTGCTATTCCTGTTGGTTTATGTGAAAATGTTCCTGTTCAAGTTACTCAGCATTGCTTGATATTAACTGATTTTGTTGTGTTGGAAATGCCTGAAGATGATAATATGTCCATTATTCTTGGAAGACCCTTTCTTAATACTGCAGGGGCTGTTATTGATTGCAATAAAGGCATGGTTACTTTCAATGTTGATGATAAGGAACACACTGTCTATTTTCCCAAGAGGATTGATAAAGTATGTGGAGTCAATACAATTTTTAATGTGAAAACTATCAAAGTGGGATCCATTGATTGTCCTATATATGAGCCTAAAGAAGAATATCAAACTCTTGTGATTGGATCCATATCAATTCAATATAAGGTAACATGATTGATTTGAGGTTTATTTCTTCTTATGTCATATAAAATTTATTTGGTAGCAAGACTTGATCAACCTTGTTAACAAGTATATTTTATTGCATAAAAGAGCTAAACAACACTTCTTTCTTTCTTTCTCCCTTCACCTATTTTACTTGCTGTAGCACTCTTGTTTTGCAATATGCTTTAGTCATTTAAGATTTTAGAAATCATTTTCCTGCGCAGTAATAATTAATTTAATACCCAGAAATGTGCATTTTTCAAAGTTCTCTAAAAATTACAAAAATTACACCGTTGGTCCTATTTTTCGACGAGGCACCTGGAAGCACCAGAGGATGACCTGTGGGGCACCAGGGGTGCCACACCATAGGCCGGCGCGGCCAGCAAGGGGGCCGCGCCACCATGTGGTGTGGGCCACCCCTTGCCCCACTTCATCATCTCTTTCTCCCAGCACCTTCTCTCTCCCGAAAAAGCTCGTACCAAGTTTCTCTCACTCGCGTTTGCTCAAGAACTCGCGATTTTTCGATCTCCTTGCTCAGCCCAGATTTCTGTCTGAAATTTGGCACATTTACTCCTTGGTATGTGACTCCTTTGATTGTCCAATTAGAATTTCATTTGGTTGAGTATATCTTGAATATTTTGCTGCTGTAGATAACATGTTTAGTGAGCTTGCATGCTTGTTCTAAGTGGAAGAAATTAGTTTTGATGCATGTTTAGTACTCTAGCAAGTTCCTATAGTAGTTCCCTTCAATTACACACCTTGAAATCAAATTTTATAATGATTGTTGAAAATTTCAGAAGGGGAAGATGAAGAAATTCAAGTTTGGAGAGTTGTTCAAGAAAGCAACAACCAGCACCGGTAGGCCCTCAAGGGCGTCTACTCAAATTAGGCGATCCTACAATGAGGATGTCATCGCGCCTAGCTTCGCGCCCGAGGAGGACCATGGGGCTCCTAATGCTTCATCCTTCCTCTGTTATGAGTTTCTGACCAATGCAGGGATATTGGATGACTTCTTCACCCTTGTCAACAGGGCAGGCCTAGCCACCTACGTGGGAGACGAGAGGGGACAATATTACAGGCTCACCAAAGTTTTCGTTGAGAGCTTCAAGTTTCACAACACGGAATATGAGCCGACAGTCGTATTCAAGATTTATGATATTCCTGTTACCATGAAATTGGAAGAATTTTGTTGTGCATTGGGTATTGCCCCTGTAGGTACAGCAAGGAGGATTGATGACAACCCCGGGACTTGTTGGAGCTCTACCGAGGGATCACCGGGGATGATTGCCGCACCATCCAGCGAGGGAAGATAAGAAACATTCAACTCCCCGCTATTAAATATTTCGCATATTACATTGGTACTAGCATTTTGGGTAGAGAAAATACTAGCAACATCTCTAGCTACCATCTTGCTTTCTTGAATGTTGCACTTACTGGAGAGACACCTTATCATCTTGGTTCTCTTATTGCTCGCCGCCTGTCTAGCAGGGGGCCTATTTTTGGAGGAACTATTGCACTGCGCATTTTAACACATGTAGATATTCCTCTTGATTCTAATGATGTACCATTAACCCCTAGGAAATTAGATATTGCTGCTATGAAGAGCCATCGTTTTGTTACTACTGACTCCACTATAGATAATATGGTCTATAGAATGTTGTTTGCTGATGGGAATGAGAAGGAAATCCTTCTTCCCCAGCCAGGTTTGTTCAATATTGACAGGCAATCATGGTCGCTCACTAAGGAGGTGGTGGAGGAACATATGAAGATACAAGAATTCCACCAGCAACATGACTCCGAGAACGCCGAGCCCTCCTACGACTACACCGTCACGTACCCCGACGTTTCCTCCAGCACATACATGGAACCGGGTCGTTCTTCGTCATATTACGAAGACACCACTTCATGGGGACCGTGGGAATGAACTCCACTTAGGCCAAAAGCCTAAGCTTGGGGGGAGGTATACCGGCATCACTCATTCTTTGCATATTATGGTTGCTGGATACTTGTACATACTTGTTTAGTCTCTTAGAGTGGTTTTCTAATGAGAGGGAGATGATATTTGGGGAAGTGCTGTCCAAAAACAGATTCTGTGCTGTTACCAAAAAATTCGTACGCACAGCCAGAACGTTATTTTGAGTTGCCAATTTTTGAGCATGTTCCCCAGGTTGTTATCTAACTTTCATTAGTTGAACACTTTTTGGTCTGAGCAATGGAAGATTTTTGTTAATTTCGATTTCTGTACTGCTGTCAGGATTTGGCAGATTTCTGTCATCCTGCTTTTCTGTGTTTCTGTTAGTTTGCATTCTTTTGTTTTCGCTTTGTTTCTTTCCTAAAACACAAAAAGACCAAAAATATTTCTGTTGTTTTTCTTCACCATTTGTTTATTTGGTTCTTTGCTCTTAGTTTACTTTATTTGCTATCGTTGGTTTGCTACAAGAAAACCCAAAAAGATTTTGCTTTGTTTGCTTGTTTTCTTTCGTTCTTGTTTCTAATTCGAAAACACCAAAAATATTTGCTGTTCTTCTTTGGTTTGTAAAGTTCATCATGAGTTCAATGGTCTTCGGTGGCTGGAGCGTGGTTTTCATTTCATATTATCCAAGCTACACAAGTGAAAAGGCAATAATGACGATCTACGACAATCTGATTGTGGTGAGAGGCTGGTATGAACTCTATTTGCTTTCATTTTTGTACATATACTCATCCATATGAGCATGCTTAGTTGGTTCATGTGAGGTATATGTTATTTGAGAAAGTCTAGTAGTTCATGATCTCTCATGTTTAGTTCCAATTTATTAATATGAGTAGCATGTCGTGGATGTTTGCTTGCATTGTTTTATTCATAAGTAAGTATGGCATTGTGGTATCCTCCTCTGAATAATTCATTTATATCGACTTGGCACATGCTCACGCATGCATATGACTGAACAAAAAGTCAATTAAGCCTCGATGATTTATATTGCTTCAGAGTTCTTGTATCACTTTTATGCCTCCGTTAATTTATTTTGCCGCAAGCATGATTATGACAGTTACTGCTCTCTTGATTTGTCGCTCCCTAGTCTTTTGCTAGCCTTCACTTGTACTGAGCGGGACGCCGCTCGTGCTTCCAAACACCTGAAAACCAAGTTGTTCCAAAAGTGTCCACCATAAATACCTATGCATGGCATTTCAAACCATTCCAAGTAAATTCTCATGTGCTACCTTTAAAACTTTCAAAATGCTTCTCAATTTGTGTTAATGTTTCATAGCTCATGAGGAAGTATGTGGTGTTTAACTTTCAACCTTGTCATTTACTTTTGACGGACTCTCATATGGACTAGTGGCACATCCGCTTATCCAATAATTTTGCAAAAAGAGCTGGCAATGGGATTCCCAGTCCCAAATTAATTAACTAAAATAGACACTCCTCCATGGTTTGTGATTGTTGGACGGCACCGAAGGATTCGGTTAGCCATGGCTTGTGTGAGCAAAGGTTGGGGGAGTGTCATCATCATAATAAAACTTAAATAAAAAGGCACTCCTTCATGGTATGTGATTGTTGGCAGGCACCCGAGGATTCGGTTAGCCATGGTTTGTGAAAGAAAGGTTGGAAGGAGTGCCAACCAAAAAATAAATAAAATGGGAGCCGCTCTTGTGAGTCCGGTTGATGAGGTAGTTAGTGTACCCATTACCATTCGTTGACAACAACAAACACCTCTCAAAATAATTTTACTCCTGTTTTACAAATGAAAAGCTCTAGCGCATGTTAATCCCTGCTTCCCTCTGCGAAGGGTCAATCTTTTACTTTTATGTTGTGTCTCCATTCTTTCTTTGAGCACTATCTTGAGAGCACAACTGTCATTCTTAGTATAATATGCTTGTCTCAAAATACAATTGATTGTGGTATAACTTTGATGCTTTTATCTTTGACAATTACTACTTCTAGTCTTTCTATGAACTCAAGAGGTGCCTCGGCATTTATGTTTTGCCGATCAAATACGGCAAGCGAGATACCACTTTATTATATTCTCTTATGAACATTGCAATCTTGCTTACATACATGATTCATGATGCTTATTATTAATTGTTGGTACCTCTCCATGATTGACATAGCTGTTGGATGATCTTATTTGCATGTATCTCATTATGAACTGCTTAAGTATTAGCCATAGCATGAGAATATATACATCATATGAGCAAATGTGTTCGTGAAAGTTCTTTTATCGCTCAGTTGTTAACTGAATTGCTTGAGGACAAGCAATAAGCTAAGCTTGGGGGAGTTGATACGTCCAAAACGTATCTACTTTCCCGAACACTTTGCTATTGTTTTGCCTCTAATTTGTGTATTTTGGATACAACTAACACGGACTAACGTTGTTTTCAGCAGCTGCTCTGGTGTCTCGTTTTTGTGCAGAAATCCAACTTTTGGGAAAATCCTCGGAATTCTTGCAGAAGGCCCTATTTTACCAAAATATTGACGGAGCCAGGGCAAAGGTGGAGGCCCGAGGGCCCCACACCACATGGCGGCGCGGCCCGGGGGCCCCCGCGGCCATGTGGTCTGGCCCCTCGGCCGGCCTCCGACGCCCCTTCGGACTACTTATTGGTTTCGACCTGAAACGCACGGAGAGAAGTCGCGAAACCCTCCAGAGCCGCCACATCGCGAAACTCCGTCGCGGGAGCCGAAGTCTCCGTTCTGGCACTCCGCCGGGACGGGGAATTGGAGGAGATCTTCACCGCCATCACCGCCAACGCCTCTCCATCGACCAGCAATGTTTCCCCATCCATGTGTGAGTAATTCCCCCGCTGTAGGCTGAAGGGGATGGTAGGGATTGGATGAGATTGGTCATGTAATAGTCATAAGATTGTTAGGGCATAGTGCCTAGTATCCGTAGATGTCACTTTTATGATATTGTTGCAACTTGTTATGCTTAATGCTTGTCACTAGGGCCCGAGTGCCATGATCTCAGATCTGAACATGTTATTGATTCATGAAGATATTCGTTGTTTATGATCTTACCTGCAAGTTGTATACACATGTCGCTGTCCGGAACCAATGGCCCCGAAGTGACAAGAATCGGGACAACCGGAGGGGATGGTAGTGATGTGAGGATCACATGTGTTCACGGAGTGTTAATGCTTTGCTCCGGTACTCTATTAAAAGGAGTACCTTAATATCCAGTAGTTTCCCTAGAGGCCGGCTGCCACCGGCTGGTAGGACAAGATGTTGTGCAAGTTTCTCATTGCGAGCACGTACGACTAAATATGGAACACATGCCTATTGATTGATTAGTACTTGGATACCGTTTTATTATTATCTGCAAATGCCCTGCTTTGATTGTTACATGAGTTTCTCTCATCCATGCAACGCCCGTTAAATCCGTCCCTGTGCCTACAGTATTTTAATCCTGCTGTTTACTATAATCACTACTGCTGTCTTTATTTCACCGCTGCTGTTATTTCACTATTTCCACTGCCATAAAACTGTTACTACTGATAAACTCTTGCGAGCAAGTCTGTTTCCAGGTGCAGCTGAATTGACAACTCCGCTGTTAAGGCTTACAAGTATTCTTTGTCTCCCTTGTGTCGAATCAATAAATTGGGTAATACTTCCCTCGAAGACTGTTGCGATCCCCTATACTTGTGGGTCATCACTGACAAGCATCACACACTGCTAGACTTTTATTACTAGATAAAGTAGGGAGCTCATGGCGACGAAGAACATGGCTCACTACAGGAGACGCGGGATGGCCAAGCCGCGCATGCCAATGTGCAGTCGACACACGTACACCACTGAAGACCTCCGGACCCGACGGCGCCTCCAACGCGTACAAGCCCTGGTGAACTCGACCTCTAAGTAGAACCTCCCGTGTGACTCGATCCTTTATGAGAAGATGAAACGGGTGAAACTCACAAAAAACATCATTATCATAAGTAAACTTACGAACAGAAAGAAGATTGAGAGTGACTAGGGGAACACAAAGGACATTGCGGAGGTGTAATCGACGTGAGGTATTAGAGAGAAGAGATGCTTGGCCAACATGAGTGATGGGCATACCTGAACCATCAGCGGTGCGGACCTTGTCTTGCCCACGGTAGGGCTCGTTAGCGTTGAGCTTACCAATCTCGCTTGTCATGTGATCCGTCGCCCCGGTGTCGAAGTACCAAGTGGGATCAATGGCGAAGGAAGAGGTGTAGCCGGAGTAGCTGTCGGCGATGGCGGCTTGCTTCTCATTACCGCGATCGTCATTGCCGATGCCGAGGAAGTCCCGCTTGAAGCGACGGTGGCACTTTGATGCGAGATGGCCCGTGATGCCACACAGTTGGCACGTGGGGCGAGTGCGCCCACCCTGGGGTGGCGGAGCCGGTGGGCGAGCCTGCCACTGACCGCCTCCAGGGCTCGGCTTCCACTGACCACCTCCAGCGGGGCGGGTCAGGCTGCCACTGACCGCCTCCAGCCGGCGGTCCAGGGGGCGGAGGGCGTGACGCAGGTGCGCGACCGCCACTAGGGGCGCCGCGGTAAGCCGCATGGGCGGCGAGGTCGTGGACGATGGAAGCCTCGTGGCGGCGTGCCTCAACGCGCCGCTCAGTGGCCAGTAGGCACGTATAGAGCTCGTGAGGGAGAATCGGTGTAGGTCGATCCTCAACATGCTCCACCAGGTTGTCGTACTCCTTGTCAAGCCCATGTAGAACATGCTCAACGAACTCAGTGTCCCGGAGAGGCTGGCCTATAGAGGTCAGCGTGTCCGAGATCGTTTTGATCTTGTTGAAGTAGTCGTGGGCAGAGGAGTTCAGCTTCTTGCAGTCAGCGAGTTGGCGGTGAAGATCATTGCCACGGGCCACGGACTGCTGAGCGTAGCTCTGCTCGAACGTGCGCCAGATGTCGTGGGAGGTGGCGGCAAACAGCACAAGGCCGGCAACACCCTCCGTCAGCGACGACTGCAGTGCCGAGACGATGGCCTGGTCTTGCGCGACCCAGGCGGCGTAGAGGGGGCTTTCCGCCTCCACCCTCGTACCGTCTGCCGTACGTGCGGCGACCGTACGTGACGGACATGGGAAACTCCCATCGACGAACCCGTCGAGACGACGGCTGCGAAGGAGTGGCAGTATCTGTGCGCGCCAGTACAAATAGTTGTCTGGCTTAAGGCGCACGGTGATGAGATTGGTCAGCTAATACGAAGTTGGGGAAGCAGTATCCGCCGAGGCCTGAGCGTCGGCGACAACGGGCGATGCAGCGGGGGCCAATAGCGAAGGGATTGGCGGCCCGGAAAGATTGGCGAGAGGCGATGCAGCGCCAACGGATGATGGCGTCGTGGCGAAGGTGGGCGGTGGCGGCGGGAACGTGCCCGCGAGCCCGGAGAAGCTGCCCGCCTCTAGGTACAGCGGGCGGGACGTGCTGAGCGATGTCATCTGGCTCGTGGCGCTCGTGGCCAGAAGTCGTGCAAGCGACGGCGGGATGAAGGGAGCAGTGGAGGCCGCCAGGTCGGTGGCCGGGAGGGCACCCGAGGCGCTCGAAGCGGCTGCACCGGTCGTCATGGCAGCGGCACGATCGAAGAGGAAGATCGGCGGCGGCGGCCACGGGAGAGGTGCGGCGGCTGGGGGTAACACTAATTGCTTCGCTCTGATACCATGTTAACGTAAAGGGTTTTGGGAGGAACTGGCTCAATGCTCTAGGGCGTGGCCTATCACATATATATATGGGGGTACCAAAAGGTACATACAGGGGTACAAGTACATATACAGAAATATAGTCTAACAGCTTCAAACTCCACCAATGGACCTTCCCGCATTGCAAGGCTTGTCATTAGTGGTGACCGTTGAAGAACATTGATGTCATTGCAAGACCCAGACATTCAAAAAAATACATGCCACATCCAAGTCTCATGATCGGCGATCGCTTCAAGGACTATAGTGGCATCCTTCTTGTACTCTTTGAATTGTCCATGCCATACCGTCGACAATTCTTCCAACTCCAGTGCATACAATTAATTGAGGCAAGCATACCTGGAAATCCCCGGTCGGCGTTGAACTCCAAATTTCTTTCCGTGTCTTGAGCATTGGGGGCTCTCAAGTATGTGGATCCGAAATTATTCACAATTGCCACGGTAAAGCGCTTCACACACAAGATAGAAGTGCTCTTTCCCATGGCCAAATGGTTATCAACTAGATCCGCCGGTATACCGTATGCCAACATACGCAAGGCGGCGGTCACCTTCTGATATGTGTTATGATCAAGTTCTCCGGCGGCATTTATCCGTTGCTCAAAGAATCGATCATACTTGGTCACCTCAGTTGCGATGTGCTTGAACAAGTTGATGCTCATCCGAAAACGCTGCCGAAAATAGCTTTCGGGAAATACCGGATTCTCATTGAAATACGACCACATCAACTTCTCGTGCCCTTCAATCCTTTCTCTCCATAAATTCTGTCTACCGAACACCGATCCACCTATTTTTGGCTTCTTGATGGCGCGGCATGCTAGTAGTATGGATATGTTCTCTTCTTCCTCTATGTCGTACTCGTCGTTCGATGAATCGTATGATGAATTCTACAAATATACATACGAAATGACTTCACTACAACTAGCTAGTAGCAAAAAAAATCGACAAAATGATGGCGGCCGGTGGAGGTGCATACCTTGCGAGCAAACCGGCGAGCATCTTGGCTGCGCCATGTTGAAAGTAGGCTCGACGACGACATGGGCGCCGCTCGAGCGCGCCGCTACGAAGAGGAGGAGGCGCGGGGGAGGCGAAGTGCCGTCGGAAGCGCCGGCCTTGTGCCTGTTGGTGGCGGCGACGGTGGCTCGGTACAGCGCGGTGGAGCGCTCGAAACTGCCGGGAGGAGGCGCGAGCGAGGCGGATCTACGACGCGGCGGCGAACTAGAGTGGGGCCAGCGTCCAAATCGACTGGCGCCGGCGGAATAGTGCAGCGGTGGCGCGGGTGGGGAAATGGAGGGTGCGGGGTGAAATTTCCAGCAGTTGTATATTCGCGCGCGTTCGAAAAGATGCCGCGCGCTGCAGCCGACGCGTCACATATGGCGTCCCAAATAGTGCAAAATGTCGCGCACACCAAAACTTTTGCAGCGCCTGCGCGGATAGCACGCCTGCTAGAGGACCGATTTCGTCTTCGCATTTTAGACGTGGAATAGCACGCATGTTGAAGATACTCTTAGTTGCGTATATTGTGAGCTTAATTCTTGCAATTTTTGACCATAAACAATGCTCAGGTCATGACGAGGGACTGCGCACGTTCCTGCGACTGCATGGAGCTGCACTTTGCGACGAATCACATCGGTACTACTCGCTCATGTACATTTGTTCTTTTCATGTGCCATGTGAGTTTATATTTTTTTTGAAAAGGGGAAAATACCCCAGCCTCTGCATCATGCTGATGCACACAGCTTTTATTATTATTAAATCTCAATATCACATAGTATTTAATACAAAAGTTACAAATCGCTCATAGTCGACAATATATTAACCAGCGAAACAACAAAATTCGAAAACAAAGCCAACTAAACATCATGTAGTGAACTAATGTGACACCAACTAGCCGGATATCCTGAGCCACCGTCTAGAGATGGTTGCATCCAGTATCCATAATATTCCACTGATCCCGAGGTAGCAGCAAGGCCACCATATGATAACCTGCAAAATGAGATTTATATCGGAAACTCAAAACAGAACTCGGGTCCAGATGCTCCTTATATTTACGCCAATCAATTGCTGCCAGATGGGTGCTGGTAGGTGTATTTTCTGTTGTATTTTCAGCTGCAGGCAGAATTAGGAATAGTAAGGTGGCCCACCAACTGAAACGCATTTATGGTATTTTTCCGTTGCGACATGCACGGTACAAATGGAGAGGCAACATCCTAGACCTGATTGCCTGGACACCTGGACCGTGATTTCCTACCGAATTATTTGCTCGCTGAAGTTTCGACAACTCGTTCAATCACCTTTCGGCGGATAGATATGTTTCGCTCGCAACAATCCTTCCAGGAGCTAGCGGCAAAAATTGTTTGGGGCAGATCCATAATTTGCTGCTGGTATTTAGCGTTCGCACGAGAAACACTGAACCGGGAACTGTTTGTTTTGCGAGGAGCAACGACTTGTACACATTTTTTAAATCGCAACAGAAAAAAACTGCTCAGATATTTTATCATTTCTTTCCCTTATATTTTGTGACGCTGGTGGCCCGATAGCTATTTAAGGGTCGGCGCTATTTTTTGGCTCACACCGTCGCGTTTTAAAAAGCGCCGACGCGGGTTTGAGCCCAATAAAAACGTCGGCAACCTATGCCGGCCACTTGACAAAGGGCGTGAATCAGGTGCGCCAGTGCCAAGTGCCATTGCCGTTTTCGTAGGTGGGACCGCCTTGACAATGACAGAAGGCGACGGGTCACGCTAAAAGTAGCGCATGCTAGACGATCGTCGCTTCGCGCAGAAACCGAGGCGGCAACAAGGATGGCGGTGGTGACGAGGAGGTGACTTGCCATGTGGCGTCCCCCACCTCCCCCACGCGCCTTCAATGCATGTCCGCTGCCCTTAAAAACCCACCGACACGTTGTTCTTCTCCCCCGTCGTCCAACCCTAGGCGCTGCTACCAATCTCAGACGCCGCACAACACATCCACCACCACCTCGCGATGGCGCCAAACGCCGAGGCCGGCAGCAACGGGCTCCGGTCGCTGCAGCTGAGCCTCGATGAGGCCGACGTCCTCTCCTGGCAGTGCATCCCGGTGTCGTTGGAGTTCAAGCTACCACACGGGTGGCACCTCTCCAACGTCGGCTATGCCGTGCCGCCACCGCTTGGACCGGAGATGCGCGCCCTCATCGCCGAGAGGCAGCCACACATGACGCTGGCTGAGCGAAGCCAGCCGAGCAACGCGCAAAACAGCCCAGCGTGGCCGCGGCGTTTCCAAAAAGAGCGCGACATCGAGCTCGCGTGTTCGGCCGGTCGCGGTCCTGGCCGCATGGGCTGGTGGCAAGGCCGTGACGTCGACGTGACGCTGGCAGAGTACGCCTACCGCTCGCGCATCCACGGCATCGACCCCAAGCGCCTGCCACTCTACTACCCCTAGGCGCAAAGCATGGCGCCGAAGGCGCCGTCGCTACAGAGGCTGCCAACAAGGACGACATTGGGCCACTCGCGCTCCAGCTCGTCAAGCGTCGGTGGCCGCACGCGCTTAGCCGCGTATCTGCCTCCTTCGGTCGGCGTCGTCATCCACGATGACCCGCGGCCGGCTTCCGGTCCGTCTCGGAGGACGTCGGGGTCGCTTCAACGCCGCCGCCCCAAGGAGGAGGAGGCTGATGACTCACCACTGCCTCCGCCGACGAAGAAGAAATGGTGGGAGATGGAGGCGGAGGCGGCCTTCCGTGGCGGCGACGATCCGGAGGAGTTCCCGGGGCAGCACCTCAACGTCAGTCGGTCCGTCGAGGAGGACTACCTGCAGATCACGCTTAACCAGCGACAGTCGAATGTGTGGTGCGCCATGGACCACGGCGAGATCTTCGTCGACCTCGCCAGTCCTTCTCAGCCGCCAGCATCAAAGGAGGAGGACGTCGACTGCTCCTTTGACTTCTCCGACAAGGACGACAGTGGCGATGACGCGGACAACCTCAACTACAGCGCCTTCCGAGGATGACGCTAGTTTATTTCTTTTTAAGTTTTTAGTTTAAATTCGAGTCACTTTTGTATAAACTAGTCTTATTTTGTATGATTTTTTTAAATGCTTTTTATATTTCAATTTTTTGGGGGGTGTAGTATAGGGGACGTGGGCGCGGAAACATCCCTAAAGGTACAACCGCCCCACCCCAGCGCACTGGCACCTCTGTGAAAAGGACCACTGCGAACACCACGGCAACGCCATGTCGCCATCCCCTGCACGGCTGCACAGGAGTTTTTCTACAATTGCATACGGGATTACAACTTGTCCACGCAAAACAAACTAATTCATCCTTAATTCAGTACCTCACATTTTCCATTTTTTTGATCTTACAAAATAAACCAAATTTTCGTCAAAACAATTTACATTCACACTTAGTTGCGAGCTAACATTTTCATTACTTACTGTGTTCACATGAGTGGACACACATAATGTTCTTCGTCAACTGTAACGGAACCCAGGCACCTTACTTACATTTGCTAAGGAAACCAAACTATTTCAAACCTAAATCATTCCCTCACATCCCCACAGATTCGATGATACATCCGGACACACAAAAAGGAAATATTAGGAAGAGGATTGTCCTGACATTTCAGAACATGGTCCACACAACTACACAATTATTCAGAACCGGGCGTTTGTTGATTGTCCTGCCGAGTTGATTCCGCGGAATCAGCGGCCAATGGTACCTCCAGGCCAGCCATGCAACTCCATTGCCCACACCATTCCTGTCCACCAGGTTCCCAAGCACGGCCACACCTGCCGCCACCGGACCAGCATTGCTGCTGACCGAGTCCTCCCCTTGCAGATTCAGCACTCAGCTGGATACAGCGCATAGATAGGCATATTGCGATTCTGTTGCACAATCAGTAAAAAGCCTCCCCCATGATTCATACCTTTTCCTAAAAATAGAAGCGCAGGCCTTTCTGGATCATTTTGGAAACGCCAGAATGCTGTCTCACCGCACATCTTTCTCAGCACATGGTTGTGAGTCACCCGATGTTCAGTGATATACCAACCGTTGTCTGCAGATCTCAACAGGTGAAAAATCGTAGGGCATTCACAACGAAAAGACCTACTCTAGTATTTTTCACCTGTTGGCTTCCCCTATAGCAGGATACAACAAATGTACATCACTGATTTTTCTAACAGAGAAAAAAAAGCATCAAATTCACAGTGGTCGATATAGGTACTCACCGAGCACCCACAGACTATATCCTGCATGCATTTCGTCTTCTCCAAATTATGTAACTGGCTCTTTCCCTACCTGATCCCAAATCCATGTTCCCAGGAATAAAGATTGTAGAAATCTTATGCCTCGCCTATCGAGTCAATAGTTTACCCAGGCAGGGATCAATGACTTTGCCTCCCAGTTTTTCTGCGAAACATCTGACAGATTTCTCCAATGCACTTTGCTGCTCCATGCAGTGAGTTTTTTCTGGTGGAGCACGCCCGACACGGACCCTGCAAAACATAGTTCTTTCCTAAGTAGGGCTGGAATTCGAGCCGAGCCGAGCCGAGCCAGCTCGGCTCGACACGCACCCTGCAAAACATAGTTCTTTCCTAAATCCTAAGACAATATAGTTTCCAACTGCTGTCCGCCAACTTACGAGCTTCATACATTTTAGGTACTACGAATTGCCAAAGAAAGATTCGTTCTGATTACCACACGCAAGCCAAGTCATACCACAAACTATCCACTTACTGAATAAAACACAAGCAGAGACAGAGAGTAACATGAGCAACAAAAAAACGCATCATTTTTTTCTCTCATGTTTTGTTATTACAAAGTTTTTTGGCAATCAGGCGTTTCACAAATCACACACCAAAAAAAAGATAACTAAAAATCCAAGCTGCTCTCGGGTGATTACCAAGACACATTGGACGGTTTATTCTCTTAACGCTCACTGAAATGCAAAACCAACAACTATACGAGTCCCAGTTATCAAGTGCCATGCAACTGGAACTGCTACGAAGCGCCATGTGCTACTGGTGCGGTAGCGGTACACGCTGCCGTTTAATTCAAAAAATAAGCGAGGTTCAGTTAACTAAACCTAGTTCAACAAGCTGCCAAAACGAATTCTCGCACACGATCATTATCAGGGATGAAGAACTACAACTGAATTTACAAAACGCTTACCTCTTCGTCCAGCCAGGCGACTGAGGATTGCCGTGTCCGGTTGACTCCGCGGAATCTGCAGGCACAGGGCCATCCGCGCCATCCAGTCCGCTTGCAAGATCGCCCACACTCGTCCCCTCCAGGAGGTCCCCGAGCTACTGACGCAATCCCTGCCTTGCAAACTCCCCAGTGCTGCCTCAGCCGGGTACGCATCGTATATGGGCAGTCTGCGATTTGGTTCCGAATTTTTTTCATTAGAATCAATCTACGATTCACAAACCACGCACCCCGCCAAACAAAACAAAAAACCGCGCACCTGCTAACCGGATCCAGTGGGAAATCCATGGCTGCGCAGTCCGTCTCTCTCCCGGCGGCGAACAAGAAGAAGAGAAACCCACTCGAGAATCTGCCCCCGGCCGCCGTCGAGAGGATGGACGCAGGAGGAGGGGAGGCGAGGGGACCACGCGGCCTCTCTCCTGGTCAAAATCGCCCCGGCCGCCGCACGCGAAGAAGAAAGCACGAGAAGGGAAATTTCATTTATTCGGGGTCTACCCGAATCCTGGACCACGGTCCTCCAACACACGATTAACATATCCCACTGGTCCAGCTCGGCAGCGCCGTCACGCGGCGAGCCACCGAGAGCCGGCGCAGGCACACGTCCGTCCGTATCCGCAGGCCCACCACCATTATTGCGTACTGTATTTGCTCTGTATCACGATTTTTCGCACGCCGTATCCGCACGTGGAACTCTGGTGACACGAATCCCCACATGCAAACAAACGGTGCAGATAACAAGATCATCTGGACCCATGTTCCAAAACGCCTCTCCCGATTTATATGAGATTGATTCACACAATGGAGCAGCTTGTTGACTCCAACGGCAGGGCATTTCCTTCTGACAAACCTCTTGCTAGAGAACATGAAGAGCACGTGCCGGGACAGTGGCATCGAAGGAAGGATCGTCAACGTATCGTCGGCGGGGCATATCATGACCTATCCTGAAGGATATGTTTCGATAAAGTGCATAATTCATCCAGGTAATCTTCTGTCACTTAATTAAACTACGTTGAATGAAGCCTGTCAAGCTCTCACTAGACCGGGGAAGTAACAGGTTGGCTGTGTTCTGAACTTCTTACAGCTTCAGCAAATTCATTGCTTATGGTCAGTCGAAGCTTGCCAACATTTTGCACTCAAACAAGCTGTCCCGAATTCTAAAGATACGAAGATTCTTTGCCACTCTAATGTATGTCTGAATAAGGCCAACTTGAAAATTTTATTTGGGAATAGGATGAAGGGGTGAACATTTCAGCAAACACGGTCCATCCTGGCGTCATCGCGACAAGCCTCTTCAAAAACAGGACTATTTTCAACGGTAACTCTCAGATCTCCACAACTGTATTGCGATCTGAGAATTTTAAAATGACCATCTTTAACTGATGATATGGTCTGCTGCATGGAACAAATGCCCAAGTAGCAGTGGATAAAAAAGAGTGCAGTTTTAACAGTTTCTGTGTTGCTACGTCTGCAGCTCTGATGAACACCGTTGGAAGAATCATAAGCAGAAGAATTGAACAGGTTAGTATATTGTCATTGTTCCTGTTTTTATCCATTTATTGTTGTTTTTGCCTTGTTTGTACAACAACATCTGCATTCCTATTTCTGAAACAAAACATCGTGCCATGTTTATTCAGGTGCCGCAACAACATGTTATGTAGCGATGCACCCTCAAGTCCAGGCGATAACTGGTAGATATTTCGGCAACTGCAATATGGCCAACCCAAGCTGGGAAGCTGTAGACGCAGAGTTGGCCGCGAAGTTGTGGAAATTCACCTTGAAGATAACATATTCTTTATGTGCCGGTTTGAGTTTAAAATATTAACTCATACATTTCTAATGGAATGTCTTCTCAGTTGTGAAGGAGCCGCGGACAGATAGTTGTATGGCAAGTCCGTCAAAGAGATGGCGCCTGAGGTGTACGCGCTGGTACCTAAACGCCGCCGGAAGGTGCGTACGGTTCGCGAAGCGCTGATAGGCCGTGCTTGGATTCCCGACATAGCTGGTGCACCGAGCGCCCTTGCACTTTGACAGTATGTGCAATTATGGGGCAGGTTCAGGGACATTCAGCTTTCACCGGACCAAGACAGGATGGTTTGACGCTGGTCGACGGATGGCCAGTACACCTCCCGGTCCTGCTATGACACCCTCTTCCAGGGGGCGATCATCTCAGGTTCTTGGGAGCTGAACTGGAAAACCTGGGCGCCACCAAGGGTGAAATTCTTCATATGGCTGGCCTGTCTTTGTTAGAGTTTTTAACGTATTGGTATACGGTGTAGTACACCGATCCACCACGTATTGTACATGCCACGCCAGGGGCTTTTCCTGTGCTATATAAACACGTAACCGATACCGGACGAGGGTATCGTTCCAGCCTAAACATTGACATGGTATCAGAGCCACCTCCCTTCATGACCTAGCTGCCGCACGACCTTGTCGCCGCCGCCGCTTCCTAGCCGCCGCCGCCGCCTACAACCACGACAAACACCGCCGCCGCTGTCTTCTACAGCCACCGCCCACAACCCACGACAAGACCTGCCGCCGCCGCCGCTTCCTAAAGCCGCTGCCGCCGCCCAAAACTCCACGACCTAAAACACTAAAAACTCCGCCGCCGCTTCTCTAGCTGCTGCCGCCACCCACGACCAGATTGCCGCCGCTGCCCATCAGCCGCCGCCATCCCCAAACACCCAAAACCCTAGATCACAATGAGCTCCTCCAACTCCACCGCCACGGCTGCTACCCTCGGCACCCCTCCGGCCCAACCCCTCACGCGCAACAATTATCTCCCATGGAAGGCCTTGGTGTTTCCCGCCTTCCGCGGAGCTGATGTGTTGGGGCTGCTCGACGGCACCGACTGTGCGCCGCCCAGAACCCTGGACTCCGAAGATGCTGAAAAGAACAATGTTAAGGTGCCAAATCCGGCCTATGGTGCATGGCTTGCACGAGATCAGCAGGTGCTTCGGTTCCTGCTGAATTCGTTGTCCCCCGACATACTCTCTCACGTTCTTGATGTCAACTCCACCGCCGATGCATGGAAAACCATCACTACTATGTTTGCCCTCCAGGTCTAAGGTGCAGCATCTCCAGGACAGGTTGAACAACACCAAGAAGCTGTCGATGTCGGCAGACGAGTACTTTACGAAGATGAAGGGCTTTGCCTATGAGCTGGGTGCTCTCGGCAAGTCCCTCGATGAAGATGAGGTCATCAGCCATGTCCTTAATGGTCTTGACAAGGGACACTACAACTCCATCATCACCTCCGTCAACGGCAACCCGGGAACCTCCCTTGACGAGTTGTATGACCAGCTATATGCGTATGATCTGCGCAATGGTGTGGAGGAGTCTCCTGACTCCTTCTCTTCAACAGCAAACGTTGCCAAGCGCGACTACCGCCCGCGTGGGCGCACCCCTCTCCCGCGTGGTGCTGGTGACAGCGGCTACCGCGGGCGCTCTCCTCTGCGTGCTGGTGGCGACGGGGGCTACCGTGGCCGCTCCTCTCCGCGCCGCTACGATGATGACCACGGCAACCGCCGCTATGATGATGACCGCGGCAACCGCCGCTACGACGATGACCGCGACACTTGGCGCCGCGATGATAGGCGCCGTGACGACCGTCGCGATGAGCGCCGCGACGACAGACACCGTGACGACCGCCGTGATGGTGGTGATCGCCCTAGAGGCCGGCGATCTGACCGGGCTTCCACTCCCTACGTCGACACTGAGTGTCAAATCTGCAAAATTCATGGTCACCCTGCTAGTGACTGCTGGTGACGCTACTCGGATGACAAGAAGAACAATCGTGACCATGATCGCGAGCGTGATGACAAGGGTGCACATCTTGCATCCTATGGTGTTGATACCAATTGGTACACAGACACGGGTGCAACTGATCATATCACCGCTGAGTTGAGCAAGCTCTCTACACACGACAAGTATCAAGGCCAAGACCGTGTGCGCACGACAGAAGGTACGGGAATGCATATTAGTCATATTGGTCATTCAGTTTTGCGCACCCCCCATAACTCGTTCAAACTCAATAACATATTGCATGTTCCTAGTGCCTCCAAAAATTTGTTATCTGTTCACAAGTTTACTCTTGGTAATCACATCTTTATTGAGTTTCATCCTTTCTTCTTTTTGATCAAGGACTAGGAAACACGAAGAACCCTGTTTAAAGGCCCCTGCTATGGAGGTCTCTACCCTTTGATGCCCATATCTAATGAATCCTCCAAGCATGCTTACTTCACAATAAAGCCGTCTTCATCCACATGGCATCGCCGCTTAGGACATCCCTCTTCGTTTATTGTTCAACAAGTTCTTAGGAAGAATAATATAGCTTACACCCCAGAAAGTACTCCCTATGTATTGATTCTTGTCAGCTTGCCAAGAGTCACCAGTTGCCATATCCTATTTCCACCAGTAGGTCCACTGTTCCCTTGGAACAAGTGTTCTCCGATGTATGGGGTCCAGCACCTCTTTCTGTTGGGAAACATGCATACTTTGTAAGCTTCATTGATGATTATAGCAAATTTACTTGGATCTACTTGCTCAAAAAGCACTCCGATGTTTATCAAGCTTTTCTTAATTATCAATAGTATGTTGAGCGCAAATTTGACAGAAAAATTGTTACTATGCAAACTGATTGGGGTGCTGAATATGAAAAGCTAAACGGTTTCTTTCAAAAGTTTGGCATTGTTCATCATGTCTCTTGTCCCCATGCACATCAACAAAATGGTTCTGCTGAAAGGAAACATCGTCATATAGTAGAAGTTGGTCTTGCACTTATTGCCAATGCATCCATGCCTCTTAAGTTTTGGGATAAAGCTTTTCTTACTGCCACTTTTCTCATCAATATTCTTCCTACCAAAGTTCTTGATCTTAAAAGTCCAACTGAATGTCTTCTGAATGTTACACCTAATTATGATGCTCCTCGCACTTTTGGTTGTGCTTGTTGGCCTAATCTCCGTCCATACAATAAACGGAAACTTGCTTTTCGCTCCCCTCAGTGTGTTTTTATTGGCTATAGTCCACTTCATAAGGGTGTCAAATGTCTTGATGCTTCCACTGGTAGAGTCTATGTTTCTCGAGATGTTGTTTTCGATGAGAATGTCTTTCCTTTTGCCTCGCTTCATCCTAATGCCGGTGCCCTTCTCAAGAAATAAATTCTCCTTCTTCCTACATCCTCCACATCCACATCCCATGGGGCTGCACAAAATACTGATGATCATATGTCTCCTATTATTCTTGTTTCTAATGTGTTGCAGAACATCGAGCATGCTGAAGAAAACCGCGCTGAAAACGGAGCTCCGAGTGCGATAGAAACTGAAGAATCAGTGTCAGACACGGATGAAAATGGTGCAAGACACGAGGAGGAACATTCCTCTGGGAATTCGGCGTCGGATCCCGGGCTGATCGGCGCGCCGCCCGGGGGGATTCTCCCGCCCAGGAGCCCACGTCGCCGCTCCCGTCTTTGTCCGCCACGCGGCCAGCTCGGGCTGGCTCTCCCCGGCGTCTGTGGGCGCCTGGTGGGCGCGCCCAGGCGTCCGCCTCGCCGTCGCCCCAAGGACACGGTGGTTCCCACGTCGTCAGCATCCTTGTCGCCTAGCGAGGACACGGCGTCAGTCGCGGATGGATCTTCTGCGGCTAAAGATACTGTAGCGTCAGATGGTGCTGCTAATTCTTCTGATGGTGCTGCTAATTCGACACCATCACCACCGTCACCTCCTCGCAATCAACTTCGACAAGGTATAAAGAAACCAAAAATATACACTGATGGTACGGTCAGATATGGTATGCTTTCTTCTACAGGTGAACCTTGTACTTTGAGTGAGGCACTTGATGACTCAAATTGGAAAAAAGCAATGGAAGAGGAGTATGATGCCTTGATGGTCAACAAAACATGGCACCTTGTTCCCCCAAACTCCAGGAAAAAATTGATTGACTGCAAATGGGTCTATCGCATAAAAAGAAGAGCAGATGGGACAGTTGATAGATACAAGGCAAGGTTAGTATCAAAAGGATTTAAACAAAGGTATGGCATTGACTATGAGGACACTTTCAGCCCAGTGGTAAAAATTGCTACTATTAGAATTGTTTTGGCTATTTCTGTTTCTCAAGGATGGAAACTAAGGCAGCTAGATGTCAAGAACACGTTTCTTCATGGTGTTCTTGAAGAGGAGGTCTATATGAAACAACCTCCAGGTTTTGAAGATCCTCACGATCCGCATTATATTTGTAAGCTTGACAAAGCATTGTATGGGTTGAAACAAGCTCCCCGTGCCTGGTATTCAAGGTTGAGTTCTAAACTGTGCAATCTTGGTTTTACACCCTCCAGAGCGGACACCTCACTATTTCTCTACACCAAGTCAGGTATCATCATATTTGTGCTAATTTATGTTGATGACATCATAGTCACAAGTTCCTCTAATGATGCTATTTCTGTTCTTCTTCGGAGTCTCAATGAGAACTTTGCTATCAAAGATTTAGGTGACTTGCACTATTTTCTTGGCATTGAGGTAAAGAAGACACAAAATGGTTTATTGTTAACACAAGAAAAGTATGCTACCGATATTCTTCTAAAGTTGGCATGATTACATGTAAGCTGGCTCCCACACCATTGTCATCCTCTGAGCAACTGTCTCTTAGAGTTGGTACACCTCTTGGCTCTGAAGATTCGTCTCAGTACAGGAGCATAGTTGGAGCTTTACAGTATCTCACTTTGACACGACCAGACTTATCTTTCTCTGTCAACAAAGTATGCCAGTATGTTCATGCTCCAACTACAGAACATTGGTCAGCTGTGAAAAGAATTCTTAGATATGTGAAGGATACATTGAAGCTTGGAATAACTTTTACAACATCCTCATCCACACTTCTTAGTGCTTTTTCAGATGCAGATTGGGCAGGATGTCTTGATGATCGACGCTCCACAGGTGGTTTTGCTATATTTGTTGGGCCTAATTTGGTCTCTTGGAGTGCTAGAAAACAAGATACAGTGTCTCGGTCTAGTACTGAGGCTGAATATAAATCGCTTGCAAATGCTACAGCTGAGTTGATTTGGGTTGAAGCTCTTCTTGCAGAACTTGGAGTAAAGTTGAAGCAAAAACCAAGTCTTTGGTGTGACAACTTAGGTGCTACCTATTTGTCTGTTAATCCTGTGTTTCATGCTCGTATCAAGCACATAGAAATTGATTTTCACTTTGTTAGAGAAAGGGTTGCAAAGAACCAGCTAGCCATTCGTTTTGTTTCTAGCAAGGATCAAGTTGCAGATGGATTTACCAAGGCTCTTCCAGTTAAGAAGTTAAATGAATTCAAGCGTAATCTCAACCTTTCCAAGGTTTAGATTAAGGGGGGCTGTTAGAGTTTGTAACGTATTGGTATACGATGTAGTACACTGATCCACTACGTATTGTACAACACGCCAGGGACTTTTCCTGTGCTATATAAACACGTAACCGATACCGGACGAGGGTATCGTTCCAGCCTAAACATTGACAGTCTTGACAGGTGCTGGACTAGCGAGAGGCTAGCGAGACGCGGTTTGCCGCATGCGCCCAGATGCCCGCTCTGTGATCAGTCCATGGAGACCATGACACACCTACTCACTGGGTGTTCCTTCTCTAGGACAGTCTGGTATTAGGTTCTCTCGTGGATCCGATCCACCTCAGGACCTCCTACGGTGGAGGGTGACTTCGCGGAGTGGTGGTCGTTGGTGGTGCGGACCGCCCCCCGCCAGCTGCGCAAGGGTACTTCATCGATTATCATGCTTACGGCGTGGGGAATATGGAAACATCGAAATGATGCGGTCTTCGATAACGTGCAACCTTCGGTGCCATCCTTGTTCAACGACATAAGGACCGAGGCGCGGCAGTTGGAGGACGCGGGAGTCTAGGGTGTCCGCCAGATACTCCCTAGTTTTGTTTATCTTTTCGTGGGTTGAGTTGTAAAGCGGGGTGTCTGTCCTCTTGTGGACTTATAACTATAACCTTCTTTTCTATCAATGCATCGAAACGCAAGCCTTTTGCGTTTTCGCGAAAAAAGGAGTTCGTGGACACATTTGTACAAGAGTAAAAACCAAGTGCTATTGGTAAGAAGCTCTGTGGAATTTAAGTAAGATGGAAATAACTACGAAATACAAAGATCGGACGTAAGGGCAGATGAATATCCTTCCCACTAGGCTTCAATGTAGAAAATCATACTCTGGTCTAGGGACGTCCGGACTTAAAATCTAGACCACTAGTCTCTAAACCATTTTAGTATTAGAAACATAAATAGACAGATATTGATGTTGAGGCACACTTTTTAGATGTTGGCAAAAACAAACTGATAGAATTATAGTTCAATAGATATTGAGAAAAATCACGCACCTAGACATTGAGTTGTATAACTCATATATAGTGTAGACCATTTGCTATGCTCTTTAAAACGGTAATGCTTCAGTTTAACCTTAAAACTTATATTCATCTTCCATAATTTTTGCTGTGAACACCGGGTTGAAGTCAGACAAACTTATGTTCACTATAACTTCATCTATTTACGCACGAGGATAAAATTTTATTGGGATTTCTATTTTCGTGCCCCTGCTTCGTTAGTTGTACTCAGTTTTCCCCAGGTCCTTAGTTTTTCCTCAGTTTTACCCAAACGTTTGTCTGAACAGAAGGAGCTCGGACGGAAGGAATCCGTTAAGTTGACCGTTCCGTGCCGACGAGTGGGGTCGTGTCTTTGTGGGGTCGCGTCGTGTGGGACCGCGTCGTGTGGGGCTGGTAGGAAGGGACCGCGTGGGACAGGACGAGGCCGTGTTTGTGGGGCCGTAGCGTGTAGGGCCGTAGCGTGTGGAGCCGTGTGGGTCCGGGACGGGGGCACGAGTGGTTTCTCGCCCAGATTAGCAGTTTTCAATGTACCTTTTCCTCTCTATCGCTCGATCTCATTCATATTTGATAGCCCAAATTGATAGCAAATCTAGAGAAGCTTCTCCTTCTGTTTTTTAACGCCATTCATTTCTTTATGCCTTCGTTTTTACCCAATGGTAGGAAATCTAGGGCACAAATCAGAGAGAAAATATAGGATAAGCTGCATACAGCAACCAACATAGCATAGATATATTAGGACAGATAGATCCAACATAAGCTACATTTTACATGAATTTAAGCTGCTCTACGATAGAGCAGTCACATAGAGTGCAGTAGGCACGTTCAACGCCTCCAGGTGGCGCGTGTGACTCGCTTGGAGGTTGCGCAGGTGAATCCCAAGTGCTTTGTGTTTGGCCATGTACGCATGCACGTTCACGGTCCTTCCAACTCTAGCGCCATATCTGCCAATGGATTCAGCATGGTTCAGCAGGGTGTTGAAGTCGGTGTCGCGGAGCCTCCTTGCAGAAGGGGCACTTGTAAATGCCTCGAGCAAAGGGGCCATCGTATTGGCCGGACTGCCTCCCGAGGACGTGACGAGTCTTGGTGTGGAAGGACTCGTCGTCGCTGTCGACGTCGCTGCTCTCCACCTGTCACGTAGCACCAAAGATCGTGCAAAAAACACGGAGTCAATTGCAACGATGATTGAACAGAGAGTGAACAAAAAATCATGCATGATAATATGGGCTCGAAAAAAGAGGTAGCCTCAGTTACATTGGACACACTTATATCCAGGATTTGAGTAAGTAAACCAAAGATCATGCACAACAAATTTGTACACACCAATTGTTTACTGACCAAACCCTGAATCAATTTAGGGATGCCCAAATATTCATCATCATCGGCACAAACACTAATAACGCAAGATCTAACACAAAAGGATCGAACTAGGAACAGACGAACAGTAATAACGCAAGATCTAACACAAAAGGATTGAACTAGGAACAGACGAACAGTAATAACGCAAGATCTAACACAAAAGGATTGAACTAGGAAGAGACGAACAGTAATAACGCAAGATCTAACACAAAAGGATTGAACTAGGAACAGACGAACCGTAATAACGCTAGATCTAACACAAACGATTGAAATGAGATAAGAACAAGGTTACCTCCGGCGCGTAGTCGACGATGGTGGTGTCGTAGGGGTTCTCCGGCGTCGTATGCACTGGTTCGTACGGGTCCCAATCGAAGGGGGACGGGGCGGCGGCCGATGCGCCGGCTGCTACGTTGGAAGCGCGAGGGGCTGGACGGGGCGGCGGCCGATGCGCCGGGCTACGTTGGAAGCAGCGACAGGGCCTGGACGGGCGGCGGCCGATGCGCCGGCGCCACGTTGGAAGGCGACGGGGGGAGGGCGGCGGCCGATGCGCCGACAATGGGCATCTCATTCTTCTCCATCGCCGGCGGTTTTCCGGGGTTTTTCTTCGGTTGTGGAGAAGATGATGGGACAGGAGAGGCGGTTGCAGTGAGAACGTGCGTCGAGGGAGAGAAAGAGGGCTCTATAAAGACGAAGGTGGCGTGTACCGCAACACGCGTCCGCTATGCACGGCTGCAGCGTGCACCGCTACACGAGTCTAACCCCGGGACGTTTGGTGTACTCGGTTATAACCTCAGCCTTATACGAAATTTTATCTGTACTCAGTTTTCCCCTCGAGGACTTAGACCGGCAAGTGCAATATACTCAGTTTTACCCTCAAGTAGCTGGTCAACAGAGAGTCAACAAATGAGATTAACATAGCTAATCGAGTCATTTCATGCAAAAAAATCCAAAAAATAAAAACATAGTGGCAACTACTCATGGAGTCTTCCTACGCAACCTGCCACCTAGAAAACCTTAACAAACATATATAAATCAAGTTTTACCACAAATTGCCACTTCTCAGAATCACTAGTGTAGCTATGAAGATGCATGGTTTTCCACCCAAACCCCTTTGCAAAACATCTTTCCCAAAACATAGTTTGTCTAAATGATGCCATAATTGTCACACTGATGTATATTTGAATTGCAAATAATTTGATGTAGCCCAATATGAATTATATTGTACAAAACACACATTTTTCATTTTGTAATTCTTTTGTTTGAATCCCTTAGTCTATTTACTATTTGTGCCCTTGGATTCTTAGTACTACTCAGTTTTGCCCTCAAGTACTGTCACAAATGCTCTGAGAAGCCCAAACTTATCCTGATTGGTTGAGCCGTTGTCACACGGATCGACTCCACGAACCGTTGATCCACTGATCTAACGGGCAGTATACCCCTATCCGTCTCTTCGTGGCAACCTCTCTCTCTCTCTCTCTCTCTCTCTCTCTCTCTCTCTCTCTCTCTCTCTCTCTCTCTCTCTCTCTCTTCGTGGCCACCCATCTCTCTCTCTCTCTGTCGGTGGAGAATAAACATGAGGAATATAGTTTGGGATATAGTATTGGTATTTTGAAACGGCCTAAAAGTGGTATAATTTTGTTATAAACATGAGGCATACATTTTTGCTGATTTCGGCGATTGCATTATTTGTCACCCCTCTAACAATTATCAACTATCTTTAGCTGTCCTTTTCTTTTAGGGAATATAGTTTGGGATATGGTATTGGTATTTTGGAAAGGCCTAAAAGTGGTATAATTTTGGTATAAACATGAGGCATACATATTTGCGGATTTCGGGATTGCATTATTTGTCACCCTCTAACAATTATCAACTATCTTTAGCTTTCCTTTTCTTTTAGGGAATATAGTTTGGGATATGGTATTGGTATTTTGGAAAGGCCTAAAAGTGGTATAATTTTGGTATAAACATGAGGCATACATATTTGCGGATTTCGGGGATTGCATTATTTGTCACCCTCTAACAATTATCAACTATCTTTAGCTTTCCTTTTCTTTTAGGGAATATAGTTTGGGATATAGTATTGGTATTTTGAAACGGCCTAAAAGTGGTATAATTTTGTTATAAACATGAGGCATACATTTTTGCGGATTTCGGCGATTGCATCATTTGTCACCCCTCTAACAATTATCAACTATCTTTAGCTGTCCTTTTCTTTTAGGGAATATAGTTTGGGATATGGTATTGGTATTTTGGAAAGGCCTAAAAGTGGTATAATTTTGGTATAAACATGAGGCATACATATTTGCGGATTTCGGGGATTGCATTATTTGTCACCCCTCTAACAATTATCAACTATCTTTAGCTTTCCTTTTCTTTTAGGGAATATAGTTGGTAATTTCGGTGAATGCACACACTAACTTTGAAAACAACTACAAGTACATGTAATTGAATAATGGATTTGTAACAAGGTATCCCTTGTAACAACTTCTAGCGCCTGGTGAGCAATGATAAGAATCCGATCGTAATTATACAACAAAAAAACAACCAGCCATCATATTAGCTTGCTTCTTCAACTCGATCAGCTGCCTTAACTGCTTGTTCATTTTCTTCATTCTCCCTTCACTTCCACTTCGCATTGGGAGCATTAGGCATAATCGGAAGGTCCCTAATCGGAACGGCTCCTCTCTCCGCCGCATTCTCTACAGCAAGTCCCCCCTCCCAAATTGCCCCCAATAGCGCCAATTGATTCCTGCAACTGAAGCCTCTGAACGTATCCACTCGAAATGCCTGCATTTCTTCAAGATCTGAAAACAACAACGTGAACCCTAAATCCCAAATTCGAGGGAATAACAAGAAAATCGAGAGAAAACAGAGAAATTGGAGCGAGATCTAACCTTATCCCCCTCTCTATATGGCAAGCTCTCGCATGCAACGAACTCACGTCCACGGTTGCCGTTCGTCCGTCTTACAGATCGACCGCTTCGAGGCTCCGGCGTGGGCAGTGGCATCTTGTCAAAGGCACGGGTCCATACTGCGGCCATGAAGAACGGGAGGTCGAAGAGAAACTAGACATCACCCGCGTGCCGGAGAAGGGCTGCCGCTGGCGGAGAAGAAGAACAATGGGGCGCGGAGAAAGAAAGGGGAAGCAATGGCACGGGCACGGGCACGGGGCTAGCTCGGGCTCCCATTTTGCAACGGTCACCTGGGTAAGCTGTGGGTCCGGCGCGCTAACGTGGACAAGTTGTGGGTCCCACGATGATCCGGATAAGTGGAGACGTGTCCACTGCGGGGCACCAACAGCGGCCCCACTTGCCACCAACCAACGTCAACTAAACGGGATTCCTTCCGTCCGAGCTCTTTCTGCGGGTTATAGACAAGGGGGGGGGGAAAACTGAGGAAAAACTAAGGATCTGGGGAAAACTGAGTACAACTAAGGAGCCGAGGGCACGAAAATAGAAATCCCAATTTTATTTGATGTGTGGAACAATGCTGTTATTACGCAATTCAAATTTGGAGTCGACTCTTAGTTGAGAATATCACTGATGAAACATTGTTTATGGAGCTGAACCATCAAGTCACGGGAACGAGAATAAGATCGTGTCGTGTTCTCCAACCGTCTATTACATGCCTAGTGCCACAAGATCAAGGTTCTATAGATTGCGAAGGACTGACATAGTTCACCTAAAGCTATTCTGATACAAGTCCGAAGGTTTGGGATGAACTGTGCACTATAGAAACTTGACACCCTCCAGAACACTCTTGTTTAAGTGGTCAAGACTTCTGGTTTTGCAAAGTCATTGTTCATCCGACCCAAGCCAACCAGTAGAGGTTATAGCACCGAAGGCATGAAGGGAGTCCAAGTACTAAGTAGGCTGCGTGACTGTTCGTGTTTCGAGCACCCACGATACCGCTGACACCACAATATGTCTCTTCAGTGGTACCTGGAAATCCCTTGTCCCAGTTCAATACTTTTCTGATTACAAGTTTTACTATGGTTGGAGAATTTAGAGCATCTCCAATCGCGTCTCCCAAAGCGTTCTCCAAAGGGATTTGGGGCGCGCCGGACCAAAAATGCGTTCCAGCCGCGTCCCCCAAAGCCCTTTTTTGTCCGGCGCGTATACGGTGTCCGCGCCCCGAGCCGTCCCCGTCCCAGGGGACGCTCCGGACGCCGGACACAACGAAAAGCGAGGCGGGTGGCGGCCGACCCGTCAGCGGCACAAATTTTAACCCAACCGTCGCCTACCTCGCGACGGAAGTTGGCGCGCAGCGACGATGCCCCGCAGCGACGGCCCGCGAGAGGGCGAGCGACGCGTCCCGTCGCGCCTAGCTCGCGTGCCGGCGTTAATGAGCGCCACCGCTCATCCGCCCCCTCCGGCCTATAAAAAGGGGCGCCTCTCGTCCCTCTCACACACAAACCCTAGCGCCTCTCTCCCAAACCCTAGCCTCCACCATCTCTCAACAAGACTCGACGCTATGTCCGGTAGAGGCGGAGGCCGACTCGCGGCCGCGACCGTGGTCGTGGTCGTGGTCGTGGCCCGCGGCATAGCTGAATGCTCGCCGTCGCCTCCCACGCCGTCGTCTTCATCGTCGGAGATGGACGTGGAGCCGGACGTCCTGTTCGAGTTCGTCCACGTCCTCGGGCGACCCGCGGCATCCGAGGTGCCGGACTCCTTCGCCGAGTACGTCGGCGGCGTACGCCCGCGCAAGATGCATCTGCGGGAGCATTCGTGCGGCTACTGCCGGTGGATCGTCGACGCGATCTACGACGCGCGCGGCAAGATGTACCTCAACATCGGCTGGGAGAAGTTTGCGCGCCACCACAACCTCGAGCCGGCTTCATCCTCGTGTTCTCCTACTTGCAACAGGGACATGAGCGTCAAGGTCTTCGACGAGAGGCGCCGCCGCCGGGACTACCACGTCGACATGGACTCCCACGACGACAGCACCGACGAGGAGGACGACCGAGTGTTGTTTCTTCACAGCGAATACGTGCACGGAGGTTTCTGTTCGCCTCATCGGTAGAACCAACAAGGACACCATCCTCCCGCTGGATTTTCCAGTTTAGGTGACTGGGTGTGCCCTCGAGTGTTGTTTCTTAGCAGCGAACACAGAAACCTTCGATGCACGGCCTAGTTAGGTTTAGTTTTTCAATATTTTATATTTGTGTCCACCATGGTTCAAACTATGTATTAGTTTGTGGAAAACCATGTTCCAAACTATGTCTTCGTGTAAACCACGTTCCCAATTATGTATTAGTTTGTGGAAATTGAAATAAAAATGCCAAGAAAAATTATTTTAAATGTTTAGGGGCGGCTGTTGACGTCAGAAACCCACCGGCGGGCAGTGACTGGCCAACACCGTAGAGCCGGGAATGACTAGGGCTGCGGGTGGCCCTCCCTCGAGCGACGGCCCGCAAAGCCTCCCGGTCGCGCCGATGTGGGTCGTGTGCCACCGACCTATACCTGGTCAGAAGGTGTGGATGATGCCTCGCTTAGTTTCCTGCAGGGCACACACGTACACGTTAAATACGAGCCTCGATCGGCTCGGGTTATCCTGTGAATCGGCTCACGGAGCCGATTCACCCATGATTCGTCCAAGGTGGCCGAATATATGGTGGTCCTGCTTGATCAAGATAAAGCATATGAGATCCACGACGATCTAGGGTTTTCACCGCATAATCGGATCATCCTACTCACGATTGGGCCTCGCGCTCACGCACGGTAAACGTAAGCCAGCCCTAGACAAGGCCTAAAACCAACACTAGGTTGATCCTCGGAACGTCCTGTACTACACCCCGCATGCCGCTGGATCCTCCAACCCTTTGTAAGGCCTAACTATTGCAGATATTAAACTAATCCTTGATGAATCAAGGAGCGACCATAACGGATCAGATCTACTAAATAAAGATCAGGTGCCCCCGCACCCATGATGAGGCACAAGGACGGCTAGACGCGCAAGGGTTGCACTACGCAAGCATATGATGCTAAGAACGATGCTAACCCTAACGCGTCTACGATAACTACGTTGCTCGCCATCAAAAGGCTTCACGAGCAACGCATGAACAACTAGGCAGGCTCGTTTGCCTAGATCGCGAGATGCGATCTAGGCAGCATGGTGCCGGAGGAACCCTCGAGACGAAGGAGTTGGCGATGCGCCGAGATTGGTTTGTGTTGAACGTTGGTTGTTGTTTATTCCATAAACCCTAGGTACATATTTATAGTCCAGGGGACTTTCTAATGTGGGCGTGCACTAAACCGTGCACGAGACAAACTCTAATCTCTACGTAACCTACTATAAAGATACACGGGCTAACTAGCCCAAACTTGGTAAATAAGGCCGATTCACATATCTCTTCTATATGTATATCTTCAAGTCTATCTTGATCGCGGCCCACTCTGGCTTGGTCAGATTCTGGTGATAACACATGCCCCCTGGTTTTGGAAATGACATTTCCAAAATCATTACGCTTTCTTTCGCGGGTCATGTGCGGAACCGTCGCAGTTTCCTTCCCGATGACGTCTTGCCTCCTCGCCTTCTCTCGCACGACCGACGGTTCGGCACCACGTTCTCGGAACCGCTTAGGCATTAAACCGATATTCCCCTTTTATTCGGCCACTTCGTAGCCTTCTTCCTCATCCTCCGGCACTAGTACTTCCAAAAAACCCTCCTGTGCCACCATGTCTTCCTCTTCGACCTTTCTCAGTCCTCCCCTTCCGCGAGCCGACACCGAATGGAAACCGGAGGAAGCCCACGCGCCAACATTCGCCGCGCCATCGAGGCCGGGAATGAGCCAAGCCACGACTTCTCCACCGGTCGAGGACGACCGGTCCTTGACCGACGGGAGAGCGACCTCTCCTTCCTTGCCAGGGAGGAGGCGGTGGAGGAAAGCGACGACGACCACCTTCCCTGACGGGGGCCCTCCTCCGAAGAGGAGAGGCCGGAGGAGGAGGAAGAAGATGACAGTTCCTCCGACGAGCCACCGGCCAAGCGCCACGCCCCCGGCCCGGCAATCTCAGCGATTTTGACGACGACGACGATGCGATGAAGAAGACGAGGACAACGAAGGTCCTGCCGGCGGTCGCTGAGCAGCGACGACGAGCTGGGAGAGCGCCGACACGGCGATGATGGCGACGACGACGAAGGCAAGCAACGGCCCCTAGATAGGATCTTAGCAGGGCCATCGTAGTAGACGGGCAATGTAGCCCCTAGGATCTTCTTTTGAGAGCAATCAGCTCTTTATGTAAGAACTCTAGTTAATCAATGGAGAACTTCCCCAACTCGATCTTGTCGTCCTTTTTTATGATAATTTAGCCGATTGCCCTTTATACCGTGCTTGCCGATTGCCAATCTGGTCGGTGCTTTAAGGAGCCGATGGCAATGCATCGGACTCTCATGATAAACTCGAGGTAGATCCATCCGGACCTCCACCCCTAGGACGAGCCGCAATCGCGCAAATCCTAGATCCTGAAAATGCAGACTCAACCACACGGACTAATGGACCTCAGCGGCATTCTCATCTACCGGATCCTCTTTGCCACTGTCCCGATAATGCCTCATCTCTTCGTAGTCACGCCTGGTCCAAGGTCCGTCAGCGATCGTTGCCTCCTTCCACTACCTCCATCCATTCCCGTCTGCAATAATTCACCCTCTCTTGACGAGTTATGATGCAGAGCAAGCCGATTTCAACCAAATCGGCTCCATAGAACAAGGAACCTTAAAGGCGAGCTGCCCCCGAGCCTTAGTCCAGGCGAGGATAAAGGCAGACCACCATCGACTGTATCACCGTGTTAGGCTCAAAGAGCCAGCCCCTGGCAGATTCTGGAAAGGTCAGCAGCTCCGAGGAACCACCTTGTTGTCCTAATTAGCTCATCATCTCGGGCGAACTGATGCAGCTTCTGGTGCAGATAGTTCGGCTCGAATGGTTCGGCTCATCAAGATCATGGGACGATCATCGGTTGTCCTCATAACCCTAGACTGATCCGCAGGCTTGCGCGAACACTGCCGATTTGGTGATGGATGCTCCATGAGATCTTTGCCTGTAACCACCATACCCCTTGAGTCAACGGTCTAGCATCGGCTTTGCCCCATGAGACCTCAAGCAAGATCATGAGCCTTGCTAGCCAATCCAGCGGGCTGGCCATCTGGTTCCGGGCAGGTGCCCACAACAAAGCCCCATGCGTGTTACTCAATTGGCTTGCATGTAGAAACTGATGTTTCTGGCGACATCAGCATCATTCTTTAGGCAAGCTGGGATGCAGGGCCAGCCGATTGGAAAAATCGGCCTACTATAGTGAAGGACCCTTCAGGGCCAACTGTCTCCCTGAGCTTCTCCCGTTCAAGTCCCGTTTCGTCGATAATATTGGCTCATTATCTTTGGCAGGCTGATGCAGCTCTTGGTGAGGACGTTTCCTGATGTTTTTCCCCCTTGTGGTCGTGACATGCCGTAGCCGACCGCCTCATCATCGACTATTCTCCTGGTTCCAGAAGAGACATACTGCTTCGCGGGGCCGCGACCCGACATTGTCGACACATATTCTACGAGAAGAGCCGCGGCATGTTCGCCCTTCAGTGGAGCCTCGCTGCCTGATGACTGTTCCCTTAAGCTCCTTTGTGTGACGGTCGCAAGGTGGTTGATGCCCTTAAGTCGATGGCCGTGCATCGGCTGTGCTCAAAAATTTTCAACTTTTCCACGGCCAACTTGTGCGTCGGCCCCCATACACGGCCAACTTGTGCGTCGGCTCCCATACTTGATAATGTTGCCTCATATGTATTTAATCCATCTAGATGCCCCCCGAGCCGATTCTGTCAAGAAAATTGATGATATCGGCTTTTTAGGTAGCCCCTGCTGGGTCAAATGTCGCTCCCAGGCAAAATAGATGGTGGGGATAATTTTGGCCGATTGCTGGAATCGGCCTCCACGTTGCTTGCTTGGTGAAGGTTTTGTAATGTTCCTCCACAAAATTTTTGGGGCCGATCGCAAGGATCAGCCTCACCACCTTTGCTCATCGATGTTGTTCTCGTTATACGGTCAGTCCGGTGGATAGAACCAGCCTTACCCCGTTCTTTGTCACATCGATGCGTTCGCAGTCGTCCAAATTGATGCCCGAGAGTGGCTCTTGACCTGATGCCTCCCAAATGCCCATACCGGCTGTTGAAATCTCGGCTGAATCATCGGCGTGGACGACCTCCACCTCATCTCCATCCCACTGAATTAGGCATTGGTGCATCGTGGATGGAATGCAACAGTTGGCGGATCCAATCCCTCCCTAATATTACAGCATATGTGCTTTTCGTCGACGACAAAGAACGTCGTAGGGATAGTCTTTCTTCCTACGGCAGATCCACGTTTAGAACCCTTGCGCGTCGATGCTTGGCCGTTGAAATCGCTCAATGTTACATTGGTTTTGATTAAATCCGAGGTGGAGCGTCCCAACCGCCGCAAATAGAGTATGGCATAATGTTGATGCCGCTCCGGTGTCCACCAACATCTTATTGACAAGCTGTCCATTGATGTAGCCTCGTAAATACAGGGCCTTCAGATGCTGTAACTCTCGCGCTTCGAAGATGACCGGCCGTGGGCCGCGGTCCAAGGGGTGCTTCATATAACCTTGGAGCGCTAAATTCCGCAGGAAGGATGAAAACCATGTTGGTGCCAGCCGATGTCTCGTCATCGGCTTTTGCTTGGGGCGCCACTCTTTTCTTTGTGGCCGACCTTCCTCATCCAAGGTTCGCTGAATTTTGACGGCCAGGTCGCCGCGCCTTCCTCAGCGTGCAGATATAACCTTTCGGCTTCTTCCAACGCACGTAGTCGCTGAACCCTACGTTTTTGGGAGCGGCTGAGCCCGTCAGGACACCATCTTGGCCGATGATACTTATCCTCATCACCGCCTTCGAGTTCCTCGTGATCTTCCATCTGAACGGACTCGGTATGCCTGCCCCAAGGCGGGAGAGGTCCTGTGCGCTCGAACACGGATAACTTAGCGCACCCTTCTCCTTTTGTTTGCAATTGCCGATTGTTGGCAATCGGCTCATTCCCGAATCCCAGCAGTATCTCGAAGAAGGCAGCCCCGCCGTCCACATTGTCACGACGTTCGTACCCGTCGTCATAGCTTTGTCTTGACGATCCCGCCCGCATCGGACCGATGAATTCTTTGGTCGTCTTCGCCGGGGCGGTGTCGGTCGTATGGCTGATCATATTTGCGAGGAGATGCACGGATAATGGGCGTGGATACCGCATGCTTCTCGCCTCCTTGGCCGGGTATCGTTTATTGTCGTCTCCGGGCCGGTCACGTGGAGCGGCCTCGTCTTCCCCTTGCCACGAGTATGGCTGCTTTCCGCTTTGTCCGCGTCTTGGTGAATCACGAACCCTGCCATATTGGCATCGAAAGAGAACCCTGGTTCCCTTATGGAGTGGCTGAGATCGACCGTGTTGACGCCACGGTAGCGGGCGTCGTGGGAAGGGCCGACGAGGTCGGCCTCGCAGAGGGCCCCGACTTTGCCATTCCGATCCTCGTACTCGACCGGGGTGCTTTTCGCCATCTCTGATGTGGATGGCGAGATGGTTGTCGTTGAAGATGTGTCGTTGAAGATGTGTCCCACCGGCGTGCCAATGTGTTGACGTCGAAACCCACCCAGGCGGATCGGCCAACACCGTAGAGCGGAATGACTAGGGTGGCTGGCCCTGGATCCCTCGAGCGACGGCCCGCAAAGCCTCCTGGTCGCGCGCGCCGATGCGGGTCGCAGGCGTGCCACGACCTATACCTGGTCGAAGGTGTGGATGATGCCTCGCTTAGTTTCCTGCAGGGCACACACGTACACGTTAAATACGAGCCTCGATCGGCTCAGGTTATCTGTGAATCGGCTCACGAGCCGATTCACCCATGATTCGCCCAAGGTGGCCGAATATATGGTGGTCCGTGATCAAGATAAAGCATATGAGATCCACGACGATCTAGGGTTTTCACCGCATAATCGGATCATCCTACTCACGATTGGGCCTCGCGCTCACGCACGGTAAACGTAAGCCACCCCTAGACAAGGCCTAAAAACCAACACTAGGTTGATCCTCGGAACGTCCTGTCTAGGGGCAGCAAACTACACCCTGCATGCCGCTGGATCCTCCAACCCTTTGTAAGGCCTAACTATTGCAGATATTAAACTAATCCTTGATGAATCAAGGAGCGACCATAACGGATCAGATCTACTAAATAAAGATCAAGCGGGGTCCCGCCCCTGCACCCATGATGAGGCACAAGGACGGCTAGACGCGCAAGGGTTGCACTACGCAAGCATATGATGCTAAGAACGATGCTAACCCTAACGCGTCTACGATAACTACGTTGCTCGCCATCAAAAGGCTTCAAAGACGAGCAACGCATGAACAACTAGGCAGCTCGTGCCTAGATCGCGAGATGCGATCTAGGCATGGTGCTTACCGGAGGAACCCTCGAGACGAAGGAGTTGGCGATGCGCCGAGATTGGTTTGTGTTGAACGTTGGTTGTTGTTTATTCCATAAACCCTAGGTACATATTTATAGTCCACTTTCTATCGGGCGTGCACTAAACCGTGCACGAGACAAACTCTAATCTCTACGTAACCTACTATAAAGATACACGGGCTAACTAGCCCAAACTTGGTAAATAAGGCCGATTCACATATCTCTTCTATATGTATATCTTCAAGTCTATCTTGATCGCCCACCTCTTGGGATTCTCGTGATAATGGCGGGGGACGCGGTAGGACGCCCCCAAACACGAACAAAACACGTCCCCCAAACGCTCAATCCGGTGCGGTTTGGGGAACGCTTTGGGAGACGCGGCTGGAGATGCTCTTAGGAGCCGTCCAACCCACCTAATCCAATGGTGGAAAATCAGGTAGTACTGGAAAGTACTGCAGAGAAAATACCGAAAAGTATCGGAAAGTACTGGAATTGTTTATTTATTTTATTTACCGAAAAATCCCCTCTGGGCTAAGGTTTCCGGCTGCCGTCGACGCGCACTGGCGTAGCCAATTCCCTTCGTCCGGTTTGAGCCGGTCTGTTCGCAGCCGCCGCGGCAGTGCGGCAACCGGCTCCCTTCGGCGTCTGCCGTCGGCAGCGCTGTCTCTGCAGGTGGTGCGGTGGCCAAGGAGCAGCGGGTGCGGATGGTGGTGAAGCAGATCCAACGGGAGCTCGACGACATGCTCACCCGCGACCCTGTCATGCAGCGCGCCGTCCTCCCCTCCCCGAGGACTCCCTCTCCGCCGACCGCTACCTCTCCTCCCTCAGCACCATCGCCGAGGTGGAGCTCTCCAACAACTTCCAGGTTACCCCCGCTTGCTCGTTTTTCTGCTGCTAGCTACTCCGTAGAATCGATGGATTGCGTGAGCGATGCTGAGTTTCTTGTTTATTTTGGTGCGTGTACAGGTCTGCAACGTTTATGTATCCGTGTTTGGAGACCAGAGGGAGAAGAAGGTCATCATGGCCGGACAAAGGACAAGAGCCAGACATGCAAGCAGATGAACTGTGACTCACGCCTGAGATACGGTTCATCAAAGACGAGTCCTTGGAGGGTGGAAGCAGGGTATACTTCAACTACTATATTTTAATTGTTTCTGTATGACATCGACGTGTGTTACGAGATGGAAGTCTGTTCTTATGTTCCCAAAACAAGCACATTGATGCCTGATGTAGTTTAGGTAACTGACTCTGCACACTACTACATGCTCCACTTCTATTTCCATCTCTCGATCATCAGTTTAGTTTAAAGAGGTTCGTTAAGGATTTAAGTAGTTCGTATCCATTTTAATCATTCGTATACAGTCCTTTATTTGGCTGACTACTCAACTGTTCCTTTCAAAATCATATATTTCTCTGATTATCTTCTTGTTATGGTTATGTCTCTGATGTAACTTATTCTTGATAACCTTGGTCTATGCATCCATTTTGTTCTTCTTTGCTAGGTATAGTATGCAACGCAGAGAAATCCATATTTTTCACTCAGGACACTGAAGTAGTATTCAGATTTCGTCAGAATGTGTTTTACAATGTTGTAGATTTTCCAGGTCAATCAATAAAGATAGGAGTATTCACGTTCATAGTCTATTTCAGTTATGTAGTGCCATAGTGACATTAACTTTAAATTATATGTAAATAAAAAAAATGGGTGCTACTTCATTGGAATTTTATTGTGTTGTCTTTATGTACAATACATATTATAACTCTTTAGGAAAATAAAAACATCTTATACCTAACGGCATTGCGTCCTTCTTTGGAGATAACTTCTTTTCCCTCTCCATGGTTTAATTAAATTGGTGAAAGGAAAGGCTATTTATTTCACAACTTCGAAGCTTAGCTATGTAGTTTCTGTTCCATGTAAACATTATTTATTCTCTCCTCCAGCTAGACATGAATGACTGACTTTTAAAGAAATCCTTCAGGTTACCTTGGCGTCAGCAAATATGTTTATTTTTGTAGACTTCTGGCAGACATCAATCTAAATAGTACTATATAAGGTTGATGTTCTCAACTGTGCTATTGCTTGGATAATGTAACTTTTTGTCCTTATTTGATTCAATGCAGCTAAGTAACTAAGGAGCTAAATGAGAATGTCAGATGCATGTAAAATACTTAAATAGCTGAGGATATATCGGAGAACTTGAGAATGTCATATGCAAGTACAATGCTTGGAAGAACTCTTGATGCTTCCTGAAAGCATATGCTTTAGTCTTCCTCAATCTAAATACAAGAAAATGTCAGGAAGAATGTTTTTGCGTAGATATTGTGGTTTAACAATGTCATAACACATTGTTTAAAGCAGGTTACAACTGGAGATCATGCTGGTGGAGTTGCAACCTTTATGGGGTTGCACTAGCCTAAAGTAATACTGGAAATTTGTAGCCTGGAGTTGCAATTGAAGAGCTTAAAGGGAGAAGGTGGATTTTGCACCACACCGTGGTGGCAAGTTGATGAAGGGCCGCGAGATGGTGCCGGTCCTGGCGCAATGGCGATAGAGGTGGCAAGATTTGCGGTGACAGCCTGGCAGGTCTGGCCAGGCACAAAAACCGAAACCGAAGACCGAACCTGAAAAAACCGGGACCGAACCCGAATTAGCCTGAAAATTTTGTCTTCGGTTACTGATCGGTCTTGGGACACGCCAGGTTGTTTTCTTGTTCAGCTGGCAGATCTTGCCTCTTTCTTTACAAGAGCACTAGCTGAATCTTTCAGAAAAATTGTACTTACCTATCCAGACTGCGTCCAGGGAGCTTGTAGTGATGTGGTTTAATCAATAAAGTGACTTTTCTCTCTCAAAAAAATGATCTTGTGTAGGACATGTCCTGGGTGTGACTCCCAGGCCTCACCTATTTTTGCGTAAAAACTAAAAAGTACAACTCCGTATAAACAAAATTTCTTCTGCATAGACTAACTGAAAACGGGGTGATATCAGACGAATCTTCGGTTGAACTAACCAAGCAGGAGAACATGACCAATGTATAACAGTGTGACATAAATAAACCTAGAGAAAGTTCTCAACAAACAGTAGATATGAAACCCATCCTTCCTTCAGATTAGACCAGAAGAAATTATTGCAGGATTACTGAAACAACATAAATACACATGGGAGAACGTTTCCTGGGAGCATGGGAGAGCGTTCTTGGTTCGATCTACTTATTTTGCTCACTTGTTGCTTCGATCTGTAAATCCTGAAGTTGTTTTGGTTAGTTTTTTTTCTTTGATCTCTACTCGTAGAGTACCTTTGCTAAGTTTAAGCTTTAATCTATAAATTGTTGCTTTGATTTGTAACCGTAGAGTAGTTTAAGCTTTGATCTATAAGTTATTGCTTCGATTTGTAACTGCCGAGTAGAAATTGTTTACAACCAAACAACTTGCACAATGTGGAATAGATGTTACAATTTTTTTTTTTTGAATTTTCAACGGGGGAGCGAATCCCCACCTGAATATCTCTACTACCTAAAGTCAAGCGTTTCCGTCGTCTCCCACACGCACTCAACTGGGCCAAGCCCAACAATCTGAGCTAGGGTTAGCTCGCCATGCGGCCGGGAGCAAAGCGAGTGCGGCGGCGGAAGAGTGGATCCGCCTCGAGCCGACGGCGGACGAGCACGGCATCCCCGACCTGTGTGGCAAGGTGACACTGCCCCGAGGCTCGAGCAGATGTTCCGTGCACAGTCCACTGTGGGAGAACAGAGAGAGATGGTGAGAGATTGGGGCTGCGCTACTCCTATGTTGTTTGGGCGTGCTATTGCTATGTTTTGGTCCAAATTTTGGGTACTCAGTTTTGTAGAGGAGATTAACCTTTTTGTTGGCTGAAATTTTGTACAGGGACAAGTCTATGGCTCATGATTCGTTCTGAAGATAGGAGCTGAGCGAACAGGTCACAATGCAAGAGTAGGCCAAATTTTAGGATGCAATAGTTGATTTGGATCCTACCAATGTGGCCTCCAGATCTGTCAACTGACAAGAAGTATATAGTATCGAATTATTCAGACTTTTATGTAGCCTGTGATCTCACAACACATATACATATGACGTTTTCTTAGGCATGCTTGCTGAAATATCATTCCATCTTTTTTTGAGCTTATTTTGCATTTAGATACACTGCCCACAATATGTAAAATCAGTTAGCATACACCTTGCAGAACAAGAACACTGAGATATATATATCTACTGGATTTACTACTTTGGTTTGGTTGCAACTGAGACTAAATTTGGATCGCTAGCTAGAACAAACAACATATTTTTCTGCAATTTTTCTGCTGTTACAGGATATCAGATGGTCTATACCATTTAGTCCAGTTCAGAATAGTAAGTATGATTGCAGAATGGTGAATCTCATACCACTCTACAACTTGATAATTGCCAATTATCACTGAGTATGTCCCAACCCTTAAATTTTTGCTTGCTTCATTTGTCACATGGAACTGTCTGTAGATGAACTTCCAAATATGAAAACTTGGATCTTAGTGGCATTGTTGGTGTTGCAAAACTTAAATGGTAATCGTTTGTTTGTTAGGTTGATAAAATTTGTGGTATCTTCATGAGTGAGTTCTTGAATTGGCAGCAGACAATAATTACTATAGGGTCATATATCAAATTAAAAAAAATTAATTTTACAAGTTCAGCACAGTTTTGCAGAAAAAGACATTTTATTGTTGTTAGAACGTCGCTGCAGTCTATGCCGTTCTGATAAGATGAAGTTGCATTGGCACTGAAAAACATCAGTTGACCTGTAAGATCTCCAAAATCATGGGAGGGGTATGACATGTTTTGAAATATTGTTGGATATATGAAGATTGGTCAGAGAATCTCCAAACTATGTTTTCTGGTTTAGATTATTTTACAAGATCCTAACATAGTCATTTACCCTTTTGTTACCTAGAATTGCTTTCACTTCTTGCAGACACTATGCTTGTGTTCTTCTGGGTTTCGGGCAAGGTGAATGCGCTACATTGTTGTAGTTATCTCCTATTTAGGTCCTTCTATTCCCATAGGAAATCTGAATACTTACCATTTCCAATACACAAGGATGATTACGAGGTGACCAGAGGAATCAACCGTAACCAGTGGTATATTTTAACAGTGTTTTCATTCAAAAAAAAAATAATGTAAATTTGTGTATGCTCAGAAGTAACCAGAGGAAAATTTGGGATAGCAGGTTCAATTACAATCATTATCGTTTTGCATTTTCTCTCAATAGCACAGTCTTGACATGACATCGTGTTACTGCACACTTGATATACCTACCGGGGTATGCTCCAACTCTATTTCACAATTTGTTGCCATAGTTCTTTGAGTGCTTATCTGAATTGGGTGAAAGTCTATGCAGCAAATAGTCATCCCTTTTTAACGTAAAGATGTGTTAAATTCTAATTTATGTTAGAATCATTGTCACTGTACAGGTGCTATTCAGACATTCTGTATGAGACAGAAGATGGATGAGGCGGCGGCATGGGATGGATCGACGACGGCCGAATTGAAAGCGGCGGTGGCAGAGGCGATCCCCGGTGTTGTTTGGGTGAAGAGGTGGCCATCGAGTCCCACAACGGAGCCCCAGCCTTAAACCGTAATCTTTCTTCCATCTTTTCATTTGACTATTGCAGTATAAATTAGAAAACTTAGATTCCTGACTTGTTACTTGATCAAGGATTCAGGTTGCTTGTAGATTTCCTGTTAGTCATGCTTGAAACTCATGTACGCTTTGCTTTGTTAGTGGTCACTCATGGATTTCATAACCACTTATGTGTTCTGTACTTACTTTCTTCAGCCATAAATGTTGAATCAGTTATGTATTAACTAGCTAAGTGCCCGCGTGTTGTTGCGATTCTCTCATTTTTTCTTTTCCTCTTTAAGTTTCGCTTTCAACTACATCTATAAAAAAATTATGTAATAAAATATTAATCTGGCATATATATGGGTGTTAAAGAGAAGGGTGTATTTGTTTTCTCTTTCACTCCCCATGGGCTTCGTCTCTGCCTCTATGACTACTATGTTAAGTAACTTCACATGTCTCGGACTTTTGATCTAGATTGTGGCACTATGCATCGGCGCGACACTATGTTTAGTAACCAAACAATCACTTACCCTATTTTATTTTGGACCCTTACAACGTGCAAACATGCCAATTTAAGACTCAAACTACTTTTGGAAATTGCCAGGGAAGGTTGCATGTGCGCCCAGCAAGTTCCATGATTTTTTTTTTCTGATCCGCATTACCGTCCGCATCTAAGAACTGACAGCCAAGGGAGTGTCGCGGAGAAGAGCCACCTGGGCACGTTTATGAATTGGAAGTTCTGTGGAAAGAACTGTCTTAAAATGATTAACTCATAATTCCATGTGTTGTGGATTTATTAATCGAAGAGGCAAGAGAAGGTTTATGTTGTGTCTTTTTTCTTGCAGTAATCCATCCTTCTGATCAAGTGATACTTGATTATTCTGAACCAAGACACTACAGACACCTTGTCTCTACTATATAAGTTTTACCTCTTTTGATATCATCTTTCCCTGTATGCCCATTTACTTTTCTTAATGATAGATTCCACATTCAGACCATTTTTAGTTGTGTATATTTTTCCAGATACACACGAGTTTAGATGTATGTAGAAGTTTGTGTTGGGAGGATACCGATGAAGAAATTGATGTCCTTGGTCTTTCTGAATAAGAAGAAATTCTCTTCTACGATGACGTACGTAAACACACAAAAAAATCATTATTGCCCCATACGTTGATTTGCACTGACATTACATATTCAGGTTATAGTGGTAGTTCATTTCTTGTGTTGTTGGTGCATGTCCTGACACTACTGCTTCCTTAATCTTGCAAGAGGGTGATTCTGCTGAATGAGAACGAGGAGTTGCAGAAGGACTTGGGATAAGCAAGATCTCTAATTTTTTATTGGTCTGGAATTGTGGGGTGTATTTAGTTGTAGTTCATTCTGCGGTAATGCGCCACGGTTATTTGTAAAAGGTGATGCTTAGGTACTTTTAATTTGTTGAGACTATGTGACAATTTATGTACATGCATCCTTCGTTACCGATTTGTTATGGACTACGAGAACAATTATGGATATTCACTAGAGTTGACGAAAACATCGTTGTGTAGTGGCTTAGGACACATTGATAGTGGGTTGTTTGGCAGGCCGGTCTAGATACAATGTCGATGCTGTGGTGAAAGAGGTGAAGTTGAGAGGCTGGCGGGGATGGAAAATGCATGCTTGTCATGCCTCTACAGTTCTATGTTTCTAGAGAGAGACATATGGAGAGATTGAGTAATCAAAACTCCAATCTTTTTGTGTACGGTGTTTTTGAAAATGTTCATTGGAATATATTCACTTGCATCATGTATAATTGACGCCCGTAGCAACGCACAGGCATTTAACTAGTATGTCATTCAAAGTTGCCTATGAGGCTTTTTACGGTCTCTGCAAGATAGGTTCAAATGAACCAGAGTACACGAGGGTTACAAGGGAGAAGAAGAAAAATAAAAGAACACACACCGACAAAACACAAGAACGGGGAGAAAGCTGGACACCCCGCAAACAAGGAGGATGGTTGACCGATGACAGGACTCAATGCGACCCAAGCACAGCGATCCCAAGGAGGAGCCCCCAGGACATGGCGGAGGGACAACCCAGCTTCGAGGCCTCGCCGGAGTAATCGAACGGCTTAGGATAGCTGAGACCCAACTAGTGACACTGCACCATCGACATAATCGAAGGGCAGCGCGCATCCGTGACCATACAACGCACCGACAACACTGCGTCGAGGGTGTGGCCGAAAGGCCGCGCGCGGCCGAGACGACACCACGACGCTTGTGTGCCACCGGTTGGGGACACATACACCTTTGAGAACTCTTGCATGGAGCACCCACACCACACACGGGGGTCGCCAGCGTCCTCTGCCACTGATGGCAAGACAGAGGGGCTCAACACTCAGCCACGACGGCTCCCCGGGTGGGGAGCGCATCACCACCATGGCCGCCTTCTGCGAAGCCACAGCACCCGCCAACCTCAGCAGTCAACCCGCTGCAGGATTATAGCTGAGTAAAGAGGCGAACGGCACTCCCAGCCAGAGGTCCCCTCCGCGCATCCACGGCTGCCTAGAGCCGCCTTCACGACTGCCATTTGCAAGCCGAGAAGATGCCAGCCCTGTGGAAGAGAGCCATAGAAGGGTGACGGACGAGACAGGGAGGGAACCGGGGACGAGGCCGACACAAGCCGGCCAGCATAGAGCTTGGGAGCAACCGACCCCAAAGCACCACCAAACAGCCACCACCACCGACGCCGACCAGGGCCAACCGTCGCCACGTGCCGCCGGCAGAGAGGCGCCCGAGCCGACCCATGCGGGACCGCCATACCACCAATCTGGGGAACCGGGACGGCCGCCGCCACCAGGAACAGCCAGGACCGTCGCCGCCACAGCTGGCCGCCACGCCGTCGCCGCAGCAACTGCGCCGCCGCACTCCAGCCTGCGCAATGCCCAGGCCCGGCGATTTTGGCCCGCGCCAAGAACACCACGCGAGGGGAGAGGGGCCCCGTGTAATATCCCAGGTTTAGAGGCTATAAAATGAGAGAACACCAAAGTGTGCATTGCATTCATGCATAGAAAATCCGGGGAATTTTCGCGCTTTCAAATAAAACTTACCACAGTAACTGAAGTTTCACTTGACTTGCTGGAATTGAAGTAGATCATCAAGTCAAGCGCTATAAACTTCACTGTGATCTTTACTAAAACCCTGTTTTGGGTAGAGATGATTTGATCTAAAAGCTAGATCAAATGGAATTAGCTTTACAACAAACAACACCTTAAGTAAGGGTCAACTACAAGATTCTACAAAAGATCTCAACATGACATTCCTTACAACAACACATGAATAATTAAGAAACTATTCTTTACTTATCTTTTCCATGTCTTTTACTAAATAAATGTTTCTACCATGATTCTCATGGTGTATCTTCAACTAATTTTGTGTGTAATATAATTCAATTCTAAACTTATTAATAAATAAGGTAAATCACAGGGTCTAAAGTGCATAAAGGCCACACATTCTTATTTAAATCATAACTTATTAAATATATGGAATATCATAAAACTGAATCCATTTACATTACAAGTTATAGTTCAAACTATTTGAATAAAACTACTCATGAGTATTTTGAAACTCATATGATCATGCCTTGGTGCAATCAAACACCAACTATTCAAAATTGAGGAATAACCTTCAACCTTGACTTTTTGACCAATATTATAATATAAATCCAATCAAATATGATATGGTGCACTATTCACAAGAATAAAAGCATTCACAAGATATTTAGTAAAAAATGTCACTTGGCTATCCAAAGATAAATCATATGAGAGGATAAGGATCATGCCACATGGGATGAAAATATCTCCATGACTTTCATCCCAAGACTTGCCACCTCATGCTCAAAGGATTGCTATGGATGAGGGCATGACAACCAAGCACCTTACTCATCAAACCAAAACAAGAGTCACCCACCTATGTGTCATGATACTAGAGCTTGCCCAAGCCTATAAAAGGAGCCACACCCTTCATCCATTTGATCATCTTGTAGCATGATAAAAGGAAACCAACACATAGAGCCACTCCATACATTAGCTAGGATTAAGATGAAGAAGCTAGGAGGTGTAGTCATACCACAAGATGCAGGTTTATCAGATTTCAAGAAGAATAAGCTACATAAGATACCAAGGTAGAATTCCTAGGCAAACCATATATTTGGTGGAGCATATAATCATCTCTTGAGTAGGACCTTAGGATTTTCCAAGACATTTAGAAGTGAGAGATATTATAGATGCTAACCATATCCATGTCTATCCTAGAGAATACTAGAGTAGTATTAAATCCAACTTGTGCAAACCAACCTTTAATCTTGGAGGTGAGAGCCATGTTCTATTAGTGAAACATAACCAAAGATTATGCTCATATACTAATCTTAGTTGTGTATCACATGGGTGATCACCACTAAAACCCTAGACCACATCTTAATTCCAATCCAAGGTACCTCATGACTATTTATACTTCAATTTAGTGAAGCTTATGCAAAACCCTAAACCTTTCACATAGGATTCACTCCACATAAAATATTAAGCCCTAACTTGTGCATCATGGATCACAAGTATAAACCAAGCAAGTTATAATTAAGCTTAAATGATATTTAAAGTGATTAGAATGAAACCAATATCTAATTCTATTTTGCCTTCCAAGTACTTTGGTTAGTGGACCAAATAAAATAATATGTTATAGCTTGGACCATCATTTTAGAAAGTTAATTGACCATGATAATTATAGGATCTACCCTAAGTAATCCAAGCTAGAATTTGCTAAGCATGATTATTAAAGATAGAGTTTCTCCAACTATTTCTAAAACCCTTAGAAACAATTCTCCACATAAAATCATGAACCAATCCCATTCTCCATATCATCTATTTTAAAACTTTAGCCATAATTAAAATATATAGGAACAATCAATAGTGTTAAGTAATAACAAAACCTAATAATATGTTTACCATGCACTGGTTATAAGTTTCAAATCAATTAAATAGATCTGGTTCCTAAATTGAAAGGAAATTAAAATAAATACCTAAACCATTTTTATTTTATTCAAGTCTCACAAGACCTCAATTAAATCCAAACCAAACTAGTTGTTTAAAATAATAAAACCATTCAGTAAGCATGATTATCAAATTATCTTGATACTCAAATATTTTAGAACCTGCAAAACAAAACAGAATTCAAATTTGAATTCAAACAACAAAATAGAAAACGGAAAATATAAAATAGAATTTGAAAAAGGAAAAGAGAGGGAAACTTACCAGACCTGGCGCAGCCGCCCACCGCAGCAGCCCAACAGTCAGCCCAGTAGCAACCCAGCCCAAACCAAATACCGTTCGCTTGCTTTAAGAATCGTGCGTGGAGAAATGACTTCACCGTCGTCGTCTCCGAGCTCGACAGCGCGGCGGAGCCAGTAGGCCACGACCTCGTCGTCGATAAGCATGCCCCGGACGTCGTCAGTCATCTCAGAACCGCGCCCAATCTCTCTCGCATCCGAGCTTATTCGCGGTCGAGAAGATCTTTGCCAAACGGAAGCTTCCAGAGACCGCCACCTCCCGACCATGGCCAATGCCGTGTCGAGGCCACAGGACTTCCCTTGGCCTATAAATAGGTGGAGGGCATCGCTGTGCACTCCTTGTTCGCCTTCGCCACTCCATTGCTGCTCAGGCACCTTCTATTTCTCACACGCATCCACTCTCTATCGCCGGAGTCGAAGACGAAGCCGACGGAGGAGGTCACCCCAGCCTCCGGCGCGTGGTCCAGGAGGAGCGCCTGGACTCAAGGAGCATCTGGGAGGAGCCCAGCATCTGGGGAAGCCGTGTGGAGGATCAATTTCCTCGTCCCCTTCTGCAACACATCGCCGGGAAGTCTCCAATCGTCGTCGTCTCCGTCGACCATCGCCGGAGCCGACCACGCCATCATGTTCAGGGTGAGCATACGCCTCTATAGAGCTAGATCTCGCATCCTAGAACCTCATGTAACCTCCGATTCGATTCTCGCCGGAGTAGCACCGCCGCAGTACCCATCGTCGGCGACGCTTCGGTGATCCCCTCGCTAAAACATCACCACCATTAGATTCGCCTAGTTATACTCGTTCAGTAGAGCCTAGCCGCGCATCTCGGGAGCCCTAAATCAGCAGCGCCACCGTGCTCTGGCCGCCGGCGTTTAAACGTCGGTGAGGTCAAACGCCACGGTCAACTTTGACCGGTCCTTGCTTGCGTGGCGTCTGACGTGTACTTAGGCCCCACTCGTCAGTCTCTGTGGCTAGAACTATCTCGGTATGTTTAGTGTTTTAGTTTTAATTTAAAAACCAGTAAATAACTGAAACTTTGAAAAATCATATAAAATTTATTTCAACTCAGAAAAATATGAATAATATATCAAAATGCTCACAAAAATAAAATCTAGTCAAATAAAATATAAAACAAAAATGTGTGTCAAAATAAAAATTCACTTATTTTTATCTTTATTAATTATGTCTTTCCAATTGTTTTAAATACAAATTGAATTCAATAAATAATTAAGTTTCAAATAAATTAAATTTTAACTATTCATTAACTAAGTAAAATGTTAAGATTCATTTACTTGATCATTTTTTCATCAATTAAAAATATTAGTGGTAATTCATAAACCCTAATTTGCAAATTACCATTTACTATTTCTTTAAATAATAATAAAGTAAGAAAATACGAACCACTAATATTATTTTGGGTAATCCAAAACTTGTTTACTTAATCATCTTTAGTTAACAAGTTAAGTATTTTAAAACTTGATAACAATTGTTAAACCTTAGTTTTTAATTAAACCTAATTAAGAATTACCCTAATTATTACTTCTTGTGAAAATTAATAAAATGTAAAACAATTATTAATTTTGCTTCAAAGTAATTAATAACCACATCTATATTGTCAAATAACATTTTAAGAGTTGTACCATAATTTAGAAACCCTAGATTTAATTTAAGCAAGACCTTGATTCCATTATTTTATGTACTCCTCCTAAGTTAATTGAAATCCTAAAACCCTAGGGGTTTAGCCCATATAATTATATAAGATTCACCTATACCTATAAAATCCTAGTAAGAAACAAATAAATGCATGCTCATGATCCACTAGGATAAAACCAATTCACATAAGATTATCATTTCATGTCTCTATCTTTAAGTAAAACCTATATGATCCACTAGTGCCACCAAGATGCCAACCCTATCTTGTTAATTAGAGTAGTGTCATTGATCACCACTCCTATCTACCACACCATTGAAATCATCCTAAACCATCAAACCCTAGAAGAACCATGGAGATCAATTCTAGTACCAATATTGTGTAATAATTCCCATTATATATGCTTCTATCCAACTAAACCCTACTCAGGGATCATAACCCACCTAGTTTAGAAGCCATTAGTGATCACTTAGTGAAACAAATGGGAAACCATAGTAATAAACATACTACTACTTATTGCATATAGATCAATTCTATTTAAGAACCAACTAGTACCTATTAGGAAACTAAATAAACCCATTAGTAAACCCTAGAATCCCATAGCTCCTATTTATAATAATTCTTGTTCTTTATTGACCTGTTCTTCAAAAGTTATTCTTTTGAAGTACATATGTCAATCCAACCATAGGAACCCTAGTTCTTATTTATACTTATTATTTCTTAATTAACCTGTTCTTCAAAAGTTATTCTTTTGAAGTATAATATATGACATCATCAACCATGCTTGTAAAACTTAAAATTGACAACTGTTCTTTACATATTATTCCACTACTATCCTTTATATATGTGCTTGTCATGATGTCTTATATATCATTTGTTTAGGATGCATTATATCATTTGTATATGCTAGTCTTATAACCAAACCCTAATAACAACCTTGTTTGAGAACCATCCTAAAAGTGCAACACACACTAAAGAAATCTTTACAACTCATCCATCCTAAATCATCGAGGTTAGGTTATGCTCGGGACGATTGCATCTCATACTATGCATTATAGCATCTTTTCCAGTTCTTTAAACATTGTCCTTACCGGACAATGATGGTATTTCAGAATTTGGAGTTCTCACGTATCGAAGCTTTTGCCTGCATAATCTTGCAGTCAAGAAAGGCAAGTTCATCGCTTGCTCATGTCATTTGATTATGTTTATCAAATTATATGCAAAGTACTATACTTATCACTCTTGCATTGAAAATCAAATATTATTTTACAATTATGAATATGACTATGTGGTGGGCAATGGAACCATGGTATGTGTTGATTGGTGGAGGTTCCATTGCACGGGTACTATTCATCTAGGACTAAGTACCAATGCCGTCCAGTGATTCTAGCGCCGTACATATCGCGTTAACCATAAGATCTATAATGGCTCTGGAGAAGCCAGCTGTATCTTTTCCCTCCTGCACGCCAACGGACTTGATAGAGCCTGGCGGGGTGTTGGAGATAACACTGCCGTAGGTTGGGAAATCCTTTAAAATCCCCATCCGGACGTTTGGATGAGAGGCTCTACCGTCTATGAGGGATTGTCCATAGTACACCGGGGTAAAGCCGTATGATCGGGAGATGTCTACCGGGGTGTACGGATGGACAAAAGGGTGGGTTTGCAGGGTCGCGGAGAAGGCGGTGATTGGCTTGGTTCTTATACCGACCTCACACCAAAGGAAGTGTGGACAAGCTCATGACTTGGTTGGCAACAAGGTTAAGTTCTCTTATGGGAAAAGTACGCACCTCTGCAGAGGATACTGAATTGTGACTGTCACTCCCTGTTTCGGGAAGGAACTGCGAACGCGGCAGAAAGGAACTCCATGAAGTTCTAGTCAACTGTGAAGACTGACGGGCATAGTTTTCAGAATAAAATAAACCTTTGAAGAAATGTTTATGAAAACTTGCATTCGCCTATGACTTTCTGGTCTGTGGCTGTAGCTAGTGCATGATACACCTATACCCTAATATGAACTTGCTGAGTACGCTCGTACTCATCCCACTCTTAAATCCCTTAGCTATGGAGGCACTGAAGGGGAATCTACCGTGGAACTCGAAGACAAAGGAGTCAACTGCAACAAGATGAAGAATCCAAGCAAAGAAGTCAATGGAGTCAACTTCTGCATCAGCTGAAGTGGAAACTTAGACTAGTAATAGAAGGGAACATTTCCCTAATCCTAGCACCTAGTAGCTAGATGTCTATAGCAAGCCAAGTAACTCTTAAGCTTGAGTTAGCAATAAGTTAGTCTACGAGTCGTTCTTCTGGAGTTTTCTTTGAAATGTTACCTCACTGTAAAGTAGGAGGTTGTGTTGATCTTCTAAACAGCTTGTGTATCCTTCTATAGACATACCTTGGACTCGCATATGTTTCTGTTGTACCACTCTGAGGGATGTAATATGAGTGGAACGGTGTTTCACTTGTGTTATGTCAACGACTTGTGTACTACACCATGCAGTGGTACGCTGGGTCACCACACCCCGCCGCCGCCCACAGCCGGCCTTTGGCCGACGGCGCCATCCGGGCGGCGGCGAGGGGGGGGGGGGGAGAGGTCGGGGAGGGCGAGAGGGGTGGCGGCGGGCGGGCCTCTCCTATCGCCCGCGGGAGCGACAAGGGAGAGGCGCTGGTGTCGTTGAGCTGCAGGATGGTGGAGGCGCCGTTCGTTCATAGAGGTTACATTTTTCTACACAACATCCACGGAGCCATGTTCTATAGAATATAGATGCGAGCAAACCCTGCGAGCAACCAATCAGACCCTAAGTACACCACACAAGGGCTACTAGTACTATCACAAGAGCAAACGAGCCTACATTTCTCAACTTCTTTCCCCTCGCAGACGCCTAGATTGCAGGATACACTCCCGAGACACAACAATAGAACATAACTTCAGTCCTAGAGTTCAATAGCCTAGCTTCTCCTCTTGTGCACTATCAACGGTGAGCTGACTCCATAAACAGTGCGTCTCCTCACCGGGGATGGCTTCTTGTCAAAGCAATTGCCTCTTCCACCTTTTCAGATCAATCTGCTGTTTACAAGTCCAAAATTAATAGGGATACAAAATTAAATAGTTTACCACAGATGTAAAGAAATTCTGTATTGACCTCAAAGCAAACCCACAAAAGGTAAAAGAGAGTATCAGATGATACTGATTCAGACAAGTTTTACAAATATTTGTAGGTACGTGATGACATATGTGAGTTCCATCAGTTGGTACCCAGCTTCAGTTGGACAGATGCTTCTTTGGATGTTTATCATCGTCATCCATCTGTGTATTACCCCTAATATTTTAAATATTTGTAGGTGCAGTGATGTCCACCCCTCACAATCCTATCTAATCATACGTGTACAAATTCAGAAGTACTCCCTCTGTCCCACGAAAGATGTTAAAGGTTTGTCAAAATTTAGATGTATCTAGACAGTAATAGATACATCCAAATTTTGACAAACATTTGACATGTTTCGTGGGATGGATGAAGTACTATTTGTATTTTAACACATTATTATTTCAGATACATAGGTGTGAGTATTCCTACAACATCTTAATGTGATGACACACTCTCTATACTTTATCTGATTACCTGAAGACCTGAACTTAGTAGTATGGAAGCAGATGAAAAAAAAGCAACATGCACCCTTTGTCTATTCAGCCAAGGCTAAAACGCAAAGAGCTTGAACCCTTTGTCCGTACAGACCTAAGAGGCAAATGTAACTACAAATAGGTATTTTCGCACTTTCATGGTTCATTGGTATCTAAAATGTCCATGGATCGATCCTCCTCAACTACTACAGTCCGGAAGCATATGGAAAACAGAAAAACATGGTCCACCGAATTATTCATACAAGACTAAAAGAAATCTACTTCAGAATTGATCAGATATACTTTGAGCTACTGATTCTATGAATAGGTTGAGCTACTTTAGCTTTCCACTTTTCCCCTAAAATCAAATTCTGCTACAAAAAGGCCAAACACATATGCACAGAAGCCACCCGAAACAGAGGCTGCACTATTACGGCATCGGAGATTTGATCGGCTAATTAGGCAATTTGTTCTACTACCTTAGCTTCCATATTTTTACCTTAGCTCAAATAATGCTACAGAGAAGCCAAACAAATATGCTTCTTATGAGGATTTATTGTCACGTGATGCTAGACCTGGAACTCGCGCCGGACGGCCTAGGTGTATTGGAAAATGTGGCCCGGCGGCTTCTCCTCGACCAGGAAGGCAGGAACTCGCGCTCGACGGCGCGGCGGTTCGGAGTGGGAGATCTTGGGTGGTGTTGGTGCAGTGCACCTGGCGAGAGGTGCGAGCGACCACCTGGAGGATGCGGCGAGCCGGGCGCGGGGAGAAAATGGATGTGGAAGCGAAGAGCTGATTCGGCGGCGCGTTGGCGAGCGGTGGCAACGGCTGATTGCGGTAGGATTCAGGCACCGGCGGCGTGGCAGGGGGCTGCGACTTTGGCGAGAGATTCAGATCGTGGTCCACACTCGCGAACTGGCCAGTCGTGCGGGCCTACGGGGCCATCTGCAGGGGAAGTTACCATGATACCACTGGTGCGTTAATTTAGAAACTAAATTTACTGGACCAGATCGAACGGACAGAATAAATCAAACCAGTAGTACTACTTATTCTGGTTTTGCAAAGTCACTGTTCATCCGACCCAAGCCAACCAGTAGAGGTTATAGCACCGAAGGCATGAAGGGAGTCCAAGTAGGCTGCGTGACTGTTCGTGTTTCGAGCACCCACGATACCACCGACACCACAATATGTCTCTTCAGTGGTACCTGAACGTCCCTTGTCGTAGTTCAACAATTTTCTGATACCTCTCATGCCAACACGCAGGTGGGCAGATCCTCCCGCTAGCCGGGATGCACTGACGTCAAGGTCCCTGGTATGGACATGGGGACACGACCTTGTTTCGGTGGTATAGCTGCGGTGCTAGTGCCAATCATTCTGATCAAAGATCGGGGGAGGCAAATAGAAGGTGAAAGCTAGTTGTAGCTGCTACGCTTCTGGCAAGGAAAAATAGAAAAAAAAACGCAGACCTATGGAGAAGAAGGTGCGGGAGTGGAATACTGGTGTTTATGCGAGCAGATCAATCGTTCCCTAGTGTGACGTCCTCTATATATGGTCCTGAACTGGACTATAACTGGTGGAGCACTACACGATCAAAGGCTTCTTCAATGTTCACATGGTTGATGGTTGTGCACGCCAGAAGGTCCGGCGTCTCACTCCATTTAGTACTACAAAGTGCATGGTCCTTCAGGGTGATCTGTTGTCACTTAGATTAAGTTTAATGAACGCCCTCGTGCTCCCACAAAACTGGGGAAAGCAATCTGTAATTCGGTTTGCTGTCTTCTAAACTTTGTAGCTTCAATGGCTTCATTTGCTCATGGTCAAAATTTGGTTTTGAGCTATACTGGTTGCGACAAGAGGTTTTTTTTTGACAAGTCAAAATTCTCTTTTAAGCTATACTGGTTGCGACAAGAGGTTTTTTTCAATATGATAGTAAAGGAGTGAAATTTGGTTTTAGTGGGAGCAAATCCCATGGAGAATTGGTTGAATAAGCTAAGACACATAAGAAGATTTCTCAAGGGATGGACAAAGAATCAAAGTGGAAAGTATAAAAAGGAAAAAAGAAAGATTGTTACATATCATTGATCAATTGGATTTAAAAGCCGAAACAAATCCCTTGAGTTTGAATGAAAGAGAAGAGCTAAAAAAAACAAATAATAGCTTAAATAAATTAAGAAGGGAAGAGGAGTCTAAATGAGCTCAAAGAGCGAAAGTTAAACATATTCAGGAGGGGGGCAATAATACGAGATACTTTTACTTAATAGCAAATGGTAAACACCGAAAAAAGAAAACCTTCCAATTAGAACAACAAGAGGAAACTATTGTTGGGGAAGATAATTTGAAGGTCTATATCACTGAATTCTATAAGAGATTATTTGGGGCACCGGCACTGACATAGGCATCCCCAATGGGCCTGCCAAAGATGGTACCCGGGGTTTACTGAAGGCCCAGAACTCGAAGAATAAGAAGACTCGGAAGCCCATTTAGTGATTAGGAAAGATAGTTTGTATTAGGAAAGATAGAGATTTGTAATCTTACGGGTTGGGTACGAAACCCTCCCGAACTCTGTAACTTGTGTACCACGAAACCCTCGGCTCCGCCTTCTATAAAGGGGAGTCGAGGGACAAAGAAGGATCGAATCTATCAACATAACCCTAGTTTTCATAATCGTCGAGTACTTTTCGGCTGAAACCTTCGAGATCTACTTGCCCTCTACTTCTAACAAAACCCTAGTCTACAATCCGTAGGCATTGACAAGTTAATCCTTTGTCAATTGGTCGTGGGAACTAGAGGTTGCAAGGAGCTGATCTCGATGGCACGTTCAAGATCGTCTTCATCGGTGGCAAGCAATGCGACGGATCGAGGTAACAAGGGAAAAACTGATCTAGTCAATTTTATTCCTCACCCGCCCTCCCGTATGGATGCATGTGCCTATCTGGAGGAGCCCATCATCATGACGTTCGGAGAATTCCGATTTGGCGTCAACAAAGAAGGATCCTACCGTCTCGAAGTTCCGATCTCGTCGGAATTTTCAGCGGTCGATTCTAACTTTTCGTCGAGTAACGAGGAGTTTTCGTCGCCACGCTTCGTCGACAGCAAGGCAAGCGAAAGCTCGCCAAGATCTTCAGCAACACATCCTTCGAGTCGTCTGCGGACTCCTTTATAAGCAGCGACTCCGACATCGTCGACAGCTTCAACTTCATCGACAAATCTGCTGCCAACGGAAAGGTCTTCACCACTCTATATGATGGTGTCACCAATCCTGACAAAAATCAATGCGCATCATCAGATTTATGCGATAGAAGGAGCAGGCCGATCAGAGAAACGTCGGAGGCTTTCGACGATTTGGGAAATCCATACGTCGATCCCGCCGATCTCAGACATGGCCTAGGCACTAAATACGTCGGGTCTTCACCTCGAGAAAGAGTACAGCTCCCGCAAGAAGCGTGGGATATGGCTGCAAAAGCCATGGATGGTTCAGAACCTATGACCACCACTGCTACTGTACAAGAACTTCAAGCATATCAATATAGACTTGCTCGGGTGAGCAGAGAGTTGGAAAAACAGACAACATCCCTGAATAGAAGGAAAGAAGCAGCTTCTGCATCAAGCAGACGCCGAGCAGAGTTAAGTCGCTGATACGTCTCCAACGTATCGATAATTTCTTATGTTCCATGCTACTTTATTGATGATACCTACATGTTTTATGCACATTATATGTCGTATTTACGCATTTTCTGGAACTAACCTATTAACGAGATGCCGAAGAGCCAGTCTGCTGTTTTTGGTTTCGAAATCCTAGTAAGGAAATATTCTGAATTGGACGAAATCTTCGCCCGGTCCTATTTTTGCACGGAGCTTCCAGAAGACCGAAGAGATAACGAAGTGGGGCGACGAGGCGCCGCCACCATAGGCGCGCGCCGAGGGGGCCCGCGCCGCCTATGGCCCCTCGTCAGCCCCCGACCTACCCTTCCGCCTACTTAAAGCCTCCGTCGTGAAACCCCCGACGAGAGCCACGATACGGAAAACCTTCCGAGAGACCGCCGCGAATCCCATCTCGGGGATTCGGGAGATCGTCCGCACCCTGCCGAGAGGGGATTCATCTCCGGAGGACTCTTCATCGCCATGATCGCCTCCGGAGTGATGAGTGAGTAGTTCACCCCTGGACCATGGGTCCATAGCGTAGCTAGATGGTCGTCTTCTCCTTGTTGTGCTTCATTGTTGGATCTTGTGAGCTGCCTAACATGATCAAGATCATCTATATGTAATTCTATATGTTGTGTTTGTCGGGATCCGATGGATAGAGAATACTATGTTATGGTGATTATCAATCTATTGTTTATGTGTTGTTTATGATCTTGCATGCTCTCCGTTATTAGTAGAGGCTCTGGCCAAGTTTGTACTCTTAACTCCAAGAGGGAGTATTTATGCTCGATAGTGGGTTCATGCCTTCATTGACACCTGGGACAGTGACAGAAAGTTCTAAGGTTGTGATGTGTGTTGCCACTAGGGATAAAACATTGATTCTATGTCTAAGGATGTAGTTGTCGATTACATTACGCACCATACTTAATGCAATTGTCTGTTGCTTTGCAACTTAATACTGAATGGGGTTCGGATGATAACCTGAAGGTGGACTTTTAGGCATAGATGCAGTTGGATGGCGGTCTATGTACTTTGTCGTAATGCCCGGATTAAATCTCACTATATTTATCATATCATGTATATGCATTGTTATGCCCTTCTCTATAGTCAATTGCCCGACTGTAATTTGTTCACCCAACATGCTTTTATCTTATGGGAGAGACACCTCTAGAACTGTGGACCCCGGTCCTATTCTTTACATAGCATACAATCTCTGCAATTGTGTTTTACTATTTTCTTGCAAACAATCATCTTCCACTCGATACGCTTAATCCTTTGTTACAGCAAGCCGGTGAGATTGACAACCTCACTGTTTCGTTGGGGCAAAGTACTTTGATTTTGTTGTGCAGATTCCACGTTGGCGCCGGAATCCTGTTGTTGCGCCGCATCACATTTCGCCACCATCAACCTTCAACGTGCTTCTTGGCTCCTCCTGGTTCGATTAAACCTTGGTTTCTTTCTGAGGGAAAACTTCCTACTGTGCGCATCATACCTTCCTCTTGGGGTTCCCAACGAACGTGTGAGTTACACGCCATCAAGCTCTTTTCTGGCGCCGTTGCCGGGGATCAAGACACGCTGCAAGGGGAGTCTCCACTTCTCAAGCTCTTTACTTTGTTTTTGTCTTGCTTTATTTTATTTACTACTTTGTTTGCTGCACCTAAACAAAACACAAAAAGAAAAATTAGTTGCTAGTTTTACTTTATTTACTGTCTTGCTCACTATATCAAAAACACAAAAGAAATTTAGTTATTTGTATTTACTTTGTTTGGCTAGTTTACTTTTTGCTTATTGCATCATGTTTCCTTTTAATTTCACCACAAAAGACATACCGGTAGGACGTGGGTCCATAGTTGGGAGAAATAATATAGAAGAATTTTTCAATCATGTTAGTATTACTGAAGATTTTGAAGATAGACACTTGGTAGAACTTGCACCTACCTATGAAATTGCTGCTTGCTTTAGTTCGCATGTTGGAAACTAAATTTGTTAATCTCAATCCTATAATCCAACACATGTTTCTTACACTTGGTGATATGGAAGAAGGGGAAAAGAAAGATTTTGTTTTAGAAACTCTTCTTAGAGAATTTGGTGGTCTAGCAAGAGAGGCTAGAAAGGTTTTTGCTAAATTTAATATGCTAGGTTCTCATACTAATTTTGTTGATCTCCTTGAAAAAATGGACATGGATAGAATAAGGTACACTAAAAATATTAATGATGGTGGGGAGATCAAAGCACCAATACCATGTAAACTCCTAGCTATGAATGATGCACTAGAAAATAACTATGCTTGGCTTGTTCCTGAAAATTTGTTCGATGAGAGTAGCAAGCCCAAGACTAATGAAAAGGGAGACGCTAAAACGTATGTATCCAATATACTATGCTTAGTTGAGAAAACTCCCAACATCCCTGGTTATGATGTTGATGCTTCTACTCTCGATAATACTTGATTTGCACTTTCTGCGCCTAGCTGAAAGGCGTTAAAGAAAATCGCTTATGGGAGACAACCCATGTTTTTACTACAGTACTTTATTTTATATTTGAGTCTTGGAAGTTGTTTACTACTGTAGCAACCTCTCCTTATCATGTTTTTGTGCCAAGTAAAGTTTCTATGTCAAAGTTGATGTTATATTTGGGATCGCTGCGCAGAAACAGCATTGCTGTCTGTCACGAATCTGGGCACAGGCCTCTGTAGAAAATTCGAAAAACTCCAATTTACGAGCGTGATCCTCAGATATGTACGCAACTTTCATTAGTTTTGAGTTTTTCCATTTGAGCAAATCTGGTGCCAGCTTTAAATTCGTCTTTACGGACTGTTCTGTTTTTAACAGATTCTGCCTTTTATTTCGCATTGCCTCTTTTGCTATGTCGGATTCATTTCTTTGATCCATTAATGTCCAGTAGCTTTATGCAATGTCCAGAAGTGTAAAGAATGTTTGTGTCACCCCTGAATGTGTGAATTATTAATTGTGCACTAACCCTCTAATGAGTTTGCTTGAAGTTTGGTGTGAAGGAAGTTTTCAAGGGTCAAGAGAGGAGTATGATATACTATGATCAAGAGGAGTGAAAGCTCTAAGCTTGGGGATGCCCCGTGGTTCACCCCTGCATATTTTAAGAAGACTCAAGCGTCTAAGCTTGGGGATGCCCAAGGCATCCCCTTCTTCATCGACAACATCATCGTTCCTCCCCTGAAACTATATTTTTATTCACCACATCTTGTGTTCTTTACTTGGAGCGTCGGTTTGTTTTTGTTTTTGTTTTTGTTTGAATAAAATGGATCCTAGCATTCACTTTGTGGGAGAGAGACACGCTCCGCTGTTGCATATGGACAAATATGTCCTTAGGCTTTACTCATAATGTTCATGGCGAAGTTTCTTCTTCGTTAAATTGTTATATGATTAGAATTGGAAAATGCTACATGTAGTAATTCTAAAATGTCTTGGATAATGTGATACTTGGCAATTGTTGTGCTCATGTTTAAGCTCTTGCATCATATGCTTTGTACCCATTAATGAAGAAATACATAGAGCTTGCTAAAATTTGATTTGCATATTTGGTCTCTCTAAGGTCTAGATAATATCTAGTATTGAGTTTTGAACAATAAGGAAGACGGTGTAGAGTCTTATAATGTTTACAATATGTCTTTTATGTGAGTTTTGCTGCACCGGTTCATCCTTGAGTTTTCTTCAAATAACCTTGCTAGCCTAAACCTTGTATCGAGAGGGAATACTTCTCATGCATCCAAAATCCTTGAGCCAACTACTATGCCATTTGTGTCCACCATACCTACCTACTACATGGTATTTCTCCGCCATTCCAAAGTAAATTGCTTGAGTGCTACCTTTAAAATTCCATCATTCACCTTTGCAATATATAGCTCATGGGACAAAATAGCCTTAAAAACTATCGTAGTATTGAATATGTACTTATGCACTTTATCTTTTATTAAGTTGCTTGTTGTGCGATAACCATGCTTCTGGGGAACGCCATCAACTATTGTTGAATATCATGTGAGTTGCTATGCATGTCCGTCTTGTCTGAAGGATCTATCATTTTAGTGGTTGGAGCATGCAAAATTGTTAGAGAAGAACATTGGGCCGCTAACTAAAGCCATGAATCATGGTTGAAGTTTCAGTTTTGGACATATATCCTCAATCTCATATGAGAATAATAATCATTGCTACATGCTTATGCATTTAAGAGGAGTCCATTATCTGTTGTCCATGTTGTCCCGGTATGGATGTCTAAGTTGAGAATAATCAAAAGCGAGAAATCCAAAATGCGAGCATTCTCCTTAGACCTTTGTACAGCGGCATGGAGGTACCCCTTTGTGACACTTGGTTGAAACATGGCATGCAAAGATCCGGTAGTCCAAGCTAAGTAGGACGAGGTGCGGACACTATTAGTATACTATGCATGAGGCTTGCAACTTGTAAGATATAATTTACATAACTCATATGCTTTATTACTACCGTTGACAAAATTGTTTCATGTTTTCAAAATAAAAGCTCTAGCACAAATACAGCAATCGATGCTTTCCTCTTTGAAGGACCATTCTTTTACTTTTATTGTTGAGTCAGTTTACCTATCTTCCTCCACCTTAAGAAGCAAACACTTGTGTGAACTGCATTGATTCCTACATACTTGCATATTGCACTTGTTATATTACTTTATGTTGACAATATCCATGAGATATACATGTTATAAGTTGAAAGCAACCGCTGAAACTTGATCTTCCTTTGTGTTGCTTCAACACCTTTACTTTGATTTATTGCTTTATGAGTTAACTCTTATGCAAGACTTATTGATGCTTGTCTTGAAGTACTATTCATGAAAAGTCTTTGCTATATGATTCAGTTGTTTACTCATGTCATTACCTTTGTTTTGATCGCTGCATTCATTACATATGTTTACAAATAGTATGATCAAGATTATGATGGCATGTCACTTCAGAAATTATCTTTGTTATCGTTTTACCTGCTCGGGACGAGCAGAACTAAGGGATGCTGATACGTCTCCAACGTATCGATAATTTCTTATGTTCCATGCTACTTTATTGATGATACCTACATGTTTTATGCACATTATATGTCGTATTTACGCATTTTCTGGAACTAACCTATTAACGAGATGCCGAAGAGCCACTGTTTTCGCTGTTTTTGGTTTCAGAAATGCTAGTAAGGAAATATTCTCGGAATTGGACGAAATCTTCGCCCAGGGTCCTATTTTTGCACGGAGCTTCCAGAAGACCGAAGAGATAACGAAGTGGGCGACGAGGCCGCCACCATAGGGCCGGGCGCCGAGGGGGCCCGCGCCGCCTATGGTGTGGGCCCTCGTCAGCCCCCTGACCTACCCTTCCGCCTACTTAAAGCCTCCGTCGCGAAACCCCCGACCGAGAGCCACGATACGGAAAACCTTCCAGAGACGCCGCCGCCGCGAATCCCATCTCGGGTATTCGGAGATCGCCTCCACCCGCCGGAGAGGGATTCATCTCCCGGAGGACTCTTCATCGCCATGATCGCCTCCGGAGTGATGAGTGAGTAGTTCACCCCTGGACCATGGGTCCATAGCAATAGCTAGATGGTCGTCTTCTCCTTGTTGTGCTTCATTGTTGGATCTTGTGAGCTGCCTAACATGATCAAGATCATCTATATGTAATTCTATATGTTGTGTTTGTCGGATCCGATGGATAGAGAATACTATGTTATGGTGATTATCAATCTATTGTTTATGTGTTGTTTATGATCTTGCATGCTCTCCGTTATTAGTAGAGGCTCTGGCCAAGTTTGTACTCTTAACTCCAAGAGGGAGTATTTATGCTCGATAGTGGGTTCATGCCTTCATTGACACCGGGACAGGTGAAAGTTCTAAGGTTGTGATGTGCTGTTGCCACTAGGGATAAAACATTGATTCTATGTCTAAGGATGTAGTTGTCGATTACATTACGCACCATACTTAATGCAATTGTCTGTTGCTTTGCAACTTAATACTGAATGGGGTTCGGATGATAACCTGAAGGTGGACTTTTTAGGCATAGATGCGTTGGATGGCGGTCTATGTACTTTGTCGTAATGCCCGGATTAAATCTCACTATATTTATCATATCATGTATATGCATTGTTATGCCCTTCTCTATTTGTCAATTGCCCGACTGTAATTTGTTCACCCAACATGCTTTTATCTTATGGGAGAGACACCTCTAGTGAACTGTGGACCCCGGTCCTATTCTTTACATAGCATACAATCTACGCAATTGTGTTTTACTATTTTCTTGCAAACAATCATCTTCCACTCGATACGCTTAATCCTTTGTTACAACAAGCCGGTGAGATTGATAACCTCACTGTTGCAAAGTACTTTGATTTTGTTGTGCATTCCACGTTGGCGCCGGAATCCCTTGTTGCGCCGCATCACATTTCGCCACCATCAACCTTCAACGTGCTTCTTGGCTCCTCCTGGTTCGATTAAACCTTGGTTTCTTTCCGAGGGAAAACTTGCTACCGTGCGCATCATACCTTCCTCTTGGGGTTCCCAACGAACGTGTGAGTTACACGCCATCGATCGCCTTTCAGGAACTTCGGGAGATAGTCACAGAGAAGCTCGGAGGAGAGCAATGTCTCGGCTGCAAAACATACCCGAAGAGAGAGGAAACATAATCCAAAATCTCGACATGTCCTTTATGTCGATTGATGAAAGGGGAAATATCATCCCAAAAACACCGAAGCAGGTTACATGGCAACACAAGCTTACATCCTGGCGTCCAGACCTCCCTGGGGACCCGAGAGAACCATTGTTTAATATGGCGATGGCTGGAGTAGGAGTAATGGGAACAGCGTTTGCAACAACACTCCCGAAGAAAATCCTAGACAAAATAGTCCACGACCCACCGCAGCAGTTCAAGACCCCCAAGAACAAGTGGAGCAAGAGACACAGCAGTTCAAGTACGGGTGGACAGAGCGCGACAAGAAAGAAGGAGCGTCAGCACTCACCAGAAGTTGCCGACGAAGATATGTGTGGGCTCCGTGTTTCACGAGAAGAGTTCGAAAGACTCGAGTCCCAAAAGGGTTCAAGCTACCCGAAAATTTCAAGAAATTCGACGGCCTGCAAGATCCCGAGGATTGGCTCTTGGATTATCTCGAGATGGTGAAGCTGGTAGGAGGAACCAGAGCAATAGCTATGCAAAGTATCCAAGTTCACTTGAGCGGTGCCGCGAGATCTTGGATAAAGAAACTCCCCCAAATTCCATCGACAGCTGGGATAACTTTGAGGACATCTTCGTGAAAAACTTCCGATCCACCTGCAAGAAACCTGCGTCATTGGAAGAGTTGAGGGCGTGTCGACAAAAACACGACGAGTCGATGAGGAAATATATACAGCGGTGGAACATCATAAAGAACTCGCAGAAGATATATCCGACGAGAGGGCAATAGATGCGTTGCAGGAATTCGGCGAGGAGATTTTGTCGAAGACTTAGGGAGAACTAACCCTAAGACCATATCAGCACTCATGGAGATAGCCAATAAATGGGCAGATGGAGAAGACGCAATATACAACAAGCGACACAGGTCGCGAGGAGGATCGTGGTCGAAATTATCAAAATAGAAGGCGATTTTCGCCGGTTCTACAACAACGATGCTCCTGGCCATATATCGGCTGGTTTTCGAGGAAATCCTGGAGGAAACAGTCGAGATGACTATCAAAGGAGTAACGAGCATCAAGGCGACAATAGAGGCGATTCTCGCGGCAACAGACAAAATAGTGGTCCAAGGTTTCAACGACCTTATGTGTCCCCCGAAGAGATGATGAACGGTCCGTGTCAAATGCACCTTTATCTTGACAACAACGGAAAGAGGCAGTCAGGGCATCTCCAGAAAGACGCCGAAATTTTCAAGCAATGTTGTGAGCCGCAGGAATCGCAAATGCCCAAGCCACAAATAGAAACCCCCAGGGGCCAAGGAGCGAGATCCACCTTCCACCTCCTCCCGCAATGACGAAAATCATCGCTTAGAATAGCGGCGCACCACACCCACCGCCATACGTTGATCCCAATTCTAACGGTGCGGTCTCGATGATCCGAAAGCTAGGCCATTAAACAGGGCGCAGAAGGTAATCTCACGACAAGTGTTTATGGCAGAGAAGATGCCTCCACCAACAGTCGAGTACTTAAATTGGTCGGGGCAAGACATCGGCTTCACAACCGCGGACCATCCGCAGCAAGTTCCTCGACCAGGACAATCAGCACTCATTTTACCCGCAGTAATCGCTGGTTTCGACGTGTCGAGAGTTTTCATAGATGGCGGCAGCAGCTTAAACCTCATGTATGCGATACATTGAGGAAGATGAACATATCCCTGGCAAACTTAAAACCAACCGACACACGTTTCCATGGGATTACACCAGAGAAGCCAAGTTATTGGGTAAGATCAACCTCGACGTTCGGTTTGGAACCGAGAAAACTACAGGATAGAGAATTTGGAGTTAGAAGTTGTGGATTTCCCGTCGCAATATCATGCTTTGTTGGGGCGACCAGCATATGCCAGGTTCATGGCGGTCCGCATTATACATATCTGTTGTGGAGGTTGCCGGGCCCAAGGGACCTATCACAATCAAAGGAAGTTTCGCGTTATCCGATAAATGCGACAAGGATTTTCATCGACTGTCGAAACTTTCGGATGCAAGCAGAATATGCGTTCACCGATTATGATGTGCTGCCAGAGGTAGAGAGATCTTCTAAGGAGCCAACTTTCAACACAACCAAGGATTCAAAAGAGGTACAGATCCACCCAACAGACCCAAAGAAAACGACATCCATTGCCGCAAACATGGACGTCGCATAGGAAAGCGCGCTCGTCAAGTTCCTCCGTGAGCACTGGAAAATCTTCGCATGGTGTCCAGCTGACATGCCAGGAGTACCCAGGGAACTTGCCGAGCACCACCTCAATTTGGATCCTCTCGCAAGACCAATAAAGCAACCTTTGCGGCATTTTTCGGAACCTAGCCGCAAAGCCATGTTATCAGAAATAGACCGACTCAAAGATGCTGGATTCATCAGAGAAATATCTACCGAAGCCACATGGGTAGCTAACCCAGTGATGGTGCCGAAAAAACACACAATAGTCCTTCGCATGTGCGTCGACTTCACGTGTCTCAATAAACATTGTCCCAAGGATCACTTTCCCCTCCCAAGGATCGATCAAATCATCGACTCCACGGCAGGATGCGAACGTCTTTCCTTTTTGGATGCATACTCTGGTTATAACCAGATCAGATTAAAAGAAGAAGATGAAGCCAAGACAGCGTTCATCACACCTTACAGCGTGTTTTGCTATAAAACAATGCCCTTTGGTTTGAAAAACGCGGGAGCAACATATCAACGGATGATGCAGAAGTGCCTAGCAACACAGATTGGAAAAAATGTACAAGTCTACATTGACGATGTCGTAATAACATCAAAGAAGGGGTCGACTCTGATCGAAGATTTGAAGGAAACCTTCGACAACCTCGATAAGTTCTGCCTCAAGCTGAACCCGACAAAGTGCTCTTTTGGAGTTCCCGGGAGAACTTCTCGGGTTCTTAGTATAAGGGGGATTGAAGCCAACCCTGAAAAATCCAGGCCATCGTGACTATGAGAAAGCCAACAAAGTTGAAAGAAGTACAACAGCTAACGGGGCGAGTCGCAGCTTTAAGCAGATTCGTCGCCAGGCTAGGAGAAAAAGCATTGCCGTTCTACGCATTGATCAAACAGGGCGAAAAATTTCAATGGAACGAGGAAGCAGATAGGGCCTTCGAGAACCTCAAGCGGGCAATTTCGACACCACCAATCTGGTGGCGCCTAAAGAGAAAGAACCTCTCCTCTTATACATTGCAGCCACACCACAGGTGGTCAGCACAGCCCTAGTAGTCGAGAGAGAAGAAGAAGGCAAGCTTCATGGAGTTCAGAGGCCAGTATATTTCATCAGAACTGTCGCCTTCAAAACAGCGGTACCCGCAATATCGAAACTGGCATATGGAGTATTCACGACAGCAAGGAAATTGCGACACTATTTTTCGGCGCACCCGATAATAGTGGTCAATGAAGCTCCCTTGTCAAATATACTGAACAATCCAGCTACGGGTCGTGTCTCCCTTTGGGGAATAGAACTTTCTCCTCGAGACATCACGTATGAAAAAGAAAAGCAATAAAATCGCAGGTTTTACCGGATTTCATTGCGAGTGGATGGAGCTACAAAACACGGGGCCTCCAGATTTATCGAGAACTTGGACCATGAACTTCGACGGGTCCAAAAGGTTGGAAGGTGTTGGAGCAGCGTGATATTGGTATCACCGAAGGCGACAAGTTAAAATATATCTTAAGGATGACGTTTCCAAATGCGTCCAACAATGAAGCAGAATATGAAGCCCTCATACATGGGATGAAGATGGCGAAAGCTTGTGGTGCAACCCGATTGAAAATATTTGGCGACTCACAATTGGTAGCACAGCAAGTTATGAACCAATGTGATGCAGTCAACGAAAGTATGATAGCATACAAAGAGGTGTACAATGAGCTGGAGAAATTATTTGATGGATGCGAGGTAAACCACATCAGCAGGATGAGTAACGATGAAGCCGACGTTCTTGCAAACATCGGGTCACAGTGTCTCGCGATTCCTCCAGGCGTGTTTTGGGAAGAGATAAGCGAGAGATCAACAAAGCCAGCGAAAATAAAGAAGGAGAAGAAAGAGAAAACCTCGAGTATCACCAACGACACAGTAGAAGAAGAAGAGGAGCATGAGCTAGTCATGATGGTGCAAATTCCATGGATGCAGGCTTACATATCATACATCCTAAGGAAAACGATACCCGACGATCCAGTTGAAGCAAGGCGAATAATCAGGAGATCAAAAGCTTTCACCGTGGTAAAAGGGGAGTTGTACAAACGAAGTATCTCGGGCGTGCTACAGAGATGCGTTACACCCGAAGAAGGAAGAATCATCCTGAAAGATGTGCACGAGGGATATGCGGGCACCACGCGAGCAGCCGGGCTATCGCGGCTAAGGCTTTCAGAGCAGGATTTTATTGGTTAACAGCAATCGAGGACGCGAAGGAAATAGTGAGAACTTGCGACGCGTGCCAAAGATTTGCCGCCAAACCTCACTCTCCTGCAGCAGAACTTATGCCAATCCCACTATCTTGGCCCTTTGCTCAATGGGGTCTCGACATGGGGAAAACTACACAAAGCTTCGCCAGGAGGTTATGAATATATGCTTGTCGCTGTCGACAAATTTACAAAGTGGATAGAAGCAAAGCCGATAAATTCACCGGATGGCGCGTCGGCAATCAAATTCGTGAAAAGCATCGTCTTCAGATTTGGAGTTCCTCATAGCATTGTCACAGACAACGACAGTAACTTTACGTCCAAGGAGTTCAAAACATACTGCGCAGAAGTAGGAATCAAACTGAGTTTTGCGTCTGCGCATCCACACCAACGGTCAAGTCGAGAAGGCCAATGGCATCATATGCAATGGTATCAAGAAACGCCTACTAGGTCCATTGGAAAAAGCTCGGCATACTTGGCCAGATGAGCTGCCAAGTGTGTTGTGGAGTATCCAAACAACACCGAATACGGCGACGCATGAGACGCCGTTTTTTCTAGTCCATGGAGCCGAAGCAGTCCTGCCGATAAAAATAGAGCATGATTCTCCAAGAGTCACAAAATACGACGAAGAAACCTCGAGACAAGCTTTGGAGGACGACGTCGATGCACTTGACGAAGCTCGAGACGAAGTCCTATCACGAGTGGCTAAATATCAACAGGACCTGAAGAATTACCACAGTCGACGGTTGCGCCAAGATCTTTCCAAGTCGGTGACTTAGTTTTGCGACTCAACCAAAAGTCATGAAAAACTCGAGTCCCCATGGCTTGGACCCCATATCATCACGAAGTAATCGAAGGAGGAGCATACGGAATCAAGGACAAGAAGACGGGGAACGTTGAACCAAACCCTTGGAACGTGGCAGCTCCGACGTTTCTACGCTTAGATGCCGAAATATTGTCTCCTGTAAACATACAATGTACTGAAACGCCCACGAGTTTTCAGACGCACTCTTTTCCTTTTTCGGGGCACCGAGTGGGGCCGGAGAAGGTTTTTGATGAGGCGGGCTCGCGGTGCTGCAATATAATAAAAATAGTAAAGATATACTTCTTATTCGTCGACATACTCGGGGGCTCTACACCTTCAAGCCTCAAAATACATACAAAACAGACAAACTCGACTTACCGAAAATTTCGCCTTGGTACAACAATACCTCGCTAAATACATAAATCGGAAGCTGGCAATATCAAATATAGTATACACATCCAACATCTTATTGCTTTGGTCCAAGAACCTGGCAATACAAATATAGAACTTCGACACTAAAGTACTTGAGGGCCTTCAGTCCATCAAGATGTTTCATTACAACAAACAGAGAAACCTTTGAAAGAGAAAAATAGTACAAATCCTAGCCAAGAGGCTCGGGGGCTCCAACAATATAGAGCACTTTGTGATATACAACGAATTTCTTGGACAAAGCTTTGCCATATGGAAAAAATCAGTCAAACCCTAAAATACTATCTATTGACAAGCCTCTGCTTGTCTTATGCTCAACATAAGACCCCTTGATGAAGAATTCTGAGTCCATCCGAAGAAGCTCATCTATCATCGACTCGGCCACAAGAGACACCATTTCATTGATCGTGTCAATATCATTCTTCCGCCACGTTTTCTTCGCCATACAATCAACGACAATCTTCGTCAAGTCTAATTTTGGATGGCAAATATTTATCATAATCATGGCGAATCTTGCTCCAGCAGTCAGTTGGGCTCGTACGAAATTATGAATACGAGGAGCATCTCTGAAGGTCTCTAGCAATTCAGGAAGAGTCGCAGGAACCTCATTCCGAGGAAACAAAGTCTTGAAAACAAGGGTCAACGTTGTCGTGCAAAAATTTAGAAATTCGCGCACTTGGCAAGCACGGTCTTGGAACCTAACAATCTGCTGGGTTCGTTCAGGAGTGGCCCAAAATAAACAGCCATGGTTAAGGGAAAGATTGACAAGAAGATTCGTTCTCTCATTTACTCTTCAATCTTCGGCAGCAGCATCAAGAACCGAGCCTATTCGACAACAAGGCAAGAAACTTGGAAGAAGGCACAGCAAAATAAAGAGAAGGCATCATAAATTTGGAGATACATACCTAACATATCCGTGCTAGCTTCTAACATCAGCTCGAGCATGCTATTTTCTCGGGTATTGGCTCCTTTTGCTTCCAATACAGCAGCATCCTTGGCAACCATAGCCTCTTCGGCTTGTCGAAGAGCAAGTTGTTCTTGTTCAGACGCTTTCCGATATTGTTCCATCATTGCCAGAGTTTGCTTCTTCATGGATTGGAGCTGTTGTCGAAGTTCTTGTAAATCTTCCGACAAAGGTTTGCTTGAAGAACCTTCAAGGAAATTGTCATCGGCTTTTACTTAGGAGCAGCATCGGGAGAGCAAGGATTGGTTGAATAATTATCAAATATTAACTGGAAAAGAAAATCCCTGGATCAATGATAGCACCAAGAGGAATTTCATTGCTTCTAGAAAGTTTACATGGTCATTACACAAAAGTTCTCCTAAAGGACTGGCAGGGTAATTGTCGCCAAAGCTAGAACGGCGACAACAGCAAAAGAAATAAAGAAAGCAAAAAATAGAAAAGGCAAAGGCATTCAATTAGACCTCCGGCCTTGACGAGCTAGGAGTCGAAGATGGCTTGATCCCGAGATAGGCCAGGATTTTCTTCGCATTCAGCTTTGCCGCCTTGACCAATGATCGCCATCTTGTTTGCTCTATCTGATCCGTGTTGCCCACTTTCGCCCAGTCAATAGTCTGTTGACTATCAGCAACTAAGGCAACAGTGCTCTCAACGGCAACCTTCATATTCTCATGGCGCATCTTCAGCCCAAGATCTTCGGGAGGATTAAAGCACTTGGCAAGACCAAGGAAGGTTGCGGGTTCCTCTTTCTTCGGGAAGAAGTAGGGGAAAAGCTTCGACAACCCTGCCTAGCTTCATCAATGCCCTCACGCTTCCGTCCCATGAAATTCAAGGAAAGAAACGGCGTCAAGAAGAGGATCATTTTCGGGATCCTCAAGTTCAAATTCTTGAGAGGTTTTATCTGTCAACATAAAAACCCGATCAGCAAAAGAGTGCAGATAGGAAAATCCAAAGGATATGAAGTGGTTTAGATACTTAATGACAAAGCGACGATTTGCGTCCTTATACGTTAGTAATCGCTTCTTCACGAGCGATTTGTAGCTATGTGATCGCTAGCGAAGTCTCGGCATCATGCAGACGTTTCCAAGATCTTCGACACACAAAGATCAGCCTTAGCTTTGTCGGCTTCTTGCCTAGCTTCAACAGCATCCGACTCGGCCTTCTTACGAGCCTCTTCACTTTGCTCTAATTTTTGAGCAAGTGTATTGGCACGCTCGTTGACCTCCGCTAGTTTTTCTGTCAAGAAAGTTAAAAACGTCGACAACGAGATAGCAAGAAAGCAGAAGCAAAAAAGAAGTAACGAAGCATTACCTTCAGTTTTGCTGGCATAATCACGGTACCCAAGGAACTGAGCACCAATGCGAAGAAGCTCTTTGATCGTAGGCTATCAAAGAAGGACAAAGAAAGAAAATGTCGGTATGAGAAAAATGATGGCATGTAAAAGCAAATGAAGAAAATATAGACAGCGACAAGCGCATTAAGAACTTACATCATCCAAGAGGGTTAGAAGAGCTACTCGATTGAAGAGTAGGCTCCGAAATTGTTTCAACCCTTGCCCTTTTGGTGAAGGGACAAGGGGCTTGAAGGAGGAGTAGCAGCCCCGACGTTCGTTGAGGAGGCGAAGTTTCTTCTCCTTCAACTGGCGTCTCCGAGGCGACTAATGTATGTGACGTACTCGTTCGAGCAGCCACATCAGCAGTTGGTACTTCTTCTTCATCATCACTATGAGTAAATGTCGACAACATAAAAAGCAAGATAGACAAAAATCTTCAAGTACAATTATACAGGGAGAGGGTACTTACGAACTGATGAGAGTTTCGAGGTATGGATCATAAGTGTAACATCCCAAAAATTTCAAAACAAAACAAATGAATTTCCCTAGTTCCAAATTTTGGAACCAACAAAAACTTTTATTAAATTGAGTTTGGTAAATAAGAATCCTGCTTAATCCTTGTGCTATTGCCATGATTGCTTGTTACTAGTATTTGAAATAATCTTAAACCCTAAAACCTCACCCTTCTTTTCACCATCCTAGTTAAAATAAAATAAAAGGAAAGTAAATAAGAAAAAGGCATATGTACCTATGGCTATAATTATAAATCTTTACCCTAGACCTTCCACTTTATTTAAAGGATTGGAAAAGCTTTATAAACCTTATATAGTACCTCTCAAATCATTTCCAAGTTAAAACCAAAAAGAATAAAATGAAACTAAAAATGCCATAGAGGCATATGAGAGTAAGATAGCAAATATAGGAAATTAAGAAGATTGATCCTAGGACTTGTTATGAATGGTTGGATCACCTCCATATAACATTTCAACAAACCACAACACCAATTGGGTCAAACCAAGTCAAATTAAAAATCAAATGCATCTTATGCATAAAGTCATATGTGACACATAGCCATTTCAACCAATGTTACCCTATGATTCTAAACCTTGACTAAATGGTGGGAAACCATCTCTCAACCTAATATAACACTAAATGGACCCTAACCCATGTCCAAGTGAAGCAAGATAAACCCTTTACAAGTTTATTAAAATTTAACACCTCATCTCTTATGTATTAAGGCCAAATTGGCAAATATTTGAACAAGACCAATTGAATTGGTTTCAATGCTCTTAAAATGTTTCTAAACTAATAAGAACCACATTAGAGTTAACCAAAGTCAAATCCAATGGAGAGAATTCAAATGGTGAAGTATTTCCATTTTTACTCACATACACCATATGCCAATTTTGCAAATCTTCAACCAAGGCCACCATTGCTTGATCTCTTGCTTGTAAAATGTTTAGATATGATAAATAAACACAATTGCATCAAAGAAACCAAAATCAAATCAAAGCAAAACTCAAAATCAACATACATGTGATAATGGTCATTGGGCCATTTTATAAAATGTTCTCCACTTTACCCCTCTGTATTTCTCAACTCTCAAACCAAACTTAGTCAACCAAGGCCATGTCATCCAAGACCATGTCAAGGTCTACAACTTTCATGTTGACCATCAGGGTTAATGTTGACTAGGTTGACCAGTATGATTTTGACAAGTGGAGACTTTAAATCTATGTGAAGATCAACCCCAATTTGGAATCTCACAAACCTTGATCAAATTGACCACCACCACCACCATTCTACCTCTCTAAAAATATAAATGAGATCCACCAAAGATATTTCCAAAATTTGACAAAAAGTTTCATGCGGCCATTTCATCAAACACCTTGCAGGCATGATTCTGAATTTGGCACACATGCTTTTACACACTGGTTTTTAGCCTAAACTTCTTTCCAATGGTGATCATTAACACCCTTGTACCCTCTCTGCATCAAGCCAAGCACTTTGGCTCTGTGGAAAGCATTGGCATGATCACACTTGGCCATGCCAAGTACCATGCCGGCCACCCATGCCACTCATCTCTCTGGCTCTCCCTCTCTCTTTCACCTTGTCTTCGAGCATCTCTGATGCATAAGGACTAAGCCTGTACCACTCACTCCATCTCCAACGCACTGCATTGGCCGGAACGCGCTCGCCCAAAGCACGCCAGGACGTGCCAGCACGCGCGGTGACCACGCCCTGGCATCGCCAGTACGCCAAGCACTCGAGCACCCCCGTCCTTCTCTGGCCAAGCTACGACTGCATCAAGCACCGCCTCCCCGCCCTCTACACGCTAGACACACCCCCAGACCTGCCCCTGCACCGTAGCCATCGCCATGATCGCCGACCTACCTCCACGGTACTGCAAGGACACCACCGTCTCCAGGGCGCCACAGACCATCATTGGACGCGCCATCAAACGCGCTAGCACCGCCTAGGCGTCGCCTACCAGCTGCGCTCCATAGCTTGCCCTTCGATCGCCGAACGTCGAGCCCATGGTCGACCTTCCCAGCACCCGCGGCCACCTCTCGACCCTATAAAAGGGGACGATCGGCTCCTCTCTCTGCACACCATTCACTCCCCTCCTCTCACTAAGCCTTCTCCACCGATCAATTTCACCAGCCATCACCGGAGTCGTCCCAATTTGAAGCTCGGAGCCGGAGCCCGCCTCGCCATCGATCGCCTCCCCAAGCTCCGCCACTGTACCAGGAGCCTCTGCTACCTCGCCAACATCGCCTCGAACCTCGCCATCGACCGCCGGCGACCCACAGCGCCCTCCGACCCCCTAGGTACGCCGCCAGCACGTCGGCATCTCGTCGGAGACGATGATGCCCCACGACCGTGCGATCAGGTTCTGATCGAACGGATCACATAACACGTACCGATTCGGTGTTTGTAAGTCGCTGACATGTAGACCCCACCATGTCAGCTGGCCCGCGGCGGTGAAACGTTAGCTGGGCCGGCCCAGTCCGTTTAGTCAGTTTGGCCCATTTTGTTTTCCCGCGTGGCCCAGTAATTCAAATTTGATTTAATCCTTTTTAGCTAAATTCAATACTGCTGCCCATTTCAAACTTAAATAGTTTGAAATCTACTACCCCAAATTTAACAAATTTTATATATTTGGAAAGCTCATGAAATTATCTAAATAATGCCACTGGTCTCATGTCCAAATTTGAAATTAAATTTAAATGATAAAAATAACAAGGCATGGCCTTTTATGACTTGAAATAAATATTAGAAATTATCTAGAAATGATTTTAAGTTGATTCCAACTCTAATAAATCACATTTGACATAATCTAATTGTTTATGTAAAAATATAGCATGGTTGTTTTGCATGATCATGGACTAGAGTTAAATAATGGCTATGGAACTATTTCTAGACTATTTAATACATACACCTAGAATTATTTAAATAGTATGAGGGCTTATCTCTCATTTAATTTGTGATCCTAAGTAATTCAAATAGAGGTACTGACCCTGGTCAAGTAAGTCTCATGCTTAGTTACTTAGAAATTTTAAAACATGTAGAGGATAGTTTAACTTATATGAGGTATAGCCTCTCACTTAAATCATTAATCCAAATAGTTCAATGAGAATTAATAACACATATATTATTAACCCATAGATTCCTAATTGAAAATATTTAATCATTCTAATAAGTTGTATTTAAATATTTCAAACCTAGTTATTAAATCATAGGAAATACTTTGGCCTCATTTAAATCTTGCCTCCACTTTATTAATATGAAGTAGATCCCATGGTCCATTTAAAACTCACCTTAAATTAATTAATAATATTAAACCATTGTAAGGGTTATTAAAATAGTAGGAGGTGCCCACCTCATTTAAATTATCTTTCTCAAATAATAGGAAGTAATGTATTGACCTTTACTTTCCTAAGCTCATACTTGCTCACTTATAATCTTACATCTAAATAATATTTATATTTTCCAAGGATTAATTAAATCACATGAGATGATAAATCTCATTTAACTCACTCTTCTCAAATACTAAGTGTGAAGTGTTGACCTTGGTCAACATAGGATCAGCCCTGGTTATTTTGAGACTATTAAATCACCTCAATAATAGTCCTTTAAATTAGTTACAAATATGTGTTAAATCATATGAGAGATATTCCTCTCATTTAAATCTTGTTCTCAAGTAATTCAATATGAGGTAGTGATCAAGGTCTAAGTAACCTCATATTAAATTATTTGATGGCATTAAATCACTACCAGGTTATTATTAAATTGCATGAGGTATGGAACCTCATTTAAAGCATTTTCTCAAATGATAAGTATGAAGAGGTTGACTTTAGTCAACCTAGGTCATATATTATTCATAAGAGAAATTAAATCCTAAAGAAGATTCAATGAGAGGAAATTATTTCTCACCAAACCAAAGAGAAACCCTAACTCCATTTTTCAATGAGAGGAAATTATTTTCCTATTATTAAATAAGAAAACCCTAGCATAATTTTATAATAAATGTTAGGTAGTGATGCTAGATCATTGTGTGAGCCACTAAGGCTAATTAAGAGTACTTAAGTATTGTTTGGTGATTGTATCCTCGCATTCGTTTATAGACGCTAGTACCGGAAACCATCAAGAGGAGGAGGTATTCTACCAAGAGGAAGAAGAAGAATACTTTGATAACCTCACCAATCAAGGCAAGCTATTACCCATACAAGCAAGCTAGTATTCTTGCAAGCTGATATTAATGCAAGCTAACCCTTGCTAAAACTAAGTGCAAAGCTCTACCAGAGCAAGGCATCATTACATTTTACCTTATGATCCTATCCCAAGGATTTTACTTTACAAGCTTTAATGCTTTTGGTTTATCAAAGTTTACTTTTTGATTTATGATTCACTTGGTCTAGAGTAGAACAATACTTGGTTTAGATTAACACCACTCTAAGCTAGATAGCATCCCTCATATAGTTGCTATTGCTAATCAATTAAAAATTGACTACTCTAGATGGGAACATGTGACTTTGAAATGAAGTTGAAACCTTGGAATGATGGTTCATTCCATTGAATGACTTTGAAGGTGAATATGACCAAGAGAAGATGGTGATTTTTGATATAAAACCGATGGTTGGGGGATGCGATACCATTCCAATTTTGAAAGTACCCCCACAATACCCAAAATGGGTAAGGGCTTAGCTAGAAATTTATGTGCTTTAGTATGGGTTCCCTCTAAACAAGCGTCATATGCCAAGGGCTGCCTCCAAAGCAATATGAGATATTGTGAAATGACGTGAATGAGGTGAATTGTCCGGCCCAAGCCCTGTGCAGTTCCCGGGTTAACGGTTGGTTTTCACCGGAGGCCAAGCTCATGGGGAGAGGTGCCTGTACTAGAGTAAAGTGAAAGGTTATGGTTGGTAGTCCGCATACGGAGTATGATAAATCAGGGCCAGTTAACCCTGACGGATTATTGCAAATATTGTGGCACAAGTGTACGACCTCAGAGTGTAGAACTATTCGAATAGCCGTGTCCACGGTTACGGACAATTGGAAAGGCCATACTGTTCCGTCATCAGACCATTTTCAAAAAATGGATTGTGACCGGTAAATGGTGACTTTGACTGAACCACCACAGAGTTGTGGGAATGACACTAATGTTCCCACTTGAGTTAGTTTAGAGATTCAAGCATCTTTACTAAATATTTATGAAATAAACTTGGCTTTATGCAAATAAACCTAGAGCTTAGTTTCCCTTACCACAATTGATAGTGCTTACCCTAGTATTAGTTTGCGAGTACTTTAAAAGTACTCATGGCTTTGTCCCTGGCTATTCAAATGGCCAGCTTATGAAGGTGAACAGTTGTACGAAGAAGATGGTCAGCAGAACGTCTACGACAACTAGGACCGCTCCTGACGTCAACGTTGCCGTGGAACAGATGGACCACGACCGTTACTTCGCTTCCGCTATGTGTTTTGTAACAGGATCTCTAGATCCACTATGTTGTATTAAGACTGGATGTGATCCTTTGTTGTAAGACGATTACGTGTTGTAATAAATGATGTGTTGTGATATCAAGCTATTATGTCTCGCAAAAACAATATTCCTGGGATTGCGATGAATGGCATAATAGGCATCTGGACTTAAAAATCCGGGTGTTGACAATAAGCTGCCTTCCGCGAGAAGGAAGCCTTCTTCGGGCTTGAGGTGCCGGATCTTCATCATTCCTTTTCCTTTTGTTCTTTGGAGAAACAGCAGGAGGAGGAGATTGTGCCGACGCAGTGGCTTCAAAGACATCCTCCTTTTCGTCAGATCCCGCAGATTTTCGAGATTCTGCGGGTTCATTTGCAAAGAGGGGGCATCTTGGTTATCGTCGGAGATAACGGCCCTTTCTTCGACTTCCCCACCTTCCGGAAGAGGAGGAAGTGAAACAAGATTTGGGTGGTTCTGTATAAACATAAGGAAGGATGTCAAAAAGAGTAACAACACAAATAACAAGGCAATAAAAAATTACGCGACAATGTTTACCTTGGGAAGCGCATTGGTGGCGCTGTATGGTTTTACGCGATAAGTGGAAGGGATAGAATCTTTCTTCTTGAGCGATGAAATCTTTTGGATAAGCCTATCCAAATCCTTGACTTCCAGATTCGTCGACAAGCGATCTCGTGTCTTCATCGCGCATAATTCCGTAAAGGGTTTTTGCGAGCTGAAGAGGCTGCACTCTAGTCCTAAGGAAATACGCCGTAATTTGGATGCCTGATAATTCTTTTCCACGAGTATTCTGCAACTAATGGATGCGAGTCATCGGGCTTCCGTCGAAATCTTTTCTTCCTCGGTAGCTTCTGCGTCCAAGAACGGCGGCGAAGGATTTTCTCGGCACCGTCAAAAGGAGGAATATTGTCTTCAGCGCATCCATGGTTTTCTTCCCGAATATACAACCACTTCTTGCGCCACCCTTGAACGGAGTCGGGGAGTTTGACGTCGAAGTAGTTGACAGAGGAGCGAACAGAAATAACAACGCCGCCTATATTATAGGCGACATTGGCAGAGCCATTACGGCGACAGAAGAAAATGCGCTTCCATAATGCCCAGTTAGGCTCGACACCAAGGAAGGCTTCGCATAGGGTGATGAAGATGGAAATGTGAAGGATAGAGTTGGGCGTGAGGTGGTGAAGTTGGAGACCATACACAAAAAACAATCCCCGAAGAAAAGGGTGAATAGGGGCGGAAAGACCGCACATGAGGTGATCAACAAAACTTACCCGATACCCCATTGGAGGGGTTGGGTAGCTTTCTTCACTGGGGAAGCAAACCGCTTTGTTTCTTGCTGATCCCCAGCTTCTTCAGGAGGTTCAGATCCTGGTTCGTGATCTTGGACCTTTCCCACTCCGCGGCTCCTAGATCCGCGGCAGCCATCGATGAATCGGGCGTGCTGTGCCTGGTCAAGCGACGCGGTGGCATCAACAATGGCGGAAGAATGCAGCTGCGAAGAGAAGAGCTTTGAGAGCTGTGGGGCGCAGGAGGACGTTTTGCAGGGGAAAGCAGGGGAACGGCGCGAGCGGAAGTGCTCGAGGTAGAAGAAGGGGATCTTATATAGAGGTGCGGTGAAGCGACGGACCGTTGGATAGAAAAGAAGTGTGGTAGATGATAACCACGTGGATACAAGGGTAAAAAAGTATTTTAACAGTGACGAGGTTATGGAATGTGTGCCAAAAGTGGAGAACATGTGTCCCCACTTGCACGACGTGTGCATCGGATGAGAAATTTGGACCCACAAGGCAGTAAGAGAAGCAGTTTTCGCATGTTATTAAAACAGAAATCGTGGCTATCATCAGCAACGACGTCATCAAGGTAAAAGAAAAGCTCGACTATGAAATTTGGAAAGTTTATCGACAACGCAAGACTATTTCGGGAGCCTTTGATCAAATACAAGTTTTTGCCCAAACGCTCGGAGGGCTACTTTGGAAAAATAGAAAACTTCGAGTACGACAAGATAGAAATGGCGAGAGCCTATGACCAAATGCAAGCATTTGTTCATAGCCTCGGGGCTACTCCCATCGGGAGCGCTGGTCGCGCACCCGATAGATATAAAAATATCGAGAAGGATTATAAATATAGCGGCAAAGGATACTAATCTGGAGCCTACACCCAAGCACAAGTTCTTGGCTGTAGCCTCTGGGGCTACTCCCATCGGAAATCTGTTCGCGTGCCCGATGAATTTTTAGAAGTGAGTATATTTCGAGTTACACAGATAACTCTACATATACTCCCATCGGGAAGACAAAATAAGTCATCAAATATGACTCGATAAAATGTGCTATTCCAACAGGAAAAGCACTCGACAATATATTCTCGAGCGCTAAAAGTCGCGAATAAATCTCTGAATGCCGCAAAACTTTGCGAAGGTAAGACCCCAGATCCGTTCAGCGGCGTGGCACCGTCTCTGACGGCGGATTGCTACTATTTTTCCGTATCAACAGATACGAAGAAAATCCTAACGGACGCGTTAGGTAGATAAAATATGACGGGACTCGACGAATGGTAAGACCTTAAGCAGCACCGGTTTACACCAGTATCCCGAGATCATGTCCAGGGACGTGATCTTGAAGTAGGTTTTTGTGGATTGCCACTAGAGCAGTTAACTAGTACCTGATCCGTCGATGAACTAGCCCCAACTACCGTTATCCCTGTACAAAATAGTGTTTGCATATCGAAAGATTTTGTGATGAGTAAAGTTGGAGATTTTCCCTGATTCTTCGATTCAAGAAAAATCTCACACATAGGCATCCCCAATGGGCCTGCCAAAGATGGTACCCGGGTTTATGAAGGCCCAGAACTCGAAGAATAAGAAGACTCGGAAGCCCATTTAGTGATTAGGAAAGATAGTTTGTATTAGGAAAGATAGAGATTTGTAATCTTACGGGTTGGGTACGAAACCCTCCCGAACTCTGTAACTTGTGTACCACGAAACCCTCGGCTCCGCCTTCTATATAAAGGGGAGTCGAGGGACAAAGAAGGGATCGAATCTACTGTCAACATAACCCTAGTTTTCATAATCGTCGAGTACTTTTCGGCTGAAACCTTCGAGATCTACTTGCCCTCTACTTCTAACAAACCCTAGTCTACAATCTGTAGGCATTGACAAGTTAATCCTTTGTCAGGCACCAAGTAATATTTCTTTAGTGGAGGATGTGGTACATGATATCCCACGAATTTCATCGGCTGAAAATGAGATTCCGACAGCTCCTTTTACTGAAGAGGAGGTCTTTGAGGCAATATCACATATGAAACTCAATAAAGCTCCTGCAACGGATGATTTTCTAGCAGAGTTTTATCAAAAAAATTGGGAAGTAATAAAAGATGACTTGATGGCGTTGTTCTTTCAGTTTAGTAAAGGGGATTTGTCCCTCTACAAACTAAATTTTGGCGTAATCACATTACTCGCCAAGAAAGAGGATGCGGTCCAGATACATCAATGTAGACCTATTTGTCTGCTAAATGTATTTTTTAAAATCTTCACTAAGGCTGGTACAAATCGCCGGGGATTGCTCCAAGAGTGATAAAACCAACCCAATCAGCCTTTATGCTGGGTAGAAATATTTTAGAAGGGGTGGTCATTCTACATGAAACAATTCATGAGTTACACACTAAGAAGATGGATGGTGTGTTGTTTAAAATTGATTTCGAAAAGGCTTATGATTAAGTGAAATAGCCTTTTTTGCAACAGACCTTGAGAATGAAGGGCTTTGCTCCCGAATGGGGTAGTTTAGTTCAACAGTTCGTTCAAGGAGGGAGTGTAGGTGTCAAGGTTAATGATGATATTGGTCTTTATTTTCAGACAAAAAAAAAGGATTGCGGCAGGGGGACCCTTTGTCTCCAATGCTTTTTAATATTGTAGTAGACATGCTTGCTATCTTAATTGAATGAGCAAAAGAGGATGGCCAAGTAGGAGGGCTTATTCCCCATCTTGTTGAGGGTGGTCTCACTATATTACAGTATGCCAATGATATGATTCTTTTGTTGGACCATGATCTCCAGAAAGCGGTTAATATGAAACTAATTGTATGTCTGTTTGAAGAGCTATCAGGACTTAAGATCAGTTTTCATAAAAGTGAGATTTTTTGTTTTGAAAGGACAACGATGTGGAGGACCAGTACAAGCAGATCTTTGGATGTGATGCTGGCTCACTTCCCTTTAGATACTTGGGTATTCCTATCCATTACAGAAAACTCAGGAATTCTGATTGGTATCCGATTTGAAAGTAAATTGGGATGTTGGAAAGGGAAGTTACTATCCTATGGTGATAGGTTAGTCCTTATCAATTCAATTCAGTGTTAACTAGTTTACCTATGTTTATGTTGTCCTTCCAACAAATACCTGTTGGGGTAAAAAAACGTCTGGCCTTCTATAGATCTAGGTTATTTTGGCAATCTGATGAGAATAAAAGAAAATATCGACTCACAAAATGGAATATTGTGTGCCGACCTAAGGATTAAGGGGTTTGGGTATTGAGGTTCTTGAGATTAAAAACAAATGTCTATTGAGTAAATGGCTATTTAAACTTCTTAGTAAAGAAGGGGTGTTGCAAGAGTTGCTACATAATAAATACCTAAGACAGAAGACTTTATCTGATATGTAGGCTAAGCCTACTGACTCTCCTTTTTGGAAGAGGTTGATGGAGGTCAAGGGGGAGTTTTTTTTGGAGATTTTTTCAAAGTGGGAAATGGAATGAGTACCCGTTTCTGGTAAGATACCTGGCTAGGAAAAACTTCTTTAACACATGAGTATCTGTCTTTATATAATATTGTACATCACAAGAATGTAACAGTTTCCCATGTGTTAGCTCAAACCCCACTGAATATTACTTTCCGTAGAGTGTTGAGTGGTAACAAGTGGAATTCATGGTTAAGTCTATGTCGAAAATTGATGGGGGTAAATTTGAATGAAGATAATGATCATTTTGTATGGGATCTGACATCGACGGGTCTCTTTATGGTTAAGTCTATGTATGCGCATCCTATGAGTGACCATACCCCTTTTTTCCGAAAGTATCTCTGGAAGGTTAAAGTTCCCCATAAGGTAAAGATTTTCATGCGGTTTTTGAGTAACAAGGTTTTGTTAACTAAAGATAATTTAGCCAAACGACACTGGAATGGGTGTACGAAATGTGTTTTCTGCGGGGATCAGGAGACTATCGAACATCTCTTTGTTGAGTGTCCTTTAGCTAAGCTTCTTTGGCGTACGGTTAATTTCACTTATGATCTTACCTCCATCAAATATTACTAATATGTTTGGTAACTGGTTGAATGGAGTAGATAGAAAATCTAAGGCTTTTATCCGAATTGGGGTTTGGGGTTTATGTTGATCTGTATGGAGGGTCAGAAATGATATTATCTTTAACAGGAAAAAATATTTTCACTTTTTCAAGTTATCCATATGGTGGTACATTGGGTCCAGCTCTGGGCCCTCCTTTCGCCGGAGGGACATCGGGATGCAATGGCTTCTGGATGCACACAGCTCCTGATGGTCGCTCAGAATATCTTGTGCCAGCCTGGCTGGCGTCATACTAGAAGGCTTTGTTGATGTGTACCCATAGTATGTTATGCTTTTTTCGCTGGTTGATTTTTGTATCAATCCTTGGCGATTCTTGAGTTGTAAACAATACCGATTTTGAACCTTCATTTAATAAAAGGCCGTGTGCATCATCATGATGCAAAAGCCGGGGTATACCCCCATTTCGAGAAAAAAAATTGCTCAGGGTCAGTCCAAGCTTGCAAGAATTTTGCACTCAAATGGGCTGCAAGCACGGTCCAACGCAGCGTCATCGTGATGAGATTTTTCAGGAACACAAATATTGTGAGTGGTAACTCCTAAATCTCCGAGAGTTTTGCGATCAGAGGATTTTTTTTGAGAAACACAGTACAAACGCAGACACTCACATACACGTGCATACACTCACCCCTATGAATGCACACACGCACAAACTACCCCTATGAGAACCTTCAGAAGACTGAGCTGGCGGATCGGATCTTGAAATTGACGAAGTCACCACAAGCGCCTTGCTGTCGACGGGAACATCACCTCGCACTGAAAGAATATTCTGCCTTTATGAGACACACAGATGTTAAACCTGGGTTTAAACTCTGGTGGGATGGGGGTACAACCACTCTCCCAACCACCCAACCTCAGGTTGGTTCTCGCGATCGGAGGATCTTGAACCAACCATGTTGTTGAACTGATATAACCTTGCTGCATGTAATTAATATTTAAGTTGCAAGTGGATCTAAAACTTACCAGGATAGGTTTCACCCGGTTTTTATTAATTAAATGGGTATCTCTGTGATTCTTAATTAATATTGAGGCAAAACTTTTGTAACAGTCTAAAAAAAATTGTGCAGTAGTTTACATGTCCGGTATTTGTACAACTGAGTAATCCATTGTTGTGCAATGGTTTTACCACACATATGGATGATGCAATGCTGCCCATCGTACAGAAATCATACAAAGAGCATCTTACACATATCAGCACTCTTTTTGTGTAGACACATTTATAGTTGTGAAGAACACCATCGGAACAATCATAAGCAAAAGTGTTGAAAAGGCAAGTAAAATCTGAGGGTTTCACATTTTTATTGTTGTTTGTTGCCTTGTCTGTACACATGTATTACGACAACTGGATAATATCTCACACATTGCGGTAGAATAATAGCAGTCAAAAACTATGCAAAAAAGTGCACGATAAACTAAACATGTCTCCTACTTTATCGATATAAAGTTATAAACGCACGCACATACGCGGGCACGCACATTTTTTCGATAAAAGAGAATATATTAATATCAAGAGATACCAATTTAGTTGCCTCAGCAACAATTCAATATCCTAATGGTAGTACAAATGATCACAACCAAAAAAACTAAGAAACAAAAATCCCCACTACGGTATTCTAGCCCTAGCAGCAACAATACACACGACTACTATCAACACGACGTAGTTCGATGACGAGTTCCCCAACAGAGACTTCTTCTAAGACGTTGACGACCTTTTCGGCAACCTCAACATGGGAGACAACACCGTCACTACTGCCGCTCAAGCTGCACCGTATGTGACTCTCCCTCTCTCTCTGTCAAATCTTTCTATAGTTTTTAGTTCTAGTGTTTGGAGTAGATGCGATAGGTTTTTCTTGTTTAGATGATATCGGTTCATCTACTCTGTGAGTCTCCATGATTAGTTTTATTACTGTTTCTGTGATCATGCTATGTCAATTACTTATTCGGATAAAATCATATGATAATTCTTTACATATTCAATATTTTATTCTATGCATTTTAAAGGAAATGTTGCGTTATGGTTACATACGTATGAAGCTTTGCATGGCATAGATAAATGGTCAGAATTATGTGTACGCGTTTTGCAAAATTCAATAGAGATAAATATGCTAAGACAATAGTTTTTTTTGCCTTGCAATAAACAGAAGTGTAGATGAATATGTTTAAAAGTTTGAAGAACTTATACTCCCTCCATCCCGTGAAACATGTCAGAGATTTATTGAATAGCATATAGAAATGCTATTCAACACCTAGGATGCAGGAAAGTTATTTTGCACCCACTATAATTGTACATTGTTACATTTATAAATTTATATTTTGTATACAAATATTATGTTTATGTTGGGTTAGAATAAAAAATCGACATAAGAAACATCGTGTATGAGTCATTATAGTGTAAAAAATAGAAAATATACGTAATTTACATCATATTTTTGTATGTCACATAAATAGATATTTCCGCGTCATGTCTATTTTTTCTTATGTTCTTCTCAACTTCTGGAGTAAGGCAAAATTTACCTGACGTAAAAGTTATTTACGGTTGCAAAGATACATGATATGTGTAGAATAACTATTCTGGACCCTATCTAATGTGTAGATACATCTAAATTTAAAAAATCTCAGACAAATTTTATGGAACGGAGAGAATACATAAAATTTTGCTGCCTAACCGTTCTTGGGATGAAACCACAGATTTGATCTGCGATCAAGCTTCATAATCCTAGAACAGTTGATCTTGCTTTTTTCCATGGCTCAAACACAGGAAGCATTGCTGGCTGAGGATCCTCCCAACAAATATGCTCAACTTGATGTACTCTGGCTGAAATACAAGCAACGTGCTTAACTGCCCGGATTTCTTGGTGCTCCTAATGATACACAAAAAAAAACTGATGACAGATTAGTGGCCGCTTCGAAATTTAATTCCTTGCGTGCGCAACGTTTGGATTAAAAATATATTGGGCCACCCTGGTGTAGTGTTGTGGGAATATATGTTGACACTTGACAGTGCAGAGGAGTGCGGATTTCCCTAACATGGGAAGGCCCCCCGGTACTATCTATACCATAGAATTGTTGGAGATTCGTGCAAAGTCCAACCAGTCAAAGGTTCTGTCACATTTGCATTTAACCCCCTAGAAAAGTTTGAAATTATCAACAGCACGCGCGGAGCTATATAAGCCCCGACCTAACCCTAATCCCGCACCCAGCCCGTCCCACGAGTCCCCCGACCGGTCCCCCGCCGCCCCCCACCCCTCTCCCATCGCCGCCGCCCCCTCTCCCATCGCCGCCGCCCCATCCACCCTCCTGACGCCAAGACGACGGACACGCGGGGGCACGTCGCGTCGCGGGCGCCGCGCTCTACGGTGCCGACCCGCGGGGCGACGCGGCCGACCGCCTCGCGCACCCCTTCGCCCGACGACGGACACGGCAGCGGCGCACCAGCGGTCCTGGGCGCGGGGCCGGCCTCGTCCTCGTCGGCGACCACTGCCCAGCGCCAACCCTCTCCATCCAGCCGCCGCCTCCTGCGGTACGAGCATGTTCGGCCACGCCAAACACCGAATCTGGTCATGGAACGGGAAGATCTGGTCATGGTCGGCCACGCCAAACATCGGATCTGGTCATGGTCGGCCACGCAACAGTTTTCATTTTGTTCGTGATGACTTCCTTTGTATGGATCTTGTATGAATCCTGTTGCAAATCGAAATATGCATGTATATTGATTGAATTTTATTTCACTTCTCTTGAATCTTCTATGGAGTGTGTGAATCTAATATGGATCTTTGTTCATGTCTGAAGGAAAATCTGGTATGAAATTGTGATTAATCTTACACCTTTTTATGGGTATGGGATGATCTTGTATAAATCTAGATGTGTTCATGTTCGAATTAGAACATCTGGTATACATTCTATGTATTTTCTTTATATGAATCTGTGATGAAACTTTAAATGTTGATTGAATAGTTCATTTTTTTATATGGATACTGAATCTTGAACCAATCTATGAAGAAATTGAACAAAAATGCATCAGTTTGTATCATGGAAGAAATCTTCTGTAAAAATTTGTTAATTAATTTGGTTAAAATTTGCTCTGGACCGAAATAAATTCTAGGGAAAAGAAATCTTCTATGAATCTTCAATAAACTATTTTAGGGAAAACAAAACAAAACTAGTATGTAAAAACAAACTTGTAAAAAAATAATTTTTGTTGCGTAACAAAACTTGCAAAATAAATTTTCATTTCGATTGAAAAGTTATTAAAGTTTTATTGCACTGAGTTAAAAAGAAACTGCATATGAAATGTTGATTTTTTTTTGACGTGATATTGTTGAATTCATGGAACTACTAAAACAACTGCTGCCTCATTCAGCAGCCCTGTCTAACATAGAGAAACCGACAATTTTAGGGGGTGTTGTGAAAAAATGAAAGTTTGAGGTGGAAGGTTGTTTCTGAATATGTGTTTGCACGAATCTCCAACAAATCAATGGCAGCGATAGTAGGAGGGTACCTTCCTAGGTTAGGAGTTGCATTTCTCCAGTGCAGAGCGCACATGCATCTTGCCACGATGTGGATCCTATACATGATATACGAATCGAATCATTTAACCCAACAAGCATTAACCCAACCAGAACTTGTTGCGCTGCTAGTCTGCTACTGCCTCCTAATCGATGCGGTGGTTCTATCGGAAAGGCCCATCGGGCTTCGCCGGCGCCTCCACGGCCGAAGAGGTCACCGCCGGCACCGACGGTCGAGGCTTGGTCGCCGTCATCACATGTACCTACTTGACTACTTCCACAGTTCCACGCATGGTCAATTGTCAGCACCGGAATTTTGGAAGTGATTGTCGCCATATCAATCTCGGCGCGTGTGTCCCTGCAGGTGCGTCGAGCGGCATCGGACGGGAGACGGCGCGCGTGCTGGCGCTGCGCGGCGTGCGCGTCGTCATGGCCGTCCGCAACGTCTCCGCGGGGATCAGGGCCAAGGAGGCCATCCAGGCCGAGCTCCACGGCGGCGCGGAGGTGGACGTGCTGCAGCTGGACCTCAGCTCCATGGCTTCGGTGAGGAGATTCGCCGACGATTTCGGCTCTCTGAACCTGCCCCTCAACATCCTCATGTAAATAGATTCACATTATTTGCATTGAAAAATGAGCAAAAATATTCCATGTGCTTAGTACGTATATCGGGAGCTTAATTCTTACAACTTTCGATTAGAAACAACGCTGGGGTCATGACGAGGGACTGCACGCGTTCCTGCGACGGCCTGGAGCTGCACTTCGCGACGAATCACATCGGTACTACTAAAAAATGGCTGCTCATGTTGTACATTTGTTCTTTTCATGTGGCCTGTGAGTTTGTATGAGATTGATTCTCACAATGGAGCAGCTTGTTGACTCCAATGGCAGGGCATTTCCTTCTCACAAACCTCTTGCTGGAGAACATGAAGAGCGCCAGCCGGAACAGTGGCATCCAAGGAAGGATCGTCAACGTATCGTCCGCGGGGCATATCATGACCTACCCTGAAGGCATATGCTTCGACAAACTGCACGATCCTTCAGGGTACTCTTTTGTCAGTTACACTAATTTAAATGAACCATCTCAAGCTCTCACAAAGCTGGGAAAAGTTAACTGGTTGGCCTTCTTCTGAACTTTTTACAGCTTCAGCAGCTTCATCGCTTATGGCCAGTCCAAGCTTGCAAACATCCTGCACTCAAATGAGCTATCCCGAATTCTCAAGGTACGGCGATTCTTTGCCACTCAAATGTATGGCTGAAGAAGGGCAACTTGACATTTATATTTGTGAACAGGAAGAAGGGGTGAACATTTCAGCAAACACGGTCCATCCCGGTGTCATCGCGACAAGCCTCTTCAAGAATAGGACTATTGTCAATGGTAACTCTCACATCTCCAGAGCTATTTTTGCAGTATGAGAATTTTAAAATGACCATCTTGAGCTGATATAGTCTCGCTGCATGGAACAAATGTGCAAGTAGCGTTGGATAAAAAAGGGTGCAGTTTTAACAGTTTTTGTGTTGCTACGTCTGCAGCTCTGATGAACACCGTTGGAGGAATCATAAGCAGAAGCGTTGAACAGGTTAGTAAACCATCATGGTTCCAGGTTTTATTCCTTTATTGTTGTTTTTTGCCTTGTCTGTACTACAACATAGGCATTCCTACTGCTGAAGAAGAACATCGTGCCATGTTTATTCAGGGTGCTGCAACAACATGTTATGTGGCGATGCACCCTCAAGTGCAGGGGATAACTGGTGGATATTTCGGCAACTGTAATATAGCCAAGCCAAGCTCGCAAGGAGTAGATGCAGAGTTGGCGAAGGAGTTGTGGAAATTTAGCTTGCAGATAGTGTCTTCTTGATGTGCCCGTTTCAGCTTAAAACATTGTTTCTCATCGGAAACTCTCTTTGAAGCTCGACCTCCATGTAGCTCTTTTTTTTTTTGGAAAAGTCGAAAATGGAATTTACAAGTTTCAAAAGAATATGAAAAAATCTGAATGTCATAAGGATGTATTCTACTATCATGTAAAATCTAAATGATAAATACTTTATATTTTGGGATACACAAAGTATAAATTGCATTTTTGTTATTGTTATGTAGCCCTAAGTATATAAGGTATTTTTGCATTGAGACCCTGCACACTTGTATGACACATCTCTAGCTAAGATTTTTTTTCCAGATTCTTTTTGAAACTTTAAAACATGGTATACGAATTTTTCAAGAAAAAAGAGCTGGAGCTCGAGTTCCAAAAGTCCACACTCTGTTTCGCACGATACATTTGTTATGGATTACATCATCAGTTTTGAAGTATACGAAGTGTTTAACATTTTTTTAAAGTTGAACAGTGGGTTTCCCTACTGTATATTTTACAAATTTTATAAAAAAAAATGTAGTGTAGAGTCGAAATGCTAGAGGTTTGCATCATGGAAAAGGAAAAAAAAAGCCACATGCCTCTAATCGATAACTAGGAACTATACAAAACTATTTGCCCAGGTTGTTATATTAGAATAAGATTTTGGCTTAGCTTTATGCACAAGTAGAGCCAACTTATCCTTAAATTTCTTTCTAGAACCATGAAGATTTGGTGGAACTCCTTTGAAGATAAAATCATTCTTAGTTGTTCATACAACGCATGCAATTAATATAATAATCTCTATCAAAAAGGGTTGGGCATTCTGATCTTTCAAATTTTGAAGAAGTTGTTGGAGATGAGTATTAACATAAGCTGGAGGGCTCCAATCTGGACAGATATACTTCCAACAATGAATTGCAAAAGGGCAATTGACAAATAGGTGGTCCCGAGTCTCGAGATTGCAGTATTACACATGACAAAGGTATATTCTGGAGTTAATTTCGAAAAATATCAAATTACAGCCGTAAGTTCGAAATACCACCTCTATTCATCTAAACTAGCAGGGATACCCGCGCATTTGCGCGGCTAGACATTATATATAGAAGGTACGATGTGTATATTTTTTTATCTTCATCTCTCATTCTATTTTACCTAATTTTTCTCATTAAATGATGCTCATCCATCAGGATAATATAAAATTCTCTACCTTAGTGAATCATGGTGATAGGCTGATTTTTAATTTAGTTAGTCGTTCTTGCTCCAATGCACTCATAATTCTTATTTACCTCTATCTCTATGTTCTAACGAATAGAATTTTCTATATCTAATATAATTTAGTGATATAAATTATATATTTACTTTGAACTCGTGATTACCAAGTTCCTTGATCATTTAGGGAAGATATCATATTTTTCGTGCATTTGCCTACTCAAATTATACACAAAATTTAATCTATGTTTGTATTCAAAATACTGAGTCCCGAGTTAGTAATTTAATGATATGTACTTATTTTCAAATACTACATGTAGTTTACAAACATTTTTTCACCATACATCCTCGTTCTCCTAGTTAAATTTCATAGTCAGGCTACCATAAAAGTAACAATAATGTAAACCGGTTCACCTTTTTGTTGCATCCATGGCCCACCTGATATTATAAATTAGATTCTGAAGATGGTACAACTGCCTCCTGACGGGTGGATCACAATTATTAAGCAAATCAAACTGTAATAGTGGCTACCATGCTTCTATTTTTTATATGTATCTAACTCACTAGTGGAAAAGAGGCCTTTCGATCCCATTTTGACCCGGGACCAAACCATTTCCTTCATCATGAAAACCCTTTAGTCCCGGTTCGTTTGACCCTTTAGTTCGGTTACCGGGACTAAAGGGTGGTCTATGGGGCAAAACCCTTTAGTCCCCCTTCGTATTACCAACCGGGACTAAAGGTCTACCCTTTAGTCCGGTTCGTAATACGAAGGGGGACTAAAGGGTTTTTGCCTCCCCATGCACCTCCACACCCCCCCCCCGTGGATCGCCTTTTTAACATGTAAAATATAAAAGAAAATGATAGAAAATTCAAAAATAAAATCTTTTCAGATTCTTCTATGTTATGCAACCTACTATTAGGGAAAATTAACAAATTTGAGTTTTCATTTTTTTGCAAAAAAGGTTTGAAAAATGGTAAAACCGCATTAACTTTTGCATACGACGTCGAAAAAAAACGTGTAATATATCAAAATCATCGTGGGAAAAAGTTACATCCGAATTTTTAGATTCCCAAAATTCTAAATGAAAATATAAAAGCAGGAAGATTTTAGTTTTTGCCAAAAATTCAGAATTTTATATTTTTAAATTTTTTAAAATAATAATTACATCATGCATAAAGATTACTACTTAACCATAAAGTTAGCCAATTTTTAGATTTTCAAATTTTCAAGTTTGGCAAAAAAATATTAAAAAATAATAAATTAAAAACTATTATAATACAAATTAAAAAATTAAAATTATAATACCATTACCACAACATGTTATTACGTCATTACTTTTGTTTATTAAAATAATTATTTGTAATTCGATTAATAGATAAGTGTGATATCGACCAACATGTTAATAGGATTGATATGATAGTAGTATCACAACATGCGCGCGAAGCACTTGGAAGCGGGATGTGAAAGGAACTTGAAAGTTAAGCGTGCTAGTGCTGGAGTAGTGGGAGGATGGGTGACCGAGCGGGAAGTTGGACCACGGTAAGTAATTTGACTAGAGATTATAAGCGTAGTTAGAGATTAAGTGTAGTTAGAGGCTAAACTAGTTAAATAACTGAAATACTAGAAATTCTGAAAAAAATAGAAAAAAAAGAGGAGCGAAAAATAATTGGGCATAACAAAATGGACCTTTAATCCCGGTTTGTTTTACAACCGGGACTAAAGGGGAGGGCCTTTAGTCCCGGATGGTTAGTCCCGGTTCCAAAACCGGGACTAAAGGCCCTTATAAACCGGGATTATAGGCCCTTTTTCTACTAGTGACTTGAGATCTTTCTTGATCTCATTATCGTCACTTGCCGTTCCCATTTCCTTTAGCATGGCTGTCAATTGGTCCCACTTGACATTTGAATTCAGTTGCATGGCACAAATCTGTTGTCGCGCATGGCTCCTCTTTTGATTAGTTTTCCATCATGTTGCCATCAATATATTGGAATTCTGTCTTCATCTATTGTCGTATTGATACTGTATCTTTTTGGGAAGCGCTTGGTAGGTGACTTTGTATTTGCCCCTCCGCATGGCCTGTGCAGCATGGGGTTCTCATTGGCAGCATGATGATGTGTGTCCTGATGTTGTTAGCTCCCTAAGCTTCTTGTACGCCATCGTATATTGCCTTCAATATGATTTGCAAAATAGGTGTTAATTGATAGTATCAACACGAATATGTAATATAGAAATAAAATGAGTCTCCGAAACAGTTATACCCGTGACGTTGTGGTATACAGCTGCATGTTAACTTCACATATTTGAAAGCAGTAGTCGTACGTGAATGAAAAGAAGAATGTTCATGGAGATTACCTGAAGTTGATTTACGTGAGAGGTTTAAGCCAAGGGAATAGCAGATTTCGCCGAACCGAGCGAAGCAGTATCAAAATTTGATCCCGCCAATTGATTCGGTGATGTGAGAAGCAAAGAGGTCTTTTACGGTACAATTTACTAGTCCTATGTACTGGTAGTATTTTTGATAATTTACATGGTAAGGAAATCATAACACATATTTGGGTTGATTTGTTACCATCTAAAGTTCAATCGTGCCACATCAGAATTTCATATACTAATTGTCGCCGTCGCCGCAAAAGAAGGATAACATGCAGCGCTTCACGGAGAATTTTGGCAGAAGGTGGCTCTACACACCCTTGAAAATCCGGAAATCTCATCGGGGCTCAGTAAGGTGCTAGCAGAATCCGCCAACGATGTGCCGATAGCGGACGAAGAGTTTGCGAAGTGGCGGTCGGCGGAGGACAACAATGTAGTCATCAAGATTGATAGCGCCGAGTCCAACAGCTTCTCATCCTCCTTCTAGGATGATGATTCGACGATAGCGGCAACCGTGTGAACAGTGGCACCGGTGGCCTCGACTGGAGCCCATTCAACCGCCGCGACTACTAGATCTAGGATGTATGACATTTTTAGTTAAATTTTGTTCAAATTTAAAATCTTAAATATTTGTATGAAATTCTCATGTTTCGTTTAAATTTCTTGTTTTATTTTATTCTTTTTGGGGGCTGCCGTGGAGATGTTCCTGACCATGTAAAATAAAATATGTCTGGTCAACACATGGAAGCAACTATAAGGAATGTTCTTGTATTACATGGTTTGTGTTGCCGAAATATGAACAATCTAGTTTGCCATACATGCAAGATCTTTCCAATTCCACTTTTGCATGTACCCAGTTTGCCCTTTGCTGAAAATATACTACTGCTTCAATCAACAAGTATTGATAAATTTGAACTGTCTAATTTGTTGGTTGGAACGGTTGGTATTTGTTTATCCCTATCGTAGTAAAAAGACTCTTGTCATAATCTCTACTGGACATTAAAGCATCCCTTTGGCTACTACATAAGAAATAAGTACATCTGATGATGGGGCTAGTTCATAGCATATGCCCCCGTGATTGCTCTGTACCACTATATGCTTCCGTTAGTACCAGAGCATCTCGATCCTCAGCGCAAGAAAAAGCATAATTTTGGTGTGTATCTCATCCTCGTCCTTACTCCTTACCCCGTACGACAAGCGGGAGCCAAAAAAAGTTCCACGTACGCTGCAATCGCACGCTTCAGAATAGGATATGGCACCGGTGAGCCAGGACAAGGGCAACCGTAAGTATTCGCTGAGGGAGCAAACCTTTTGCTAAACACCTTTTTATGTTACTGCTTTCTTGCCGGGCCAATTCAAATCTTCCGGGGAGATATTGTCAGGCGGCCAGTCTGGATCACGGAAAATTGGTAGTGGGACACATTTCTCTAGTTCGAACACTTCGGACCGTCAAGATTGGCACATGGATTCACGAACTTGTTAAGCCATCATATTTTGTCACTCAAGTATATCATGCCCGTACATTGCCGGTGCAGCTGTTGAGTGAATTCCCGATGTCACACAAGCCTAACTAGCCATATTCGGGTGCATAATTTTCTCAAGTACATGATCCCTAGAAGTGCTCGTTACGACGTGTGCGGCTTCAACATATCTCCCTCATCTGGAGGCAGGCAGTAAGCCATGGCTGGTGTTATATAGACAACTGAAGCGCCAATGCCGGTGTTAATTTCTCCCTTTTAAAACAGTTGAACCCATCAGATCGAACCATGTGTCCTGGATCATCGCATAGTCAAAGCTATTGTACGAGTATAATTACTCAAACTACCTGACCGCACTAATGATCAGATCACACATTGCCGCCTCAGCTAACTCTATGCATAACCGTAGCTCCTGATTTACTGGCTGGCCCCAATATAAAGACCCATGCATGCAGACATCAAATATTTGATGAGCAATCCTACTGTCATGCATGTACTTGAGTAGATACATTTACATAGGAGAGCATGTTTAGGCTCGTGCTACATTAGACTTAAAACTGCTAACTAGAAGTGTGGACATACGATCAGATTGTTCATGTTCATCCAAGGCGACCAAGCGGAATTTTATTAGTTGTGCTGAGATGTTATTGAGGATGATATGATGACAATGTTTGGCCGATTTTGTCTCGGACAATTGCCTCTTTCCAACCGTAACTTCTGAGAGCTAACACTGCTACCTCGTTTCTTTGGGTGTCGTGCGATGCTATAAAAATTTAACAATATAGACCAGTATGTCTTTCAATGTTAGTTTTAAAATATTTACACAGATAGCTACAAGCCAAATAATGGTGATACCATAAATAATGTATGCCAGGTAGTAATATTATGCAAGGAATGGTTACACTCCAGGAGATAATTCATGAGATACATCGTAAAAACACAATAGGGTGATTTTAAGTTATACTTAAAAAGACTTTTGGTGAAATGAGTTGGGACTTTCTTCAACAAACTCGGTCTACTGATGAAAGGGTTTCCAAACAGAAAACAGTGTGAGAATTACAGTGGTTGGTAGGTATTTCCAGACACGCGAGGGCTGCGGCAGGGTGACCACTTATCCGCAATATGGTACATCTTTGCGTATGGTACATCTTTTGATTTCGAGCGTGTCCAATCTAAAGAAACCATGCCATTACATTCAGAAGTTATTTTTTCGAAACGAGCATCCAAAACGGAAATTCAATTCGGCTCCCAGGTGCATATGCTCCCTCTATCAAAAAATTATATTTCGAAATGTCGAAAAATTTTGACAAAAAATTCTACATGTACATCTCCATAATATACGTACGTTCATCAAGTTTCGCGAGGAACCAATATGTTTTGTGGTCTGTGTAAAAAAGAGAAAATTTATCTCCTGAAAACATTTATTTTCAGCATTGAATTTTGTCTTTTTTACACACGCCACACGACAAGTCGGATTTTTATGAAACAACTTTGTGAGCACGTAGCACGTGAAGATGTACGTTCGAATTTTTCGTTTCAATTTTTTGAAATTTCAAAAAGTATGTAACATGCATTTCAAAATAAAGGAAGCATATGTTCCCATGTGCCAAAACACCATTCCCCATCAAAAAGTTATTTACATACAAGCCCACCTTGACAGAAGAGTTTCATAAATGATTCATGAATTGTCTAAACTCAAAATCTACTGCTGATAGCGGACGATTAACCATGTTTAACCAAGTAATCCCCACGTCCTATCCCAACGTGAATTGAGGCATCAATGATTCCTGAATTGTCTAAATTCAGAATATACTTCTTGTTATATTTTGATCCAAATTTAATATAAATGCTAACAACGGAGCGAAGCGAGGCCCGTCGCCGCTAGGCTTATGGGGTGCTCCCCTCTCACTTTCCCCTGGTATGGATCGTTATCACCTCCTATTTATACGTATTGTAAACCGCCGACTAGAGTTTATTGCTTCATAAAATAACCCACGACGTTTGCAAACATTTTCTGATATAGTAAAGTTTTTCTAGTTGGCACCCGTGGTTTTTCCCCTTTGTATTGGAGAGATTTTTCACGTTAAATCTTGTGTCTTCCGTTGTGATTTCGTTTTCGTTCTTCATTATTGCCTTCGCGTTTGTAACACTTCTGATAGCCGACGATTAAGCATGTTTAACCAAGAATCGATGGCTCAATGGAGCAAGGGTGCTCGACTTGGCACCGAACTTGGTCGCTAAGGAACCGACTCGCCGTGCCAACTCTCGTTCAGTGAAGGAGGGGATATGGCGGGCAACCTGTTGAAAGACTATGTACTGGACATAAGCGTTGCTGCCCTAACCGAGTTCTTCTAGATTTGGCATGTTCTGGGCACCGTGCAACTGATTTTGGAGCAGGAGGACACCATCGTAAGGTAGTCCAATGATGGTGTCTTCTCGGCGAAGTCGTCCTATGATGACCCACAAGTATAGGGGATCGCAACAGTCTTCGAGGGAAGTAAAACCCAAATTTATTGATTCGACACAAGGGGAGGTAAAGAATACTTATAAGCCTTAACAACTGAGTTGTCAATTCAGCTGCACCTGAAAAGCACTAGTAACGGGGTGATGTGAAAGTAGCAGTGATATGAGAGCAATAGTAACAGTAACACAGCAGCAGTAGTAGTAATATGAGAGCAATGGTACCAGAAAATAGTTGACATGTAGAACGAGTATATGATGATGAAAGATGGACCGGGGTTCCCAGCTATCTACACTAGTGGCAACTCTCCAATAACAAGTGTTGGGTGAACAAATTACAGTTGGGCAATTGATAGGATTGATAAGGCATTAAGAAAGAATATCAATTCATTAATCATGTAGGCATGTTTTCCATATATAGTCATACGTGCTCACAATGAGAAACTTGCACAACATCTATTGTCCTACCAGCATGATGGAGGCGATGGCGTTGATGAAGATGGCTTCCGGGGGCACTTCCCCGTCCCAGGGGTGCCGGACGAGACTTCTGTCCCCGAATTGGAGTTTCGCGATGGGTGGCGCCCTGGAGTCTTTCTGGAGTTTCGTCAAGTTGTACGGTGTTTTTAGGTCGAAAGGGATTTTATAGGCGAAGAGGCGGCGCGGGGGCACTGGGGGCTCCCACCACGCCGGCGCGGCCCAGGGCCAGCCGCGCCGCCTATGGTGTGGTGGCCCTCTGGCCCCTCTCCGACTCTTCGGTGTTCTGGAGCCTTCCGGGAAAATAGGAGGTTTGGTCTTCGTTTCGTCGAATTCCGAGAATATTGCCCGAACAGCCTTTCTGGAACCAAAAACAACAAACAGGAACTGGCACTGTGGCATCTTGTTAATAGGTTAGTTCCAAACGCATAAAAACATCATAAAGTGCAAGCAAAACATGTAAGTATTGTCATAAAACAAGCATGGAGCACAGAAATTATGGATACGTCGGGGACGTATCAGCATCCCCAAGCTTAGTTCCTGCTCGTCCCGAGGTAAACGATAAAAAGAATAATTTCTGTAGTGACATGCTACTTACATAACCTTGATCATACTATTACAAAGCACATGAAATGAATGAAGTGACTCAAGGCAATGATCTATAGTTGCTAACAAACAGATAACATATAGCAAAACTTTTCATGAAGAGTACTTTCAAGACAAGTATCAAAAGTTTTGCACAAGAGTTAACTCATAAAGCAATAAGTTCAAAGTAAAGGCATCGAAGCAACACAAGGGAAGATATAAGTTTCAGCGGTTGCTTTCAACTTGTAACATGCATGTCTCATGGATAATTGTCAACACAAAGTAATATGATGAATGCAAATAAGCAAGTATGTAAGAATCAATGCACAGTTGACACAAGTGTTTGCTTCTAAGATGGAAAGAAGTAGGTAAACTGACTCAACATAAAGTAAAAGAATGGCCCTTCAAAGAGGAAAGCATCGATTGCTATATTTGTGCTAGAGCTTTGGTTTTGAAAACATAAAGAGAGCATAAAAGTAAAGTTTTGAGAGGTGTTTGTTGTTGTCAACGAATGGTAGTGGGCACTCTAACCCCCTTGCCAGACAAACCTTCAAAGAGCGGCTCCCATTTTATTTTATTTTTGGGTGGCACTCCTTCCAACCTTTCTTTCACAAACCATGGCTAACCGAATCCTCGGGTGCCTGCCAACAATCTCATACCATGAAGGAGTGCCTTTTATTTTAGTTTTATTATGATGACACTCCTCCCCACCTTTGCTTTCTCAAGCCATGGCTAACCGAATCCTTCGGGTGCCGTTCAACAATCACATACCATGGAGGAGTGTCTATTTTTGTTAATTAATTTGGGACTGGGAATCCCATTGCCAGCTCTTTTTGCAAAATTATTGGATAAGCGGATGAAGCCACTAGTCCATTAGTGAAAGTTGCCCAACAAGATTGAAAGATAAACACCACATACTTCCTCATGAGCTATAAAACATTGACACAAATCAGAGGTGATAAATTTTGAATTGTTTAAAGGTAGCACTCAAGCAATTTACTTTGGAATGGCGGAGAAATACCATGTAGTAGGTAGGTATGGTGGACATAAATGGCATAGTGGTTGGCTCAAGGATTTGGATGCACGAGAAGTATTCCCTCTCGATACAAGGCTTAGGCTAGCAAGGTTATTTGAAGCAAACACAAGTATGAACCGGTACAGCAAAACTTACATAAGAACATATCGCAAGCATTATAATACTCTACACTGTCTTCCTTGTTGCTCAAACACTTTTACCAGAAAATATCTAGACCTTAAAGAGACCAATCATGCAAACCAATTTTAACAAGCTCTACGGTAGTTCTCCACTAATAGGTTTAAACTATATGAAAAAAACTTAATCATGATCTACTTGAGAGCTCAAAACAATTGCCAAGTGTCAAATTATCCAAGACATTATGAGGCATTTTCTGTTTCCAACCAAATAACCATAAGTATTGTAGCTTCCAACTTTTATCATTGAACATTTAAAGTAAAACGAAGAACAAGTGTTCATATGAAAAAGCGGAGCGTGTCTCTCTCCCACACAAGGATTGCTAGGATCCGAATTTATTCAAACACAAACAAAAATAAAACACACAGACGCTCCAAGTAAAGCACATATGATGTGACCGAATAAAAATATAGTTTCAATAGAAGAAACCTGATAAGTTGATGAAGAAGGGGATGCCTTGGGCATCCCCAAGCTTAGACGCTTGAGTCTCCTTGAAATATGCAGGGATGAACCACGGGGCATCCCCAAGCTTAGGCTTTTCACTCTTCTTGATCATATATCATCCTCCTCTTGACCCTTGAAAACTTCCTTCACACCAAACTTCTCATAAACTTCATTAGAGGGGTTAGTACTCAAAAAATTTGAATCCACCTTGGTCCTGTAGTGGCACATTGCAAGAACTCAATAAAACATTAGCTACAGCTCTCCACGTCTACAAAACCTCGCTTAAAGTCCACAAGAGACAATGCAAAAAACAGAGACAGAATCTGCCAAAACAGAACAGCCAGTAAAGACGAATTTTAAAATGGTACTTCCGTTGCTCAAATCAGAAAACTCAAAACTAATGAAAGTTGCGTACATATCTGAGGATCACGCACGTAAATTGGCAGATTTTTCTGAATTTCCTACAGAGAAATATGCCCAGATTCGTGACAGATAGAAATCTGTTTCTGCGCAGAAATCGAAATCTAGTATCAACCTTCTATTAGAGACTTCACTTGGCACAACAAAACACAAAACTAAGATAAGGAGAGGTTGCTACAGTATTAAACAACTTCCAAGACACAAATATAAAACAAATTACTGTAGCAAAATAACACATGGGTTATCTCCCAAGAAGTTCTTTCTTTATCGCCATCAAGATGGGCTCAGCAGTTTTAATGATGCACCCGCAAGAAATAGTATTTGAAACAAAAGAGAGCATCAAAAAGCAAATTAAAAACACATTTAAGTCTCACATGCTTCCTATGGAAAGGAATCTTGTGCACAAATAAATTCATAAAGAACAAAGTGACAAACATAAGAAGATAAAACAAGAGTAACTTCAAAATTTTCAGCATATAGAGAGGTGTTTTAGTACCATGAAAATTTCTACAACCATATTTTCCTCTCTCATAATAATTTTCAGTAGCTTCATGGATAAACTCAACAATATAACTATCACATGCAGCATACTTTTCATGATCCACAAACATATAATTTTTATCAAGCTCAAAAATAGTGGAATTAAAACTTTCGAACACACTTTTATCAATAATATAGCAAGATGAATGATCAATCTCAAGAGATATGGGACACATAGATAATGTCAAGAACTCTCCAATCCCATTTTCATTAGTAGTACAATTAATATTATCAAGTAACATAGGACCATTATCTAGAGCTTTATCATAAACATTTGCCAAGCAAAATTCTTTAGTACCATGCATTTCGACATCAGGCACAAACAAAGCATTATCATAAGATTTATCAAAGTAGCATGGATTATCATAAATAACAGTAGCATAATCATTCTCACAAGTATTACTCATAGGTACTATTTCAAGAGAATCCACAGGAACATAACATTCAACCTCTTCCGGTAAGCATGGAGGACAATCAAATAGTGTAAGAGATAAAAAGTTACTCTCATTAGAAGGTTGACATGGGTAGCTAATCCATTCCTCCTCCTTTTGTTCGTCGCTCTCTTCTTCTTTTTCATCCAATGAGCTTTCAAGTTCATCAATTTCCTCCTCTTTTTCATCCAATGAGCTTTCAGGTTCATCAATTTCTTCTTCCACCGGTTCCTGCAAATTGTGAGTGCATTCTTGTGCATTAATGTGTCTCTCTTTATAATCAAGGATATAAGGATTCCTACTGTAGCATTCTATGCAAGAATTAAGGATAGTAGAGACATAATCTTTAAGGTCCTTACAAATAGCACAAGTTTCATAATTCTCAACCATGAAGGATTCTATCTCGGAGGCTCCCATAAATAAGACAAATTGTTCTACCTCTTCGAACCCATAATGAATATAGCAATTCCGATTATAGTTCTTAATTAAAAATTCCTCACTAAAGCCACATTGAAATTTAAGATGTTTAGTATCCTGTTGAGAGCAACAGTTTATATCATGGCGTCTAAGCAAGATTCTAGCCATTGTATTCAATTTTTCTATCATAGCACTCATTATTTTACCAGTTCTTGATTCTCTATAATTATTATAACATTCTATAAGCTCCAAGTAGGTTGTAGGTTCTCCCATAACAGCAGTTTTTAATTTTTAGATTTTCAAATTTTTATGGATTTTTGGGTATATGAGGAAAATAAAACAAGACAAAAAGTAACTAGGCAAAAGTAACCTAAGCGAAATAATACTAGACAGAAATAAACTAAGCACAAATAAACTAGACAGAAGTAAACTAAGCAAAATAAAAACAGAGAGAAAGGTAGAGTGTACTCCCCAGGTGAACTTATGAGTAGAGCTATGCCTCCCCGGCGACGGCGCCAGAAAATAGTCTTGATGACCCACAAGTATAGGGGATCGCAACAGTCTTCGAGGGAAGTAAAACCCAAATTTATTGATTCGACACAAGGGGAGGTAAAGAATACTTATAAGCCTTAACAACTGAGTTGTCAATTCAGCTGCACCTGGAAAAGCACTAGTAAAGGGGTGATGTGAAAGTAGCAGTGATATGAGAGCAATAGTAACAGTAACACAGCAGCAGTAGTAGTAATATGAGAGCAATGGTACGAGAAAATAGTTGACATGTAGAACGAGTATATGATGATGAAAGATGGACCGGGTTCCCAGCTATCTACACTAGTGGCAACTCTCCAATAACAAGTGTTGGGTGAACAAATTACAGTTGGGCAATTGATAGGATTGATAAGGCATTAAGAAAGAATATCAATTCATTAATCATGTAGGCATGTTTTCCATATATAGTCATACGTGCTCGCAATGAGAAACTTGCACAACATCTATTGTCCTACTAGCCGGTGGCAGCCGGGCCTCAAGGGAATCTACTGGATATTAAGGTACTCCTTTTAATAGAGCACCGGAGCAAAGCATTAACACTCCGTGAAAACATGTGTCCCTCACATCACCGCCATCCCCTCCGGTTGTCCCGACTTCTTCGGGGCCTTTGGTTCCGGACAGTGACATGTGCATACAACTTGTAGATACAATCTAAGCAATAATTATAGAGCTCAAATCTAAGATCATGCCACTCGGGCCCTAGTGACAAGCATTAAGCATAACAAGATTGTAGCAACAATAACTTCACAAACTTTATAGATAGACTAATCATAATGTATCATCCATCGGATCCCAACAAACACAACACCGATTACATCGGATGAATCTCAATCATGTAAGGCAGCTCATGAGATCATTGTATTGAAGTACATGGGGAGAGAATACCAACTAGCTACAGCTAGAACCCGTAGTCCATGGTGGAACTACTCACGGAGCATGATGGAGGCGATGGCGTTGATGGAGATGGCTCCGGGGGCACTTCCGGCGGGGTGCCGGGACAGACTTCTGTCCCCCGAATTGGAGTTTCGCGATGGTGGCGGCGCCCGGAGTCTTTCTGAGTTTCGTCAAGTCGTACGGTGTTTTTAGGTCGAAAGGGATTTTATAGGCGAAGAGGCGGCGCAGGGGGCACCTGGGGCTCCCACAGCCGGCGCGGGCCCGGCCAGGCCGCGCCCTATGGTGTGGTGGCCCTCTCGGCCCCTCTCCGACTCTTCTTCGTTGAGCCTTCCGGGAAAAATAGGAGGTTTGGTCTTCATTTCGTCGAATTCCGAGAATATTGCCGAACAGCCTTTCTGGAACCAAAAACAAGAAAGAACTGGCACTTGGCATCTTGTTAATAGGTTAGTTCCGGAAACGCATAAAAACATCATAAAGTGCAAGCAAAACATGTAAGTATTGTCATAAAACAAGCATGGAACGACAGAAATTATGGATACGTCGGGGACGTATCATCCTACAACGCCTTTTTTGACGGCACGACGAAGGTGTCAATGGCATTGCAGGTGTGGAAGTCGAGGTGGCCCCTATATCTGCAAAAAAAATGTAGTTGGTTGTGAGGGACAGGTGTTAGACCGCCGATAGATTCCAACATCGAGGACCTTGTCCCCCCACCGCATGTCCCCTTTGTGACCAAGAACCAACGACGATTCAACATCTTCAAGAGAGCTTGGACGCTGCATATGTGGATGTGGCCAGCTTCCTGCCACCGATACAGACTTAGCATTGCATAGGTGCCGGCCATTATATTGGTCTTTCAATGTATTTGGCGTCATAGGAATGACAGCGGGTTCAATAGAGCTACACCCGTTGTGGTGACCATCAAGAGCAAGATCAATTAGGATATGATGGGTGGCGCCTAGCTTAGTTGTTTCGTAGTAAGGAGTTTAGCTCTTCGGAGCCATTGTCATAACGTGGTTGCCCGTAGGATATTAGGCTTTCAGCTTGAGAAGCTTCTACCTCTTATTGTCAGCCAACTAGCCGTTCTATGGCTTCGTATATACCGCTTTTGGATCTTTCTTCCATATGGTAAATGCATCCATTCAGTGTATTCTTGAAAAAAAAAGAACTCGATATGAAATGCTCTAGGCATAGCGCACAGATACTGCATTTGGTCCAGGTATATTGGGACTAGGCCCATCTATCAAAACACAAAACAACGAGTCTTTATGGGCCAACTGATTGTTGCACAAATGAATACAATGGGCTAGGAAAGAACTGGAAAAGCTAGTATGCATGGATATACAGAAACCAACCTGCCGAATACAGCTCGGGATACTAACAGGTGATACCGATCCAAGTCTTTCATGGGGCAAAAACACATCTTCCGTCCGAGGAATCTCTTTGGTGATTTGGAACTAATTTTTTCCTATCCGATGAACAAGGTCCAATGCTTCGTTACCGATTTATGTCGTGATGCATTTAGTTTAATTCCTCACAAGCCTAATAATGCAAATACGCATGCACGTGATAATCAAACTCAAGAAAAACAAATGACATCGGAAGGGCTCGTTGGGAACAAATTTGTTTTGAAACGGTCAATGGGAACATTTGCTGGTTGCATATCACAAGTGGAGTCTAAAGTCCAACGACTAGTTTTTTTTTGTAATGGGGGCAAAAAAGACTTTGTCTCAATCTATCAATTAAGTAGAAGTTTTACAAGCCTGTAAATAGTTCATTACAAGGGTTACTCTCCCCGTATGAGTTCACCCAAACGCTTGACACCCGCTGATACGTCTCCAACGTATCTAAAATTTCTGATGTTCCATGCTAGTTTTATGACAATACCTACATGTTTTGTTCACACTTTATATCGTTTTTATGCATTTTCCGGAACTAACCTATTAACAAGATGCCGAAGTGCTAGTTCCTGTTTTCTGTTGTTTTTGGTTCCAGAAAGGCTGTTCGGGCAATATTCTCGGAATTCGACGAAACGAAGACCAAACATCATAATTCACCGAGACGGACCAGGACACCGAAGGGGAGCCGGAGAGGCCTGGGGCCCACACCACACGGCGGCGCGGCCAGGAGGGCGCGCCGGCCCCTGAAGCCCGCCCTTGCCCCTCGACCCGCCTCTTCGCCTATTTAACGAAATTCGAGAAAGCTCAGGGGGCGCCGCCATCGCGAAACTCAATTCGGGGACAGAGTCTGTTCGGCACCTGCCGGACGGGGAATTACCCCGGAGCCATCTCCATCGACATCACCGCCATCTTCATCGCCATCGCTGTCTCCTATGATGAGGAGGGAGTAGTTCTCCCTCGAGGCTAAGGGCTGTACCGGTAGCTATGTGGTTAATCTCTCTCTCTGTACTTCAATACAATGATCTCATGAATTGCTTTGCATAATTGAGATCCATATGATGAGCTTTGTATCGCTACTAGTCTATGTGCTACTCATGTGATGTTATTAAAGTAGTCTATTCCTCCATGGTGTAAAGGCGACAGTGTGTGCACCGTGTAGTTCTTGTCGTAGGTTATGATCATAATCTCTTGTAGGTTATGGAGTTAATTATCACTATGATAGTATTGATGTGATCTATTCCCCCTTTCATAGTGTAATGGTGAAAGTGTGTATGCTATGTTAGTTCTCGGTTTATTTTGCAAAGATCTATTATTCTCTAAGGTTACTTAAATATGAATGTTGAATGTTGTGGCGCTTGTTAACTCCGGCTTGAGGGAGCTCTTGTAGCCCTACACAACGAATGGTGTTTGTCATCCAACAAAAGAGTGTATGTAGCACAAGTGAGGAGAAGTTATTATTTATTATGTGATCAATGTTGAGAGTGTCCACTAGTGAAAGTATGATCCCTAGGCCTTGTTTCCAATACTGCAAACACCGCTTATTTACTGTTCTACTGCATGTTTACTCGCTGCCATATTTATTTCAGATTGTTATTACCACTCATATTCATCTATACCACATGTGTTTTACTATCTCTTCGCCGAACTAGTGCACCTATACATCTGACAAGTGTATTAGGTGTGTTGGGGACACAAGAGACTGGCGCCGTTGCCGGGAGGTAAGGTAAAAGGTATTCACATCCTCCGACTACTAAGTTATTTCTTAGCATTGTTGCCGGTGTGTGAGTGCTCGAAGCTATCTCCTTTAGATTCTGCAATTTTATCTTTTTGTCTCTTGTTTTTATTTTCACTAGTTAGGCGTAATGGAAAACAACAACAAAATTAGTGAGCTTTTTAATCTTTTTCCTGATTTAGAATTGTTTGATACGAAAATTAAAAAACCTATGGAACCTTATTTGCATGCTAGTAGCAATGTTATTAGTATGAATGCAATTACTGCTAATGCTATGGAGAAGTCTAAGCTTGGGGAAGCTAGTTTTTGTGATCTTTTTAGCTTCCCATCTTTAGGGGAGAAAATTTGCTCTGATAATACTTTATCTCCCATATGCGATAACTCTAATGATGCTTGTGATATTTTAAATCCACCTACTGAAAGTATTCCTTTCAAGATACCCATGAAAATTATTGAACGTGTTATGGATAACCGCTATGAAGGGGATGGAACTGTTCATCCTGAAGATCATTTACTGTTTTTGCATGAATTATGCGGGTTATTCAAGTGTGCAGGTATTTCAATGGATGAAGTTAGGAAGAAATTATTTGTTATGTCGCTATCTGGTAAAGCGGCGCATTGGTATAAACTGCTGAAGGATGGGCGTTCTCTTGATTGGAAGGATATTGTGCCTCTATTTTATTCTAAGTTCTATCCTCCAAGTGAAATTCACAAAGACCGAAACCGTATATATAATTTCTGGCCTCATGATGGAGAGAGTATTGCCCAAGCATGGGAGAGATTGAAGTCCTTAATGCTCAAATGCCCCATTCATGAGCTTCCTGGTAATGTTATCATTGATAATTTCTATGCAAGACTTTCTTTTCAAGATAAAACCTTGCTGGATACTGCTTGTTCTGGATCATTCACACGCAACAAAGAAGAGTTTAAATGGGACCTTCTTGATCGGATTCAGGAGAATACTGAAGAATGGGAGAATGACAAAGGTAGAGAGTCAGGTATAAATTATGATTATGAATGCATTGAAACTTTTATGGATACTGATAAATTTCGAAATATGAGTGCTACTTATGGTCTTGACTCTCAAGTTGTTGCAAATTTTTATAAAGCTTTTGCTTCTCACATTGAATTGCCTAGGAAGAATTTTGATAAGTATCATGAACCTTTTAAAGACGCTTGCATGAAGGATGAAACTGTTATTAATGATTGCAATGAACATGTTGAAACTTCTGAAAATGCTATTTCCTATAAGCATGTTAATTTTTGTGGAATACATAGACCTTGTGGAATTAATCAAATCAAAATGAATATTGTATCCATCATAGGAATGAAAAAACTAGAAAGTGGTCTAGGGCTCTAGATGATCTTGGTGAAAAAGTGTGTGCCCTCTATCCTTTTATTTGTGAACTTTGCCATAGAGTTGGTCATTTTAATTTTCAATGCTCCTCCAATGATAATTCGAACCCCATGAGTGCTACAAATTTGTATTGTGATGATGAAATTATTCCTAATCAGCATGATGAACTTACCTTATTTTTGAAGTGTGAAGAGTTATCAAGAAAAAATTCTTTGTTAGATATTAACGATCTTGATATTGATGATGTCCTGCATGGGTGTCTTTCTTATTGCATTAATAATTGCCATACAAATACTTACATACAGAATATTTTAGAAGATGACACTTTGCCAAAATATGATAGGACCGCTGTGTGTTTTAAACTTATTAATGAAAAGGAGGAATCCTCCCAAGTTTCTTCTATTGTTTCTGGAAATAAATCAGGAGAAGAAGAAGAAGAAGAAGAAGAAGAAGAAGAAGAAGAAGAAGAAGAAGAAGAAGAAGAAGAAGAAGAAGAAGAAGGGGAATAAAAAGAAAGAGGTAACGGCATATCCCCGCGTGTATGAGGTAACAATAGGTAACCGTAAGTATGTTGCTCCTAATGATTATTATGATAATGAATCTGAGTACAATGATCTTTCTATGCCCTTTACCCATATTAGTGATCATGATTTGGAAGAGCACACTACCTTTGATATTGAAAATCTCTTTGGTACCGATTATGAAAGCAATGATGATAGCATTATTCATGTCCCCTCAAACGATGATATTGAAAGCTCTAAGCTTGGGGATGTTGTGCTTGAAGATCCTATATTTGAGACCTTTACTTTTAGTGAAAATGATAATATTACATATTCTGGTTTAGATAATCGCTATAGAGATGGATATGACACATGTTACAATTATCCTTATGAAACTTGTCATAGTTATGATGGGATTGCCAAAAACCATTCCCTTAGTATGCAACTTGTTTACCATGTTCAAATTCTTGATAATGATCCTGCTCCAATTACTATTAATGAGAAGAGTTTCTCTTATGTCAAAAATAATGATACCTTTATGCATATGAACCATGATAAGAATGTTTTAAGTGATGGTTATATTGTGGATTTCATCAATGATGCTACTGAAAGTTATTATGAGAGAGGGAAACATGGTTATATGCATCTTAATAATATTAAGTTTCCCCTCTTTATGTTGAGAATCTTGAAGTTACTCGTGTTCTATCTTCCTATGCTTGTCACTTTGTTCTTCATGAATTTATTTGTGTACAAGATTCCTTTTCATAGGAAGTGGGTTAGGCTTAAATGTGTTTTGAATTTGCTTCTTGATGCTCTCTTTTGCTTCAACTCTTAATTCTTGCGAGAGTATCATTGAAATTACTGAGCCCATCTTAATGGCTATAAAGAAAGAACTTCTTGGGAGATAACCCATGTGCTTATTTTTCTACTGTTTTGTTGTGTCTTGGAAGTTGTTACTACTGTAGCAACCTCTCCTTATCATATTTTTGTGCCAAGTAAAGTCTCTATGGTAAAGTTGATGCTAGATTTGGATTACTGCGCAGAAACATATTTGCTGTCTGTCGTGAATTTGCGCAGAACTCTCTGTAGGTAACTCAGAAAAATCTGCCAATTTACGTGCGTGATCCTCAGATATGTACGCAACTTTCATTAGTTTTGAGTTTTCCGTTTGAGCAAGTTAAGTGCCCTGCAAAATTCGTCTTTACGGACTGTTCTGTTTTGACAGATTCTGCCTTTTATTTCGCATTGCCGCTTTTGCTATGTTGAATGAGTTTCTTTGTTTCATTAACTTTCAGAAGCTTTGTGCAATGTCCAGAAGTGTTAAGAATGATTGTGTCACCTCTAAACATGTGAATTTTTATTATGCACTAACCCTCTAATGAGTTTGCTTTAAGTTTGGTGTGGAGGAAGTTTTCAAGGGTCAAGAGAAGAGGATGATATACTATGATCAAGAAGAGTGAAAAGTCTAAGCTTGGGGATGTGATACGTCTCCGACGTATCGATAATTTCTTATGTTCCATGCCACTTTATTGATGATACCTACATGTTTTATGCACATTATATGTCATATTTTTTGGAACTAACCTATTAACAAGATGAAGAGCCGATTCTTTCTGCTGTTTTTGGTTTCAGAAATCCTAGTAAGAAATATTCTCGGAATTGGACAAAATCTTCGCCCGGGTCCTATTTTTGCACGGAGCTTCAGAAGACCGAAGAGGGAAAGAAGTGGGGCCACGAGGTGGCCACACCATAGGGCGCGCGGCCAGGCCCGGCCGCGCCGGCCTGTGGTGTCGCGCCGCCTCTTGACCTACCCTTTCGCCTACTTAAAGCCCCCATCGCGAAACCCCAGTACCGAGAGCCACGATACGGAAAACCTTCCCGAGACGCCGCCGCCGCGAATCCCATCTCGGGGATTCAGGAGATCGCCTCCGGCACCTGCCGGAGAGGGGATTCATCTCCCGGAGGACTCTTCATCGCCATGATCGCCTCCGGAGTGATGAGTGAGTAGTTCACCCCTGGACCATGGGTCCATAGCAGTAGCTAGATGGTCGTCTTCTCCTTGTTGTGCTTCATTGTTGGATCTTGTGAGCTGCCTAACATGATCAAGATCATCTATCTGTAATACTATATGTTGTGTTTGTCGGGATCCGATGGATAGAGAATACTATGTTATGGTGATTATCAATCTATTGTTTATGTGTTGTTTATGATCTTGCATGCTCTCCGTTATTAGTAGAGGCTCTGGCCAAGTTTTTGCTCTTAACTCCAAGAGGGAGTATTTATGCTCGATAGTGGGTTCATGCCTTCATTGACACCTGGGACAGTGACAGAAAGTTCTAAGGTTGTGATGTGCTGTTGCCACTAGGGATAAACATTGATTCTATGTCTAAGGATGTAGTTGTCGATTACATTACGCACCATACTTAATGCAATTGTCGTTGCTTAGCAACTTAATACTGAATGGGGTTCGGATGATAACCTGAAGGTGGACTTTTAGGCATAGATGCAGTTGGATGGCGGTCTATGTACTTTGTCGTAATGCCCAATTAAATCTCACTATATTTATCATATCATGTATATGCATTGTTATGCCTTTCTCTATTTTGTCAATTGCCCGACTGTAATTTGTTCACCCAACATGCTTTTATCTTATGGGAGAGACACCTCTAGTGAACTGTGGACCCCGGTCCTATTCTTTACATAGCATACAATCTACTGCAATTGTGTTTTACTATTTTCTTGCAAACAATCATCTTCCACTCGATACGTTTAATCCTTTGTTACAGCAAGCCGGTGAGATTGACAACCTCACTGTTTCGTTGGGGCAAAGTACTTTGGTTTTGTTGTGCAGATTCCACGTTGGCGCGGAATCCCTGTTGTTGCGCCGCATCACATTTCGCCACCATCAACCTTCAACGTGCTTCTTGGCTCCTCCTGGTTCGATTCAACCTTGGTTTCTTTCTGAGGAAAACTTGCCACTGTGCGCATCATACCTTCCTCTTGGGTTCCCAACGGACGTGTACATCTACATCAAGCACATTTTCTGGCGCCGTTCCGGGGAGATCAAGACACGCTGCAAGGGGAGTCTCCACTTCTCAATCTCTTTACTTTGTTTTTGTCTTGCTTTATTTTATTTATTACTTTGTTTGCTGCACCTAAACAAAACACAAAAAATTAGTTGCTAGTTTTACTTTATTTACTGTCTTGCTCTTTATATCAAAAACACAAAAAAATTAGTTACTTGTCTTTACTTTGTTTGCCTAGTTTACTTTTTGCTTATTTCATCATGCTTAATCCTAAGTTTACTTTGGAAGAGATACCGGTAGGACGAGGGTGTATCATTGGAAGAGATAATATAGAAGAATTTTTCACCCATGTTAGTATGGATGAAGATTTTGAAGATATACCATTATTAAAAACTGCTCCTACTTATGAAAGTGCTTCTGCCTGTTTGATACACATGTTAGAAACTAGATTTGTTAATCTCAATCCCATAATACAACATATGTTTCTTACACTTTCGGATATGGAGATGGGGGAAAAGAGAAATTTTGTTTTAAAAGTCCTTGTTAGAGAATTTGAGGATATAGTTAAAGAAGCTAGAAAAGTTTTTATTAAGCATAAGAGGCTTGGTTTCTTTCCTAATTTTAAACAAATACTTGAAAAGATGGATATGGATAGAATTAAGTATACTAATAATGTTAATGATGGTAGGGAAATTAAAGCGCCAATACCTAGTAAACTACTAGGAATGCATGAAGCTTTGGAAAACAACTATGCTTGGCTTGTTCCTGAAAATTTGTTTGATGAGAATAGTAAGCCTAGGAGCAATGAGAGAGGAGTTACTTATATAGACCAGATACAATGCATTGTTGAGAAAACTCCCAACACCCAAGGTAATAATGTTGATGCTTCTACTCTCGATGTTACTTGATTTGCACTTTCTGCGCCTAGCTGAAAGAAAAGCGCTTATGGGAGACAACCCATGTTTTTACTACAGCAATTTTTTGTTTTGTTGAGTCTTGGAAGTTGTTTACTACTGTAGCAACCTCTCCTTATCATGTTTTTGTACCAAGTAAAGTTTCTATATCAAAGTTGATGTTATATTTGGGATCGCTGCGCAGAAACAGCATTGCTGTCTGTCACGAATCTGGGCACAGTTCTCTGTAGAAAATTCGAAAAAATCTGCCAATTTACGATCGTGATCCTCAGATATGTACGCAACTTTCATTAGTTTTGAGTTTTTCCATTTGAGCAAGTCTGGTGCCAGCTTTAAATTCGTCTTTACGGACTGTTCTGTTTTTGACAGATTCTGCCTTTTATTTCGCATTGCCTCTTTTGCTATGTTGGATGAATTTTTTTGATCCATTAATGTCCAGTAGCTTTATGCAATGTCCAGAAGTGTAAAGAATGTTTGTGTCACCTCTGAATGTGTGAATTATTAATTATGCACTAACCCTCTAATGAGTTTGCTTGAAGTTTGGTGTGAAGGAAGTTTTCAAGGGTCAAGAGAGGAGTATGATATACTATGATCAAGAGGAGTGAAAGCTCTAAGCTTGGGGATGCCCCGTGGTTCACCCCTGCATATTCTAAGAAGACTCAAGCGTCTAAGCTTGGGGATGCCCAAGGCATCCCCTTCTTCATCGACAACATCATCAGGTTCCTCCCCTGAAACTATATTTTTATTCAATCACATCTTGTGTTCTTTACTTGGAGCGTCGGTTTGTTTTTGTTTTTGTTTGAATAAAATGGATCCTAGCATTCACTTTGTGGGAGAGAGACACGCTCCGCTGTTGCATATGGACAAATATGTCCTTAGGCTTTACTCATAATGTTCAAGGCGAAGTTTCTTCTTCGTTAAATTGTTATATGGTTGGAATTGGAAAATGTTACATGTAGTAATTCTAAAATGTCTTGGATAATGTGATACTTAGCAATTGTTGTGCTCATGTTTAAGCTCTTGCATCATATACTTTGCACCCATTAATGAAGAAATACATAGAGCTTGCTAAAATTTGATTTGCATATTTGGTCTCTCTAAGGTCTAGATAATATCTAATATTGAGTTTTGAACAACAAGGAAGACGGTGTAGAGTCTTATAATGTTTACAATATGTCTTTTATGTGAGTTTTGCTGCACTGTTCATCCTTGAGTTTGCTTCAAATAACCTTGCTAGCCTAAACCTTGTATCGAGAGGGAATACTTCTCATGCATCCAAAATCCTTGAGCCAACTACTATGCCATTTGTGTCCACCATACCTACCTACTACATGGTATTTCTCCGCCATTCCAAAGTAAATTGCTTGAGTGCTACCTTTAAAATTCCATCATTCATCTTTGCAATATATAGCTCATGGGACAAAATAGCCTTAAAAACTATCGTAGTATTGAATATGTACTTATGCACTTTATATTTTATTAAGTTGCTTGTTGTGCGATAACCATGCTTCTGGGGAACGCCATCAACTATTGTTGAATATCATGTGAGTTGCTATGCATGTCCGTCTTGTCTGAAGGATCTATCATTTTAGTGGTTGGAGCATGCAAAATTGTTAGAGAAGAACATTGGGCCGCTAACTAAAGCCATGAATCATGGTTGAAGTTTCAGTTTTGGACATATATCCTCAATCTCATATGAGAATAATAATCATTGCTACATGCTTATGCATTTAAGAGGAGTCCATTATCTGTTGTCCATGTTGTCCCGGTATGGATGTCTAAGTTGAGAATAATCAAAAGCGAGAAATCCAAAATGCGAGCATTCTCCTTAGACCTTTGTACAGGCGGCATGGAGGTACCCCTTTGTGACACTTGGTTGAAACATGGCATGCAAAGATCCGGTAGTCCAAGCTAAGTAGGACGAGGTGCGGACACTATTAGTATACTATGCATGAGGCTTGCAACTTGTAAGATATAATTTACATAACTCATATGCTTTATTACTACCGTTGACAAAATTGTTTCATGTTTTCAAAATAAAAGCTCTAGCACAAATACAGCAATCGATGCTTTCCTCTTTGAAGGACCTTTCTTTTACTTTTATTGTTGAGTCAGTTTACCTATCTCCTTCCACCTTAAGAAGCAAACACTTGTGTGAACTGTGCATTGATTCCTACATACTTGCATATTGCACTTGTTATATTACTTTATGTTGACAATATCCATGAGATATACATGTTATAAGTTGAAAGCAACCGCTGAAACTTAATCTTCCTTTGTGTTGCTTCAACACCTTTAATTTGATTTATTGCTTTATGAGTTAACTCTTATGCAAGACTTATTGATGCTTGTCTTGAAGTACTATTCATGAAAAGTCTTTGTCATATGATTCACTTGTTTACTCATGTCATTACTTTTGTTTTGATCGCTGCATTCATTACATATGTTTACAAATAGTATGATCAAGATTATGATGGCATGTCACTTCAGAAATTATCTTTGTTATCGTTTTACCTGCTCGGGACGAGCAGAACTAAGCTTGGGGATGCTGATACGTCTCCAACGTATCGATAATTTCTCATGTTCCATGCCACTTTATTGATGATACCTACATGTTTTATGCACATTATATGTCATATTTATGCATTTTACGGAACTAACCTATTAACAAGATGCCGAAGAGCCTGTTTTCTGCTGTTTTTGGTTTCAGAAATCCTAGTAAGGAAATATTCTCGGAATTGGACGAAATCTTCGCCAGGGTCCTATTTTTGCACGGAGCTTCCAGAAGACCGAAGAGGGAAAGAAGTGGGGCCACGAGGTGGCCACACCATAGGCGGCACGGCCCAGGCCCTGGCCGTGCCGGCTGTGGTGTGGGCCTCGCGCCGCCTCTTGACCTACCCTTTCGCCTACTTAAAGCCCCCGTCGCGAACCCCCAGTACCGAGAGCCACGATACGGAAAACCTTCCGAGACGCCGCCGCCGCGAATCCCATCTCGGGGGATTCGGGAGATCGCCTCCGGCACCCTGCCGGAGAGGGGATTCATCTCGGAGGACTCTTCATCGCCATGATCGCCTCCGGAGTGATGAGTGAGTAGTTCACCCTGGACCATGGGTCCATAGCAGTAGCTAGATGGTCGTCTTCTCCTTGTTGTGCTTCATTGTTGGATCTTGTGAGCTGCCTAACATGATCAAGATCATCTATCTGTAATACTATATGTTGTGTTTGTCGGGATCCGATGGATAGAGAATACTATGTTATGGTGATTATCAATCTATTGTTTATGTGTTGTTTATGATCTTGCATGCTCTCCGTTATTAGTAGAGGCTCTGCCAAGTTTTTGCTCTTAACTCCAAGAGGGAGTATTTATGCTCGATAGTGGGTTCATGCCTTCATTGACACCTGGGACAGTGACAGAAAGTTCTAAGGTTGTGATGTGCTGTTGCCACTAGGGATAAAACATTGATTCTATGTCTAAGGATGTAGTTGTCGATTACATTACGCACCATACTTAATGCAATTGTCTGTTGCTTAGCAACTTAATACTGAATGGGGTTCGGATGATAACCTGAAGGTGGACTTTTTAGGCATAGATGCAGTTGGATGGCGGTCTATGTACTTTGTCGTAATGCCCAATTAAATCTCACTATATTTATCATATCATGTATATGCATTGTTATGCCTTTCTCTATTTTGTCAATTGCCCGACTGTAATTTGTTCACCCAACATGCTTTTATCTTATGGGAGAGACACCTCTAGTGAACTGTGGACCCCGGTCCTATTCTTTACATAGCATACAATCTACTGCAATTGTGTTTTACTATTTTCTTGCAAACAATCATCTTCCACTCGATACGTTTAATCCTTTGTTACAGCAAGCCGGTGAGATTGACAACCTCACTGTTTCGTTGGGGCAAAGTACTTTGGTTTTGTTGTGCAGATTCCACGTTGGCGCCGGAATCCCTGTTGTTGCGCCGCATCACATTTCGCCACCATCAACCTTCAACGTGCTTCTTGGCTCCTCTGGTTCGATTCAACCTTGGTTTCTTTCTGAGGGAAAACTTGCTGTGCGCATCATACCTTCCTCTTGGGGTTCCCAACGGACGTGTACATCTACGCGCATCATGCCCCGGTGGTTCATCCCTGCATATTTTAAGAAGACTCAAGCATCTAAGCTTGGGATGCCCAAGGCATCCCTTCTTCATCGACAACTTATCAGGTCACTTCTAGTGAAACTATATTTTTATTCCGTCACATCTTATGTACTTTACTTGGAGCGTCTGTGTGCTTTTATTTTCGTTTTGTTATTTTCATTCTCTGAATAAATTCATGCTCATGTGGGAGAGATACACGCTCCGCTTTTTCATATGGAACACTTGTGTTCTTAGTTGTGCTTTAATGTTCAAGGGCGAAAGTTGATCGCTTCACTTGTTGTTATTTGGTTGGAATCAGAAAATGCTTCATATGGTTTGGAATAACTTGAAACTTGGCAATTGTTTTGAGCTCTCATAGATCATGTTTAAGCTCTTGCATCATGTAGTTTAATCTATTAGTGGAGAACTACCGTAGAGCTTGTTAAAATTTGGTTTGCATGATTGGTCTCTCTAAGTCTAGATATTTTCTGGTAAAATGTTTGAACAACAAGGAAGACAGTGTAGAGTCTTATAATGCTTGCAATATATTCTTGTGTAAGTTTTTTTGTACCTATTCATACTTGTGTTTTCTTCAAACAACCTTGCTAGCCCAAACCTTGTACTGAGAGGAAATACTTCTCGTGCATCCAAACACCTTGAGCCAAAACCATGCCATTTGTGTCCACCATATCTACCTACTATGTGGTATTTTTTCTGCCATTCCAAAGTAAATTACTTGAGTGCTACCTTTAAAATTTCATTTCTTTATCTTTGCAATATATAGCTCATGGGACAAATAGCTTAAAAACTATTGTGGTGATGAATATGTAGTTATGTGTCTTAGTTCTTATAAGTTGCTTGTTGAGCGGTAACCATGTTTCTGGGGACGCCATCAACTTTTTACCTTTGTTGGATATCATGTGAGATGCTATGCATGTTCGTCTTGTCTGAAGTAAGTGTGATTTCATGATCAAATGGTTTGAGTATGCATGTATTAGAGAAGAACATTGGGCCGCTAACTAAAGCCATGTATCATGGTGGAAGTTTCAGTTTGGACATACAACCTCAATCTCTTATGAGAATATTATCCTGTTGAATGCTTAAGCATTAAAAGAGGAGTCCATTATCTATTGTCTATGTTGTCCCGGTATAGATGTCTAAGTTGAGAATAATCAAAAGCGAGAAATCCAATGCGTGCTTTCTCCTTAGACCTTTGTACAGGGCATAGAGGTACCCCTTTGTGACACTTGGTTCAAACATATGTCATGCAATGATAATCCGTGTTATCCGAGCTGATTAGGACAAGGTGCGAGCACTATTAGTACTCTATGCATGAGACTTGCAACTTGTAGGAAGTATTATGCATAGCACATATGAATTATTACTACCGTTGACAAAATTGTTTCTATGTTTTCAAAACAAAAAGCTCTAGCACAAAAATAGTAATCCATGCTTCCCTCTGCGAAGGGCCATTCTTTTACTTTATGTTGAGTCAGTTTACCTACTTCTTTCTATCTTAGAAGCAAACACTTGTGTTAACTGTGTGCATTGATTCTTACATGTTTACTTATTGCACTTGTTATACTACTCTATGTTGACAAATATCCATGAGATATACATGTTACAAGTTGAAAGCAATTGCTGAAACTTAATCATCCTTTGTGTTGCTTCAATGCATTCTACTTTGAATTTATTGCTTATGAGTTAGCTCTGATACGTCTCCAACGTATCGATAATTTCTTATGTTCCATGCTACTTTATTGATGATACCTACATGTTTTATGCACATTATATGTCATATTTGTGCATTTTCTGGAACTAACCTATTAACAAGATGCCGAAGAGCCAGTTGCTGTTTTCTGCTGTTTTTGGTTTCAGAAATCCTAGTAAGGAAATATTCTCGGAATTGGACGAAATCTTCGCCCAGGGTCCTATTTTTGCACGGAGCTTCCAGAAGACCGAAGAGGGAAGGAAGTGGGGCCACGAGGCGCCGTCACCATAGGGCGGCGGCGGCCCTGGCCGCGCCGACCTATGGTGTGGGGCCCTCGTGTGGCCCCCGCGTTGCCCTTCCGCCTACTTAAAGCCTCCGTCGCGAAAACCCCGGTACCGAGAGCCACGATACGGAAAACCTTCCGGAGACGCCGCCGCCGCGAATCCCATCTCGGGGATTCAGGAGATCGCCTCCGGCACCCTGCCGGAGAGGGGATTCATCTCCGGAGGACTCTTCATCGCCATGATCGCCTCCGGAGTGATGAGTGAGTAGTTCACCCCTGGACTATGGGTCCATAGCAGTAGCTAGATGGTCGTCTTCTCCTAATTGTGCTTCATTGTTGGATCTTGTGAGCTGCCTAACATGATCAAGATCATCTATCTGTAATACTATATGTTGTGTTTGTCGGGATCCGATGGATAGAGAATACTATGTTATGGTGATTATCAATCTATTGTTTATGTGTTGTTTATGATCTTGCATGCTCTCCGTTATTAGTAGAGGCTCTGGCCAAGTTTGTACTCTTAACTCCAAGAGGGAGTATTTATGCTCGATAGTGGGTTCATGCCTTCATTGACACCTGGGACAGTGACAGAAAGTTCTAAGGTTGTGATGTGTTGTTGCCACTAGGGATAAAACATTGATTCTATGTCTAAGGATGTAGTTGTCGATTACATTACGCACCATACTTAATGCAATTGTCTGTTGCTTAGCAACTTAATACTGAATGGGGTTCGGATGATAACCTGAAGGTGGACTTTTTAGGCATAGATGCAGTTGGATGGCGGTCTATGTACTTTGTCGTAATGCCCAATTAAATCTCACTATATTTATCATATCATGTATATGCATTGTTATGCCTTTCTCTATTTTGTCAATTGCCCGACTGTAATTTGTTTACCCAACATGCTTTTATCTTATGGGAGAGACACCTCTAGTGAACTGTGGACCCCGGTCCTATTCTTTACATAGCATACAATCTACTGCAATTGTGTTTTACTGTTTTCTTGCAAACAATCATCTTCCACTCGATACGTTTAATCCTTTGTTACAGCAAGCCGGTGAGATTGACAACCTCACTGTTTCGTTGGGGCAAAGTACTTTGGTTTTGTTGTGCAGATTCCACGTTGGCGCCGGAATCCCTGTTGTTGCGCCGCATCACATTTCGCCACCATCAACCTTCAACGTGCTTCTTGGCTCCTCCTGATTCGATTAAACCTTGGTTTCTTTCTGAGGGAAAACTTGCTACTGTGCGCATCATACCTTCCTCTTGGGGTTCCAACGAACGTGTGAGTTACACGCCATCAAGCTCTTTTTCTGGCGCCGTTGCCGGGGAGATCAAGACACGCTGCAAGGGGAGTCTCCACTTCTCAATCTCTTTACTTTGTTTTTGTCTTGCTTTACTTTATTTACTACTTTGTTTGCTTTATATAAAAAACACAAAAAAAATAGTTACTTGCATTTAATTTATTTTTTTATCATGTCTGCACATGTTTTTATTTAAAATAGTATACTCGTTTCAGTGTTTTTGATTTCCTATAAAAAAATAGATTTTCCTGAGAAGTTCTAATTTTTGCCAGAATTTGAAAATTTTGGATTTCTTGTTCCTATTTAGATATTATAGATACTAGCAAGATGGCCCTCGCAATTTTGATTTACCATGAATAGTTACTATGACATTTCCAAGAATACCATGTCACATATTCTACAATTTATATTTGAGTTTTTGGTATTTAAAATTCCACTGGTTTGATGACTAAATATTGAAGGTGTAGCCTTGCATTAGTGGATTTTTATCGTGACAAAACAACCTATTGTTATTGCTACTCTTACACTTACATCATTATTCTCTCTAATAATAGACCGACGAACTACCTCCATATACATATTGTCCTTACTCTCTCTTCTATTTAATCCAACTATGCTAGTGGATTACTTATGTGCCTATGAGTTTGATTCCAAATAAGAACTCCAATATTGTTGACATGACTTAGAAGTGGGACATGACTATCTAGATATTACACTTTGTAAAATTTTCATAAATAAACGTAGCTAAACATGGCGGTGAGCTTTAAATCCAAAATCATATAATAATGTATTTATAATCATCTATAGAGATTTTTCTAACATGTTTCTTCGAAACACAGCACTCTATCGAAAATAATTGGTCTAATTGGAACTTATTCACTCTTCAGAACCAATTACACTCTTTTCTCATAATAACTGATTTAGAATGTATTGGGATAGACCCGGGATAGACCCGATGGCATGTATGTGCGTGACCAACACACATTAGCATGTGGTCACCATGAGTGTATATGCTTAGGGCAATGAACGACCGTATCAGCTAAAGTTCTGGAGAAAGACCCGGTATCCAACTATCGAGCAAAATAATTGTGGAGCAAGACGTGTGGTCAATATTTTTGTATAATCTTTTCTTAATCAAACATACATGTGCTTTACTTTGTACTACCTCCGTCCAGAAAAATATGACGCGATTTTTTTGAAATCTGGATGTATCTCTACAATATTTAGTGTAAGTGTAAAAATACATTCTAATTTAGACAAATCTGCTACATCCTTCTCTAGAGGGAGGTACTATTTTTCTACCCATTGTTTAGATATACGTACTCAATTTATTTATTGTATAAATCACTTCACACTATTTAGCCTAATGTCCACCATCATCTTCTGGGCTACCGGCTCGACTGCAAGACGATAGCAGGAGAGACACAACATGCCCTCCTCACCGGTACTCTCGCTCAGCTCACGCTGACGCACGTCGTAACTAAAAAAAACTGAATTCTAATTTTAATATATTTGACGTCCTAGTCTATAGATCTTGCCACACACGTGTGGTTCAGAAAATATACGCACGTGACATAGTCCGACTATCGTATACACAGATAACTAACCTAAACTTTGAAAAAACTGGTCTAAAAGTGACGGGATATGCAACATATATGGCTCAATCTAGACCTTACTTAGACGTGATTAAATAGGAGTCTTACGGTCAAGGAAAAAAACCAACATCTACTCGTATGGGTAAAGAGACTATTGTTTCATGTTTTTCCTAAAATTTGCGTGGGAAAAATCTTAATTATCTCTTGTTTGCTTTTTGAAATCATATATAATATTTCCGATACATATATTTTAGAAGCAATGGGATATAAGTATTAGTCTTTGAACTAAAAATGCCATATTTTTAGTTCACATGAAGCATCTTATATCCCTTGTTTTAGAGTAACTAATATGAGCTTCAATTTTTTTTTGATTGTAAATAAATAGTTTTTGTTTTGTAAAAATGGTGTATATGGATCAAATTAATACTTCACCGGGGAGTGTATACTATTGACTTTATGTCCCAGTTCCACCTTGTGCCCGGGCAAAGGGCAATTCAAAAATGAATTAAATATGTGATATCACTAATATATAGGATTGCATGCAAACTTGTGATTTACCTTGAATATTATTCTACTACCAACTCATCTTAAGCTATACAATAAGCGATATAAATTATATTTATGTTCACATGAATTTTGGTATACCTTAGATTTATAATCCATCAGCAATGATCTTAATAACTACATATTGTATTGGACCAATCCCTAAATGATAGACGAATTTATTTATTGTATGCTTGCATATCAGGCTTAATATTATCTTTTGACTTTTTTACTTTGTTCGATCGCCATGCTTTGTATGTTTTTATAAGTATCAAAACTTACGCTGTATCATATAGATTTGCAGTATCGCTAGTATCTGAAGATCTAGATTAGTCAAAATTTCTTATGGACGGATGAGGCCAGACGCCCTTTTTTTCGTTTTTGCGAAAATCCAGCGATCAGGATAAGTTATAGATTTATCATTTTCAGTTTTTAATTACCATACAAAGATTTTCCATGGGCGGATGAACTTGTTCCCTTTTGCAACTATGCCTGACTGGTCGCCATATGCGTGTATACCAATAGTATGCTACAAACGGAAAATTGGTTAGTAATTTTAATTTTTTTTATTAAACTATAATTTTATTAGTTTTGTAGTTTTCATTAGCATGTAAGGACTTCTCATGTTGCCTTTCTTTCTTTTACAGCAAAATTGTACTTCGTTTAGTTGGTGGGTTAGTTCTAAGGATTTTTATCGACCGCAACTTCCGAAATTTTGCAGAAACCGGTGCTAAGGGTTACCATCGATTTTCCCCTACCGGAGAAATTTGCAGTTCTGTAAATTTTGGATGAATTTATAAATCTGTTTGAAAACTCTCAACCGGTATTTCTGGTTCTAAAAATTGAAATACCGGTGCCTACTTGTATTTTTACCCAACCAAGAAAAAATGCTTTGATTGTGATCCCGTATTAGTGTTGCTGGATGCGACTGAACCTTTTTTGTTGACAAAATTCAGCGATCTGGTTAATCGGGTCGCCTTCCCAATGCTCAACGTTCTTTTTCTTCGAATGGTCGACCTATTATTTTTGGCTAAGTTTTACATGCTGCACGTAACCGTATTTTCTGTACCAGTATGTTTAATCTATTTATTTCGATTAGTCCATTAGATGACTAAAATCGAGCTACGTAACTACCAACATCTTGTGAACTTGTGATCGGCTAATGTAAAAGAATGCATATGTTTTTTTTTGAGATAAGATGTGCCTGTGCTAGATCGTGGAAACAATCTAAAACTGTGCATGTAAATACGTCGGACCCTACTCCTAGGGATATGGGGCTTTGCTTGGATGTGGCGTCCAAGGCTAAGCCCGGACATTCCATGCAAAAAAAAGGCTGGACTGGGCTCAAATTGAATCGCATGGGCGAGGCGCCTGTCTAGCTATTTTGTTAGCGTTGTACATGTGATGCACCTTTTATTCAGGAGGTGACACGTCTATTTTTAACTATTGGTCCACCGAATAAATAATGCTTCATTACAGATATAAGGACCCTTCCGAATTAGTGTTCGTGAACGTGATGGGTCATATATGACTAAAATATGTACGTCATATTTGTTACATAAATCCTACGGCTGCGGTTTATATTCCTAGCTATAAATATTAGATCTAACCATTAAAATAATTTAGATGATGTGGATCAACCTAATGGCTCTATTAAACATCCTTATTTTGCTTTTAGTATATAATAGACTAGTTAGGCTTAATGGAAAACAACAAAAAAATTAGAGATCTTTATAGTATTTATGTTGAGTTAGGACATGATGTGTTTGAAGAGAAAATTAAAAACCCATGGAACTTTGTTTGCAAAATAGTTGTAGCAATGTTATTAGCATGAACTCTTTGAACACCATTATTGCTAAAGCTATGGAAGAATTTAAGCTTGGGGAAGCTGGTTGTGATATTTTTAGTCCCCCAAGCATGGAGGAGAAAATTTACTTGGATGATACTTTACCTCCTATATATGATGCTTGCAATGATGAATATGATATTTTCAGTCCACCTACTATTGAGGAGAAAATTAATTATGATTACAATATGCCTCCTATGTATGATGATTATGGTGATGAGAATAATAATGATAGCTATTTTATTAAATTTGCTCCCACTACAACTAATAAAATTGATTATGCTTATGTGGAGAGTAATAATTTTATGCATGTAGCTCATGACAAGAATGTTGTATGTGATAGTTATATTGTTGAGTTTGTTCATGATGCTACTGAAAGTTATTATGAGAGAGGGAAACATGGTTATATGCATCTTAATAATATTAAGTTTCCCCTCTTTATGTTGAGAATCTTGAAATTGCGCTTGTGTTGCTTTTCTATGCTTGCCACTTTGTTCCTCATGAATTTATTTGTGTACAAGATTCCTTTTCATAGGAAGTGGGTTAGGCTTAAATTTGTTTCATAATTGCTTTTTGATGCTTCATCATTTGAAAATACTTGATTTACACTTTCTGCGCCTAGCTGAAAGGCGTTAAAGAAAAGCGCTTATGGGAGACAACCCATGTTTTTACTACAGCAATTTTTTGTTTTGTTGAGTCTTGGAAGTTGTTTACTACTGTAGCAACCTCTCCTTATCATGTTTTTGTGCCAAGTAAAGTTTCTATGTCAAAGTTGATGTTATATTTGGGATCGCTGCGCAGAAACAGCATTGCTGTCTGTCACGAATCTGGGCACAGTTCTCTGTAGAAAATTCGAAAAAATCTGCCAACTTACGAGCGTGATCCTCAGATATGTACGCAACTTTCATTAGTTTTGAGTTTTTCCATTGGAGCAAGTCTGGTGCCAGCTTTAAATTTGTCTTTACGGACTGTTCTGTTTTGACAGATTCTGCCTTTTATTTCGCATTGCCTCTTTTGCTATGTTGGATTCATTTCTTTGATCCATTAATGTCCAGTAGCTTTATGCAATGTCCAGAAGTGTAAAGAATGATTGTGCCACCTCTGAACATGTGAATTATTAATTGTGCACTAACCCTCTAATGAGTTTGCTTGAAGTTTGGTGTGAAGGAAGTTTTCAAGGGTCAAGAGAGGAGAATGATATACTATGATCAAGAGGAGTGAAAGCTCTAAGCTTGGGGATGCCCCGTGGTTCACCCCTGCATATTCTAAGAAGACTCAAGCGTCTAAGCTTGGGGATGCCCAAGGCATCCCCTTCTTCATCGACAACATCATCAGGTTCCTCCCCTGAAACTATATTTTTATTCAATCACATCTTGTGTTCTTTACTTGGAGCGTCGGTTTGTTTTTGTTTTTGTTTTAAAATGGATCCTAGCATTCACTTTGTGGGAGAGAGACACGCTCCGCTGTTGCATATGGACAAATATGTCCTTAGGCTTTACTCATAATGTTCAAGGCGAAGTTTCTTCTTCGTTAAATTGTTATATGGTTGGAATTGGAAAATGCTACATGTAGTAATTCTAAAATGTCTTGGATAATGTGATACTTGGCAATTGTTGTGCTCATGTTTAAGCTCTTGCATCATATGCTTTGCACCCATTAATGAAGAAATACATAGAGCTTGCTAAAATTTGATTTGCATATTTGGTCTCTCTAAGGTCTAGATAATATCTAGTATTGAGTTTTGAACAACAAGGAAGACGGTGTAGAGTCTTATAATGTTTACAATATATCTTTTATGTGAGTTTTGCTGCACCGGTTCATCCTTGAGTTTGCTTCAAATAACCTTGCTAGCCTAAACCTTGTATCGAGAGGGAATACTTCTCATGCATCCAAAATCCTTGAGCCAACCACTATGCCATTTGTGTCCACCATACCTACCTACTACATGGTATTTCTCCGCCATTCCAAAGTAAATTGCTTGAGTGCTACCTTTAAAATTCCATCATTCACCTTTGCAATATATAGCTCATGGGACAAAATAGCCTTAAAAACTATCGTAGTATTGAATATGTACTTATGCACTTTATCTTTTATTAAGTTGCTTGTTGTGCGATAACCATGCTTCTGGGGAACGCCATCAACTATTGTTGAATATCATGTGAGTTGCTATGCATGTCCGTCTTGTCTGAAGGATCTATCATTTTAGTGGTTGGAGCATGCAAAATTGTTAGAGAAGAACATTGGGCCGCTAACTAAAGCCATGAATCATGGTTGAAGTTTCAGTTTTGGACATATATCCTCAATCTCATATGAGAATAATCATTGCTACATGCTTATGCATTTAAGAGGAGTCCATTATCTGTTGTCCATGTTGTCCCGGTATGGATGTCTAAGTTGAGAATAATCAAAAGCGAGAAATCCAAAATGCGAGCATTCTCCTTAGACCTTTGTACAGGCGGCATGGAGGTACCCCTTTGTGACACTTGGTTGAAACATGGCATGCAAAGATCCGGTAGTCCAAGCTAAGTAGGACGAGGTGCGGACACTATTAGTATACTATGCATGAGGCTTGCAACTTGTAAGATATAATTTACATAACTCATATGCTTTATTACTACCGTTGACAAAATTGTTTCATGTTTTCAAAATAAAAGCTCTAGCACAAATACAGCAATCGATGCTTTCCTCTTTGAAGGACCATTCTTTTACTTTTATTGTTGAGTCAGTTTATCTATCTCCCTCCACCTTAAGAAGCAAACACTTGTGTGAACTGCGCATTGATTCCTACATACTTGCATATTGCACTTGTTATATTACTTTATGTTGACAATATCCATGAGATATACATGTTATAAGTTGAAAGCAACCGCTGAAACTTAATCTTCCTATGTGTTGTTTCAACACCTTTACTTTGATTTATTGCTTTATGAGTTAACTCTTATGCAAGACTTATTGATGCTTGTCTTGAAGTACTATTCATGAAAAGTCTTTGCTATATGATTCATTTGTTTACTCATGTCATTACCTTTGTTTTGATCGCTGCATTCATTACATATGTTTACAAATAGTATGATCAAGATTATGATGGCATGTCACTTCAGAAATTATCTTTGTTATCGTTTACCTGCTCGGGACGAGCAGAACTAAGCTTGGGGATGCTGATACGTCTCCAACGTATCGATAATTTCTTATGTTCCATGCTACTTTATTGATGATACCTACATGTTTTATGCACATTATATGTCATATTTGTGCATTTTTGGAACTAACCTATTAACAAGATGCCGAAGAGCCGATTCTTTTTTTTTTGGTTTGAAATCTAGTAATGAAATATTCGGATTGGACGAAATCTTCGTGGGTCCCTTTTTTTAGACTTCAGAAGAAGAGGGAAGGAAGTGGGGCCACGAGGCGCCGTCACCATAGGGCGGCGCAGCCCAGGCCCGGCCGCGCCGACCTATGGTGTGGGCCCTCGTGTGGCCCCCCACGTCGCCCTTCCGCCTACTTAAAGCCTCCGTCGCGAAAACCCCAGTACCGAGAGCCACGATATGGAAAACCTTCCAGAGACGCCGCCGCCGCGAATCCCATCTCGGGGATTCAGGAGATCGCCTCCGGCACCTGCCGGAGAGGGGATTCATCTCCCGGAGGACTCTTCATCGCCATGATCGCCTCCGGAGTGATGAGTGAGTAGTTCACCCCTGGACTATGGGTCCATAGCGGTAGCTAGATGGTCGTCTTCTCCTAATTGTGCTTCATTGTTGGATCTTGTGAGCTTCCTAACATGATCAAGATCATCTATCTGTAATACTATATGTTGTGTTTGTCGGGATCCGATGGATAGAGAATACTATGTTATGGTGATTATCAATCTATTGTTTATGTGTTGTTTATGATCTTGCATGCTCTCCGTTATTAGTAGAGGCTCTGGCCAAGTTTGTACTCTTAACTCCAAGAGGGAGTATTTATGCTCGATAGTGGGTTCATGCCTTCATTGACACCTGGGACAGTGACAGAAAGTTCTAAGGTTGTGATGTGTTGTTGCCACTAAGGATAAAACATTGATTCTATGTCTAAGGATGTAGTTGTCGATTACATTACGCACCATACTTAATGCAATTGTCTGTTGCTTAGCAACTTAATACTGAATGGGGTTCGGATGATAACCTGAAGGTGGACTTTTAGGCATAGATGCAGTTGGATGGCGGTCTATGTACTTTGTCGTAATGCCCAATTAAATCTCACTATATTTATCATATCATGTATATGCATTGTTATGCCTTTCTCTATTTTGTCAATTGCCCGACTGTAATTTGTTTACCCAACATGCTTTTATCTTATGGGAGAGACACCTCTAGTGAACTGTGGACCCCGGTCCTATTCTTTACATAGCATACAATCTACTGCAATTGTGTTTTACTGTTTTCTTGCAAACAATCATCTTCCACTCGATACGTTTAATCCTTTGTTACAGCAAGCCGGTGAGATTGACAACCTCACTGTTTCGTTGGGGCAAAGTACTTTGGTTTTGTTGTGCAGATTCCACGTTGGCGCCGGAATCCCTGTTGTTGCGCCGCATCACATTTCGCCACCATCAACCTTCAACGTGCTTCTTGGCTCCTCCTGGTTCGATTAAACCTTGGTTTCTTTCTGAGGAAAACTTGCTACTGTGCGCATCATACCTTCCTCTTGGGGTTCCCAACGAACGTGTGAGTTACACGCCATCACTCTTATGCAAGGCTTGTTGATGCTTGTCTTGAAAGTACTATTCATGAAAAGTTTTGCTATATGATTCATTTGTTTAGTCATCATCTTTTGTTAGCAATCTTTTGCTTCAGATCACTCCATTCATCTCGTATGCTTTACAATAATGTTGATCAAGGTTATGTTGGTAGCATGTCACTTCAGAAATTATTTGTTGTTATCGTTTACCTACTCGAGGGCGAGTAGGAACTAAGCTTGGGGATGCTTGATACGTCTCCAACGTATCTATAATTTCTGATGTTCCATGCTAGTTTTATGACAATACCTACATGTTTTGCTCACACTTTATATCGTTTTTATGCATTTTCCGGAACTAACCTATTAACAAGATGCCGAAGTGCCAGTTCCTGTTTTCTGTTGTTTTTGGTTCCAGAAAGGTTGTTCGGGCAATATTCTCGGAATTCGACGAAACGAAGACCAAACATCATAATTCACCGAGACGGACCAGGACACCGAAGGGGAGCCGGAGAGGGGCCAGGGGGCCCCACACCACCTGGCGGCGCGGCCAAGGAGGGGGGCGCGCCCAGGGGTGGGGAGCCCACCTCTGGCACCCCCTCGCGCCGCCTCTTCGCCTATTTAACCCCTCGTGACCTAAATCTTCGATACCGATTGACGAAACTCCAGAAAGACTCCAGGGGCGCCGCCGCCATCGCGAAACTCCAATTCGGGGGACGTCTGTTCCGGCACCCTTCGGGACGGGGAATTGCCCCGGAGCCATCTCCATCGACATCACCGCCATCTTCATCGCCATCGCTGTCTCCTATGATGAGGAGGGAGTAGTTCTCCCTCGAGGCTAAGGGCTGTACCGGTAGCTATGTGGTTAATCTCTCTCTGTACTCCAATACAATGATCTCATGAATTGCTTTGCATAATTGATATCCATATGATGAGCTTTGTATCGCTACTAGTCTATGTGCTACTCATGTGATGTTATTAAAGTAGTCTATTCCTCCTGCATGGTGTAAAGGCGACAGTGTGTGCACCGTGTAGTTCTTGTCGTAGGTTATGATCATAATCTCTTGTAGGTTATGGAGTTAATTATCACTATGATAGTATTGATGTGATCTATTCCCCCTTTCATAGTGTAATGGTGAAAGTGTGTATGCTATGTTAGTTCTCGGTTTATTTTGCAAAGATCTATTATGCTCTAAGGTTACTTAAATATGAATGCTGAATGTTGTGGTGCTTGTTAACTCCGGCTTGAGGGAGCTCTTGTAGCCCTACACAACGAATGGTGTTTGTCATCCAACAAAAGAGTGTATGTAGCACAAGTGAGGAGAAGTTATTATTTATTATGTGATCAATGTTGAGAGTGTCCACTAGTGAAAGTATGATCCCTAGGCCTTGTTTCCAATACTGCAAACACCGCTTATTTACTGTTCTACTGCATGTTTACTCGCTGCCATATTTATTTCAGATTGTTATTACCACTCATATTCATCTATACCACATGTGTTTTACTATCTCTTCGCCGAACTAGTGCACCTATACATCTGACAAGTGTATTATGTGTGTTGGGGACACAAGAGACTTCTTGTATCTTAATTGCAGGGTTGCTTGAGAGGACTATCTTTGACCTCTACCTCCCTGAGTTCGATAAACCTTGGGTGATTCACTTAAGGGAAACTTGCTGCTGTTCTACAAACCTCTGCTCTTGGAGGCCCAACACTGTCTACAAGAATAGAAGTACCCGTAGACATCACCCGCCAAAACACATAAACGTGCCTCAGTTTGATCCTATAGAAAACTACTTGCGAGGGAGCATGTTTGTTGTGGAAAACTCTTTCATTGCGCTCATTTCAAATCTCCCATGAAACAAGCAGGGTGAGAGAGGTCATGGCCTTGCGATTTGAAGAAGCCCCGTCCGACATGATCCTCCACCAATCTGATGTAGTGAGACCCACCCATTGTGAAGGAACGAGCTCGGGGATGCCCATCCAATCCTTGACCAACCCCCAAAGACGGACGGAGGAGCGGAAATGGATAAAAATATGATCCACCATTTCCGTACATTGGTTGCAAAGAGAACATATGTCACAATTTGGCCATCCCCGCTTCTCAAGACGATCCGTCATCCAAATGCGATTTTGGTTCGCAAGCCATGCAAATAATTTGACCTTGGGTTCGTGTGTTGGAGATATGCCCAAGAGGCAATAATAAATTGGTTATTATATATCTTTGTGTTTATGATGAATGTTTATATACCATGCTATAATTGTATTAACGAAACATTGATACATGTGTGTTATGTAAACAACAAGGAGTCCCTAGTAAGCCTCTTGTATAACTAGCTTGTTGATTAATAGATGATCATAGTTTCATGATCATGAACATTGGATGTTATTAATAACAAGGTTATGTCATTATGTGAATGATGTAATGGACACACCCAATTAAGCGTAGCATGAGATCACGTCATTAAGTTCATTTGCTATAAGCTTTCGATACATAGTTACCTAGTCCTTTCGACCATGAGATCATGTAAATCACTTATACCGGAAGGGTACTTTGATTACATCAAACGCCACTGCGTAAATGGGTGGTTATAAAGGTGGGATTAGGTATCCGGAAAGTATGAGTTGAGGCATATGGATCAACAGTGGGATTTGTCCATCCCGATGACGGATAGATATACTCTGGGCCCTCTCGGTGGAATGTCATCTAAATGGCTTGCAAGCATATGAATGGTTCATAAGAGACCACATACCACGGTACGAGTAAAGAGTACTTGTCAGGAGACGAGGTTGAACAAGGTATCGTGATACCGATGATCAAACCTCGGACAAGTAATATATCGCGTGACAAAGGGAATCGGTACCATATGTATATGGTTCATTCGATCACATAGTTCATCGTTGAATATGTAGGAGTCATTACGGATCTCCAGGTCCCGCTGATGATTATTGATCGGAGAGGCGTCTCGGTCATGTCTGCACATTCTCGAACCGTAGGGTGACACACTTAAGGTTGCGATGTTGCTAGGGGTAGTTTCGGGATTAAAGAAATAGTTTTGGAGAGTTACGGAATTGTTCCGGGAAGATGATTAATGATTTATTAATTAATTGAATTAGTAAATATTAATATTAATTTATTTAGTAGAAATAAATATGGGGCTAAAAGTAGTCTATAAGATATTTTGCTAATGTATTAATTAAGTAACACGTATTAGAAACCTATCAAAAGGAAAGAGGTAAAATCAAAAAAAAAAGAAAAAAAAAGAGGAGAATCGGATGGCCGGCCAGGAACAAGTCCTTGGGCCGTACGGCCAAGACACCCAACAGCCAACGTATCTAGCTTGGCCGATCCGATCGGAGCTACCTAATTGGCTATTGGCCAAGAAATCTTTTTCTTGGCTTGCACGTTTGGGCATCACGGGCAGCTATAAAAGGAGGTGACGCGCATGTTGCAAACGTTTGGATTTTTGTTGCGCGATCGTTTGCTCCGTTTGCTCCACCTTTTGCCTAGTTTCTTCCACCCAACGCGAATAGGCGAAGCCCTGTCCGTGCAAACTCTCCACCACCACCACGCCGTCGTGCTGCTGGACTAGATCCCATCTACCACATCTCCCCGCTTGCTGGAACAAGGAGGAGGTGTCTTCATCGAGCTGTACGTGTGACCGAGTACGGAGGTGCTGCCCGATTGTGGCACCGTCAAGATCAAGATCTTCTACGCGCTTTTGCAAGCGGCAAGTGATCGACTACATCCACCCCGAGATCTAATCTCGTTAAGCTTTGCGAATCTTCGAGAGTTAGTCTCATCATCTCCTCGTTGCTAAGACTTGTCGTTTCGAAGCATCACGTGATGATCGGGTGTGATAGATTCAACATGTGCATACAACGGGTACAAGCCAGTTTTGTACACGCGGGTACTAAGGTTGCCTTGACGAGCCTAGCATGTACAGACATGGTCTCGGAACACGGGATACCGAAAGGTAGAGCATGAGTCATATGATTGATATGATGAACACTTTGGGTGTTCGCCATTGAAATTACATCTTGTTCGTGATGATCGGGCTTGGTGTGGTGGATTTGGTTCGTGTGATCACTAAAACAATGCGAGGGATATTGTTTTGAGTGGGAGTTCACCTAGTTTTTAATTTTGTTAAATTAAAATTTGAACTCAATTTGTCATAAACCTAGTCTAAACTATTGCAAATATATGTTGTAGATCATGGCGTCCCCATCAATCAATTTTAACCAGTTCCTAGAGAAAGAAAAGCTTAAAAGCAATGGTAGCAACTTCACCGACTGGTTCCGTCATGTGAGGATCTTCCTCAATGGCGGAAATCTGCAATATGTGCTTGATGCACCGCTAGGTTCCCCACCACCCCCTGCAGTGTGCGAGGAAGAAAAGAATGTTTTCGAGACTCGGGCTAAAGTGTACTCTCAAGTTCAGTGTGCCATCCTATGCAGCCTAGAGGCAGAGCTCCAAAAGCGTTTTGAGCACCACGACCCTTGTGATATGATGCGTGAGCTCAAAGTTATCTTTGAAACTCATGCGGCCGTGGAGAGCTATGAGGCCTCGAAGCAGTTCTTTGGCTGCATGATGGAAGAGGGCAGCTCCGTTAGTGAGCACATGTTCGCTATGTCCGGACATGCGAGGAAGCTCAGTGACTTGGGGATTGTGATCCCTAACCAGCTGGGTATTCATCGTGTTCTCCAATCACTGCCACCAAGTTACAAGAACTTTGTGATGAACTACAATATGCAGAACATGAACAAGGAGTTACCTGAACTCTTCTCCATGCTGAAATCTGCTGAGGTTGAGATACAGAAAGAGCACCAAGTGTTGATGGTCAATAAGACCACCAAGTTCAAGAAGCAGGGCAAACCTAAGAAGGACCTCAAGAAGGGTGGCAAGAAAGCTGCCGCTCATCCTGAGAAGCCTAAGGGTGGCCCTAAACCTGATACTGACTGCTATTACTGCAATGGGAAGGGGCACTGGAAGCGGAATTGCTCCAAGTATCTGGCTGATCTGAAGAGCGGCCTTGTCAAGAAGAAGAAAGGTATATCTGATATACATGTTATAGATGTTTATCTCACTGGTTCTCGTACTAGTGCCTGGGTATTTGATACTGGTTCGGTTGCTCACATTTGTAACTCGAAACAGGAACTACGGAATAAACGAAGCCTAGCGAGGGATGAAGTGACGATGCGCGTTGGAAATGGATCCAAGGTCGATGTGATCGCTGTCGGCACGCTCCCTCTACATCTACCATCGGGATTAGTTTTAGACCTTAATAATTGTTATTTGGTGCCTGCGTTGAGCATGAACATTATATCTGGATCGTGTTGGGCCTCCAAGAGCAGAGGTTTGTAGAACAGCAGCAAGTTTTCCCTTAAGTGGATCACCCAAGGTTTATCGAACTCGGGAGGAAGAGGTCAAAGATATCCCTCTCAAGCAACCCTGCAATCACGATACAAGAAGTCTCTTGTGTCCCAACACACCTAATACACTTGTCAGATGTATAGGTGCACTAGTTCGGCGAAGAGATGGTAAAACACAGGTGGTATAGATGGTGGTAATATTGCAGAAAGTAAAGATGCAGTAAAACAGTAAACAAGCGGCGCCAGAAAATAGCTTGCTGGCGTGGAAAGCAATTCTTTGTGATGGAAACAAGGCCTAGGGATCATACTTTCACTAGTGGACACTCTCAACATTGATCGCATAATAAATAACTCTTTCTCATATGTGCTACATATACTCTTGTTTGATAATGAACACCATTCGTTGCATAGGATTACACGAACCCTCAATGCCGGAGTTAACAAGCTCCACAACATTCGATATTCATGTTTAAGTAACCTTAGAGCATAATAGATCATTGCAAAATAAACCAAGAACTAACATAGCGCACACACTGTCCACATTACACTATGAAAGGAGGAATAGATCACATCAATACTATCATAATGACAATTAACTCCACAATCTACAAGAGATCATGATCATAGCCTACGACAAGAACCACACGGTGCACACACTAGTCACCTTTACACCATGCAGGAGGAATAGACTACTTTAATAACATCACATGAGTAGCACATAACTAGTAGAGATACAAAGCTCATCATATGGATCTCAATCATGTAAATCAGCTCATGAGATCATTGTATCGAAGTACATAGGAGAGAGATTAACCACATAGCTACCGGTACAGCCCCGAGCCTCGATGGAGAACTACTCCCTCCTCATGGGAGCAGCAGCGGTGATGAAGATGGCGGTGGAGATGGCAGCGGTGTCGATGGAGAAGCCTTGGGGCACTTCCCCGCCCGGCGGCGTGCCGGAACAGAGACTCCTGTCCCCCAGATCTTGGCTTCGCGATGGCGGCGGCTCTGGAACTTTTCTCGTACCGTGGCTTATTCGTCTCGGGGTTTTAGGTCAGGGACCTTATATAGGCGAAAGGGGAGCCTCGGAGGGGTCTGGGGCCACCAGACACTAGGGGGCGCGCCCCCTCCTGGGCCGCGCCGCCACCACGTGTGGGCCCCACTGGCCCCTCTCTGGCGGCTCTCGGGTGTTGGAAGCTGGGATTCTAAGATGGGCGTTGATTTCGTCCAATTCCGAGAATATTTTCTTACTAGGATTTCTGAAACCAAAAACAGCAGAAAACAGGAACCGGCATCTCGTCAATAGGTTAGTTCGGGAAACGCATCAAAACGATATAAAGTGTGAACAAAACATGTAGGTATTGTCATAAAACAAGCATGGAACATCAGAAATTATAGATACGTTGGAGACGTATCAGCATCCAAGCTTAGTTCCTACTCGTCGAGTAGGTAAACGATAACACAAATAATTGGTGACGTGATACGTCCAAAACGTATCTACTTTCCCGAACACTTTTGCTATTGTTTTGCCTCTAATTTGTGTATTTTGGATACAACTAACACGGACTAACGCTGTTTTCAGCAGAACTGCTCTGGTGTCTCGTTTTTGTGCAGAAATCCAACTTTCGGGAAAATCCTCGGAATTTCTTCAGATGGCCCTATTTTACCAAAATATTGACGGAGCCAGAAGGGCAAAGGAGGTGGAGGCCCGAGGGCCCCACACCATATGGCGGCGCGGCCCAGGGGGGCCCGCGCGGCCCTATGGTGTGGCCCCCTCGGCTGGCCTCCGACGCCCCCCTTTGGACTACTTATTGGGTTCGACCTGCACGGAGAGAAGTCGAAGTCGAGAAACCCTCGGAGAGCCGCCACATCGCGAAACTCCGTCGCGGGAGCCAGAAGTCTCCGTTCGGCACTCCGCCGGACGGGGATTGGAGGAGATCTTCACCGCCATCACCGCCAACGCCTCTCCATCAACCAGCAATGTTTCCCCCATCCATGTGTGAGTAATTCCCCCGCTGTAGGCTGAAGGGGATGGTAGGGATTGGATGAGATTGGTCATGTAATAGTCATAAGATTGTTAGGGCATAGTGCCTAGTATCCGTAGATGTCACTTTTATGATATTGTTGCAACTTGTTATGCTTAATGCTTGTCACTAGGGCCCGAGTGCCATGATCTCAGATCTGAACATGTTATTGATTCATGAAGATATTCGTTGTTTATGATCTTACCTGCAAGTTGTATACACATGTCACAACCAATGGAACGAAGTGACAGAAATCGGGACAACCGGAGGGGATGGTAGTGATGTGAGGATCACATGTGTTCACGGAGTGTTAATGCTTTGCTCCGGTACTCTATTAAAAGGAGTACCTTAATATCCAGTAGTTTCCCTAGAGGCCCGGCTGCCACCGGCTGGTAGGACAGAAGATGTTGTGCAAGTTTCTCATTGCGAGCACGTACGACTAAATATGGAACACATGCCTATTGATTGATTAGTACTTGGATACCGTTTTATTATTATCTGCAAATGCCCATGCTTTGATTGTTACATGAGTTTCTCTCATCCATGCAACGCCCGTTAAATCCGTCCCTGTGCCTACAGTATTTTAATCCTGCTGTTTACTATAATCACTACTGCTGTCTTTATTTCACCGCTGCTGTTATTTCACTATTTCCACTGCCATAAAACTGTTACTACTGATAAACTCTTGCGAGCAAGTCTGTTTCCAGGTGCAGCTGAATTGACAACTCTGTTAAGGCTTACAAGTATTCTTTGTCTCCCCTTGTGTCGAATCAATAAATTGGGTAATACTTCCCTCGAAGACTGTTGCGATCCCCTATACTTGTGGGTCATCAAGACTATTTTCTGGCGCCGTTGCCGGGGAGCATAGCTTTATTTGGAAGTTCACTTGGATTGATATTGTTCGCTGCAAATTCTCCATTATGGGTAAACCTCGCGATACTAAGATCGCCATATTACCATCCACTACAAGAAAAGGTACAACTCTGAGTACCTCTGCTGCTCTTGATTCACCATCTGTGATTGATAAACTTGTTTCACCGCCACATGCTTCACGTGCTGGTACTTCTGCTGAATCTGAAAATTCTCATAATATTGATAATGTTTCTGCTGTGCTTGATGATAGTGGTTCATTGGGATCTTTTCTAGATGCTACAATTGCTAAGTCTAGACAAATTGAAAATACTGAAACTCCTAATGAAAATGTTGCTACACCTGTTAATTCACCTGAGTCTGTTGAATATTCTAGTGATGATCTTGATGAAGATTATGTAGAGCTTGATGATGATTTTATTGAAAAATGCAATGCTACTACTGATGCAAGAAAAATTAAAAAGTTGCTTGCAGAACATGCTGTTAGATATAAACTATCTCCTGATCCTAAATTTGCCACATCTCCTATAAACATTAGGGATAAAGATTATGATTTTTCTCTTGATTTATCTCATATAGCTATTGTTGAGAAAACACCCTTTTGTGGTACTGAAAAAGAAAGTGCTGTTGAACACATGACTGAGTTATCTACTCTTAGTGGCTTGTTTTCTGATGATATTAAGATGCGTACTTATTTTGTCGCTAAATTTTTTCCTTTCTCATTAAAGGATGATGCTAAAACTTGGTATAATAATTTGCCTCCTGGTTCTATTAAAAGTCCAAAAGAATTGCTTGATGTTTTCTTCCGTAAATACTTTCCTGCTAGTGCTCAACATTGCTTTGCAGAGAATTTATAATTTTGACCAGGAAGATGGAGAGAAATTGCCTGAGGCTTGGGCTAGATTTTGTTCTCTTATTAGAGCTCAGCCTGACCATGATTTAGAAAAGCATGATTTACTTGATATATTTTATAGTGGACTAACTATTGAGTCTAGGGCATACCTGGATAGTTGTGCTGGTTGTGTTTTCAGGAAAAGAACTCCAGACGACGCTGAAGAATTATTGGCTAAAATAGGCCGGAATCATGATGATTGGTCTACACCTGAACCAACCCCGACACCGATAGTGAAGAAGAGGGGTATGATTAAATTAAATGATGAAGATATGAGGGAAGCCAAGAAGTCTCTTAAGGAGAAGGGTATTAAACCTGAAGATGTGAAGAATTTACCTCCTATAGAAGATATATGTGAGACAATTCCCCCTTCATCCATGATTGAGGTACACTCGCTTCAACACTTTACTAGGGAAGATATTCCGTATTCAAAACCTCCTGCTCAATGCTTAGATGAATTTGATAATTATATTGTTAAGCAACAAAACTTTAATATGAGAGTAGAGAATCATTTAATGGAAAATTCCCGAGCTATTAGTGAATTGCATGATATTGTGGAGAGAACCTCCAATGATGTTAAGATACTTGTTAAACATTTTCAAATGGTTCAAACTCAAATTGATCAACTTACTAAAGTGCAAAATGACTTGTTGGGAAATAATTCTAAAGAAAAACATGCTTGTGAAGTAACAACTAGAGGTGGTGCTTCTACCCAGGATCCTCTATATCCTGAAGGGCATCCCAAAAGAGTTGAACAAGATTCTCAACTAATTAAAACTAGTGCTCCATCTAAGAAAAAGAAAAAGAAACATAAGAATGTTGTAGAATCCTCTGAACTTGTTAATGATCCTAATAGTATTTCTATTTCTGATGCTGAAACTGAAAGTGGTAATGAACATGAGGAAGATAATGATAAGAATGATACTCCTGATAAAGAAGAAATTGAAAAAGAACCTGAAAAGCCTGCTAAAAATAAAAAGTACACTAAAGAAGACTTTATTACTGAGAAGCATGGTAATGAAAGAGAACCTTGGGTTCAAAAGCAAATGCCTTTTCCTGCTAAGAAACTAAAATCAAAGGAAGAGGAACATTATAATAAATTTTGTGATTGGATGAAACCTTTATTTTTGCAAATTCCTTTGACTGATGCTATTAAATTGCCTCCTTATTCAAAGTATATGAAAGATATTGTTACTAACAAAAGGAAAATCCCCAATGAGGAAATTTCTACTATGCTCGCTAATTACTCCTTCAATGGTAAGATTCCAAAGAAGCTTGGAGACCCAGGTATACCGACTATTCCTTGTTCCATCAAGAATAATTATGTTAGAACTGCTCTATGTGATTTGGGAGCAGGTGTGAGTGTGATGCCTTTTTCTCTTTATAAGAGACTTGATTTAGATAAATTGATACCAACTGATATATCTTTGCAAATGGCTGATAAATCTACTGCTATTCCTGTTGGTTTATGTGAAAATGTTCCTGTTCAAGTTACTCAGCATTGCTTGATATTAACTGATTTTGTTGTGTTGGAAATGCCTGAAGATGATAATATGTCCATTATTCTTGGAAGACCCTTTCTTAATACTGCAGGGGCTGTTATTGATTGCAATAAAGGCATGGTTACTTTCAATGTTGATGATAAGGAACACACTGTCTATTTTCCCAAGAGGATTGATAAAGTATGTGGAGTCAATACAATTTTTAATGTGAAAACTATCAAAGTGGGATCCATTGATTGTCCTATATATGAGCCTAAAGAAGAATATCAAACTCTTGTGATTGGATCCATATCAATTCAATATAAGGTAACATGATTGATTTGAGGTTTATTTCTTCTTATGTCATATAAAATTTATTTGATAGCAAGACTTGATCAACCTTGTTAACAAGTATATTTTATTGCATAAGAGAGCTAAACAACACTTCTTTCTTTCTTTCTCCCTTCCACCTATTTTACTTGCTGTAGCACTTTTGTTTTGCAATATGCTTTAGTCATTTAAGATTTTAGAAATCATTTTCCTGCGCAGTAATCATTAATTTAATACCCAGAAATGTGCATTTTTCAAAGTTCTCTAAAAATTACAAAAATTACACCGTTGGTCCTATTTTTCGACGAGGCACCTGGGAGCACCAGAGGATGACCTGTGGGGCACCAGGGGGTGCCACACCATAGGCCGGCGCGGCCAGCAAGGGGGCCGCGCCACCATGTGGTGTGGGCCACCCCTTGCCCCACTTCACCATCTCTTCCTCCCAGCACCTTCTCTCTCCCGAAAAAGCTCGTACCAAGTTTCTCTCACTCGTGTTTCTGCTCAAGAACTCGCGATTTTTCGATCTCCTTGCTCAGCCCAGATTTCTGTCTGAAATTTGGCACATTTACTCCTTGGTATGTGACTCCTTTGATTGTCCAATTAGAATTTCATTTGGTTGAGTATATATTGAATATTTTGCTGCTGTAGATAACATGTTTAGTGGGCTTGCATGCTTGTTCTAAGTGGTAGAAATTAGTTTTGATGCATGTTTAGTACTCTAGCAAGTTCCTATAGTAGTTCCCTTCAATTACACACCTTGAAATCAAATTTTATAATGATTGTTGAAAATTTCAGAAGGGGAAGATGAAGAAATTCAAGTTTGGAGAGTTGTTCAAGAAAGCAACAACCAGCACCGGTAGGCCCTCAAGGGCGTCTACTCAAATTAGGCGATCCTACAATGAGGATGTCATCGCGCCTAGCTTCGCGCCCGAGGAGGACCATGGGGCTCCTAATGCTTCATCCTTCCCTTGTTATGAGTTTCTGACCAATGCAGGGATATTGGATGACTTCTTCACCCTCGTCAACAGGGCAGGCCTAGCCACCTACGTGGGAGACGAGAGGGGACAATATTACAGGCTCACCAAAGTTTTCGTTGAGAGCTTCAAGTTCCACAACACGGAATATGAGCCGACAGTCGCATTCAAGATTTATGATATTCCTGTTACCATGAAATTGGAGGAATTTTGTTGTGCATTGGGTATTGCCCCTGTAGGTACAGCAAGGAGGATTGATGACAACCCCCGGGACTTGTTGGAGCTCTACCGAGGGATCACCGGGGATGATTGCCGCACCATCCAGCGAGGGAAGATAAGAAACATTCAACTCCCCGCTATTAAGTATTTCGCATATTACATTGGTACTAGCATTTTGGGTAGAGAAAATACTAGTAACATCTCTAGCTACCATCTTGCTTTCTTGAATGTTGCACTTACTGGAGAGACACCTTATCATCTTGGTTCTCTTATTGCTCGCCGCTTGTCTAGCAGGGGGCCTATTTTTGGAGGAACTATTGCACTGCGCATTCTAACACATCTAGATATTCCTCTTGATTCTAATGATGTACCATTAACCCCTAGGAAGCTAGATATTGCTGCTATGAAGAGCCATCGTTTTGTTACTACTGACTCCACTATAGATAATATGGTCTATAAAATGTTGTTTGCTGATGGGAATGAGAAAGAAATCCCTCTTCCCCAGCAGGGTTTGTTTAATATTGACAGGCAATCATGGTCGCTCACTAAGGAGGTGGTGGAGGAACATATGAAGATACAAGAATTCCACCAGCAACATGACTCCGAGAACGCCGAGCCCTCCTACGACTACACCGTCACGTACCCCGACGTTTCCTCCAGCACATACATGGAACCGGGTCGTTCTTCGTCATATTACGAAGACACCACTTCATGGGGACCGTGGGAATGAACTCCACTTAGGCCAAAAGCCTAAGCTTGGGGGGAGGTATACCGGCATCACTCATTCTTTGCATATTATGGTTGCTGGATACTTGTACATACTTGTTTAGTCTCTAGAGTGGTTTTCTAATGAGAGGGAGATGATATTTGGGGAAGTGCTGTCCAAAAACAGATTCTGTGCTGTTACCAAAAAAATTCGTACGCACAGCCAGAACGTTATTTTGAGTTGCCAATTTTTGAGCATGTTCCCCAGGTTGTTATCTAACTTTCATTAGTTGAACACTTTTTGGTCTGAGCAATGGAAGATTTTTGTTAAATTCGATTTCTGTACTGCTGTCAGGATTTGGCAGATTTCTGTCATCCTGCTTTTCTGTGTTTCTGTTAGTTTGCATTCTTTTGTTTTCGCTTTGTTTCTCTCCTAAAACACAAAAAGACCAAAAATATTTCTGTTGTTTCTCTTCACCATTTGTTTATTTGGTTCCTTGCTCTTAGTTTGCTTTATTTGCTATCGTTAGTTTGCTATGAGAAAACCCAAAAAGATTTTGCTTTGTTTGCTTGTTTTCTTTCGTTCTTGTTTCTAATTCGAAAACACCAAAAATATTTGCTGTTCTTCTTTGGTTTGTAAAGTTCATCATGAGTTCAATGGTCTTCGGTGGCTGGAGCGTGGTTTTCATTTCATATTATCCAAGCTACACAAGTGAAAAGGCAATAATGACGATCTACGACAATCTGATTGTGGTGAGAGGCTGGTATGAACTCTATTTGTTTTCATTTTTGTACATATACTCATCCATATGAGCATGCTTAGTTGGTTCATGTGAGGTATATGTTATTTGAGAAAGTCTAGTAGCTCATGATCTCTCATGTTTAGTTCCAATTTATTAATATGAGTAGCATGTCATGGATGTTTGCTTGCATTGTTTTATTCATAAGTAAGTATGGCATTGTGGTATCCTCCTCTGAATAATTCATTTATATCGACTTGGCACATGCTCACGCATGCATATGACTGAACAAAAAGTCAATTAAGCCTCGATGATTTATATTGCTTCAGAGTTCTTGTATCACTTTTATGCCTCCGTTAATTTATTTTGCCGCAAGCATAATTATGACAGTTACTGCTCTCTTGATTTGTCGCTCCCTAGTCTTTTGCTAGCCTTCACTTGTACTGAGCGGTGACGCCGCTCGTGCTTCCAAACACCTGAAAACCAAGTTGTTCCATAAGTGTCCACCATAAATACCTATGCATGGCATTTCAAACCATTCCAAGTAAATTCTCATGCGCTACCTTTAAAACTTTCAAAATGCTTCTCAATTTGTGTTAATGTTTCATAGCTCATGAGGAAGTATGTGGTGTTTAGCTTTCAACCTTGTCATTTACTTTTGACGGACTCTCATATGGACTAGTGGCACATCCGCTTATCCAATAATTTTGCAAAAAGAGCTGGCAATGGGATTCCCAGTCCCAAATTAATTAATTCAAATAGACACTCCTCCATGGCTTGTGATTGTTGGACGGCACCCGAAGGATTCGGTTAGCCATGGCTTGTGTAAGCAAAGGTTGGGGGAGTGTCATCATCATAATAAAACTTAAATAAAAAGGCACTCCTTCATGGTATGTGATTGTTGGCAGGCACCCGAGGATTCGGTTAGCCATGGTTTGTGAAAGAAAGGTTGGAAGGAGTGCCAACCAAAAATAAATAAAATGGGAGCCGCTCTTGTGAGTCCGGTTGATGAGGTAGTTAGTGTACCCATTACCATTCGTTGACAACAACAAACACCTCTCAAAATAATTTTACTCCTGCTTTACAAATGAAAAGCTCTAGCGCATGTTAATCCCTGCTTCCCTCTGCGAAGGGTCAATCTTTTACTTTTATGTTGTGTCTCCATTCTTTCTTTGAGCACTATCTTGAGAGCACAACTGTCATTCTTAGTATAATATGCTTGTCTCAAAATATGATTGATCGTGGTATAACTTTGATGCTTTTATCTTTGACAATCACTACTTCTAGTCTTTCTATGAACTCAAGAGGTGCCTCGGCATTTATGTTTTGCCGATCAAATACGGGCAAGCGAGATACCACTTTATCATATTCTCTTATGAACATTGCAATCCTGCTTATATACATGATTCATGGTGCTTATTATTAATTGTTGGTACCTCTCCATGATTGACATAGCTGTTGGATGATCTTATTTGCATATATCTCATTATGAACTGCTTAAGTATTAGCCATAGCATGAGAATATATACATCATATGAGCAAATGTGTTCGTGAAAGTTCTTTTATCGCTCAGTTGTTAACTGAATTGCTTGAGGACAAGCAATAAGCTAAGCTTGGGGGGAGTTGATACGTCCAAAACGTATCTACTTTCCCGAACACTTTTGCTATTGTTTTGCCTCTAATTTGTGTATTTTGGATACAACTAACACGGACTAACGCTGTTTTCAGCAGAACTGCTCTGGTGTCTCGTTTTTGTGCAGAAATCCAACTTTCGGGAAAATCCTCGGAATTTCTTCAGATGGCCCTATTTTACCAAAATATTGACGGAGCCAGAAGGGCAAAGGAGGTGGAGGCCCGAGGGCCCCACACCATATGGCGGCGCGGCCCAGGGGGGGCCCGCGCGGCCCTATGGTGTGGCCCCCTCGGCTGGCCTCCGACGCCCCCCTTTGGACTACTTATTGGGTTCGACCTAAAAACGCACGGAGAGAAGTCGAAGTCGCCAGAAACCCTCCAGAGAGCCGCCACATCGCGAAACTCCGTCGCGGGAGCCAGAAGTCTCCGTTCTGGCACTCCGCCGGGACGGGGAATTGGAGGAGATCTTCACCGCCATCACCGCCAACGCCTCTCCATCAACCAGCAATGTTTCCCCCATCCATGTGTGAGTAATTCCCCCGCTGTAGGCTGAAGGGGATGGTAGGGATTGGATGAGATTGGTCATGTAATAGTCATAAGATTGTTAGGGCATAGTGCCTAGTATCCGTAGATGTCACTTTTATGATATTGTTGCAACTTGTTATGCTTAATGCTTGTCACTAGGGCCCGAGTGCCATGATCTCAGATCTGAACATGTTATTGATTCATGAAGATATTCGTTGTTTATGATCTTACCTGCAAGTTGTATACACATGTTGCTGTCCGGAACCAATGGCCCCGAAGTGACAGAAATCGGGACAACCGGAGGGGATGGTAGTGATGTGAGGATCACATGTGTTCACGGAGTGTTAATGCTTTGCTCCGGTACTCTATTAAAAGGAGTACCTTAATATCCAGTAGTTTCCCTAGAGGCCCGGCTGCCACCGGCTGGTAGGACAGAAGATGTTGTGCAAGTTTCTCATTGCGAGCACGTACGACTAAATATGGAACACATGCCTATTGATTGATTAGTACTTGGATACCGTTTTATTATTATCTGCAAATGCCCATGCTTTGATTGTTACATGAGTTTCTCTCATCCATGCAACGCCCGTTAAATCCGTCCCTGTGCCTACAGTATTTTAATCATGCTGTTTACTATAATCACTACTGATGTCTTTATTTCACCATTGCTGTTATTTCACTATTTCCTTGCCATGTTACTACTGATAAACTCTTGCGAGCAAGTCTGTTTCCAGGTGCAGCTGAATTGACAACTCCGCTGTTAAGGCTTACAAGTATTCTTTGTCTCCCCTTGTGTCGAATCAATAAATTGGGTAATACTTCCCTCGAAGACTGTTGCGATCCCTTATACTTGTGGGTCATCAACATGCTACCATCATAATCTTGATCAACATTGTTGTAAGGCATATGACATGAATGGAGTGATTCAAAGCAATGATCTATAGTTTGCTAACCAATAGATAACATATAGCAAAACCTTTCATGAATAATACTTTCAAGACAAGCATCAAAAGTCTTGCATAAGAGTTAACTCATAAAGCAATAAATTCAAAGTAAAGGCATCGAAGCAACACAAAGGAAGATATAAGTTTCAGCGGTTGCTTTCAACTTTCAACATGCATATCTCATGGATAATTGTCAACATAGAGTAATATGATGAATGCAAATAAGCAAGTATGTAAGAATCAATGCACAGTTGACACAAGTGTTTGCTTCTAAGATGGAAGGAAATGGGTAAACTGACTCAATAATAAAGTAAAAGATAGGCCCTTCGCAGAGGGAAGCAGGGATTAAATCATGTGCTAGAGCTTTTCAAGTTTTGAAATCATATAGAGAGCATAAAAGTAAGATTTTGAGAAGTGTTTGTTGTTGTCAACGAATGGTAATGGGTACTCTAACTACCTTATCAACCAGACTTTCAAGAGCGGCTCCCATGAAGGACGTTATCTCTACCAGCAAGGTAGATCATCCCTCTTCTCTTTTGTTTACACATGTACTTTAGTTTTATTTATTAGATGACACTCCTCCCAACCTTTTGCTTACACAAGCCATGGCTAACCGAATCCTCGGGTGCCTTCCAACATTCACATACCATGAAGGAGTGTCTATTTGCAAAATTAAGTTGCTTACTGATAGATCAGGGCAAAACATGTGAAGAGAATTATTAATGCAAGTTAATTAATTGGGACTGGGAACCCCATTGCCAGCTCTTTTTGCAAAATTATTGGATAAGCGGATGAGCCACTAGTCCATTGTGAAAGTCTGTCAAAAGTAAATGACAAGATCGAAAGATAAAACACCACATACTTCCTCATGAGCTATAAAACATTGACACAAATAAGAGATAATAGCTTTTGAATTGTTTAAAGGTAGCACATGAAGTATTTACTTGGAATGGCAGGAAATACCACATAGTAGGTAGATATGGTGGACACAAATGGCATGGGTTTTGGCTCAAGGTGTTTGGATGCACGAGAAGTATTTCCTCTCAGTACAAGGCTTTGGCTAGCAAGGTTATTTGAAGCAAACACAAGTATAAACCGGTACAGCAAAACTTACATAAGAACATATTGCAAGCATTATAAAACTCTACACTGTCTTCCTTGTTGCTCAAACACTCTTACCAGAAAATATCTAGACCTTAGAGAGACCAATCATGCAAACCAAATTTCAACAAGCTCTACGGTAGTTCTCCACTAATAGATTAAACATGATCTATGAGAGCTCAAAACAATTGCCAAGTATCAAGTTATTCAAAACCATATGAAGCATTTTCTTATTCCAACCAAATAGCAACAAGTGAAGCGATCAACTTTCGCCCTTGAACATTAAAAGTAAGAATGAAGAACACTAGTGTTCATATGAAAAAGCGGAGCGTCTCTCTCCCACACAAGGAAGAGAATGAAAATAACAAAACGAAAATAAAAGCACACAGACGCTCCAAGTAAAATACATAAAATGTGACGGAATAAAAATATAGTTTCACTAGAAGTGACCTGATAAGTTGTCGATGAAGAAGGGGATGCCTTGGGCATCCCCAAGATTAGATGCTTGAGTCTTCTTAAAATATGCAGGGATGAACCACGGGCATCCCCAAGCTTAGACCTTTCACTCTTCTCGATCACATTATATCACCCTCTTCTATTGACCCTTGAAAACTTCCTTCACACAAACTTCAAGCAAACTCATTAGAGGGTTAGTGCATAATCAAAATTCACATGTTCAGAGGTGACACAATCATTCTTAACACTTCTGGACATTGCACAAAACTTCTGAAAGTTAATGGAACAAAGAAACTCATTCAACTTAACAAAAGCGGCAATGCGAAATAAAAGGCAGAATCTGTCAAAAACAGAACAGTCCGTAAAGATGAACCTGGAAGGGGCACTTAACTTGCTCAAACGGAAAAACTCAAAACTAATGAAAGTTGCGTACATATCTGAGGATCACACACGTAAATTTGCAGATTTTTTTGATTTTTTACAGAGACTTCTGCTCAAATTCGTGACAGACAGCAATGCTGTTTCTGCGCAGCAATCCAAATCTAGCATCAACTTTACCATAGAGACTTTACTTGGCACAAAAACATGATAAGGAGAGGTTGCTACAGTAGTAAACAACTTCCAAGACTCAACAAAACAAAAGTGCTGTAGTAAAATAAACACATGGGTTATCTCCCAAGAAGTTCTTTCTTTATAGCCATTAAGATGGGCTCAGTAATTTTAATGATACTCTCGCGAGAAATAAAAGTTGAAGCAAAAGAGAGTATCAAGAAGCAAATTCAAAACACATTTAAGCCTAACCCACTTCCTATGGAAAGGAATCTTGTACACAAATAAATTCATGAAGAACAAAGTGGCAAGCATAGAAAAGCAACACAAGTGCAATTTCAAGATTCTCAACATAAAGAGGGGAAACTTAATATTATTAAGATGCATATAACCATGTTTCCCTCTCTCATAATAACTTTCAGTAGCATCATGAACAAATTCAACAATATAACTATCACATGAAACATTCTTGTCATGAGCCATATGCATAAAATTATTACTCTCCACATAAGCATAATCAATTTTATTAGTTGTAGTGGGAGCAAATTCAACAAAGTAGCTATCATTATTATTCTCATCAAGTGTAGGAGGCATAATATAATCATAATAAAATTTACTCTCCATAGTAGGCGGCACCAAAATACCACTATCATTATAATCATCATAAATAGGAGGCAAAGTATCATCAAAGAAAATTTTCTCCTCAATGCTTGGGGGACTAAAAATATCATGCTCATCAAAACCAGCTTCCCCAAGCTTAGAATTTTCCATATCATTAACAACAATGGTGTTCAAAGCGTTCATACCAATATCATTGCTACTAGCATGCAAATAAGATTCCATAGGTTTTTTAATTTTCGCAGCAAACAATCCATGTCTTAACTCAGGAAATAGAATAAGAAGCTCATTGTTACTTTCCATTATGCCTAACTAGTGTAAACAAGAAACCAAATGTCGCAATTGCAGAGTCTAAAGGAAATAGCTTCGAGTACTTACAGCGCCGGAAAATAGCTTAGTAGCCGAGATCCGGAGTGTGAGTACCTTTTACCTTTCCTCCCGGCAACGGCGCCAGAAAATAGCTTGATGTCTACGGGTGCTTCTATTCTTGTAGACAGTGTTGGGCCTCCAAGAGAGATTTGTAGAACAGCAGCAAGTTTTCCCTTAAGTGGATCACCCAAGGTTTATCGAACTCAGGGAGGAAGAGGTCAAAGATATCCCTCTCAAGCAACCCTGCAATCACGATACAAGAAGTCTCTTGTGTCCCCAACACACCTAATACACTTGTCAGATGTATAGGTGCACTAGTTCGGCGAAGAGATAGTAAAACACAGGTGGTATAGATGGTGGTAATATTGCAGAAAGTAAAGATGCAGTAAAACAGTAAACAAGCGGCGCCAGAAAATAGCTTGCTGGCGTGGAAAGCAATTCTTTGTGATGGAAACAAGGCCTAGGGATCATACTTTCACTAGTGGACACTCTCAACATTGATCGCATAATAAATAAATCTTTCTCATATGTGCTACATATACTCTTGTTTGATAATGAACACCATTCGTTGCGTAGGATTACACGAACCCTCAATGCCGGAGTTAACAAGCTCCACAACATTCGATATTCATGTTTAAGTAACCTTAGAGCATAATAGATCATTGCAAAATAAACCAAGAACTAACATAGCGCACACACTGTCCACATTACACTATGAAAGGAGGAATAGATCACATCAATACTATCATAATGACAATTAACTCCACAATCTACAAGAGATCATGATCATAGCCTACGACAAGAACCACACGGTGCACACACTAGTCACCTTTACACCATGCAGGAGGAATAGACTACTTTAATAACATCACATGAGTAGCACATAACTAGTAGCGATACAAAGCTCATCATATGGATCTCAATCATGTAAAGCAGCTCATGAGATCATTGTATTGAAGTACATAGGAGAGAGATTAACCACATAGCTACCGGTACAGCCCCGAGCCTCGATGGAGAACTACTCCCTCCTCATGGGAGCAGCAGCGGTGATGAAGATGGCGGTGGAGATGGCAGCGGTGTCGATGGAGAAGCCTTCCGGGGGCACTTCCTCGTCCGGCAGGGTGCCGGAACAGAGACTCCTGTCCCCCAGATCTTGGCTTCGCGATGGCGGCGGCTCGGAACTTTTCTCGTACCGTGGCTTATTCGTCTCGGGGTTTTAGGTCAGGGACCTTATAGGCGAAGGGGAGCCTCGGAGGGGGTGCAGGGCCACAGACACTAGGGCGCGCCCCCCCTGGCCGCGCCGCCATGATCTACGGGTCTATTCTTGTAGACAGTGTTGGGCCTCCAAGAGCAGAGGTTTGTAGAACAGCAGCAAGTTTCCCTTAAGTGGATTACCCAAGGTTTATCGAACTCAGGGAGGAAGAGGTCAAAGATATCCCTCTCATGCAACCCTGCAACCACAAAGCAAGAAGTCTCTTGTGTCCCCAACACACCTAATAGGTGCACTAGTTCGGCGAAGAGATAGTGAAATACAAGTGGTATGAATGAATATGAGCAGTAGTACGGCGCCAGAAAATAGCTTGCTGGCGTGCAGTTGATGGTAGTAATATTGCGGGAAGTAAACAAGCAGGTAAGCAGCAGTAGTAACGCAGTAAAACATAACAAGCAGCGATAGCGTATTTAGGAACAAGGCCTAGGGAATAGACTTTCACTAGTGGACACTCTCAACTTTGATCACATAACAGAATAGATAAATGCATACTCTACACTCTCTTGTTGGATGATGAACACATTGCGTAGGATTACACGAACCCTCAATGCCGGAGTTAACAAGCTCCACAATTAAATGTTCATATTTAAATAACCTTAGAGTGCATGAAAGATCGACACGACTAAACCAAGTACTAACATAGCATGCACACTGTCACCTTCACGCTTATGTAGGAGGAATAATACACATCAATACTATCATAGCAATAGTTAACTTCGCAATCTACAAGAGATCATGATCATAGCATAAACCAAGTACTAACACGGATGCACACACTGTCACCATTACATCGTGCAGGAGGAATAAAACTACTTTAATAACATTGCTAGAGTAGCACATAGATTAATTGTGATACAAAACACATTGCAATCATAAAGAGATATAAATAAGCACTTCACTATGCCATTCATAACAGTGAATAAGTATTCTGTGAAATATAGCCTAAGAGACCCACACGGTGCACACACTGTCACCTTTACACACGTGGGACAAGGAGTCTCCGGAGATCACATAAGTAAAACTCACTTGACTAGCATAATGACATCTAGATTACAAGCATCATCATATGAATCTCAATCATGTAAGGCAGCTCATGAGATTATTGTATTGAAGTACATAGGAGAGATATGAACCACATAGCTACCGGTACAGCCCCGAGCCTCGATGGAGAACTACTCCCTCCTCATGGGAGCAGCAGCGGTGATGAAGATGGCGGTGGAGATTGCAGCGGTGTCGATGGAGAAGCCTTCCGGGGGCACTTCCCCGTCGGCAGGTGCCGGAACAGAGACTCTGTCCCCGGATCTTGGCTTCGCGATGGCGGCGGCTGGAAGGTTTCGTGGGTTTCGTCCTCGTCATAGGGTTTCGCGGAGGCTTTAAATAGGCGGAAGAGGCGGAGTCGGAGGGGCGACGAGGCGACGACACAATAGGGTGGCGCAGGCCCAGCCCTGGCCGCGCCACCCTGTCGTCTGGGGCCCACAGGCCCCTGATGGCGTGTAACTCACACGTTCGTTGGGAACCCCAAGAGGAAGGTATGATGCGCACAGCAAGTTTCCCTCAGAAGAAACCAAGGTTTAATCGAACCAGTAGGAGCCAAGAAGCACGTTGAAGGTTGATGGTCGCGAAATGTGATGCGGCGCAACACCGGGGATTCCGGCGCCAAACCTGCACAACACAACCCAAGTACTTTGTCCCAACGAAACGTGAGGTTGTCAATCTCACCGGCTGTAACAAAGGATTAAACGTATCGAGTGGAAGATGTTTGCAAAGAAAACAGTAAAACACAAGTAGATTGTATGCTATGTAAAGAATAGGACCGGGGTCCACAGTTCACTAGAGGTGTCTCTCCCATAAGATAAAAGCATGTTGGGTGAACAAATTACAGTCGGGCAATTGACAAATAGAGAAAGGCATAACAATGCATATACATGATATGATAAATATAGTGAGATTTAATTGGGCATTACGACAAAGTACATAGACCGCCATCCAACTGCATCTATGCCTAAAAAGTCCACCTTCAGGTTATCATCCGAACCCTCCAGTATTAAGTTGCAAAGCAGACAATTGCATTAAGTATGGTGCGTAATGTAATCAACAACTACATCCTTAGACATAGCATCAATGTTTTATCCCTAGTGGCAACAGCACATCCACAACCTTAGAACTTTCTGTCACTGTCCCAGATTCAATGGAGGCATGAACCCACTATCGAGCATAAATACCCCCTCTTGGAGTTAAGAGTAAAAACTTGGCCAGAGCCTCTACTAATAACGGAGAGCATGCAAGATCATAAACAACACATGAACAATAGATTGATAATCACCATAATCATAGTACTCTCTATCCATCGGATCCCGACAAACACAACATATAGAATTACATATAGATGATCTTGATCATGTTAGGCAGCTCACAAGATCCAACAATGAAGCACAACAAGGAGAAGACGACCATCTAGCTACTGCTATGGACCCATGGTCCAGGGGTGGACTACTCACTCATCACTCCGGAGCGACCATGGCGGTGTAGAGTCCTCCGGGAGATGAATCCCCTCTCGGCAGGGTGGGAGGCGATCTCCAATCCCCGAGATGGGATTCGCGGCGCGGCGTCTCTGTAAGGTTTTCCGTATCGTGGCTCTCGGTACTGGGGGTTTCGCGACGGAGCTTTAAGTAGGCGGAGGGTCGGGGGCCACACGAGGGGCCCAGGGGGTAGGTCGGCGCGGCCAAGGCCTGGGCCGCGCCGGCCACCCTGGCCGCCTCGTGGCCCCACTTCGTTATCTCTTCGGTCTTGGAAGCTTCGTGCAAAAATAGGACCCAGGCGAAAGTTTCGTCCAATTCCGAGAATATTTCTTTACTAGGATTTTTGAACAGCAGAAAACAGCAACTGGCTCTTCGGCATCTTGTTAATAGGTTAGTTCCAGAAAATGCATAAATATGACATATAATGTGCATAAAACATGTAGGTATCATCAATAAAGTAGCATGGAACATAAGAAATTATCGATACGTTGGAGACGTATCAGCATCCCCAAGCTTAGTTCTGCTCGTCCCGAGCAGGTAAAACGATAACAAAGATAATTTCTGAAGTGACATGCCATCATAATCTTGATCATACTATTTGTAAACATATGTAATGAATGCAGCGATCAAAGCAAAGGTAATGACATGAGTAAACAACTGAATCATAAAGCAAAGACTTTTCATGAATAGTACTTCAAGACAAGCATCAATAAGTCTTGCATAAGAGTTAACTCATAAAGCAATAAATCAAAGTAAAGGTGTTGAAGCAACACATAGGAAGATTAAGTTTCAGCGGTTGCTTTCAACTTATAACATGTATATCTCATGGATATTGTCAACATAAAGTAATATAACAAGTGCAATATGCAAGTATGTAGGAATCAATGCACAGTTCACACAAGTGTTTGCTTCTTAAGGTGGAAGGAGATAGGTAAACTGACTCAACAATAAAAGTAAAAGAATGGTCCTTCAATGAGGAAAGCATCGATTGCTGTATTTGTGCTAGAGCTTTTATTTTGAAAACATGAAACAATTTTGTCAACGGTAGTAATAAAGCATATGAGTTATGAAAATTATATCTTACAAGTTGCAAGCCTCATGCATAGTATACTAATAGTGCCCGCACCTCGTCCTACTTAGCTTGGACTACCGGATCTTTGCATGCCATGTTTCAACCAAGTGTCACAAAGGGGTACCTCCATGCCGCCTGTACAAAGGTCTAAGGAGAATGCTCGCATTTTGGATTTCTCGCTTTTGATTATTCTCAACTTAGACATCCATACCGGGACAACATGGACAACAGATAATGGACTCCTCTTAAATGCATAAGCATGTAGCAATGATTATTATTCTCATATGAGATTGAGGATATATGTCCAAAACTGAAACTTCCACCATGATTCATGGTTTTAGTTAGCGGCCCAATGTTCTTCTCTAACAATTTTGCATGCTCCAACCACTAAAATGATAGACCTTCAGACAAGACGGACATGCATAGCAACTCACATGATATTCAACAATAGTTGATGGCGTTCCCCAGAAGCATGGTTATCGCACAACAAGCAACTTAATAAAATATAAAGTGCATAAGTACATATTCAATACTACGATAGTTTTTAAGGCTATTTTGTCCCATGAGCTATATATTGCAAAGGTGAATGATGGAATTTTAAAGGTAGCACTCAAGCAATTTACTTTGGAATGGCGGAGAAATACCATATAGTAGGTAGGTATGGTGGACACAAATGGCATAGTAGTTGGCTCAAGGATTTTGGATGCATGAGAAGTATTCCCTCTCGATACAAGGTTTAGGCTAGCAAGGTTATTTGAAGCAAACTCAAGGATGAACAAGTGCAGCAAAACTCACATAAAAGACACATTGTAAACATTATAAGACTCTACACTGTCTTCCTTGTTGTTCAAAACTCAATACTAGATATTATCTAGACCTTAGAGAAACCAAATATGCAAATCAAATTTTAGCAAGCTCTATGTATTTCTTCATTAATGGGTGCAAAGCATATGATGCAAGAGCTTAAACATGAGCACAACAATTGCCAAGTATCACATTATCCAAGACAGTTTAGAATTACTACATGTAGCATTTTCCAATTCCAACCATATAACAATTTAACGAAGAAGAAACTTCGCCTTGAACATTATGAGTAAAGCCTAAGGACACATGTGTCCATATGCAACAGCGGAGCGTGTCTCTCTCCCACAAAGTGAATGCTAGGATCCATCTTATTCAAACAAAAACAAAAACAAAAACAAACGACGCAAGCAAAGAACAAAAGATGTGATTGAATAAAAATATAGTTTCAGGGGAGGAACCTGATGATGTTGTCGATGAAGAAGGGGATGCCTTGGGCATCCCCAAGCTTAGACGCTTGAGTCTTCTTAAAATATGCAGGGGTGAACCACGGGGCATCCCCAAGCTTAGAGCTTTCACTCCTCTTGATCATAGTATATCATACTCCTCTCTTGACCCTTGAAAACTTCCTTCACACCAAACTTCAAGCAAACTCATTAGAGGGTTAGTGCACAATTAATAATTCACTCATTCAGAGGTGACACAATCATTATTTTCACTTCTGGACATTGCATAATGCTACTGGACATTAGTGGATCAAAGAAATAAATCCAACATAGCAAAAGAGGCAATGCGAAATAAAAGGCAGAATCTGTCAAAAACAGAACAGTCCGTAAAGACGAATTTAGAAATGGCACCAGACTTGCTCAAATGGAAAAACTCAAAACTAATGAAAGTTGCGTACATATCTGAGGATCACGCTCGTAAATTGGCAGATTTTTTCGAATTTTCTACAGAGAATTGTGCCCAGATTCGTGACAGACAGCAATGCTGTTTCTGCGCAGCAATCCCAAATATAACATCAACTTTGACATAAAAACTTTACTTGGCACAAAAACATGATAAGGAGAGGTTGCTACAGTAGTAAACAACTTCCAAGACTCAACAAAACAAAAAATTGCTGTAGGTAAAAACATGGGTTGTCTCCCATAAGCGCTTTTCTTTAACGCCTTTCAGCTAGGCGCAGAAAGTGCAAATCAAGTAACATCAAGAGTAGAAGCATCAACATCATAGCTTGTTCTAATAATAGAATCAAAAGGCAACTTCATTCTCTTTCTAGGGAAGTGTTCCATACCTTTCTTGAGAGGAAATTGATATTTAATATTACCTTCCCTCATATCAATAACAGCACCAACAGTTCGAAGAAAAGGTCTTCCCAACACAATAGGACAAGATGCATTGCATTCGATATCCAAGACAACAAAATCAACGGGGACAAGGTTATTGTTAACCGTAATGTGCACATTATCAATCCTCCCCAAAGGTTTCTTTTTGACATTATCGGCAAGATTAACATCCAAATAACAATTCTTCAATGGTGGCAAGTCAAGCATATCATAAATCTTTTTAGGCATAACAGAAATACTTGCACCAAGATCACATAAGGCATTACATTCAAAGTCATTGAATTTCATTTTAATGATGGGCTCCCAACCATCTTCTAACTTTCTAGGAATAGAAGTTTCAAGTTTTAGTTTCTCTTCTCTAGCTTTTATGAGAGCATTTGTAATATGTTTTGTAAAGGCTAAATTTATAGCACTAGCATTAGGACTTTTAGCAAGTTTTTGTAAGAACTTTATAACTTCAGAGATGTGGCAATCATCAAAATCTAAATCATTATGAGCTACAGCAATGGGATCATTATTCCCAAGGTTGGAAAAAATTTCAGCAGTTTTATCACAAGCAGTTTCAGCAGTTTTAGCAGTTTCAGGCAGTTTTGTACGCTTTGCACTAGGAGTAGAAACATTGCCAACACCAATTATATTACCATTGATAGTAGGAGGTGCAGCAACATGTGAAGAATTAGCATTACAAGTGGTGGTAATAGTCCAAACTTTAGCTACATTATTCTCTTTAGCTAGTTTTTCATTTTCTTCTCTATCCCACCTAGCACGCAATTCAGCCATTAATCTTATATTCTCATTAATTCTAACTTGGATGGCATTTGCTGTAGTAGTAATCTTATTATCAATATCATTATTAGGCATAACTTTCAATTTTAAAAGATTTACATCAGAGGCAAGTCTATCAACTCTAGAAGCAATAGTATCAATTTTATCAAGCTTTTCCTCAACAGATTTGTTAAAAGCAGTTTGTGTACTAATAAATTCTTTAAGCATGACTTCAAGACCAGAGGGTACATTCCTATTATTGTTGTAAGAATTCCCATAAGAATTACCATAACCATTACCATTAGCAGAAGGATATGGCCTATAGTTATTACCAGAGTTGTTCCTATAAGCATTGTTGTTGAAATTATTATTTTTAATGAAATTCACATCAACATTTTCTTCTTGAGCAACCAATGAAGCTAAAGGAACATTATTAGGATCAACATTAGATCTACCATTCACAAGCATAGACATAATCACATCAATTTTATCACTCAAGGAAGAGGTTTCTTCAACAGAATTTACCTTCTTACCTTGTGGAGCTCTTTCCGTGTGCCATTCAGAGTAATTTATCATCATATCATCAAGAAGTTTTGTAGCCGCCCCCAATGTGATGGACATAAAGGTACCTCCAGCAGCTGAATCCAATAAATTCCGCGAAGAAAAATTTAGTCCTGCATAGAAGGTTTGGATGATCATCCAAGTAGTCAGTCCATGGGTTGGGCAATTCTTTACCAAAGTTTTCATTCTCTCCCATGCTTGAGCAACATGTTCAGTATCTAATTGTTTAAAATTCATTATGCTACTTCTCAAAGATATAATTTTAGCGGGAGGATAATATCTACCAATAAAAGCATCCTTGCATTTAGTCCATGAATCAATACTATTCTTAGGCAAAGATAGCAACCAATCTTTAGCTCTTCCTCTTAATGAGAAAGGAAACACTTTCAATTTAATAATATCACCATCTACATCTTTATACTTTTGCATTTCACAAAGTTCAACAAAATTATTGAGATGGGCAGCAGCATCATCAGAACTAGTACCAGAAAATTGATCTCTCATGACAAGATTTAGTAAAGCAGGTTTAATTTCAAAGAATTCTGCTGTAGTAGCAGGTGGAGCAATAGGTGTGCATAGGAAATCATTATTATTTGCATTTGTGAAGTCACACAACTTAGTATTCTCATGGTTGGCCATTTTAGCAACAGTAAATAAAACAAACTAGATAAAGTAAATGCAAGTAACTAATTTTTTTGTGTTTTTGATATAGAGAGCAAGACAGTAAATAAAGTAAAACTAGCAACTAATTTTTTTGTATTTTGTTTAGTGCAGCAAACAAAGTAGTAAATAAAAAAACAAAGTAAAGAGATTGAGAAGTGGAGACTCCCCTTGCAGCGTGTCTTGATCTCCCCGGCAACGGCGCCAGAAAAAGAGCTGTTGCCGTGGGAGGCAATTCTATGTGGTGTAGCTTTTCTTCAGTTCCCCGGCAACGGCGCCAGAAAAAGAGCTTGATGGCGTGTAACTCACACGTTCGTTGGGAACCCCAAGAGGAAGGTATGATGCGCACAGTAGCAAGTTTTCCCTCAGAAAGAAACCAAGGTTTAATCGAACCAGTAGGAGCCAAGAAGCACGTTGAAGGTTGATGGTCGCGAAATGTGATGCGGCGCAACACCAGGGATTCCGGCGCCAACGCGGAACCTGCACAACAACACAAGTACTTTGCCCCAACGAAACAGTGAGGTTGTCAATCTCACCGGCTTGCTGTAACAAAGGATTAAACGTATCGAGTGGAAGATGTTTGCAAAGAAAACGTAAAACACAATTGCAGTAGATTGTATGCTATGTAAAGAATAGGACCGGGGTCCACAGTTCACTAGAGGTGTCTCTCCCATAAGATAAAAGCATGTTGGGTGAACAAATTACAGTCGGGCAATTGACAAATAGAGAAAGGCATAACAATGCATATACATGATATGATAAATATAGTGAGATTTAATTGGGCATTACGACAAAGTACATAGACCGCCATCCAACTGCATCTATGCCTAAAAAGTCCACCTTCAGGTTATCATCCGAACCCCCTCCAGTATTAAGTTGCAAAGCAACAGACAATTGCATTAAGTATGGTGCGTAATGTAATCAACAACTACATCCTTAGACATAGCATCAATGTTTTATCCCTAGTGGCAACAGCACATCCACAACCTTAGAACTTTCTGTCACTGTCCCAGATTCAATGGAGGCATGAACCCACTATCGAGCATAAATACCCCCTCTTGGAGTTAAGAGTAAAAACTTGGCCAGAGCCTCTACTAATAACGGAGAGCATGCAAGATCATAAACAACACATGAACAATAGATTGATAATCACCATAATCATAGTACTCTCTATCCATCGGATCCCGACAAACACAACATATAGAATTACATATAGATGATCTTGATCATGTTAGGCAGCTCACAAGATCCAACAATGAAGCACAACAAGGAGAAGACGACCATCTAGCTACTGCTATGGACCCATGGTCCAGGGGTGGACTACTCACTCATCACTCCGGAGGCGACCATGGCGGTGTAGAGTCCTCGGGAGATGAATCCCCTCTCCGCGGGAGGCGATCTCCTGAATCCCCCGAGATGGGATTAGCGGCGGCGGCGTCTCTGTAAGGTTTTCCGTATCGTGGCTCTCGGTCGGGGGTTTCGCGACGGAAGCTTTAAGTGGCGGAGGGTCAACGGGGCCACACGAGGGCCCAGGGGTAGGTCGGCGCGGCCAAGGCTGGGCCGCGCCGGCCACCCTTCCGCCTCGTGGCCCCACTTCGTTATCTCTTCGGTCTTGGAAGCTTCGTGCAAAAATAGGACCCGAAAGTTTCGTCCAATTCCGAGAATATTTCTTTACTAGGATTTCTGAAACCAAAAACAGCAGAAAAACTGGCTCTTGGCATCTTGTTAATAGGTTAGTTCCAGAAAATGCATAAATATGACATATAATGTGCATAAAACATGTAGGTATCATCAATAAAGTAGCATGGAACATAAGAAATTATCGATACGTTGGAGACGTATCAGCATCCTCAAGCTTGGCTCTGGTGTTCTGGATGCTTGGGCAAAATAGGAACTGGGCGTTGATTTCGTCCAATTGAGAATATTTCGTTACTAGGATTTCTGAAACCAAAAACAGCAGAAAACAGCGACACTTCGGCATCTCGTCAATAGGTTAGTTAGAAAACGCATAAATATGACATATAATGTGTATAAAACATGTAGGTATCATCAATAAAGTAGCATGGAACATAAGAAATTATCGATACGTAGGACGTATCAGCATCCCAAGCTTAGTTCTGCTCGTCCCGAGCAGGTAAAACGATAACAAAGATAATTTCTAAGTGACATGCCATCATAATCTTGATCATACTATTTGTAAACATATGTAATGAATGCAGATCAAAACAATGGTAATGACATGAGTAAACAAGTGAATCATAAAGCAAAGACTTTTCATGAATAGCACTTTCAAGACAGGCATCAATAAGTCTTGCATAAGAGTTAACTCATAAAGCAATAATTTAAAGTATAGACATTGAAGCAACACAATGGAAGATTAAGTTTCAGCGGTTGCTTTCAACTTGTAACATGTATATCTCATGGATAATTGTCAACATAGAGTAATATAACAAATGCAATAAGCAAGTATGTAAGAATCAATGCACAGTTCACACAAGTGTTTGCTTCTTGAGGTGGAGAGAGATAGGTAACTGACTCAACATAAAAGGTAAAAGAATGGCCCTTCGCAGAGGGAAGCATTGATTGCTATATTTGTGCTAGAGCTTTGGTTTTGAAAACATAAAGAGAGCATAAAAATAAAGTTTTGAGAGGTGTTTGTTGTTGTCAACGAATGGTAGCGGGTACTCTAACTACCTCATCAACCAGACTTTCAAGAGCGGCTCCCATGAAGGACGTTATCTCTACCAGCAAGGTAGATCATCCCTCTTCTCTTTTGTTTACACATGTACTTTAGTTTAGTTTTTCTTTATTTATGGATGACACTCCTCCCAACCTTTTGCTTACACAAGCCATGGCTAACCGAATCCTCGGGTGCCTTCCAACATTCACATACCATGGAGGAGTGTCTATTTGCAAAATTAAGTTGCTTACTGATGAATCAGAGCAAAACATGTGAAGAGAATTATTAATGAAAGTTAATTAATTGGGGCTGGGTTGCCAGCTCTTTTTGCAAAATTATTGGATAAGCGGATGTGCCACTAGTCCATTGTGAAAGTCTGTCAAAAGTAAATGACAAGATCGAAAGATAAAACACCACATACTTCCTCATGAGCTATAAAACATTGACACAAATAAGAGGTGATAAATTTTGAATTACTTAAAGGTAGCACTCAAGCAATTTACTTTGGAATGGCGGAGAAATACCATGTAGTAGGTAGGTATGGTGGACACAAATGGCATATTGGTTGGCTTAAGGATTTTGGATGCATGAGAAGTATTCCCACTAGTAGGAAAACCCTTATAGGCGGACCTTAGTTCTGTGGCGCACCAGAAAATATGCGCCACAGAAATTTATTTTGTGGCGCACCAGGCACGGTGCGCCACAGAAATAGCTTAATTTTGTGGCGCAGCAGCCAACCATGCGCCACAAAAACTTGGCGGGCCCCACAACCTGTCACCCCCAATCATTGGTTTTACTATTTCTATGGCGCACGTACCTGGTGCGCCACGAAATAACATTACTGTGCGCGCATGGCAAAAGTGCGCCACAAAAATAAGCTATTCTGGCGCATTGCTGCGCCACAGAAATAAGGTATTCTGTGTGTTCGGTGCGCCACAGAATTAGCGAACCAGATCTACAAAAGTGAGCCAACCTCCCACCTACCACACTACACAAGCCATTCTTCTTCCTCCATCTAGCTCGTCCCCCCTTCTCTCTCATACCATTTTGGCTCTACTTTTCACTTGCTTGGGTATTTATTGCACTTACTTTGGTTGATACTTAATTGGAGTTGACGAGAAGGCTCTCCATACTCTCTCCTCCTCTCGAACTAATCGATCGCGGTCTCGTCTCGGTATCGAATCTACAAGGTGAGTAGTTGGAGGAGACATACATATGCTTGGAGGAGACATGCATATGCTTGTAGATCTTGTGTGGCGGTCGTGTGTATGGATGCTTGTTGCAGGTGAAGCGCTTGTGTGTGTGCCGGTGTGGTGCATGGATGTTTGCCGAAATGTTGATTCATTTCCGTTTCGGCAAATTTTGCACTACCCATATGTCCTACCTTGAGGAGAGGTCATGCCGAATTTTTCCGCTCCATGTAATACCTTGAGGAGAGGTACGGCCCATGCATGTGTGTGCATTTATTGCGGTTCTAATTTCCTGTTCTATGTATACCATTTGCAGGCAAGCATGGTCCTCTCGATGAGTTCCGCTCGAATCTCTAGATACAAGATAGACGCGAAGGAGGACATGATTCGGAACAATAGGCGCCAGATAAGATGTCCGTGTCGATCATGCAAACTCGAGCGCTGGATCAACCCTGATTCCGGACAACTGGAGGAGCACCTGCTGAGGCGCGGTTTCATGCAAGACAACCAGGCGCGGCCGGCCCCATCAAATGGTGCGCATGAAGACCATGTCGAGCGAGATGACTATCATCATGAAGAAGACTATCATCATGAAGAAGACTATCATCATGAAGAAGAAGTCGGCGGAGAAGATCATCATGAAGAAGAAGATGCCGGCGGAGAAGATCATCATGATGAAGAAGAAGATTCCGGCGCGACCCCGCTAATTTCAGCCTTGCGGGACTCTCATGTTCAAGATCTTCTCCTCCAGGAGACGAGCAACGATAGAGTTGCAGCTAGAGAGAGAGCCAAGCTGTCGCAAATGGAGAAAGACGGGATGACTCCGATCTTTCCTGGGTGTCGTCCGCAGGATACGCGCTTGCATGTAACGCTTGATTACCTGCAGATGAAGACGCAGAACAAGTGGACCGATTCCAGCTTCAGCAAGAACTTAAAATTCTGGCACGATCGTCTCCCGGAGGGGAACACATTGCCAAGTAGTATCGAGGAGGCCAAGAAAGTCGTGTGTCCCCTTGACCTACCGCACGAAAAATACCACGCCTGCATTAATGATTGTGTGATTTATAGGTGCGAGTACAAGGACAGAACCACATGTCCGGTGTGCGGCCACGGACGGTACAAGGTTGGGAACAAGAAGGTACCTCGAAAAGTGGTATGGTACTTTCCTATCACTCCCCGTCTGCAGCGGTATTTCGTGGACCCTAAGGAAGCAAAGCTCATGCAATGGCACGCGGAAAGGCAGAAGCCCGAAGAAGATCCGGAGATGGGCTATATGCTGACACACCCTTCAGACGCTGGACAGTGGCAAGCATTGGACATCGCCTTCCCTAGGTTCGGGGGCGACGCAAGGAACATCAGGCTGGGTATGAGCACCGATGGACTCAATCCGTTCGGCAACCAGAGTAGCACGCATAGCACCTGGCCTGTGTTTGTATGGCCTTACAACCTACCCCCGTGGCTGTGCACCAAGCAAAGGTACATACACCTGAGTATTCTCATTCAGGGGCCGAAACAACCAGGTGTCGACATGCATTTGTATCTCGGGCTGCTGAAAGAGGAGTTAGACACGTTGTGGAAGACGCCACCCCGTACGTGGGACGCCTACACTAGAACTTATTTCGATATGAGAGCCGCGTTGATCACGACGGTCACGGACTATCCTGGTTACGCATATGTATCTGCCCAGGTCGGCCACGGATTCAACGGCTGTGTGAAGTGCATGGACGAGACCCCGCATCTACAACTACCAAGGGATCCCGGGTCCTCGAAAACCGTGTACCCAGGTGCTCGAAGGTGGCTTCGCTTGGATCACCCGTGGAGAAAACGCGGTGATCTGTTCAATGGTAAAGATGAGCCCGATGGACCCCCACGCCCGAGGAGCGGCGCAGAAATCGATGATCTTCTGAAAAATTGGAAGGAGTGCCCAGCGCCGGGAAAGAAGCGACCGAAGCCAGAGCCGCTGCTCGGTGTATGGAAAGCGAGGTCTGTTTTCCACGACTTGGAGTACTGGAAGGTCCTCCACACGCCCCACAGCCTCGATGTCATGCACATTACGAAGAACGTTACCGAGAGTCTGCTTGGCACTCTTTGCAACTCAGAAAAGTCCAAGGATGGACCGAAAGCAAGATACGATCTTAAACATTTTGGCATCAGGAAAGATCTTCAAGCCCCCGATACTGACGATGACGATGATGATGATGATGATCAGACGGAAGGGACTCAACGTCTCCGCAAAAGGGCTAAGAAGAACGCGGTGCTGCTTCCCGCTGCCTGCTTCACAACGAGTCCGGAGGAGCTCGAGCAGTTTTTCAGGTGCCTCGTAGGAGTGAAAGTTCCTCACGGTTACTCGGGGAATATAAGCAGATATCTGGACGTAGCGAAGAAGAGGTTCACCGGGATGAAGTCTCACGATTGCCACGTGCTAATGACGCAGATACTTCCCGTTGCGATCCGAGGCATAATGGACGAGCACGTCCGTGATACGCTGTTTGGCCTTTGCAACTTTTTTGACGTTATCACCAGGAAGTCGATCGGCGTGAGGCAGCTCAAGATGTTACAGGATGAGATCGTGGTGATACTATGTGAGCTCGAGATTTACTTCCCGCCTGCATTCTGTGATATATGCGTCCATCTCCTTCTCCATGTCGTTGAAGACATCAAGCAGCTCGGCCCAACGTTCCTCCACAACATGATGCCTTTCGAAAGGCAGAACGGTGTCATGAAAGGATACGTTCGCAATAGGGCCCGTCCAGACGCAAGCATGGCCAAGGGGTTTCTAACCTACGAGTGCATCTCCTTCTGCCAGAATTATCTAAGCACCGAGGACGACGAGGATCATGTTGGTCTACCCCCCAGGACGCACCTCGGGAGGCTCGCTGGAGTCGGTCACCGCGAGGGCTACCGCTCAGTCCATGTCGGCATTGACAATCGACGCGACGACTTTGACAGGGCTCACCGGGTCGCGCTACAACACTTAAAACTGATCGAACCTTTCGTGCAAGAGCACAAAAGCATGGTCGAGCAGAATTACATCGATATGGGCCGGCCGAGGAAGATGGGAGACGTAACCAAAAAGCACAACTCCAGCTTCACGCGTTGGTTCAAGCAAACTCAACTGGTTGAAGCACAGAGAAAAAGGCCTTCTACCGAAGATGAAAAACTCATATACACCTTATCACAGGGACCCGGGCATAACGTAAGGACCTATCAGGGGTACGACATCAACGGTTACAGATTCTACACCGAGGAAAAGGACAGAAATAGTGAAAATCAAAACTCAGGAGTAACTATGCTGTCATACGCCGATGACGAGACTAATGTCAAGGAAAGATTTTTTGGAAGGATCGAGGAGATATGGGAGCTCAATTACTGTGGAGAGACGGTGCCAATGTTTCGTGTGAGATGGGCCAAGAAGGTCGAAAAAGAAGGCCGATATTTCACAACCATGGTTATACCCGATGCAAAATCGAAGAACGCATCCGCGAAAAATGAGCCATGGGTACTCGGTAGCCAAGTTGACCAATGCTTCTTCATCACCGATCCGTCGAGGCCTAGCCGTGTTGTCGTGAGGAGGGGCAAGAGGAGCATCATAGGAATGCAAGGAGACGCCAACGAGGAAGACTTGGACAAGAACGGTGACCCGAAGATTGAGGAGGAATTCGACAGGCACTTCGACATGCCTACTACTAGTAAAGTAAGAAGGAAGACCTCCCTACCCTCTAAAGGTTGTCCGTTCACGCGAAGAAATCTCAAGGTGGCCGGTATAAAGTATTCAACCGCCAACAACCGAAAGGGCAAGAAGATTGCGAAGAGACGCTAGCTAGAGCTCGAAGCCGGGACGAAGAAGATCTTTTTTTGGTCTATCACATGTGTGTGAGTGTGTGTTAGACAAGTACATGCATGTGTGTGTGAGAGAAACAAGAACGTACATGTTTGTATGAGACAAGTAATTTATAATACTCTACTAATTACTAAATAATGTTGTGTTATTTATTGAAATGTAACTAAAATATGAAAAAAAGAAGAAAAATTGTGTAGCAGCCAAGGTTCGAACCTGGCTACTAATGGGCTAACATTGACCTTAACCACTGGGCTAGTGCTAAGTAACTGTCAGTACACAGCAGTAAACCATTTTGTTTTGCTAAGTGTCTAAATTCTGTGGCGCACGCCCCTTTAGGTGCGCCACAGAATTAAGGAATTCTGTGGCGCATGTCATAGTTGATGCGCCACAGAATGCTTAATTCTGTGGCGCACATGGAGGGGTGCGCCACAGAATTTAGACACTTGGTGAAATAATCGACTCGAACCTTTCTTCCCCCTCACAACAGCAGTTTCTTCCCCGACGAGCCAAAACCTAGCGCGCGCCCACTGTGCTCTCGCAACCACCGCCTAGCGCCGAGGAGGAGGAGGACCGCCACCGCCTAGCGCCGCCGAGGAGGAGGAGGACCGCCACGCCGCCGCCGCCGAGCAGGACGCCCGAGCCCGAGCCGCCGCCGCAGATCGAGGAGGAGGAGGACCGCCACGCCGCCGCAGAGGAGGAGGACGAGGAGGACAACGCCGCCACCATCGCAACCTTGCGCCGCCGCCATTCGGTGAGAGGCCCTCTCCCCCGTCCCCACTCACTTGTCCCTCTCCCCTGTGCCTCCCTCCCTCTCCCCTATGCCTCTCAATTTGGTTCTCAATTTTCTTAACTTCTTGCTGGTGATGTACTTAATTTTGATTGAGCAATTGACAATGTTGCATATACATATAGTCAAATAGAATTTTGATGGTCAGTATGAATTTTGATGTAGTGCTGCTGTAGCTTGTGTGGACATTCAATTTATGAATTTTGATGTGTTAGTCAAATAGAAATTTGATGGTCAGTATGAATTTTGATTTAGACAGATGATAAGAATTTTGACAATGTTTAAAAGAGGGTTAACAGTCAGTATGAATTTTGATATGAGTCAAAAGAGGGTTAGTATGAATGCAGTAGCAAATAAAAATGAACAAGCTAATGTTGTAGCAAATGAATGCAGTAGAAACTTAGCAGATAGCTACTTGCTATCAAGAATAATGTTGTAGCAAAATAAATGTAGAAACAAATGACCTATATCTACTTTGGTGGCATGCTGTAGTGTAGTATGTATATGTTATTGCTAGGATTTGTTAGCAATTCTTGGTGAAAGCTAATGATGCTACTGGTTTAAATGGAAATGATGAAATGATGCTATGATGAAATGTACAAGCTAGAAATTGATTTAGGTTCTCTTGTTCATGCAAATGATGCTACTGGTTTAAATGTAAATGCAAATGATGCAGTCAAATGCTATTTAATTTATTGCTTGCTATTTTTTTAATTCATTGGTTGCTGTTTTTTTAATTCATTGCTTGCACTAGAGCTAATAAAGTTCTTGCTATTTTTTTAATTCATTGCTTGCTGTTTTTTTAATTCATTGCTTGCACTAGAGCTAATGGTTCAATAAAATGAACAATGCAGTAGGTTTTTCAATACAATGCAGTAGGTTTTTTAATAAAATGAAATGCTACTGCCTAGTTGATTTTGAATTGATGCTAGGATTTGTTGGCAGTAGAAAATTTAGGTTTAGAAAATGAAAATGCTTGGGTTAATAAAATGAAATGCTACTGCCTAGGATTTGTTGACAGTGTTGGGCCTCCAAGAGCGGAGGTTTGTAGAACAGCAGCAAGTTTTCCCTTAAGTGGATCACCCAAGGTTTATCGAACTCAGGGAGGAAGAGGTCAAAGATATCCCTCTCATGCAACCCTGCAACCACAAAGCAAGAAGTCTCTTGTGTCCCCAACACACCAAATAGGTGCACTAGTTCGCGAAGAGATAGTGAAATACAGGTGGTATGAATATATATGAGCAGTAGCAACGGTGCCAGAAAATAGCTTTTGGCGTGTAGTTGATGGTGGTAGTATTGCAGCGTAGTAACACGGTAAAACAGTAAACAAGCAGTAGTAACTCAGCAGTATTTGGGAACAAGGCCTAGGGAATAGACTTTCACTAGTGGACACTCTCAACATTGATCACATAACAGAATAGATAAATGCATACTCTACACTTTTGTTGGATGATGAACACATTGCGTAGGATTACACGAACCCTCAATGCCGGAGTTAACAAGCTCCACAATAATGCTCATGTTTAGGTAACCTTAAGTGTAAGATAGATCAAAAGACTAAACCAAGTACTAGCATAGCATGCACACTGTCACCTTCATGCATATGTAGGAGGAATAGATCACATCAATATTATCATAGCAATAGTTAACTTCGCAATCTACAAGAGATCATGATCATAGCATAAACCAAGTACTAACACGGTGCACACACTGTCACCTTTGCACACATGCAGGAGGAATAAAACTACTTTAATAACTTTGCTAGAGTAGCACATAGATAAATTGTGATACGATGCACATTGCAATCATAAAGAGATATAAATAAGCACTTCACTACGCTCTTCAACAGTGAATAAGTACTTCGTGAAATATAGCCTAAGAGACCCACACGGTGCACACACTGTCACCTTTACACACGTGGGACAAGGAGTCTCCGGAGATCACATAAGTAAAACCCACTTGACTAGCATAATGACATCTAGATTACAAGCATCATCATATGAATCTCAATCATGTAAGGCAGCTCATGAGATCATTGTATTGAGGTACATAGGAGAGAGATTAACCACATAGCTACCGGTACAGCCCCGAGCCTCGATGGAGAACTACTCCCTTCTCATGGGCAGCGGTGATGAAGATGGCGGTGGAGATGGCAGCGGTGTCGATGGAGAAGCCGGGGCACTTCCCCGCTCCGGCGGTGCCGGAGAGACTCCTGTCCCCAGATCTTGGCGCGATGACGGCGGCTCTGGAACTTTTCTCGTATCGTGGCTTCCTCCGTAAGGGTTTCGATGCGGGGGCTTTATATAGGCGAAGAGGCGGCGCAGGAGGGTCAACGAGGGCGACGAGACCATAGGTGGCGCGGCCAGGGCCTGGCCGCGCCACCATGTCATCTGGGCCCACCAGGCCCCTCGGCGGCTCTCGGGTGTTCTGGATGCTTCCGGGCAAAATAGGAACCTGGGCGTTGTTTCGTCCGAGAATATTTCTTTACTAGGATTTCTGAAACCAAAAGCAGAAAACAGCAACTGGCTCTTCGGCATCTTGTTAATAGGTTAGTTCCAGAAAATGCGTAAATACGACATATAATGTGCATAAAACATGTAGGTATCATCAATAAAGTAGCATGGAACATAAGAAATTATCGATACGTTGGAGACGTATCAGCATCCCCAAGCTTAGTCCTGAGCAGGTAAAACGATAACAAAGATAATTTCTTAAGTGACATGCCATCATAATCTTGATCATACTATTTGTAAACATATGTAATGAATGCAGCGATCAAAACAAAAGTAATGAGATGAGTAAACAAGTGAATCATATAGCAAAGACTTTTCATGAATAGTACTTCAAGACAAGCATCAATAAGTCTTGCATAAGAGTTAACTCATAAAGCAATAATTTAAAGTATAGGTATTGAAGCAACACAAAGGAAGATTAAGTTTCAGCGGTTGCTTTCAACTTATAACATGTATATCTCATAGATAATTGTCAACATAGAGTAATATAACAAATGCAATAAGCAAGTATGTAGGAATCAATGCACAGTTCACACAAGTGTTTGCTTCTTAAGATGGAGAGAAATAGGTGAACTGACTCAACATAAAAAGTAAAAGAATGGCCCTTCGCAGAGGGAAGCATTGATTGCTATATTTGTGCTAGAGCTTTGATTTTGAAAACATAAAGAGAGCATAAAAAATAAAGTTTTGAGAGGTGTTTGTTGTTGTCAACGAATGGTAGTGGGCACTCTAACTACCTCATCAACCAGACTTTCAAGAGCGGCTCCCATGAAGGACGTTATCTCTACCAGCAAGGTAGATCATCCCTCTTCTCTTTTGTTTACACATGTACTTTAGTTTAGTTTTTCTTTATTTATGGATGACACTCCTCCCAACCTTTTGCTTACACAAGCCATGGCTAACCGAATCCTCGGGTGCCTTCCAACATTCACATACCATGGAGGAGTGTCTATTTGCAAAATTAAGTTGCTTACTGATGAATCAGAGCAAAACATGTGAAGAGAATTATTAATGAAAGTTAATTAATTGAGGCTGGGAACCTCATTGCCAGCTCTTTTTGCAAAATTATTGGATAAGCGGATGAAGCCACTAGTCCATTGTGAAAGTCTGTCAAAAGTAAATGACAAGATCGAAAGATAAAACACCACATACTTCCTCATGAGCTATAAAACATTGACACAAATAAGAGGTAATAACTTTTGAATTGTTTAAAGATAGCACTCAAGCAATTTACTTTGGAATGGCGGAGAAATACCATGTAGTAGGTAGGTATGGTGGACACAAATGGCATAGTGGTTGGCTCAAGGAATTTGGATGCATGAGAAGTATTCCCTCTCGATACAAGGCTTAGGCTAGCAAGGTTATTTGAAGCAAACTCAAGGATGAACCGATGCAGCAAAACTCACATAAAAGACATATTGTAAACATTATAAGACTCTACACCGTCTTCCTTGTTGTTCAAACTCAATACTAGAAATTATCTAGACCTTAGAGAGACCAATTATGCAAACCAAATTTTAGCATGCTCTATGTATTTCTTCACTAATAGGTGCAAAGCATATGATGCAAGAGCTTAAACATGAGCACAACAATTGCCAAGTATCACATTATCCAAGACATTTTACCAATTACTACATGTAGCATTTTCCAATTCCAACCATATAACAATTTAACGAAGAAGAAACTTCGCCATGAATATTATGAGCTAAGAACACATGTGTTCATACGAACCAGCGGAGCGTGTCTCTCTCCACACAAGGATGAACTTATTCAGAGAACTAAGATAACAAAACAAAAACAAAAATAAAAGCACACAGACGCTCCAAGTAAAATACATAGGATGTGATGGAATAAAAATATAGTTTCACTAGAAGAAACCTGATAAGTTGTCGATGAAGAAGGGGATGCCTTGGGCATCCCCAAGCTTAGATGCTTGAGTCTTCTTGAAATATGCAGGGATGAACCACGGGGCATCCCCAAGCTTAGACCTTTCACTCTTCTCGATCACATTATATCACCCTCTTCTATTGACCCTTGAAAACTTCTGCCACACCAAACTTCAAGCAAACTCATTAGAGGGTTAGTGCATAATCAAAATTCACATGTTCAGAGGTGACACAATCATTCTTAACACTTCTGGACATTGCACAAAACTTCTGAAAGTTAATGGAACAAAGAAACTCATTCAACAAAGCAAAAGCGGCAATGCGAAATAAAAGGCAGAATCTGTCAAAAACAGAACAGTCCGTAAAGACGAATTTTAAGATGGCACCAGACTTGCTCAAATGGAAAAACTCAAAACTAATGAAAGTTGCGTACATATCTGAGGATCACGCTCGTAAATTGGCAGATTTTTTCGAATTTTCTACAGAGAACTGTGCCCAGATTCGTGACAGACAGCAATGCTGTTTCTGCGCAGCGATCCCAAATATAACATCAACTTTGACATAGAAACTTTACTTGGCACAAAAACATGATAAGAAGAGGTTGCTACAGTAGTAAACAACTTCCAAGACTCAACAAAACAAAAATTGCTGTAGTAAAATAAACACATGGGTTATCTCCCAAGAAGTTCTTTCTTTATAGCCATTAAGATGGGCTCAGCAGTTTAATGATGCACTCGCAAGAAATAAGAGTTGAAGCAAAAGAGAGCATCAAGAGGCAAATTCAAAACACATTTAAGTCTAACATGCTTCCTATGCATAAGAATCTTGTAAATAAACAAGTTCATGAAGAGCAAAGTAACAAGCATAGGAAGATAAAACAAGTGTAGCTTCAAAAATTTCAGCACATAGAGAGGCATTTTAGTAACATGAAAATTTCTACAACCATATTTTCCTCTCTCATAATAATTTTCAGTAGCAACATGAGCAAACTCAACAATATAACTATCACATAAAGCATTCTTATCATGAGTCTCATGCATAAAATAATTACTACTCCCAACATAGGCATAGTCATTCTTATTAATTGTAGTGGGAGCAAATTCAACAAAGTAGCTATCAAATATAGGAGGTATATTGTAATCATAATCAAATTTATCCTCCATAACAGGTGGTAACAAAAGACTACTATCATTATAATCATCATAAATGGGAGGCAAAGTATCATCAAAGTAAATTTTCTCCTCAATGCTTGGGGGACTAAAAATATCATGCTCATCAAAGCCAGCTTCCCCAAGCTTAGAATTTTCCATAGCATTAGCAACAATGGTGTTCAAAGCATTCATAGTAATAACATTCCCATTAGCATGCATATAAAGTTCCATGGGTTTCTTAATTCTTTCTTCAAACACATCATGTCCTAATTCAAGATAAAGTTCATAAAGATCTCTCATATTTTTGTTGTTTTCCATTATGCCTAACTAGTGTAAACAAGAAACCAAATGTCGCAATTGCAGAGTCTAAAGGAAATAGCTTCGAGTACTTACAACGGCGCCGGAGAATAGCTTAGTAGCCAAGATCCGGAGTGTGAGTACCTTTTACCTTTCCTCCCGCGGCGCCAGAAAATTAGCTTGATGTCTACGTTCCCCCTCCTTTCCTGTAGACAGTGTTGGGCCTCCAAGTGCAGAGGTTTGTAGAACAGCAGCAAGTTTTCCCTTAAGTGGATCACCCAAGGTTTATCGAACTCGGGGAGGAAGAGGTCAAAGATATCCCTCTCATGCAACCCTGCAACCACAAAGCAAGAAGTCTCTTGTGTCCCCAACACACCAAATAGGTGCACTAGTTCGGCGAAGAGATAGTGAAATACGGTGGTATGAATATATATGAGCAGTAGCAACGGTGCCAGAAAATAGCTTGCTGGCGTGTAGTTGATGGTGGTAGTATTGCAGCAGTAGTAACACAGTAAAACAGTAAACAAGCAGTAGTAACTCAGCAGTATTTGGGAACAAGGCCTAGGGAATAGACTTTCACTAGTGGACACTCTCAACATTGATCACATAACAGAATAGATAAATGCATACTCTACACTTTTGTTGGATGATGAACACATTGCGTAGGATTACACGAACCCTCAATGCCGGAGTTAACAAGCTCCACAATAATGCTCATGTTTAGGTAACCTTAAGTGTAAGATAGATCAAAAGACTAAACCAAGTACTAGCATAGCATGCACACTGTCACCTTCATGCATATGTAGGAGGAATAGATCACATCAATATTATCATAGCAATAGTTAACTTCGCAATCTACAAGAGATCATGATCATAGCATAAACCAAGTACTAACACGGTGCACACACTGTCACCTTTGCACACATGCAGGAGGAATAAAACTACTTTAATAACTTTGCTAGAGTAGCACATAGATAAATTGTGATACGATGCACATTGCAATCATAAAGAGATATAAATAAGCACTTCACTACGCTCTTCAACAGTGAATAAGTACTTCGTGAAATATAGCCTAAGAGACCCACACGGTGCACACACTGTCACCTTTACACACGTGGGACAAGGAGTCTCCGGAGATCACATAAGTAAAACCCACTTGACTAGCATAATGACATCTAGATTACAAGCATCATCATATGAATCTCAATCATGTAAGGCAGCTCATGAGATCATTGTATTGAGGTACATAGGAGAGAGATTAACCACATAGCTACCGGTACAGCCCCGAGCCTCGATGGAGAACTACTCCCTTCTCATGGGAGCAGCAGCGGTGATGAAGATGGCGGTGGAGATGGCAGCGGTGTCGATGGAGAAGCCTTCCGGGGGCACTTCCCCGCTCCGGCAGGGTGCCGGAGAATCCTGTCCCCGGATCTTGGCTTCGCGATGGCGGCGGCTGGAACTTTTCTCGTATCGTGGCTTCCTCCGTAAGGGTTTCGATGCGGGGGCTTTATATAAGAGGCGGCGCAGGAGGGTCAACGAGGCGACGAGACCATAGGGTGGCGCGGCCAGGGCCAGGCCGCGCCACCATGTCATCTGGGCCCACCAGGCCCCCCCTCAGCGGCTCTCGGGTGTTCTGGATGCTTCCGGGCAAAATAGGAACCTGGGCGTTTCGTCCAATTTCGAGAATATTTCTTTACTAGGATTTCTGAAACCAAAAACAGCAGAAACAGCAACTGGCTCTTCGGCATCTTGTTAATAGGTTAGTTCCAGAAAATGCGTAAATACGACATATAATGTGCATAAAACATGTAGGTATCATCAATAAAGTAGCATGGAACATAAGAAATTATCGATATGTTGGAGAAAATGAAATGCTACTGCCTAGGATTTGTTGATTTTGAATTACTGCTTGGGGTTTCAAGATAATAATGCTACTAGTACATGAAATGCTACTGTAAGTCACTAGCATTTCCATATGATGCTCAAGCTTCTGCTATTTAATTATCTCTGGAATTTTATATGTTGATGTTCTTTATTGCTACTGCTAGCTAGGATTTGCAGTAGAGCTAATAAAGTTCTTGAAGTTCTCTCTGAAAAAGAATGAAGTTTGTTTAAATGAAAATTAAAATGAAGCTGCTACTACTCTGTTGATGTACATGGTTCAATAAAATGAACAATGCAGTAGGTTTTTCAATACAATGCAGTAGGTTTATGTAATGCTTCCATGCAGATGCTAGGAAATAAATGATGCTCATGGTCACATGTTGGCAGTAGCTACTAGTTAAAAACTTGAAGTGCTCCAGGTTGTAGTGGATATGTTGGATATATGGTGAATATAAGCTGAAATAGATGCTCCAGGTTTATGTTGGCTTTTGTAGTGTTAAGAAGGTCATTGTTGTTGTACTGCTTCAGGTTAAAAAATATGCTGAAATAGATGCTCCAGGTTTATGTTGGCTTTTGTTTGATGTATTGTAGATGGTGGGCAACTTTGTATGGTGGATATATGGTGGATATGTTGGATATATGGTGTATATGATGAATATTTTTGCAGGGATTTCATTGAGTTGCCCATTTCTCCCGAAGCGTTGATTAATTTCCGTTTCGGTTGAGAAATGGCACTCCTACGTAGAAAAAATAGCAAAGGTCATGCCGAATTTTTTGGTTGACTTTTGTACTAACTTTTTGCCTCTTTTTAATGAAGTGCAAATAAACATGTCGGGCAGCACTTCTAAGCCCAGGAGCCAGAACGAAGAAGCGAGAGAGGCCAACAAGGACTTCTGGGAGGGCTACGAGCGGCCCCGGAAGGCCGCCGCCGAGTCGCCCGGCGATGAGGAAGAGGGCCGGGACGCCGCCTCCGATGGAGAGGGCCGGGGGGCCGCCGACGACACCGACGAGGGCCGGGACACCGCCTCCGAGGGAGAGGGCCGGGGGGCCGCCGCCGACACCGGCGACGATGACGATACCTGGGACGACGCCGCCGAGCCTGCTGAAGAGACGACCGGTGAAGAGAACGCGGCCAACCGCACGGAAGGTGATAGCGGCGGCAACCCTCAGGAGGGTAAGAAGAAGAGGACGGCGAGGAGGCCAAGGAGGGATCGGAGGCCGCAAGTGCTCGCCAACGTCACCGATGCTGTCACGGTAGTCTCCGAAAGTGGCCTACCGATGGAGCCTTCGTGGGTTGCCAAAGGGTACGGCATGCAACTAGGGTGCATCGTCCGTGAAACCGTGCCGATCCTAACTCAGGACCTCAGAAGCAAGGAGAACGAGGCTATCGCCCAATCCCTCCTCCAGAAGCTTCACCAACGATACACGTTCCCGGAGCCGTTCAATAAGAAGGTGGACTCTTTAGCTCTCACGAAGATGAGCACCGCCTTGAGCAGCTGGAAGAACCGGCTGAAGAGAAAGATCGAGGCCGGTGAAAGCTGGGAGAGGATAAGTAGCAAAGACCCGTCGATCTCCTTAGAAGACTTTAATGCATTCAAGTCTTACTTAGAGAGTGACGCTGTTAAAAAATGGACCGCCTGGGGGAAGAAAATGCGGGACTTGAACTTAGGGACCCACCATTGCGGAAGTGGCGGTTACCGAGGAAAACAGCCCACTTGGGACAAGGAGGATGCCGAGATGGTACGTCTGGGGAAAGAAAACCCCTGGCACAAAATCCAGGATGTACAGGCTAGGAACTTTGTCCGGTCCCGCTACTACTTAGACTGGAAGACGGGGGAATTTATTACGGATTACAAAGACGTGAGGGATTTCGAGAAGTACCTGGTAAGGATAGTTCTATATTATTTCGCTCATCTTATTAGGCAATGAAGCCAAATGGGCTAACCTTAAGTTCCTTTGTCTGAAGGATGAAGAGTTGATGAAGGATACGGCTGGCCCGTCGTCCCAGGGGTCGACGGAACCGTGGGACACGCCTTTCAACAGGGCGACGAACAGATACAAGGAGAGGGAGCTGGACAAGCCACCGACGTCGGGTGGCCGTGTGTCCGGCTTTGGCACAAGTATGAAGCTATCCGAGTACTACGGATCGGATGCCAAGACGAGAAAGCTGGAGAGGAGGTCGTCGGCTAAGGATAAATCCGAGGTTCAGGAGCTGAAGAAGAAGGTGGAGTCACTAGAGAAGCTGGTGGCCGAAAAGCCTGTGGAGAACACGGAGATGATGAACAAGTTATTGGACGAGAAGATCCGGCAGATCATCCCCCCTGGGTTGATGGAGGGGTTAGCTGCTTGGAATGCGGGAGGTCAAGTGGGGCCGATACATGTGCCCAGCATCAGCGGCAGCAACTCAAGCTTCCACGTGTCGCCGACGGTGCCGCTCCACCCGACGCCGGCGTCGGGGCTCCACCAGACGCCGCCGCAGCTCCAACCGCCGCCGCAGCTCCAACTGGTCGCATCGACGCCCCCAACCGCCGCCCTTGTATCGACAGTAGCCGAGATCGACGCCATCAAGGAGGTAAACTCATTAGTTACTCCTTCGCGTCATCTTCTTTAACTATATATGCCTTTCGTGACTGCCATCTCACGATGCCCAACATGGCGCCCCTGACTCAGGATGAACAATGCATACTTCTGCAAACGGTGGAGCCCGGCGGCAAGTTGGTGGAAGTTGCTAGCGGCCTTGTCATGGCTTCCCGCGTTATGCACGGCGCTAGATTGGCGGAAGACGTGGCGAAGGTCAAGTTGGTAGTGGTAGTGCCGGAGTACCGCTACGCCATCCCCCCTTTCAACCTCCGGGCACAGACGAAGGCGACGTTTTGCCCCTTGGGGATTGCACCTCATGGCTTATGAAATGGCCGAAGAACCAGATTCGTCTGGGGGGGGTCTTCCGAGTGTAAGAAAAGCACCGGCGCCACCTCCCCTATCATCCGGCCCAAGATCGCGAGCGCCGACGACACCCTTAAGGAAACGGCGGTCGCCGCCCCCACTACCCTGAAGGAACCGGCGGTCGCCGCCGCCACCCGGAAGGAACCGACGATCGCCGCCACCACCACACGCCACAAACAGTTGTTGGGAGCGCTACCGCAACGACCGTCAACTAGACGCACGGTACGCCAAGCGGCGGCATCGCAACCGCCACCATCTAAGGTCCAGGACATGGCGCCACTTGATGGCAACGATGTGGATGATGATGATGACATCGATGCCTACATCAACACTGGCGCCTGCAGCCAAGATATGTACATGCCTCCTATGGATGAACAAGCCTTCCGCACACACGGCGATCAACTTGGTCGTCCCCCTACAGTGACGAAGCAGCGCCTGGTCTTCACGGGTCTTTCTCAAGACACTCCTCCGGAGGCTGGCAATCCAGCTCAAGTCAAGCCTGCTACCGTTTTCAGCCCTAACACGCTGCGTAAGACGATCATCGGGGAGCCACCCAAATCAACCCCAGCAACCTCAGAAGCACCACCAGCACCCGAAGCACCACCATCAGCACCACCAGCACCCCCAGTAGGTCAGGTGAAGAAGGCAAGGAAGAGAGGAGCCAAGAAGGGCGCATCTTCGAGCCAGCCTGCTCCTAAGAGGATCCGGGCCGACGACATGGTACCACCTACACCGGATGGCTTGCCCCGGTGTCATGAAGCTGGTAAACCGATACTATCTAAGGACATGGAACACCTCGCAAGTGGACCAATGCTCCCTTTGCAGCACACTATTCATTATCTAGAGGGCACCCTTCTTAAAGAGAAGGATCCAAATTACCCGGTGTTCTCGGTCAAGGTGCCGTCCGACCAGAACTTCGTCAATGAAGACCCCGCGGATATCTTCTTCATAGCGTTCGAGGACGTCTTCAATCTATTTCACTCGAAACGGCTCGACTATAACTTGGTCCGCCTATACGCGATCAATCTTCAGATGAAGATCAACAGAGAGAGACCCCGCCACATCGCGGTAGCGGATCCCTACTACATGCGCGATAGCCAGCTCCAGGACGGCTCAAAGACACGGACCAAGGCGGTGCGGTACCTCCAGAACTTCATGCTCATGTACAAAGAGAGCAACACCATTCTTCTGCCTGTCTTTCCCGAGTAAGTACACATCCGCTCACGGCCGTCGTAACTTATGCTTTCTTATATATTTCTTCCATTGCCGATCATTTCCAACATTCCATTTCAATTGCATGTGTTGAGCAGGGACAAATACTGCACACTCATCATCCTAGATCCGAAGTGGTCACTAGCCCAGTATTTCGACTCGTCGAGTACGACGACGAAGAAAGACTACAAGAGAATAAGGGGAGTTCTCGATGAGGCTATCCTTGGCTACGCCAAAAATGGAGGCACCTTCGACAAGAATGGGCAATATATCAGGCCGGACACTAAAAAGCTCGGGTTCAAGCACGTGATCGACTTCCCTTGTATCAAGCAGCCAGCTAGCAGCATTAAGGAGGCCTTCTATGTCCTCCATCACCTTAAAGGGTTTGTCGAGGATGCAGAGATGATGTCTCTGCCACCTAGTAAGCGAGACCCCATTAAAATGTCGGGGGAAATCAATGATGATGATCTTAGAGAAGACTTCCATCGCATCCAAGTAAAGCTCTCGGAAATTATCTTACAAGATGTATCCAACGCATCGGGGCTCTTACACAGCCAGAGCGATGCCTAAGAGGGATATCGAAGAACGCCTACATAGGCAGGGTGATGGAAGGACGTGGACGACGAAGGGCTTGTACAAGCCGTTCCCGGAGCCGCTCAAGAAGAAGTCTCGTTGACCGAGACCGGTGTGCTTAGCATTACTTTGAATCGATGGACAATTTGTACTGTGTTGTAAACTAAACTTGCTTAATTTGCTCGAAACGGTGGTCGTCGTTGTTGGACTTCAATTACTATTGTAGTCGTTGTCGTTGAACTTGATTACTTATGTGATACCGATGCTATATGTCTTTTAGGTTTATTATTATTTCCTTGCTTTAATTCTTGTGAATATGTATGCATGTGAACCCTCTAACTCTTTCCATTGTTATATACTAATATGCCTTGTGTCCATAGAGATGACGTACTACGTCGTGTTCGAGGGGCGGGTTCCAGGAGTGTACGAGGAGTGGGAGGAGTGCAAGAAACAGGTGCACAAGTTCAGCGGCAACTGCTACAAAGGGTACCCGACTAGACACGAGGCGGTTGCCAAGTGGAGGGCGCACCAAGCGAACAAGAGCAAGATGAAGACCTTCCTTGTGCTCTCGCTCTTGCTCACCATCGTCGCGGCGGTACTCTATTTCATCCTAGTGTAGGCGGCGGCCGGTGTCACTTCGTTTGTATCTAGAGATGATGAGAACTTAATTAATTTGCATGGATTATGAGTTGTATGGAGCTATATGTATAACTCGATCGAGCTCTAAGTAATGTGATGATGATGTGATGATTATATATGTCCATATTATATCTGTCTATATTATATCAGTATATAACCTGTATACGGTGTATAAAACCAGTATAAAACCTGTATAATACACCAGGGAGCACAAAATCGAGTATACCTGTAGATAGTTCTGTGGCGCACCAAAAAATAATTCTGTGGCGCACCTATTTCTGTGGCGCAGCTACATCACATGCGCCACAGAACTACTTATTTCTGTGGCGCACACTACCTGGTGCGCCACAGAAACCTTAATTCTGTGGCGCACGGCCTGGTGCGCCACGAAACCTTATTTTTGTGGCGACGTTTCGTGGCGCCTTTGATGCGCCACATGTCATTTTTCGTGCGCCACTGATGAGGCTTTTCCTACTAGTGTCCCTCTCGATACAAGGTTTAGTCTAGCAAGGTTACTTGAAGCAAACTCAAGGATGAACCGGTGCAGCAAAACTCACATAAAAGACATATTGTAAACATTATAAGACTCTACACGTCTTCCTTGTTGTTCAAAACTCAATACTAGAATTATCTAGACCTTAGAGAGACCAAATATGCAAATCAAATTTTAGCAAGCTCTATGTATTTCTTCATTAATGGGTGCAAAGTATATGATGCAAGAGCTTAAATGAGCAAAACAATTGCCAAGTATCACATTATCCAAGACATTTTAGAATTACTACATGTAGTATTTTCCAATTCCAACCATATAACAAATTAACGAAGAGGAAACTTCGCCATGAACATTATGAGCTAAGAACACATGTGTTCATACGAACCAGCGGAGCGTGTCTCTCACACAAGGATGAACTTATTCAGAGAACTAAGATAACAAAACAAAAATAAAAGCACACAGACGCTCCAAGTAAAGTACATAATATGTGACCGAATAAAAATATAGTTTCAAGAGAAGGAACCTGATGATGAAGAAGGGGATGCCTTGGGCATCCCCAAGCTTAAGCTTGAGTCTTCTTAGAATATGCGGTGAACCACGGGGTAGGGCTGGAGCGAGCCGAGCCAGCTCGGCTCGACTCGCTAAAACTCGGTCAACAATCGAGTTAGCTCGACTCGACTCGTTTAACAGTCGAGTCGGATTTGAAACTCGGCTCGACTCGCGAAGCTCGCGAGTAACTCACGAGTAGCTCGTTTAAAACTGTAAAATAAAACATGTAAATTGTACAATGCATTTTCCTGAATATTTGGGCATAAATGATGAACAACAAGCATTAGAACTATGGTACCACAAAAATATAAATCACAACGATCAATATATCATCAGCATAAGATTGCGAAGTTGAGAAACCACAAATATAGTTGCGCATTTTGGTGGGCTTGGACCGAATTTATTTTTACCGAGCTAAACGAGCTACTCGCGAGTTCGATAACTCGGCTCGTTTAGCTTGAACTCGTTTAACGACAAAATATAAAACTCGGCTTGGCTCGTTATACACCGAGTTCGAGTCGAGGCGAGTCGAGTCACGAGTTACTCGTTTAGCTCGTGAGTTTCGAGTTTTAATTCCAGGCCTACACGGGGGCATCCCCAAGCTTAGAGCTTTCACTCCTCTTGATCATAGTATATCATACTCCTCTCTTGACCCTTGAAAACTTCCTTCACACCAAACTTCAAGCAAACTCATTAGAGGGTTAGTGCACAATTAATAATTCACATGTTCAGAGGTGGCACAATCATTCTTTACACTTCTGGACATTGCATAAAGCTACTGGACATTAATGGATCAAAGAAATTCATCCAACATAGCAAATATGGCAATGCGAAATAAAAGGCAGAATCTGGAAACAGAACAGTTCGTAGACGAATTTTAAAATGGCACCAGACTTGCTCAAATAGAAAAACTCAAAACTAATGAAAGTTGCGTACATATCTGAGGATCACGCGTAAATTGGCAGATTTTTTCAAATTTTCTACAGAGACTTGTGCCAGAATTCGTGACAGACAAGCAATGCTGTTTCTGCGCAGCGATCCCAAATATAACATCAACTTTAACATAGAAACTTTACTTGGCACAAAAACATGATAAGGAGAGGTTACTACAGTAGTAAACAACTTCCAAGACTCAACAAAACAAAAATTTCTGTAGTAAAATAAACACATGGGTTATCTCCCAAGAAGTTCTTTCTTTATAGCCATTAAGATGGGCTCAGCAGTTTTAATGATGCACTCGCAAGAAATAGAAGTTGAAGCAAAAGAGAGCATCAAGAGACAAATTCAAAACACATTTAAGTCTAACATGCTTCCTATGAAAAGGAATCTTGTAAATAAACAAGTTCAAGAAGCATAATGCAACAAGCATAGAAAGATAAAACAAGTGTAGCTTAAAAAATTTCAGCACATAGAGAGATGTTTTAGTAACATGAAAACTTCTACAACCATATTTTCCTCTCTCATAATAACTTTCAGTAGCAACATGAGCAAACTCAACAATATAACTATCACTTAAAGCATTCTTATCATGAGTCTCATGCATAAAATAATTACTACTCCCAACATAAGCATAGTCATTCTTATTAATTGTAGTGGGAGCAAATTCAACAAAGTAGCTATCAAATATAGGAGGTATATTGTAATCATAATCAAATTTATCCTCCATAACAGGTGGTAACAAAAGACTACTATCATTATAATCATCATAAATGGGAGGCAAAGTATCATCAAAGTAAATTTTCTCCTCAATGCTTGGGGGACTAAAAATATCATGCTCATCAAAGCCAGCTTCCCCAAGCTTAGAATTTTCCATAGCATTAGCAACAATAGTGTTCAAAGCATTCATATTAATATGTTCCATGGGTTTTTTAATTTTCGCATCAAACCATCCATGTCTTAAATCAGGAAATAGAATAAGAAGCTCATTGTTGTCCATTATGCCTAACTAGTGTAAACAAGAAACCAAATGTCGCAATTGCGAGTCTAAAGGAAATAGCAGTACTTACAACGGCGCCGGAGAATAGCTTAGTAGCCGAGATCGGAGTGTGAGTACCTTTTACCCTCCCCGCAACGGCGCCAGAAAAGTTCTTGATGTCTACGGTGCTTCTATTCTTGTAGACAGTGTTGGGCCTCCAAGAGCAGAGGTTTGTAAAACAGCAGCAAGTTTCCCTTAAGTGGATTACCCAAGGTTTATCGAACTCGGGGAGGAAGAGGTCAAAGATATCCCTCTCATGCAACCCTGCAACCACAAAGCAAGAAGTCTCTTGTGTCCCCAACACACCTAATAGGTGCACTAGTTCGCGAAGAGATAGTGAAATACAAGTGGTATGAATGAATATGAGCAGTGTACGGCGCCAGAAAATAGCTGCTGGCGTGCAGTTGATGGTAGTAATATTGCGGGAAGTAAACAAAGTAACGACGTTAAGTAAAACAGTAACAAGCAGCGATAGCAGTATTTAGGAACAAGGCCTAGGGAATAGACTTTCACTAGTGGACACTCTCAACTTTGATCACATATGAGAATAGATAAATGCATACTCTACACTCTCTTGTTGGATGATGAACACATTGCGTAGGATTACACGAACCCTCAATGCCGGAGTTAACAAGCTCCACAATTAAATGTTCATATTTAAATAACCTTAGAGTGCATGAAAGATCGACACGACTAAACCAAGTACTAACATAGCATGCACACTGTCACCTTCACGCTTATGTAGGAGGAATAATACATATCAATACTATCATAGCAATAGTTAACTTCGCAATCTACAAGAGATCATGATCATAGCATAAACCAAGTACTAACACGGATGCACACTGTCACCATTACATCGTGCAGGAGGAATAAAACTACTTTAATAACATTGCTAGAGTAGCACATAGATTAATTGTGATACAAAACACATTGCAATCATAAAGAGATATAAATAAGCACTTCACTATGCCATTCATAACAGTGAATAAGTATTCTGTGAAATATAGCCTAAGAGACCCACACGGTGCACACACTGTCACCTTTACACACGTGGGACAAGGAGTCTCCGGAGATCACATAAGTAAAACTCACTTGACTAGCATAATGACATCTAGATTACAAGCATCATCATATGAATCTCAATCATGTAAGGCAGCTCATGAGATTATTGTATTGAAGTACATAGGAGAGAGATGAACCACATAGCTACCGGTACAGCCCGAGCCTCGATGGAGAACTACTCCCTCCTCATGGGAGCAGCAGTGATGAAGAAGATGCGGTGGAGATTGCGCGGTGTCGATGGAGAAGCCTTCGGGGGCACTTCCCCGTCCGGTGGGCGGAGAGACTCCTGTCCCCGGATCTTGGCTTCGCGATGGCGGCGGCTCTGGAAGGTTTCTGTGGGTTTCGTCCTCTGTCATAGGGTTTTCGTGGCGGAGGCTTTAAATAGGCGGAAGGGCGGAGTCGGAGGGGCGACGAGGCGACGACACAATAGGGTGGCGCGGGCCCAGCCCTGGCCGCCACCTGTCGTCGGGCCCACAGCCCCTCCTGCAGTGGCTCTCGGGTGTTGGATGCTTCCGGGCAAAATAGGAACCTTGGCGTTGATTTCGTCCAATTAGAAATTTCGTTACTAGGATTTAAAACCAAAAACAGAAAACAGGAAGCGGCACTTCGGCATCTCGTCAATAGGTTAGTTCCGAAAACGCATAAATATGACATATAATGTGTATAAAACATGTAGGTATCATCAATAAAGTAGCATGGAACATAAGAAATTATCGATACGTGCGGACGTAGCCACCATGTGGGGCCCTGTGGCCTCCCGGCTCTCGGGTGTTCGAAGCTCCCGGGATTTAAGATGTTGGGCGTTGATTTCGTCCAATTCGAGAATATTTCCTTACTAATTTTCAACCAAAAACAGCGAAAACGAGGCGGCACTTCGGCATCTCGTCAATAGGTTAGTTGGAAAACGCATCAAAACGATATAAAGTGTGAACAAAAAATGTAGGTATTGTCATAAAACAAGCATGGAACATCAGAAATTATAGATACGTTGGAGACGTATCACCTGCATTGAGCATGAACATTATATCTGGATCGTGTTTAATGCAAGACGGTTATTCATTCAAGTCTGAGAATAATGGTTGTTCTATTTTTATGAATAATATCTTTTATGGTCATGCGCCTGAGAAGAATGGTTTATTTCTATTAAATCTCGATAGTAGCGATACACATGTTCATAATATTGATGCTAAGCGAATTAAATTGAATGATAATTCTACTTATATGTGGCATTGTCGTCTTGGTCATATTGGAGTGAAACGCATGAAGAAACTCCATTCCGATGGATTACTTGAGTCACTTGACTTTGAGTCACTTGACAGATGCGAAGCATGTCTAATGGGAAAAATGACTAAGACTCCATTCTCTGGTATTATGGAGCGAGCTACAGACTTATTGGAAATCATACATACCGATGTGTGCGGACCAATGAGTGTAGCATCGCGCGGTGGTTATCGTTATGTTCTAACCTCACGGATGATCTGAGTAGATATGGGTATATCTATTTCATGAAACATAAGTCCGAGACTTTTCGAGAAGTTCAAGGAATTCCAAAGTGAAGTAGAAAATCAACGTAACAAGAAGATCAAGTTTCTGCGTTCTGATCGCGGAGGCGAATATCTGAGTTATGAGTTTGGCATGCATTTAAAGAAATGCGGAATACTTTCACAATTGACACCGCCGGGAACACCACAGCGCAATGGTGTGTCCGAACGTCGTAATCGAACTCTCTTAGATATGGTTCGTTCTATGATGTCTCTTACTGATTTGCCGTTATCTTTTTGGGGTTATGCGTTAGAGACAGCAGCATTCACTTTAAATAGGGCACCATCGAAATCCGTTGCAACGACACCGTATGAATTATGGTTTAATAAGAAACCTAAGCTGTCGTTCCTTAAAGTTTGGGGTTGCGAAGCCTATGTAAAAAAGTTACAACCGGACAAGCTAGAACCCAAAGCGGAGAAATGCGTCTTCATAGGATACCCTAAGGAAACTATAGGGTATACTTTCTATCACAGATCCGAAGGCAAAATCTTTGTTGCTAAGAACGGAACCTTTCTTGAGAAAGAGTTTCTCACTAAAGAAGTGACTGGAAGAAAAGTAGAACTCGACGAGGTTACTGAACCTTCTCTCGTTGATCAGAGTAGCGCAGTACCGGAAGATGTTCCTGTGCCGCCCGCACCGGTAACAGAGGAAGCTAATGATAATGATCATGAAACTTCGAGCGAAGTAGCTACTGAACCTCGCAGGTCGACAAGGGAACGTACCACTCCTGATTGGTATGATCCTTGTCTAAATCTCATGATTGTGGACAACAATGATGAGGACCCTGCGACGTATGAAGAAGCGATGATGAGCCCAGATTCCAACAAATGGCAAGAAGCCATGAAATCCGAAATGGGATCCATGTATGATAACAAAGTGTGGACTTTGGTAGATCTACCTGATAGCCGCAAGGCTGTTGAGAATAAATGGATCTTCAAGAGAAAAACAGATGCTGATGGTAATGTTACTGTCTATAAAGCTCGACTTGTCGCAAAGGGTTTCCGACAAATTCAAGGTGTTGACTATGATGAGACTTTCTCACCTGTAGCGAAGCTAAAGTCTGTGAGGATTTTGTTAGCAATAGCTGCATTTTTCGATTATGAGATTTGGCAGATGGATGTCAAAACGGCGTTCCTTAATGGTGACATTGAGGAAGAGTTGTATATGGTACAACCCAAAGGTTTTGTCGATCCTAAAAATGCTGACATGGTATGCAAACTTCAGCGTTCCATTTATGGACTGAAGCAAGCATCCAGGAGTTGGAACCGACGCTTTGATAAGGTGATCAAAGACTTCGGGTTTATACAGTGTCATGGAGAGGCCTGTATTTACAAGAAAGTGAGTGGGAGCTCTGTAGCATTCCTGATATTATATGTAGATGATATATTATTGATTGTAAATGATATAGAACTATTAAGCAGTGTAAAAGGTTATTTGAATAAGTGTTTTTCAATGAAGGACCTCGGTGAAGCAGCGTACATTTTAGGCATCAAGATTTATAGAGATAGATCAAGACGCCTAATAGGGCTTTCACAGAGTACATACCTGGACAAGATTCTAAAGAAGTTTAGAATGGATGAAAGTAAGAAAGGGTTCTTACCGATGTTGCCAGGTAAGGTCTTGAGTAAAACTCAAGGTCCGGCTACGGCAGAAGAAAGAGAGAGGATGAATCAGATCCCCTATGCCTCGGCAGTAGGCTCTATCATGTATGCCATGTTGTGTACTAGACCGGATATAGCGCATGCTGTTAGTTTGACTAGCAGATATCAAAGTGATCCAGGAATGGAACACTGGACAGCGGTCAAGAATATCCTGAAGTACTTGAAAAGAACTAAGGATATGTTTCTTTGTTATGGAGGTGACCAAGAGCTCGTTGTAACAAGTTACACCGATGCAAGTTGGAACACTGATCCTGATGACTCTAAGTCTCAGTCTGGGTACGTGTTTATATTGAATGGTGCTGCGGTAAGCTGGTGCAGCTCCAAGCAGTGCACGGTGGCGAAGTCTTCAACAGAATCGGAATACATAGCGGCTTCGGAGGCTTCATCGGAAGCGGTATGGATGAAGAGGTTCATTGTTGAGCTCGGTGTGGTTCCTAGTGCATTGGACCCATTAGTCATTTATTGTGACAACATGGGTGCCATCGCCAATGCACAAGAACCAAGGTCACACAAGAAGCTAAAGCATATCAAGCTGCGTTTTCATTCGATTCGCGAGTACATCGAAGATGGAGAAGTAAAGATTTGCAAAGTACACACTGATCTGAATGTAGCAGATCCGTTGACTAAAGCTCTCCCTAGGGCAAAGCATGACCAACACCAGAAAGCCATGGGTGTTAGGTACCTTACAATGTAATCTAGATTATTGACTCTAGTGCAAGTGGGAGACTGTTGGAGATATGCCCAAGAGGCAATAATAAATTGGTTATTATATATCTTTGTGTTTATGATGAATGTTTATATACCATGCTATAATTGTATTAACCGAAACATTGATACATGTGTGTTATGTAAACAACAAGGAGTCCCTAGTAAGCCTCTTGTATAACTAGCTTGTTGATTAATAGATGATCATAGTTTCATGATCATGAACATTGGATGTTATTAATAACAAGGTTATGTCATTATGTGAATGATGTAATGGACACACCCAATTAAGCGTAGCATGAGATCACGTCATTAAGTTCATTTGCTATAAGCTTTCGATACATAGTTACCTAGTCCTTTCGACCATGAGATCATATAAATCACTTATGCCGGAAGGGTACTTTGATTACATCAAACGCCACTGCGTAAATGGGTGGTTATAAAGGTGGGATTAGGTATCCGGAAAGTATGAGTTGAGGCATATGGATCAACAGTGGGATTTGTCCATCCCGATGACGGATAGATATACTCTGGGCCCTCTCGGTGGAATGTCGTCTAAATGGCTTGCAAGCATATGAATGGTTCATAAGAGACCACATACCACGGTACGAGTAAAGAGTACTTGTCAGGAGACGAGGTTGAACAAGGTATCGTGATACCGATGATCAAACCTCGGACAAGTAATATATCGCGTGACAAAGGGAATCGGTACCGTATGTATATGGTTCATTCGATCACATAGTTCATCGTTGAATATGTAGGAGTCATTACGGATCTCCAGGTCCCGCTGATGATTATTGATCGGAGAGGCGTCTCGGTCATGTCTGCACATTCTCGAACCGTAGGGTGACACACTTAAGGTTGCGATGTTGCTAGGGGTAGTTTCGGGATTAAAGAAATAGTTTTGGAGAGTTACGGAATTGTTCCGGGAAGATGATTAATGATTTATTAATTAATTGAATTAGTAAATATTAATATTAATTTATTTAGTAGAAATAAATATGGGGCTAAAAGTAGTCTATAAGATATTTTGCTAATGTGTTAATTAAGTAACATGTATTAGCAACCTATCAAAAGGAAAGAGGTAAAATCAAAAAAAGAAAAAAAGAGGAGAATCGGATGGCCGGCCAGGGAACAAGTCCCTGGGCCGTACCAAGACACCCAACAGCCAACGTATCTAGCTTGGCCGATCCGATCGGGAGCTACCTAATTGGCTATTGGCCAAGTAATCTGTTTCTTGGCTTGCACGTTTGGGCATCACGGCCAGCTATAAAAGGAGGTGATGCGCAGGTTGCAAACGATCAGATTTTTGTTCCGCGGTCGTTTGCTCCGTTTGCTCCACCTTTTGCCTAGTTTCTTCCACCCAACGCGAATAGGCGAAGCCCTGTCCGCGCAAACTCTCCACCACCACCACGCCGTCGTGCTGCTGGACTAGATCCCATCTACCACATCTCCCCGCTTGCTGGAACAAGGAGGAGGTGTCAATAAGGCACCAAAGCTCAACAAATTGGTAAAGGTGCTCCATGGAGTAAACTCGTCCCAAGTTAATCTTGGCCACTCAAGCATGCTCATGCAAGGCATGCGAAATTTTCAATTATTTCTCGTAGGCATGAAATACAAGCGGTGCTATCTCAATCGGCACCATTCAACCGGTGCATGCCAAAAAGGGGGTCTTCCTTCTGGTGCCAAGAGTAATGTTGGTGGTGGCATAGAAGATTTCCATATCCTCCTTGTTGCATGGGTTCCCGTATCTAACCCAAATCTTGTTGGCACTAGTGGAAAAAGGGCTAACTGTGGCGCACCGAATTTAGATTCTGTGGCGCATATGTCCATCGCCACAGTTGCCACGCGACTAGTATTAGAATTCTGTGGCGCAGCAGCGGGTGCGCCACAGAAGTTTGGAATTCTGTGGCGCACGCTGTTCAGTGCGCCACAGAATCTTAGACTTCTGTGGCGCACCATTGATAGTGCGCCACAGAATTTGGCGCCAGATTTTGTGGCGCACTACCTCTCCATGCGCCACAGAATATTTATAAGTTTTTGTGGCGCACTGCCAGTTCATGCGCCACAGAATGTTAATTTTTGGATTTTCGAATTTTTTCCATTTCTGCAGTATATAGTGGTATTTCACAGGAAATATACAGATATATACAAGAAATACATAGCACATTCCAGAAATAACAGAATTACTCACAAATGACACACAAATGACATGATACACACAAGTCTTCATCATTACATCATTTAGATCCAAATTACACAAGTAGAAATGTGTTTGATCGTCGCATACACATACATGTGTTCATCTCGTCTCATATGCACATGCATCGTCACCGGCCACCTAGACTAAAGTAAAGTAGAGTACAACCGCGGTGGCGGTGAGTAAGAGGGGGACCAAGAACTTCAGCCGGTTCTTCTTCTTGCCCACGTGTGCCCTCCACTGTGCTACCGCCTCCTCTCTAGTCGCGTATCCCTTGTAGCTGTTCCCGCTGAACTTGTGCACCTGTTCGAGACAGTCCTGCCACTCCTCGTAGACACCTGGAACCCGACCCTTGTACACAACGTACGTCGGCATCTCTATTGACAAGGGCATATTAGTATATCATATTAGTACATCATGCATATATATATATGTTGATAAATATTAGACCAAAGTATATAGTAAAGTTGAGCACGGCAACAATAAGTTTGCGACACGCACACACAAGACGACGTCCACCGATACACATAAACCGATGAACATAGTACTTAGAGTTTAATTACGACCCACACAAAAGACCACGTCCATCGATATATATACAAACTAACCGATGAAGATAGCTAGTTTATCACACACTAAGTCAAGGCTCGCAGGGCTCCGGGAACGGCTTGTACAGATCTTTTGTAATCCACGTCCTCGTGTCACCCTGCGCTTTGAGGCGGTGCTCGATGTCCCTCTTGCATAACGCTCTACCCTGGTGCAAGGGCCCTCCCCCTGTGGTGACGTCTTGAATGATGATATGTGATAACTTGACCCTGGTATCCTGGAAGTCTTCTCTGAGGTCATCATCGTTGATCCGCGCCAACTTTTCGGCCCATCCTCGGAGAGCAGATGGTAAACGCAAGTTCTGGCTATCCCGGACAAACCCTTTTAGGTGATGCATGACATAGAAGGCGTCCAGAGTGCTGTTTTCCGGCTGCTTGACACAGGGGAACTCGAACACGTGCTTGAACTTGTGTTTACCATCATCCCTGAAACATTCCGCCTTTTCTTTGAAGGCGCCTCCCTTTTTGAAGTAGCCCTCGAGAGCATCATCTAGCACACCCCTTATTCTGGCGTAGTTCTTCTTTTTCGCACTCCCCGAGTCGAAATAGGTGGCAAGAGAAAACTTCGGGGCAATGGAGATGAGTACGCAGTGCGTGTCTCTGCGCAACACAAATTTGGAACAAGATCGAGGTTGGAAATGAGCAATGGAAAAGAAATTTATTACAGGGCTAGCGGATGTGTACTTACTCGGGAAAGTAAGCCAAGAGGATGTTGTCCTTCCTCTTGTTGTCCAAGAAGCACTTCTGTAGGTACAACGAAGCCCGTACCCGCACCGCTGATAAGTTCAACTGGCTTTCACGCATGTAGTAGGGGTCCGCTATCGCGACGTCCGGGGTACTCTCTCTCTTGATCTTCATCGCCAGATTGAGCGCGAATAGGCGGACCAAGTTATAGTCCAGCCTTCTCGCGTGGAATAGCTTGAAGATGTCCTCGTACGCTATAAAGAATATATCCGCGGGGGCATCAGTGACGAAGCCCACATCTCTTGGCACCTTGACCGTGAAGACCGGGTAATTTGGATCTTTGTCCTTAAGAAGGATACTCTCTAGGACCAGGATACTGTCCTGCAGAGGCAGCATATCTCCGGAAGCAAGGTGTTGCAGCTCCGGACCCAGTATTGGTTTGCCAGCTTCATGCATTCTGGTCAAGCCATCCTTGCTGGGAGGTACCATGGAGTCCCGATGACGGATCGTCGGAGGTGGCTGGCTCGCAGACTTCTCCTTGTTCTTACTAGGTCTTTTACGGGGCTTCTTCGGAGCAACGGCCCCTGACGCTTCAAACTGCTCGTTGACCTTGTTGATCAGCGTATTGGGGCTGAAGATGTTTGCGGCGGTTGGCTCTTGTGTATCGGCTGCCGGAGGCGTCTCTTGAGAGAAGCCGCGGAACACCAGGCGCTGTTTGGTTGCCTTGGGTGGGCCAGCTGGTTCGTCGCGAGCGCGGTATGCTTCTTCATCCGCGCCCGCCATGTACAAATCATCTATGTCGGCGCCGGTGTTGAGGTAGGCATCGACGTCTACCGGCCCATCATCATCGATGTCATCTTCGTTGGGTGATGGGATGGGCGATAGCGGTGCAGCGGCCTTGCCTTTAGGCTCCGCCGGTGGCGGTTGAGGCAGAGACTCTCCCAGCAGTTTCTTGTGGCGGCTTGTTGTGGCGGTGACGACGGGAGGAGCTGCCCTCCGAGCAGGCGGCCGGACGATCGGCTGCCGGATGATCGAGGAGGCGCCGGTGGAGCGACCCCCAAGACGGATCTGGGTCTTTGGCCATACCATGGTATAGCCATGGCAGTTCTCAAGCGTCAGGTGCTCGTCGGCTCCCTCGGGCTGTATTGGGGGGTCCATGTCTTCGCACCCCGGCAACACCCGACCCAAAGTGACCTTCAGGACGTTGGCGTCCATAGCCACGGTGTGCAACGTGGTGCTCTTCGGTTGTATGATCATTCCCGTGGCAACATCCTTCAACTCGCCGCCGGGCGCGCAGTGAAGGAGCACGCAAGGAGTGTCCTGAGTAATGTTGGGCATCATTAATTAGATAGCCGGGTATCAAAACGCATGAAGGAGATGGCATGGAATAACTAATTAGTTAAGTACCTTGGTGATGGCGTTGAGCTGTGCTAATGTGGAGACAGTGGCGGCCGGCCTATCAATCTTCTGCGGCTCGGGTGCATTATGAAGCACCACCGCCGCCGGCTGCGCCTTGGTAGCCTCGGCAGGATCAGCGGGGGGCACCGGTTCATCCAACTCCATCGGCTGCCCCGCGGCGATGGTGGGCGGCGGGGTAACCAGATCCGGAGATGGCGACGCGTTGAAGATCGAGTTGCTGGCCCCGGCGCTAGGCACTTTTATCGACCCCACCTGACCGGCCGCATTCCACGCAGCTATCCCCTCGATGACCTGAGGGGGCAGGAAATCGCGGAGCTTCTTCTCGAAAAGCTTGTCCACCTCATCTTTGTCCATCGAGTTTGCCTGTTTTTCCTCGAGCATGGAGACCTTCTTCCTCAGCTCTTCCACCTCGGCTTTATCCTCTTCTGACATCGCGCTCCTCCTTCTCTTCTTGCTGTTTTCCTCTTTGTAGTACTCGCGAAACTTCATGCTTGTACCAAAGCCGCAGACACGTCCAGCCGACGTCGGCGGCTTGGATACTGGCCTCTCCTTGAGGATATTCAACGCCCTGTTGAAAGGCGTGTCCCACGGCTCCGTCGAGCCCTGGGACGACGATTCGGCCTCGGGGAGATCGGCCTTCGCCAACTGCTCGTTCTGCAGACAAGGATAGGGTGAACACATTTAGGGCATTGCATTCACGTCATATATGTAATATGTGCAGCAATGGACCGCGCGAGTAAATTCCCTTACCAGCTTTTCCTCGAACTTCCTCACGTCGTCATGCTCGGTAACGAATTCCATTGTATTCCTGTCCAGAGTGTAGCGGGCCCGGACAAAGTACCTCACCTGCAGGTCCGTAATTTTCAACCATGGGTTCGGTTTCCCAGCACGTGCAAGTTCTTCGTCCTCCTTTTCCCAAATGGGAATCTTTCCTCTATAACCGCCGCTTCCAAGGTGATGTGCTCCTAAGTTGAGCTCATGCATTTGTCTACCCCACTCCGTCCATGCTTTCGCATCGTCGCTATCCAGCCGCTCCTTGAATATCTGGAACTCTGCTTCATCGAGCATCGGCTCACCCTTCTTAATACTCTCAAAGCTTTCACCTTTGTCGATCTTGGCCTTCACCCGGCTTTTCCAGCTGCTCAGGGCGTTGCTCATCTTCGTGATGGCCAATTTATTCACCGGGTTGGATCTTTCCAAGTTATTGTATGGCGCCGGGAACTTGTACCGTCGGTGAAGCTTCCGAAGGCAGAGCTCGACCAAATGCTCATTGCCTTCACCTCGGATTTTCACCGTGTTGATCGACATGCTTTCCCGGACAATGCACCCGAGTTGCATGCCGTACCCAGCGGCAACAGCCTCCGGCTCCTGTGGTTGCCCACTTTCGGAGACCAATGTGATCTCGCTGGTGGTGTTGGCGAGCACCGTCGGCTTCCGATCCTTCCGCGGCTTCTTCTTCTTCTTAGCAGCCGGGTTGCCGCTGCCGTCAGCCTCCCCGACGCCGTCACCCCCCGTGTGGGCGGCGCCGTCGGTGGTGGGTTCATACTCCTCCTCCTCCCCAGCTTCAGTCATCTGACGGTCAGCTCCGACTTCCTCCGCCGCCAAGTCCACCTCCTCCTCCTCTTGTCGCTGGGAGGGGCCGAATTCCCAGAACTCGACGTTCGCCGCTCTGGCTTCCTCTTCGAGGGTCATGGCGGCCTTAGAAGTGCCGGCCACGTTGTCGTCGGCCGACATATTTGCAATTTCTATAAAGAAGAGGATGAAATCTATTAGTACAATTGTCGGCCGGAAAATTCGGCATGACCTTTGCTAATTTTTGGACATAGGAGCCCCATTTCTCAACCGAAACGGAAGTGAATCAACGTTTCGGGAGAAATGGGCAGCTCATTTGAAGTCCCTGCAACAATTCACATAATAAAATGCCACCAGTCACAGCAACCCATACACTTGCAATACCATACAAAAAACATCATATGCAAGTGGTATTGCTCAGAACCATACAAATAACTGCCAGTACCACCACCAGCACCATACACTTGCAATACCATACAAAAAACATCATATGCAAGTGGTCCAGTATAGCATGTACATTTGGTCCAGTATAGCTGTACAAAAAACATCACCAGTATACCAACAAGCAAGCTCATACCAACAGATTCATGCTCCAGTATACATGTAAAATTGATAAATGAATATAATTGAACATTTCAAATAAATGAAATTGATAAATGAATACCAGTATACAAGTATACAAGTATAGCCAGTATACAAGTATAATTTACTTGCAATAAACTAACCTAGCTACTGCCACTATCAGTATAGAAATGAAGTGACATTAACTTAAAAATACCACCAATTCTTGCTCCCCTAGGAAATTTCTGCTAAGTATCCAACCAGCCAATCAATTACCCACACTCTAGCCCCAACCCCTCTATGTAACTTCAAAAGGAGGCACTATGGATAAATTCTACATCAATTTAGTTTATCTACAAGAACAGCACTAGTGCTGAGTGATGAACCTATTTGTAGCACAAGTACTTACAAGTTCAATCTGAATATAATGCTAGTGACTTATACAACAACAACAATAGCTAGTGACTTATACAACAACATCAGCAACAATATATAACAACACATATAAGCAGCTAACAAAGGAATCAAGTGCTTAAATTAGGCGAGAGAGAAAAATGCTAAACATGAGAGAAAAATGCTACTACTGAAATCAAGTGGCCAAAGGTAATGAACTCAAATAGCTACTAATAATTATTGGTAAACATGATGAATTAAAAATGCTACTGCCACCAGACATATATAATCACAGTAATTATATTCTTCAATGGAATTCAGTTAACTCTTCAATGGAATTCAGTTAACACTATAAATGCATTATATTCAGTTCATGGAACCAGTATTGCTACACATAAATGGTAATCCATGACATACACACATACACAATTGATGCAAGCATTACATGATGCAAGCATGATGCTACCCACCCACAACTGGCTGGGTTTAACAAACACATGATATTTGCTTGTGTGTACGTGCATATCGGACTTGCATTTTGCTTGTGTCTTGCATATCAGAAATCTGTAGCCTATCAGAAAATGTCTAGAAATTTTGTTTGCTCATTTTATTTGCTCATTTTATAATTCAGTTTGCTCCTCATGAAATTCTTCTCGACTAAATTGCTTCTCATGAAATTCTTCTCGACTAACAGTAGCAATTGTGGACTAAATTAACCAGGGTATCACTATATGGACTAAACAAGCAGCTTATTGTGCTCCTATTTTCCACTTCAAATAGAATCAATTTCTATCATTTTCATTTTCAATAGAATCCATCGTCAATAGAAACCTAGTCTTTGCAAATCCATCTTATGAGCCCTCCTATCATTTTCATTTGCAATAGAATCCCAAAACCACCATCAATTTCTAATGTAAAACAACATATTATGAATATATTATTTTAAATTTATATTCCTGCTTCTAAGGTGTTAAAATTTTGCAGGCCGATGAACAACCTACAATTTAGTGGGCAATTTAGTGGGACAGAGAAGAAAGCTAAATTATTTAGTGGGACAGCACTAGTGGAAATTTGAGGGCAGGGCGATTGGGGAGAGGAAGGAAGAGAGAAGAGAGAAGAGAGGGGGAAGGAAGGGGAGGTTGGAGGGTGGAGCTTACCACGGTCTTGGCGGGAAGGATGGCGGCGACGAGGTACAGCGGGCCTCCTCCTCCTAGTCCTCTGCAGCGGCGGGCCTCCTCCGCGAGCACGGCGAGGCGGCGAGGTGAGCGCGGCGGCGATGGCGCGCGAGGCGCGAGTGGCGAAGCGATGGCGCGCGGAAGATGGGCGCGGCGGGCGATGGGCGAGCACGAGCGCGGGCGATGGCGCGCAGCGGCGGCGCGACGTTGGGGAGATGTGATAGGGTTGGGGAGAAGAAAGGCGAAACCGTTCGTATATGGCTAAGTGCCAAAATTGGCGCACCAAAGCCCACATGCGCCACGAATCTTGAAATTGTGGCGCATGTGGCTGTGGTGCGCCCAGTTGGCCAACTAGTAACCGTGTGGCGAAATGTGGGTTAGGAATATGGCTAAGTGTGGACTTTACGTGGCGCACAAAACCAACATGCGCCAATTTAAGGTGCGCATGTTGGCTTTGGTGCGCCACAGAAGTACTTATTCTGTCATGCATCATTCCACACTTAGCCATTGTGATTTTTATTAATGTTTAATAGTATTTCCTTTAATACATTCCTAGTGTATTATTCCAAGAAATAAATGAAGGTTCAATTATGCAAGTTAATTAATATAGATAATTCAAAAAAAAATCACAATATACACACATCCACACACACACATGTATGGATGCTTGTGTGTCATACACACACATATACACACATGTGTTTTTGCCAAAGTACATAGTACACAAAAAAAGCCACAATTGAACTTCTCGGTTCCGATCGGTGGCTAGCTAGCGTTTCTTGACAATGTTCTTGCCCTTCTTCATCGCGGTTGTTGAATACTTTAGCCCGGCCACCTTGAGATTTCTTCTCGTGTACGGGCAACCTTTAGCCGGTAGGGTGGTCTTCCTTCTTACTTTTGAATAAGTAGTAGGCTTGTCGAAGTACTTGTCAAATTCCTCTTCGATCTTCGGATCGCCGTTCTTGTCGATGTCTTGCTTGTCGGCTTCTCCTTCCATTCCGATGATGCTCCTCTTGCCCCTCCTCACGACCACACGGCTGGGCTTTGACGGGTCGGTAATGAAGAAGCATTGCTCAACTTGGCTAGCGAGCACCCACGGCTCATTTTTCGCGGAGGGGGTCTTCGATTTGGCATCGGGTATAACCATGGTGGTGAAATATAGTCCATCTTTTTCGACGCTCTTGGCCCATCTCACACGGAACATCGGTATCGTCACTCCAACGTAGTCGAGTTCCCAAATCTCCTCGATCCTTCCGTAGAATCTTTCCTTGACATCAGTCTTGTCATCGGTGTAGGATAGCATAGTTACTCCTGAGTTTTGATATTCGCTATTCTTGTCCTTTTCCTCGGTGTAGAATCTATAGCCGTTGATGTCGTACGACTGATAGGTCCTTACGTTGTGCCCGGGTCCCTGTGACAGGGAGAATATGAGTTTCTGCTCTTCAGTAGAAGGCATCGGTGCGGGACTTTCCAGTAGCCTTTTCTTGAACCACCCCGTGAAGTTGGAGTTGTGCTCTTTCGTAACGT